>VSWD01000003.1:25609607-26809607 GCA_033119305.1 Pinctada imbricata | reverse complement strand
AAAATAGCGCTCAATTTCCTTATTTGCATAGCGGCCATATTGGATTCCGTAGGCTTCATATTCTTACTATAGGAGTCTATGGGGAGCAAATAATAAATTAAGAATACTCACGATTTCAAGACACCAATCAAATTTGTCCACATATAGGAAGAAACTCTATAACAATCTGAATTTATAAATCCACATCTTTGATAAATTAACGAATTTTTACTTCTGTCACTTTTGAGGTGAAAATTCGAGGCGATACTGCCCATACCCCCAATGTTCAAAACTTGTCACTAGCCGCACTTTAACTTTGTTTATCAGTAGGAAATCTTAGGAGCTGTGTATTTGTCCGCATGGTTTCGGATAGATCGCAATATCAAATTCCGGATTTTGTCAACATGAGAATCATAAAATGAAATTAAGTTCTGTCACTTTTGGGTTGAAAAATCGATATTTTGAGAAATAGGCCTGTCATATTGATGGATTCACTTCATCGGCTTTGACAGGATAAAGATATTCTTGTGTTCATACGTAGAGTGGGTAAATTTTTTGGTAATAAATAAGCTTAAATAGATTAGAAACAGTTGTATTTTGCCATGGGCGCATTCTGCTCTTTGCATTTATTTGATCTGATGTATTTTAAATGTATTGTTTTTCCTGGCATGTCGGGTCATTCTTGTTTGAGATTTGGCGCGTTTCAAACATAGGTATATGACGTAATATAATCGTCATATGAATACATTTGCATATATGAATAAATTGAGCGCTATTTTGCCATATGGTGTAAATAATTATACTGCAGTATATTTATTTATACTGCAGTATAAATAATTATTTGTGAGTGGGCTGGCCATGCTGTATTTTCACTGCAGTACAAAATAATTATACTGCAGTATAAATAATTATACTGCAGTGTAAATATTTAATTGTGAGTAAATATGGCCAGTGTTTTATTTGTACTGCAGTATAAATAATTATACTGCAGTATAAATATTTAATTCTGAGTAAAGATGGCCAACCATAGACGCGCATCATGATGAAAAAGGAGGAATTCACACAGAGTCAACGCGTGAACAATCAGATCGACTTAGGTTACTTGAAGAAACATATCTCATTTATCAAAATAAAAAAGGACAAAGGTATATGAGTGGGTGGATAGGGTGAAAGGGAGGGGGGGGGGGGTGGAGAGAGGAAAAAAGGTGAAGGAGCAAGGGGCAGGGAGGGGGA
The DNA here is from genome assembly GCA_033119305.1 of Pinctada imbricata. Taxonomy (NCBI): domain Eukaryota; kingdom Metazoa; phylum Mollusca; class Bivalvia; order Pterioida; family Pteriidae; genus Pinctada; species Pinctada imbricata. The sequence continues at coordinate 26,808,395 of VSWD01000003.1, read as the reverse complement.
GGGAAAGGTGAATGGGGAGGGGGGGGGGGGCAGGCGGGAGGGGAGAGAGATACCCCCTGCCCACCTTCGCCCTGTATAATTCATTGCATGAATGTTCCATAATCATGATAATGAATTTAAACCAAACTTATGGTACTGCTGAATCAAACTAGAGCGGTATCTCATTTCAAGAAGAAAAAAACAAAACAGATTCAAGATTACATTAAACCTTAATTCATAACACTGTTTAAAACAATGTCTCGTTTTAAGTACAAACGGTTGATATTGTTTTACATGTCAAAATGTCTGTTACAAAATTTGAAAAAAAGAAGTCTTTTACGCTAAGAATAAGGTTAAAGTTAGAAATACCTTTCAAAAATTGGGAAATGGGATGACTTTTACCTAGAAGTCTGGCGAGCAATACGATTTTTTATCAAACAAATGGACTTAAATGATTACTCATATAATAATAAAGGTCATGATAATGCTTTTTATTTCGCCTTGGACTAGAATGTCGAAAACTGATTGGATAGAGCCCGTCACGTGGAAGCGGTCTAAAACTCTATAGACTTTCTTATAGACCGTCAGTAGACAAAAATTCGTAGTGGGAAATCCAAGATGGCGAACGTTAATATGACAACTATATCGGCCGGGAATCGAACCCGGGCCGCCCGCGTGGCAGGCGAGCATTCTACCACTGAACCACCGATGTTTATGAAAATAGGTAAAAAATATTGTTTATATAGCTCAGACTACACGTAATCTATTTTTAGCTGATGACTCGTTTATGTAGGTTGTGACACACTTTTTAATTCACAAAGGTAAGGGAAATTTGTGATGAAGGGGTCCTCGGCAAAATAAAACACTTATTTGGTCAGTTACAGACCGTCTACGGAGATATGTCGGGTTGGTAAAATCTATGGAAGGCTCGGCTTCGCCTCGCCTTCCATAGATTTTACCCGACATATCTCCGTAGACGGTCTGTAACTGACCAAATAAGTAATAGTATCCCTCAGAAAAGAGATAGGAAAGTCCCATTGTAATTATCTACCAAAAAAAAAAAAAAAATAATAATAATAATAAAAAAATGCAAATTTATAACTGTGAAAGTAAAGTGTATACAATTTCAAGAGACTACCCTATTGCTAAAATTCAGTTTAATTTTTTTAAGGTCTCTGTATGGCATTTGTTTTATTAGTTTGAAATTTCAGCAAGTGTTACGTGTATATTCCTCTATATAAAGAATTGGTTTAATGTAAGCTTCACGACCGCTACAAGACCGTTTAAAAAACATGAAAAAAGAAATGAAACTGCAAATAACGAAATATGAAGCAGAATTTCAAGAGCCATAATCTAATAAAAAAAAAACCAAAAATAGATCTCAAAACTGTTAATATCGATTCCAATTCAGAAATGTTTAAAAGAAACTAATACGATCTCTAAATGTATGCATCTCACACGGTCAGAGTCATTCTTTGGGTTTTCCTTGATGAAGGAAGACAATAGATCGATTTAACAAAACTAGTTTCGGTTTTGTTTCCACTTCAAAGTAAAGGCCAATCCGTTTTTCTGCTGTGTATTGGTTATATACACTAGTACACAATAAAAAATAACATCAAACTGTAATAATGCAGGTTTAATTCACTCGTTATCGGTGATTTAAATAATTTGGTATCGATCAATACGTAGGCATTTGAATTAAACGTGACAAAATTATTGATTTAAGGTTCTTTTTTAAGGATTGGTTTTCATTTCTGAACTCCAACGAACAGGTCGACGTTTTGAAAATCATAGCGGGATTTAAGGTGTGTCCCTACTCATAGATTTAACAGTTGAAATTTGTATTTAAGGTGCAATGGTCCAAATGAGAAATAAAACACAGACATAGCTATGTATTTTTTTTTCCATTAAAGATTCAATACATTATAGAAAGGTACCCTTGCACAGTAAGACTGAGGAATATCAAATATACAGATTTGCTTTTGAAGCCTCAAAATTCAGTAATGATAAGAACATGTTTATTTATTTTGTTTTATTTTAAGATAACACGTCATATAGAGGAAGTGTAACACATAAAATGAAATTCTCACATAAGTCTAAGTATGGTATTCTCCAACATAAGGGTACCCCCTAATAATTTACCACATTTCTTACCAATAACATATACTAAATCCAACTTTACAGATGATTTTATTTTCGTGTTGTAATATTTCATAATATTATGTATGTAGATGAAGAACAAATTGCATACAGGTACACAAGTTTATAAATTATCAAGATATGGCTCCAAACATAAGGGTACCCCCTTATAATTTCATTACATTTTTAACTTATAATAGATAGTCTAGATCTATTCCAATTTTTGCAAAAAAAAAAAAAAAAACAGATGAATTTCTTCATATTGCATCATTTCATAAGATGATGTATTTAGATGGGGAAAAATCACGTACAGTCATACAGACATACAGTTTTATAAATGATAAACATATAATTCCAAAATATAAGGGTACCCCTTATTATTTCATCACACTATGACTTATGATAGTATATCCCACTTTTTGAAAAAAAGAACATATGAAATTTCTTCATATTGCATCATTTTATAAGATAATGTATATACTATTAGATGAAAAAATCACATACATATACACAGTTTTATAAATGATCAAGATATGGCTCTAAACATATAAGGGTACCCCCTTGTAATTTCTGAAATTCATCACATTATCAGCTAAGAATATATACTATATGATGGGTGTTGGCATTGATAGATTGCCCAATCTTTTGTTTCTTTTGGCATTTAAGGCCTTTTGTCTGCGTTTTTCAATGTGATGAGTAGTATATTTCTGGGGCTGGGGGTTCTGGAACAGATACCTAAATTGGAGCACCACATTTTCTCTGCGGTGCATGTGTGGTGCAATGACATCACCTCCACCACCATCACCATTACCTCCACCACCACCACCATTACCTCCACCACCATCACCATCACCATTACCTCCACCACCATCACCATCACCGCCGTCGCCGCAGCAGCAGAAGCAGCAGCATTGTTTCAATATCGAAGCAGCAGCAATGTTTCAAAATCGAATCAATTGTTTACCCGTCTGCTGCTTGATATTGAATTATTGCTGCTGCTTCTGCTGCGGCGGTGGTGGTGGCGGCGGCGTTGGTGGTGGTAATGGTGGTGCTGGTGATGTCATTGCATCATACATGCGCCGCAGAGAAAATGCGGTGCTCCATGTTAGGTATCTGTTCCAGAACCCCAAGAAATATACTACTGTGCTGGCTCGTCCGTCACGAATTGTAAAACGTTATACACAGACTGCTGTGTATTAGGAAAACATATAATGGTTCGAGTAGGGACCCACCTTAACAGAAACGAACCAGAGGATAGTTATAGGAAGAACGTATTCTGATTTCATAGGAAACTTAAGATAGCAACATCTGAGCAAAGCCAATCACTGGCTCTGAAATGACTCGTCTTATTTGTGAAGAATCTGTGAAGAACCCGTCTTCATGGTCGTCATGGATTCAGCATCCTACAAATGCTAAACAGAAAGATATGTAGGACGAGCACGACTCGAACATAGACTTTCAGCATGCTATGTAGCATGCTAGCCGGGCGCGCTAACCACTACACTACCGGGGTAGTTGCCATCTAAAGTTGTAAGAAGGTAGTGTGAACTTTCTACATGAATAAGGGGCTTCGCTGACGCTCCGCCCACTTCTTATTCATGTAGAAACTTCAAATTACCGTCTAATATATACGAAGAACAACTCTGCAAAAATATACATGTAAATATATAAATGTTAATCTTCTTTATATTGAATGGCATCATTCAAGAACAGATAAATTGGCAGCATGGACCGACATGCACGTTTCGGATACTTAACCATCGTCAGTGATCCTCAAATCTAAACAATGTAATACGCCAAGAAAGTATGAAAGCTACTATGTCGAAAAAGCGTACCGAAAGACGTGGCAGGATGGGTGTGATATGATGCTACATGAACCACGTTTTAGAAATTCCAAGAAATTTTGAAAACAGAAATTTTAGAATGCGTTGAAGAAACGATCAACCGAAATTGATCGAACTTGGCTACATGTACCCTCGGCGACTCCTGATCCACCAGCAGTGACACTCACCAAGTGGTATCTTTATGTTGAAAAGTATAAAAAAATCTCTGTAACGTCCATAATAAAACAGAAATTCGTCATATATGGCGCTACTATATTTAATGTAGCGTCTCATAGCGCAAAACGGACAAAGAGAGAGAATTCACGAATAAACGATTTCGAAGTAGGTCTCTCACATTGAAATTTAGTATATAGAAATTCTAAAAATATATGTGGTGTTTTTCAAATGTATTAGTGTGGCACCAATAGATAAAGAACTATGGTTTAACTTGGAACAAACAACCTAATAATGTGGCTAGATAGTCGTCGTATTGGATTTTGCACAGAAGAACTTCACGTAAAATATAACTCTAGAGAAGTAAGGTATAACAAAAGAATTATTGACTGGGAATTCGGGCAACATATGATTTGTTGGACCTTCAACCTTCGGCAATATTTTGTCTTCAGGTCCAACAAATTATATATTGCCTCATTACCAGTCAATAATAATATAATAGTGAATACTGAAAACTTTTGTTTATTAACTGATAAAATGGCAAGAAAACTGTTGTTACAGGATATCGTATTTAAAGTGATCATGAAAAAACAGTTCCACATAATATATGAAGAAGTAATGCAAAAACTTTACAGTGAAACTTGAACGAAATAAGATAAGAAAGGAAGGCCAATATATACCCAGTGCCAAATCTGGACGGCCATCTAATGTATTTTTATCATATGTGATTTTATGAATTATTAAACCTCCAATAGGAAGCATAAAATCATAATCATAGATAGAAAAAAAGAGAAATACTCAAAAACAAAAAGGTGTAAGTATGAAGTCATGATAAATGATAGCAAAGTCCAAATTTAGTTTATTCAGGGGCTAGAAAAGTACTTCTTATGACCAAAAGTTCAATAGTATACAATTGTTGACTGGGGTCGAGGTCAACAGCTAATTTGTTGGATCCGACGATGAACTGTTGACCGAGGCCGAAGGCCGAGGTCAACAGTTCATCCAAGGGTCCAACAAATTAGCTGTTGACCGAGACCCCTGTCAACAACTGTTTTGTTATACCTTTTTTGATCTAAAAAAGAATATTGAGACTCCGTTCTATATACTACAACTGTTTTGTTATACTTAGTCAATTTCTCGGCTGTATAATCAGCAATCAGCGACAGATTGAGATTAATGGAGCATAAACATTCTACGAGAATATTCAGTGAAGTTCTTATTGCATTCTCAGTGTTTTTACCATCTCTATTCTCCAATATTTTTGTTATATCGTGCTCCGTCGCAGAGGCAACTCGCTGCCATTTTGAAACGATGTAAACATCTGATTAGGGAAGATAACTCTTATATTTGATCTTTTCAAGGGGCCCGCATGGGGAACGTTCTTTTTTTTCAAATACAATTAATTACCGAAAATGATCAAATTTACATTATTCAGAGTCTTTAACTGAGGAAATAAATGAAATAACCGAAATAAACAAGAAGCTTGTTGTCATAACAACACTAAAATATCTTGCCGGTCAACAGTTCGTCACTTGACCGGTCCAACAGTCGATTTTAACAGTTCGTTTGGACCGGCTTTTTCTAACAGTCATTCTGTTGGACTTTTTTCTTGTATAGACTATGAAGGGGAAATATCTAAGGGTATAACAATTACTACTTTGTAAGATATATTCCCTTAACCCTCTGAAAAAAAAACCAAATTAAATTTTGATAGCCCTAGGCATTAAATCAAACTTTCTGAGTTTTTTCTCTCTTTTTTGGAAATAACATATTAGGTGTATAAAAAATAATTTCTGGAACTGATTAAAATCGTAAATCAACTGTTTAATTTCTTTCGCACTCATTAAATTTTATAACCAGTCAGCAATTGTTTTTTGATGAGAAACATATTTTACCTGACTTCGTGCGTTTTCTTTCCTATCAAATTATCGTCATAAGAGAGCATAGGAGTAATGTGAAGCACGCTAATTGTGGACCATTGTTTACCTTAATGTCAAATCAATCATGGCATCAGAACTGCCACATTGTACTCTACAGTTTATGTGCAGCCTTTTGTTTTTTTTTATTTTATGATGTCATTTTTGTTTTGTCTGCTTTATCCTTTTGACGTATCTTGCTGTTCTTTCTGGTTTGAAGTCGATGTTCCGGTCTTGAACTGTTGGTGCAGCAACCGACGCCTGTTGGATGTCGTCTTCTTTCATTTTTGTTATCAACAGTCCTTGAACATTCTAAATTGTGAGTCCTGTAGCATCATATCCAACACACCCTGCCACGTCATTCGGTACATTTTTAGGCGAGTTTCGCGTAGCGATCTCGGCTATAGTGATCGCAGGATTTTGACGTCACACCACTTCCGTGACATCCCCACGCCCCAAAATGTATAAATGAGTGAAGATAAATATATATCCACAGTTTTTCTCAACTCCGATCGTGTGGCCCGATGACCCTGGACCTCATTATTCACCATATTTATTTAAGACAGCGTACATTGCATTCCGCGTTTTAACAGTTGTTTCATAATGTTTAAAAAAAAAGTAAGAGATTATTTTAAAAAGTATACTTAGGATGCAGTAAACGGGCCAGTAAACATCAACTGTCTCGTGTGCACGTGTGCTGACATTGCTTATAAGTTTATCGGCTATACTGCGGTACTTGGAAATACCGAAAAGACAGCATTTACCGAAACGACAGTGATATTTACCGAATAGACGGATATATTCATTTTTTGTTTTGGTGATACATTTAATTGTATAAACACATTTCCAATCATAAAATGTGTTTAGTTTTGAATTTTAAGTGTCTTTTCGGTACAATTTGGGGTCTTTTCTGTAAATACCACTGTCTTTTCGGTAAATGCTGTCTTTTCGGTAATTCTATACTGTACCACGTGACACTATGTAAATAAAATGGAAGGCGCTGATATTCAAGTCGTAGCAGTTCGTTTGTTTAAGAGATTAACGAGGAATTACGGTCATACATTACACTTCTAGGTATAGAAATCAATTTAGAATTCACAGAGAATCAAGCGTTCATAGTGCATTGGTCTGTCGCATCTCGCAAATAGAATGCACTGACTCACTGAACACCGAGCCAGGGCTGGAACGGACACGCTGAACAGCTAAATTCGAGTAAACAAAAACTATGTCACTGAAGAAATGGTACCTACGATATCTCTGGAAGTCTTTTTTAATGAAATTTGGTGACATAGTAGATAAAATATATAGGTACAATCGTAGAAAGTATGATCTTATTGGAACCTCTATAGCGAATTTTGCAATGGTTGAAGTTAGAAATTTGACATGACTGTGTATCTGCGAGATCGTACACATACCAGGCACTTTTACGGCCTGTGGAACAGATATGCAGATCTATACACCACAGGGGTGAGGTATCATCGCTTGGTCACAAACCCTTTCCTCAATACAAACTCTTCTGTCTATATATATAAAACTTTTTTAATATAGACATATAGAACTAGAAGAAAGGGTACGTATAGAGCAAAGGGTTTGTGACCAAGCGATAATACCTCACCCCTGTGCTATACATGAAGAAAAAATAAACGTCTGTACTATCAGTGCGGATCCACCTTATTATTTAGGGGGGGGGACGTAAATAATTGGCAAGGGGTCTGGGGACTTCCTAGATCCCCAGCGGGTCCAGGGCAGAGCCCTGTTAGGGGGGTTGAAGCCTCCTGGAACCTCTTGAATTTCAGCCTTTTTAGGACCATTTTCGTGACTGTAATTAATTAAAGAATGGGATTTGATGCATTTAACAATTATATTTACTAAAAGGTAAGTAATATTCACTAATATTCACTCTTTCTTGATTTAAAATGATTGTTTTACCCATGATTGGAAAATTAAAGGGGGCCCTACGCCCCCCTTGAATCTGTCACTGACTAGCAGTCATGCTGACATAGGTTCACAGGGACAAACCTTTATCAAAATATCCTAGGAATCAAATGGGCCCCTAAACTCTAAAATTTAGGAGCCCAGGCTAAAATTTGGGGGCCCAGAAGAAATACACATCTAATTTTAAACTTGTAAAGAAGATAAGTTTATTTCTTCCAGGTACAGATACTCTTGTACAATGTCGAGTTCTACACGTTTTAATAGCCTCTAATAGAACAATAAAAACCTCTGCTGAAGTTCTTTTGAAATCACTTTCACGATCGTTTTTTTTTTCTTTCAGCGGGTCATGACACCCCTTCCAAACGCTTGCCCATTGTTTTTGTTTTATTTTGGGGGGGGGGGGGGTCTTTTTAATCCGATAGGTTTCTACTGAATAAAACATCACTTTAGTATTGTACAGTCTCACGTTTCACGCTTATTGATGCAAGTTATCAACGACAAAATGAGAGAGAGAGAAAGGGGGGGGGGGGGGGGGCTAGAACAATACACGGTTCGTATAGATATTTTTAAAACGTCAACAGAGAGAGAGATGTAAAAAGTGAGTTTCTGGTCGGCACATTCATTACATATATTCGCGCCGTTATACCGTTCCCTATGGCATGAATTGAATCAGTTGAAATGAGATTTTGGGCGTAATTTTGGCGAACGACTTTAAAAGATTTTCGATAAATGAATTAAGAAAATTAGTTTTGATTTCGGCCGTGCAAAGTACCACTACCTTTCAATGAATTGGTAAACGTGTACACGAATGCTTTCGAAAACATGTACATGCAGAAAGGCTGTGTCGTGCGAACAACATGCAGTAATCCAAATTCCAATTATCTTAATAGCAACTTTGAACAAGGGCTTCGCACAGTGACACGTGAGAAAACGTAAATTTCGCGTATGTAAACAGGTACGTACATGTATTAATATAAGCCCCCGATTTTAAAAGAGCTTCATTGACGAAGTATGGGGCCTAACATAGAAGCGAAAGAAATTCCTTTTTATTATTAAATATGGACTATGTATTTTTATTTTCATTCGCCAAATGGGCGAGTAGGACATGATGTTTTGGGGGCCCAGCTAAAAATTTGGTCGCCATGGGCGGCTGGGCGGCTGGGCGAGCGCCAATTTCTGTCCCTGACGGTCCATAAATGTTTTATTTCCGAACATTGGAAAATGGATTTGTTCTATCTGCTAATACAATATTTAAAAATCCCATAGAATAGTTTGATATCATTCTAAAATGAATAAACGAAACTCGGCATCAGTTCCTTTAGAGCTTTGATTTGAATAATAACTTTCACACTCTTTGATCATTTAAGAAACGACTGTCTTACTTTTGGTGATCATGAGTGTATAATTCTGGTGGGTCACGTGCAAATGTCGTGAAAATTTGCACGTGTCCAACCGTTAATTATACACCCATGAACACCAGAAGTAAGACAGTCATTACTTATATTTACATTCATTCTAATTATCGATCATTTTATTTTTTTTTTTATTTTGCCAGAAACAAAGTCAAATGTATTTGAACGTTGCTAAATTCTCCCTACAAGCAGAACTTGAACGTGACGTCACAATAGCAACCCAAGTTATTGGAATATAATTCTAGTTGCCTAATGGGCGTTTAACATGGGGAATCTACTAGTAATGTAAATATTACATTGTTAAGATTGAGAATCACTGACGAGGGTTGAACACCGAAACGTGCATGTCTGGTCCATGCTGCAAATCAATCTGTTCTTAAATGACGCTATTGAATCTGAAGATGTTTAACATTATTTCATTTGTAATATTTTTCTAAATGTTCTTTTTTCGTAAAATGTATTTTGTATAGCATAAATGTAAACGAGAGAGAAATGTGTACTCGGAGCATTTAATTTACGATCCTGTAATCCTGGTAGGAAATGGCTTTTTTTCAGATTTATGGTCCAAAATCCTGATTTTGTTCAGATACTGAAAATGATACAATGACAAATAATTGAAAACAAAGAGTGTCCGGTCTTAAAGTTAGCACAATTTTGAGGAGTTCTAGATTACACATGGGTAAGGTACGTTGGTATTATAAGGCATCTGAAGAACTTTGCAAAATCAGCAATTCAGACAAAACATTTCATAAACACTCAAGTCTATGACTGTACTTCCCTCCAGTGTTATAGGTATTCCCTTCATGATGTCCTACCGTAGAGTTTAATCAATAATTGAAGAGGTGCTTGTACTAAACCTTAATTTGATATCCAAAACACGTTTATGGCGCCTAAAAATTGCTTTGCTATTTTCTTCAAGAAGGTATAGAGTAACCCTTCCGCATTATTAAGGCCATGACTGCCTAAGACAAAGCAAAATGATTTGTTAAAGATTCTAGTTCAATTAGAAATGACTAATATGAATAAGGACCAAATTACAATACACAGTACAAAATCGATAATCACGTAGCATCATTATCCACCCATCCTGCTACGTCTTTCGGTAAATTTTTGTATATAACAATGTTCACACTCTTTGACAATATTACATTGTTCAGATTGAGGATTACTGCGTGTGTGCGTGTCTGGTCCATATGTTAAGCGTCTTCCAGTTCAGTAACATCATTTAAGAACGGATAAACTTGCAGCATGGCCCAGACATGCACGCTTCGGGTACTTAACTCTTGTCAGTGATCTTCAATCTAACATATGTAATATCGCCGAAGAGTGTGGAAGTTATAATGTCCAAAATGTATCAAAAGACTTAGCAGGGTGGGTGGGATATGATGCTACGAAAACCCACGTTATAGAAATTTCAAGAAATTTTGATAACAGAAATTTTAGAATGCGAAGAAACGATCAACCGAAATTGATCGAACTTGGCTACATGTGCCCCCTCTGTAATGCTGAGAATTTACCTGTTGTTAAATGATGCTATTGAATTTTTTAAACATTAAGAAATTCGAAAACCGAAGGCATACAAGATCTAGATAAAACAGGAACCAAAGCCTTCGCCACATGAAAAGATGCCAACTCCCACTATATGAGTGATACATGTGTCCTGAAAGAGTCAGCATCTCCTACTTGCATCAAACACCCATAGCTTCAATTTGGCAGAAATGTCACAAACGTTTGCTTCCATTTCGAAAAGTAGAAGTATATGCTATGGTTGATTGGTGCAAATACATCAACCATTCTGGACAATGTGGTGGTGGGACATTATAGTGTATGACGATAACGCGGAAGGGTTTCAACTCTATACATTCTTGAAGAAAATTTCAAACCAATTTATTATGCACAATACACATGTTTCAAATAATAAATTCTCATCAGTGATACCTCCAGCTAATATGCTTTTTATAAGCCGCCAAATGCAATTCTCCAATTACCAAGAGGTCTCGAAGTATGTACAATTGTGGTGTAAAACAACCTCCTCACTAATAGATGACCTCACACAAATTAGATTTGCAAAGAAAAGAATATAAATTAAATATTGGTCCAATTTTGAGATACAAAACTGTCGCAGAGAAAATCCCACCATCTTTCAAGAGAAATGAAACTCCTTGTTCGAGCGCCTTAAGGATAAGTTTAATTTACGTTATAGGTTATAGAATTTATGTTAATATGATAACGTTATCATTTAATTTCCATTGTCATTTTCAAGAAACGAAGATTCTGATTGGCTGAGAAATTTTGTTGATACATCGATCAACACAATTTTTCAGGGAAGTTTATTTAAAGCACTATTTTTAGAACCGGGGGTTCTCTCAAACACGAATGAAGTCGTTGCTGAAAATACAATTTGTTGAAGTTTGCTTATCATTTCAAGGGTACCATTTCTTTTCTACTTACTAAACAATTAACAGTGCATGTAGAATTTGCTCAAACTGGTCCTTATTCCAAAGATATAGAGAGACGATCGTTCGCTGTTTGAATTATGGCGGCTGCCATAACTTGTTTTGACAGACGTATCACTGCGAAACCCTCCGACATACGAAATATAGTGCGGAGATTGATTGTTTTTAGATCCAAGAAAACAGTCTTTTTTCCATACGCGCATTGATGCAGTTTTCTGTCGAATTTTTCGGGTGATACCTGCATCAACAAAAGGAAATATATATAAGATTCATTTCTTAAATCATTTAAGTTCCAATGTTATTTTGAAGAAACGAAGATTCTGATTGGTTAAGCCAATACTGGTTTCAAATATATTTTTGACAAAAAAGAAATGTTTCTACAATGTAACAAAATGTCTTTTTTTTTTTTAATTTTTTCATGGGATGTAATGTTAAACATGTTAAAGTTGGGGTCATTCGAATTTGTAGACGATACAGATATTCTTACATTCTAGTGTTTGCTTTAAATAAAAGCTTCAAAGATGATAAGCACTAACATTTAAAAAAAATTATCAAAAGGTATCAAAGGGAGAATATAAGCTCCCACGACGAGATGTACAAGCAACCTTTAACGGAATATTTGATATATTATATGTATATACGATATAGTCAAATTCAAAAATGAATCTTCAAGGTCAAAAGTCTCTGTCAATTTCAAAACTTAACCAATTAATCTTAATCAACCCATTCTTTTCTTTATCCAAGCAAATATGATCCATGTATCTCATATTTCAAAATCACATTTTTTCAAGGACAGAGAAAATATAGTACTTCAAATCTTTTCCTTAGTTATGCTGCTTTAGAAATAGGAAGTTAATTTCATACTTTTTTTACAACATGGATTAAATCAAAATTCCGGAATTTATTCAAGTTGGTTTAAATGACTATAAAGCAGTTTTCCCCAGGGAAAAATATACTACAACACGAGAGAAAGTCTGCTATATATAAGAATTTTCCAAGGGGGAAAAACTTCTATATAGAGGATTGTTTTTGGGGAAAGTCACCATATAGCCATTTTCCGAGGGGAGATGGCTAGGGGGAAAGACTACTATTTAACACCGGCATTTTATTTGTTTGAGTCACTGCTTACAGAGTAGTACTTTGTGTTGAATTTTGTACCTTACTCATTTAACATATAGGAACATTTTACAAATTTCTAAAACGTTGGTCCTGTAGCATCATATCCCATCCATCCTGTTACGTTTTTCGGTACATCTTTGCAGATAATTTTCACAGTCCCTGGCCACACCACATTGTTAAGATTGAGGATAACATGACGAAACGTTCATGTCTGGCTCATGCTGTAAATTATTCTGTTCTTAAATGAGTTATTGAATTTGAAGACGTCTAACATTTGAACGACTTTGTGAGTGTCACTGCTGGTTGACCAGGAGTCCACGAGTGCACATGTAGTCAGGGTCGATCAACTTCGGTTGATGATCTGTTTCTTCAACGCATTCGAAAATTTCTATCGTTTAAAATCTTGAAACTTCTAAAAGGTGTGTCCTGTAACATCATAACCCCCCATCCTGCCACGTTTTCCGGTACATTTTGGCACATAATTTTCACAGTCTTGGTGTCACTGCTGATGTCAGGAGTCCCCGAGTGCACATGTAGCCAAGTTCGATCAACTTCGGTTGATGGTTTGTTACTTCAACGCATTAGAAAATTTCTGTTATTAAAAAATCTTGAAATTTCTAAAAGTCGGGTCATGTAGCATCATATCCCACCAATCCTGCTACGTTTTTCGGTACATTTTGGCACATAATTTTTGCAATCTTTGGCCATTTCACATCGTTTTAGATTGTGAATCACTGACGAGGGTTAAGTACCCGAAACGTGCATGTCTGATCTATGCTGTCGATTTATCTGTTCTTAAATGATGCTATTGAATTTGAAGACGTTTAATATTGTGTACACCCACTAACTATCTCGATAGACCAAAACAATGTGAATATCTTGGATTTTAACTTTAAAAAATTACCATTTACACTGAAGAATACAATACCAATTTTAAGCTAACGTCTTTGAGTCATTTATACACACAGATAAAAGTTAAGCAACACCTAAATATTTCTGAGACCTTATCGTTTCAACCTTATCGTTTAAAATACATCAAATATAAATTCTTTTTTAGATGACTTTGCACCCTTTTATAACATATTATACTAAAATCATATCGAAATTGAAACAATTGGTTTGGATAACGCCTAAAATTAAAAATAAGGTAATTTTGAGGGGAAAATAATGTAGAAAAAAGTTTGAAAATAAGTATTGAGAAATCAAGTTAAGACGCACTTGAAAAAAGAGAAAAACCATATAAGCCTCAAGATTCACAAATTCAATACGGAATTCTTTCAAAATGACAAATATTAATGATGACCATATCCCTGTATACAGCACAAAATCGATAATTCAGAAAATCTGAAACCGAAGGCATACAAAATCAGGATAAAACAGGAACCAAAGCAACCAAACAAAAACCTCCACCATATGACAGAAGCAAACTCCCGACCAGGTGCCCAGGAAGAGTAAGCATCTCCTGCTTGCATGCAACACCCGCCGCTTCAATTCGGTAGAACTGTCACATCCGGTTACTTCCATGTCGGAAGACATAGAGTACAATGGTTTGGTTGGATGGTTAAAATGGTCTATGACAGAATACAGAATATCATCCACCATTCTTGAGAGTGGGACATCATAGTGTAGTATTCTATTCTTACAGTCGACTTTCGGTTGAGGTTTATTCCAACTATCCTCTCTCAATCGCTTATTTTTTTTAAATTTCAGATAATTCTTGTTTAAGACATGTGTTGCTCATAATTGTTCTATATTCCATATTCACCAATGTTAATGATGACGTTTGGCAAAATTATGCTGCATTTGGTAGAACGGGATGCATATCAGGTTTTCAATTTTGACATAAAAAGAGAAATTTTACGATTGGAAGGATTTACCTCTTAACCAGAAGTGACATATTCCCAGGTGGTTGTCCTACTTGAAAATTCATATTGGTTGAACTGGGGTTGAATAAAAAAAAATAAAGAAAATTGTGGTCACAAAGTTGTTATCTTAAAAAAAACACAGTTAAAGCATCCATAAAGATATCGTTGTCAAAGCTTATTTCTTTGATGAAAATTAGAGTTATAGAAATACACCCCCAATATATTCTATTCAAGGTCTAAATGTTTGTCTGATAATTAACTTAATTGGCGCGTAAATTCACTTCCGGTTTCACGATCGGCTGTTTGATGTGATACATTTTTTTCAAAGAAATGTACTCCTTATATTTAAGAGATAATTTACATTATCAAAGCATTTCTAATACATATTTATTTGTCAATTTCGTTAGATTTACAATTTGATTCATTGCAACCATACTGTACAGCGACTTTTACGAGATAAATCAACTGTCTTACTTAAATTGCACAAAAATTACAGCCGTCCCTATTTTGATTCGGATTTAAACTTAGTTGCATTATTTTATGTTAAATAAAGTGTCTTCGTCAAAGGTCAGATCTATATCCTAATACATAATGATCAAATATTTTTTTTAAACCAGCATTTTGCATTAAAACAATTTCACGTTTGCTTAACTTTTGTCTGTGCGTATAGGACGTCCCCCATCCTCATTTTTTGGAATTTATACAAATAAAACACAACTATGCATTACTTTGTGTTGTAACTTATTTTAAGAATCAAGCTACGCCAGGACATAAAACAAAAACGTATATCTGTTTGAAAGGAATAAACTGCTTCTAATACGTTTAGAATGAATTGATATTTTCAATATATTATTTTGTCTTCAGGCAATTTAGACATTTGGGAACATTATCAGCTGAATTTGAAATAATGATTGGGCATCAAACGTGTCAAGTCATACCATTTTGAAAAGAAATTGCTAATGAAATTTCAGATTTAAGATGGTCAAGTTACATAAATTCTGAAAAGTGGGACCAATTATTTTTTTATCGGAGTAATGCATATAAGAAAAACTTATAAGAATCAAGGGAGCATTGAAGTAATTTTTTATGATTTATGACTTTAATTGTTGTTCTTATTCATACTTATATAGTAAACATTTGCCAACTAGATTCTTTTTCTGATGGTATGCACACGATTTCTTCATAGTTCTTTACAATTATATTACAACCATGAACAAAAAGATTCACCATAGCTTTATTTACCTTATTGTCATTGGACTGACAGGAGAGTTTGTTTCCTCACAGGACAACAGTGATGAAGAAAGATTTTGTGAAGCCGCTGTTCAATGTCCAGATTACGAAGCAACACAGTATAGAATGATGGCATCGTTCTTGCCAATATGTTATTGTGATAATCTGTGTACAGCATATAACGATTGTTGTAAACTGAAGGCCAGCTACCCAAAGTCAGAGCAATTGCAAGAACTTCAAAGGTTAAGGTACAACGGAGATCCAAAATCATTCAGCACATGTCTTGGTTTAGACGGTGAAAACATTGGATTTTGGGCTGTAAACCGATGCGGCAGCGAGGGACCGATATGTACAATGAATATGTCATTTGCCAATGTTTTGTCACACCTACCAGTCACTGACAACGATAATGTTACTTACTTTGGTGAGGACTGTGCCAAATGCAACAATGTAACGAGCTTCTCATTCTCATTGGGAACTGCCGTCACAAGAAAATGGAATTGATGCAGATCCACTGCATTTTGTAAACCGAGTAAAAACGGAAACTTTTCTTTGCTTCAAGGTCAAGACTTCGATATGTATCTTACGCCTCCAAGAAACGCATCTATAAGGGTTTGCTATAGATTCAAAGGGGATACACTTTCTAATTCAACCCAATGCCCTGATTTTCATGTCCCTATTATTACCGATTACAGACAGGATGGGAAAAATACAGGTATGAATAAGAATAAATATTAATTTTTGTTCTTTAGCCCTTGATACAATGTTTATGAAAGGTTCGCTACTCCTGCACAGATGTAATGTAATTATTGTTTTAAGCGTTGTCCTTTAACCTTAGAAATTAAAATGATACCTTACATTTCGAAAATGAATAAGAGCGCGCATGTTTATTTTTTTTTCCAAATTTCAAAGATTACGGTCAGTACGACTATCTAGGATTCATATCATACGAATAAAGTATTTTCACATTATGCAGTAGACTTATATCTTAGATACTACGAGACCTGACATCATTTGACGTTATTTCTTACTTTTACGTTGAAACAGATCTGAGACGTCAGAATGAAAAATAACATCAAACGTTGTGATGTCGGGTCATGGAGTATATAAACTGCATGTTTAGCGGTGATATGAAAATGGTATATTGTGCATGTAGTACATTTAGGAAAGAGTCCTGTGACAGCAGAATCACTCCCTCCTTTCTCTCGTTCTTGCATATGTATTCCGTTGGTGTCCATTCATCATCGTCATAATATGGTGACCTCCTTCGTATACTGCAATTTGATATATCCGTTGTCCATTTTGTTTGAGATTGTGAAAAGATTAAATGATGTATTATCTAGTGCACTTAATTTCTATGTATATATCACATTTAACGTTTATACCTGAACACAAATTTCTAAATGGATCTTTTTTTCTCTTTAAGAAATCACTATGATTGATTTTTAGATTTTTCCTTCTTTACAAAAGAGATGACAGGAGAAAGCCTTGTTTGCATTCTCGGCTTCCACTTCAGATGAGAAACAGTTGATAATATTTATATTATATATTACTAGTGAACTACAATGTCCTCTGATTTGAAGCATAAATTAATAATTTCCCCAAAATGCAGAATGATTCCGAGCGATAGCACATGCTATTTTACAATTGCTGAAACTTGTTATGGATTTAAGTGAGCGATGATGGCGCAATTTGATCTTTTGTTACAGATATATACAAAAATCTGGAGTGCTGCAAAGCTGCTGGGGCATGTAAGGTACTCAAAAGAGATGTCTGCAATCATAAACTGCAATACTCGAATAAAAGAATTTTTGCGCCATCCACGTATGATGCCATAAAAAATCCACGTTAATCTTTAGAAACACCAGGTGTTCTTTTGCAGTTTAATGGAAATACACATCATTGTCACAACAAGGTATGACAGAACTTTTTGATTTTGAATTCTTCATCCATTCTCCTCATTTGAAGGTTAAGAAACCAGATCGTCTCTTAAAAAGATGGATTTATCACCCTGCAGTGGAATTTGGAATTATGCTTTCAGTATTCAGAGAAACTAACAGGGCTACATAGGTTTGTCATCGATTTCCAGTAGTTAAGTCTATACACGTATTTGTAATGATGAATGAATCTCGTTCCCCGCAATTGTTTAAAGTGTAATTATTTTTTGTTTCCCGCCCTGTCATCTGAGAGAAGCTTTCTTTTAGTCCTTTATCAATATGATATCGTATAGTAATTTGCTATTTCTGAAATATCTCATTCTGCTATTTCAATATTACCAGCCTAAGTAAAAGGTGTTGAATGGTACAATGCAACTATCTGGTCCATGCTGTAAACTTATCTGATATTAAATGATGCTTTTGAATTTGAAAACGTTTAACTTTTAGTTATAATGGCGTCTCGTTTTCCTCTATGTTGGGAGAATGGAGGGGATCTTCAACAACACTTGGTTGCAACACCCATCGGATATGACGTTCCTCTGCACGGGTGATGCTTGCAAACCGAAATACTGACTTTCACTGTAAACCTTATATAATTTTCATTTTAGATTCATTTTTTTTCTTTCTTCGCAGAATGTTTAAGTGGATTGCTTAATTTTTTGCAAAAATATTTTCTTTGTTTCATGTTTCTTATAGGTGTGGTGGTGAGTATTCGCTGTGCTTCTATTTTTGTAATGATATGTTTTTGATCAATAAACATTACAGAAGTACCTATCGGTCATTCAGTCAATGTAATAAAATTTTTAAATCACATTGTATCAATAAAACCCTCGTCATTTCATACTAGTCAGATTCGTTTATTTTTGTTTCAAAATTGAATTTGTCAACTCTTTACTGCTATATGCACGAGTTCGAAGTGTTGGATAGAACAAACAATTTTACAAGCCAATTTGAAAATTGGAACAAGTTTAACTGCTACACACAGCAAATGGAACGTAGTCACTGTGTTTATATTAGTAATACGGAAGTACTTCAACTTATTACCTTCTTGAAGAATTTTTTAACCAATTCTAATGCACCAGACACTTGATTCAAATATTCATCAATTACATTCACTAAACACCGTAGTAATATTCTGACACATCAGAATGCATTTCAGAAGCACTTTCCGGTTTATTTTTTGAACTAAATTTGTGTATTTAATATGCAGAGATCTCGGCTTTACATTTTGTATAGGATTTATTCAGTAGCAAAGTTAAATAAAATATATGGCAAAATATCATTTGGGTATGGTGCAACGATTTTAACTTTCCTTACTTCAATCCAAATAGCAAAATGATATGTATGATGTCAAATTTATGAAGGACCAAGACAAAGCTTCTTTCAGGCGACAAAGATAAGTAATTGTTACACTTTAATAGTCTATCTCTGTAAGGACCAAAATCGCGTGGCACGGCATGTCAAGGATTTTGATGATTTTCGGTACAATGGGTATATATAAAGTACTTACTATAAAAATAACACTTTTCGGTCAATGTGACCTCTAATTGCCATGGTTTGAGACAATGAAATAAGCCCACTCCTGATACCTCGTTGCCATGGATACCACTGTTACAGCTTAACAATGTTCATTTTTATGTATTCTATTCTTCCTTACATCCATTCTTACTATGTACAATTAGTTATGTGATATATATTTCAGAGCGCGTATTCAATTTGTATTAAGCCAAAATCAGTTAAGATGAAGCGGAAAATAGAGGTAAAATAAGGGCCAATTTAGTGTGTTTTGACTATTTCTAGTCTTGAATATCACAAAATGCACCAATAGAAGATCACTGATTTTCATCAAAGGAAATATATGTTTATTTACAAATAAAATGAATGAAAAATAGAGTGGACTTATTATGTTATTAATACCTAAATTTTGTCGTCAAAGACCGTTGCAATGGCAATTTTAGACCTGTATTTTAGGATTGTTTTTCAGCTTTCGCACTTTATCGGTGTGTATTGGCAGTAGGGAATGGAAACAAAACTCATGAAAAGCACTTCGTGCTTTTCATGAGTTTTGTTTCCATTCCCCAATGCCAATACACACCGATAAAGCGCAAAAGCTGAAAAAACAATCCTTATATTTACATTTTACGTGTTAATTAAGTTGTTTCTGTCCCTTTTCATTCCGTTTCTTTATATTTGAAATGTCACTACAGAGGGAGAACGTCACTTGACGTAACAGGAAACGAACGTTCGGCGTTTTTACTAGCTTCGAAGTAGTACCTTCTGTACGGAAACATTGTACAAAAATAAGAAATTGAATTTTGTTTATGGTTGTATTTTGAACATTTCTATCAAAACTGAATAAAAAATGAATCGTACAAAGTCGCGATTTTTGTCCCACATGATAAAGACCAAGCGGATGGTTAGTCTGGAGAAATGTCACGGATATTGAAAGGAAAACATTTGAAAACTGACTGGAACACACTGTTAATTTGTTTATAAACCAATGAAATCAATCGGCACCATTATTCAAACTTCTGTAAAATTACTCTGTTTCTTCTGGATGTATTTAGGATAATGCAAAATTCGAGTACAGCCGTGCAAAACGATACAAATACACAAGATTTTCATGACCTACCTCAACGTGGTACAAATTCGCTGATACTCGAAATAATTCTGATCTGCATAATTCCATAAGAAGCAAAAATAAATTCACTGTTGATAAATGACACAAGTGGAGCAAATCCTCATCCTAAATATTGACTGTTTGATCCACTAATGTCTGAATTCGCTCATCCAAACATGGCATCATTCTGTAGACGACAGCAGGTCGTCCTTCTCGAATTTCGTCTGGTGTGACGCGTGATCGACTTACTACGTCACACTTCTTGGAAGTGCACATGTGTGTGACCTAGGTTTTGACCCATTTAATCACTGGGTTAGACTGCATCGATTGATAATGGAATTTTGAATCTGTGTTGAAGCATTCAATAGAATGGGCATTTTATGGCATATTAATCCGCATTTGTTCAAATGTCACGTGATAGGCTCTTGCGATTATCGAAAAATGCAGTGCAAATGGTTTGGTACCTTTATATAAGGGAAACGCAGTAGGAATGTAAATATACTTGTTTCATGTTATTTTTGAAATTGATTAAATTCATCAAGTGTCACATAAAATTGTTACAAATGTATGCATGGATAGATTTGACTTAAATCTTGTAAGATAAAAACAATTAAAATGTTCAAGGTCATTGGCTTGAGATTCAAAGTCATTTCTTCTTTAAGAGTCAAGTTTTGCTAAAAATATTAAATCTATAAATTATTGTTACCGACTGTAATGATTTTCTTTATTTGAATATTGTTATTTGTCATATTTATTAATAAAGTACATGAATATCAGAAAGAAAATTCTTAGAATATAGTGAACTGTAGCAATTTAATAGGAAAATATTTTCTGTCAAAAATCAAGAAAATACAGATTTGGTTCCTTTTTATCAAAATACTCACCAAGAATCTAGATCTTCAAAGATTTAATAGTTCTAAGAAATTACTGATAGATTTATCATTTTATAGGATATAACTGTAATGTTCAATATTTCAATGTTTCTAAAATATAGGCACCTTCATTTATGAAAAATCAGGATTTTTCGTCAAATCAGGTCACTAAATGTTAATTGACCTTGGAAATGCAGTGGATGACCTTGAAATATTTTAAGGTCATCATTATATTAAAACGCCTCTGATAGACATACCTATGAACTTCTGTTCTAATATCATGCGTAGGTAGTTTGATAGAGGTTGTGTTTAAATTCATCGTATCGAAATCTTTCAGCCGATTGTTGCCATAGCAACTAAATCTGATGTTGCTTTGCATATAAAAAGACAAATTAGCCCGATTAATTATTTACATTAATGTATAGATAAAAGATGATACTAATTGGATAACTAGAATTTTGACTTCAAAAATTGGTGCTTTTATGAAATTTCCAACGTTGTAAATCAGTAAAAACATCCAAAAAAGGGTCTTTGAGTGCCCAAAACAGAGCCTTTTGATACCCTGTTTTGGCCCAACTTTTCATCTTGTATACACAAGGCATCCGAGATGAATGTAAAAAACTGTAAACAAATCTGCATAATAATAAGGACGGAAAGAAAATAATCAAAGTAATTTCTGAGAAAAAAAAGTACTTGTTTCATG
The DNA here is from genome assembly GCA_033119305.1 of Pinctada imbricata. NCBI lineage: Eukaryota > Metazoa > Mollusca > Bivalvia > Pterioida > Pteriidae > Pinctada > Pinctada imbricata. The sequence continues at coordinate 26,786,215 of VSWD01000003.1, read as the reverse complement.
GTAACAACGCTTACAAATATGTATTGTCCTATAAATTTTCCCGATTTTTGAAACTTCAGACACAGTTACCATGGCAACGACAAACTTTTTGAAAAACTGGGTTTGATTTACATACTAGTACTTCATATTGAACTTCCATACCAAAAATCTCTAAAATTCTTGACATGCCGTGTCAACATGTCATTGAAGTTCTTTAGTTTTTACAGAGAATCTCTGTTAAATACAGTCAAGGGGAACAAGTTGAACTGCTCTAAACTACGAAAGGAAATAAGTGTTAACTTTTAATTCAATGAATTCACAGTTATATTTCATCGAAGGAATGAAGCCTCTTGACTAATGAGAATAATCTGAACATTTCGCAAAGTACTCGTTTAAGAGTTAGAACTAGGGAACCATAACCCGACAACATGATATTGCATTTTTGAGACAAAGTGTTCATGCGGTACCACCACAAACATTTCACTTGAAGATTGCGTTGACTATATATATGTGTGTTGAATATTCATTTATACATCTACCATCTATAAATAACTATACAAAGAAGGAAATCATTCTATATTCAAAATTATGAATTGTGATAAAGAAACTTTTGTCATCGCGCATTTTTTTTTTCTTCAAAAATTGTCCTTTTTATTTGAAATATAATAAAAATTGAGTCACGTTCGTTGCAAACGATTTCAATAAGGTTCATCTTCAGAGTTATACAGCAATGGATTCGAAACTGTTTATTTTTTAACAGCAGCATTAACAGAAATAGTGTATACTAATTTATGGATGGCAGTGTATATATGTATAAATTTGGCCTTCCATTTGATGTGATGTGGTTATTCTCATCGATTATCTTTCAGAATAAATGTTCAAGAGGTTGTCATGAACAAGATGGAAGATATCATGACGAGTGTTCCGGAAGTATTAAGCTGTTTAATTATCCTTTACCTATACATTTCATTAAATTAGTCCTTCGAGAACCAAAGAATGACAATAGCATTACAGGAAGCTTACTGACTCCCTTATTTACTTTCTTTTTCAATTCCAAATGGCGAATTAAACTGTTTGGCAGATTTTTCGTCGATATGAAGGAAGGAACGCAGTGCCTTGATAACATGAAGCGATGTGCAACAGTGGAAACGTCTTTACAATCTTTTGCATCTACAAGTCTGACCGTTTGTGAAATAGGAGACCTAAAATCTTGGATGGATGATATAAACGTAACAATACATCTTCGAATGCAATTACAGTTACTGAAAGTATCCGGATCCCTGTCAACAGAATCAATCAACCACATCAATTGCTCATGTAACGAATATCAAGAATTAGAGACACAAAGCTTTGACTTTAGTTGGTTTCCCTATGAAATGTTTAAGGTACGGTGGAGCGATGCTTTCTACAAATGTACTCATTTCAAGTTCCTTGTGATTGAGAGAGTGAAGTCGGTAAAGGTCTCTTGTATTGACAAGTCAGCAAAAAATGGCTTCAAGCATATTCAAGAGCATATTTATACTTCAAAATATTCAATTTTTACAGTGCTGTACACGATTTACATTCAGATATTGTAGTTCCAAAACTTAGACAAGTTGATAATTCTACAAATTCAACAACATCGTTGTCTTGATATTACTTTCAAAACTATTATTGTACTATGACAAGATATGGTTGATTTTATCAAGAAAAGGAACGACATAATTCGTTATATTGCCTTGTCCTTCCTCTTGGTCAACATTTTATACAATTTTGTGTGATAATACAAACCGTTTGTAAACAGTTTGTAGGAATCCCTATGGGTACTAATCGCGCGCCTCTTATTACATGATTATTTTTATACACATATGAAACAGAATGTATCCAGAATCTTCCAAAGCAAAGAAAACATGATAATTTGAAATTTTTCATTGGTACTTCTAGGTACCTGAATGATATTCTTACTATCGATAATCCTATTTTTGAAAAGCATAAATATGCTATTCATCCACAAGAACTGAATCTAAACAAGGCAATCGTTACTAACAACAAAACACCATTTTGGACATATATACCCGAATTGTTAATGGAGATATTCATAGTAGTGTGTGTGACAAACGAGATGATTTTGGATTCAACATAGTAAATTTCCCCTGGCTTGACGGTAATGTTCCGAGATTACCGGCATACGGTATTTACATTTCAAGGCTCATCCGGTATGATATAGCATGTACTGATGTTTTGGATTTTATATTAGAAATTTACACATTACAAAGACACTTTAAGCTCAATGTTAGACAATTCTACCGATTTGAAGTAACGGGCGTTGCATACAAGCAGGTGATGATGACTCTTCCTGGGCGCCTGGTCTCACTCCCAGATTGGGAGTTCGCTTCTTTTCATATGGCGGATATATTTCAGTCTTTATTTGCCTTGGTTCTTGTTTTATCCTGAATTTGCATGCCTTCGGTTTATGATTTCCTGAATTATCGATTTTGTACTATGTATTGGGATATGGTCATTATCCATATCTGTCATTTCCGCTTTCACAAGGTAGTAAAGACTTTCTGGAAGATTTACAAAAAAAAAAAATTGTCTATTTCCTTTGAATTTCGGACCGATACAAGCAACAGGATATATTACATCGGTCATTTCTTATTTTATGGTAACATAAATCACAAAATAAGAAGCATCAAAGGTAGAGAGAATTACCATCGAAATTGTGTTAGTTAGCATCATCAAACACCTTTTGTTATCATTGATATGATCATTCTGTCATCAAACGGACGCTTGGCTTGGTACTGGACCAATTTACAGCCTTGTATCAGCGCATTCTTAAGAATAGCACACTGAGTAAATGTGACGACAGAACTGCATGACGGGCCCTGTCTAAACCTCTTTAGAGAAGACAGGGTCCCGACAACCTGTCCTATCTGAATGTCAGTCGAGCTTCTCGTGTGATCTCATCCATGAACTCGCTACAGCCGGCAGAGCACGGACTGTATTTCGTATGCCATTTACATATGCAAAGTGGGTCCCCCTGCGTCATGCCGTCTGTTTGTATGTTCATCTTACAGTGCGAAGGTTATTTTACACTCATTTATGCGTTCTCCCAGACCTTTGGGTTATCGAAAGATTGGGAAGGTTGTGCGCACGCAATCCGGATGGCAACACCGTTTGATACTTGTGCGGCAGATGGCCGTCCTAAGTTGGAACCGGTTGCCAATCGGTTTCGTTGCTTTACGTGTGGTGTATTGTGTTTGATGTTTTTATGGTGTGGGTTGATGTTCCTTTTCCCTTTTGTGTCTCTTTCTGTGCGTGTCTGCTCTATGTTTTGCATTATGTGTTTTGGAGTTTTTCTGTGGGTGCTGCAACCTAGTGTTGTTAGAGATCCTCTCCTTTTTTAGTGGTCAACTTGTCTCTCTAGAAATTCGTTCTCTTTATCAAATGTTTATTTTGAAAAATGTATCACTCAACATAATACAACTATCAAATTTCGACTTTGTGTTTTATAGAGTTGTTGTGAAAAGAATAAGTAAATTAAAAAATATCACTAATTCGATTCATCTGTTTATGTTGTAAAAAATGGTGATGGGTGAAGTCAATTGAGAGGAAATGAATGTATCGAGATAAAAAAAATGCGCTATATGCAAAGCAAAACGTTACGTAAAATATATGTTGGTTGTCTCTTTGTTAGACATTAAGTACATAACCCCGAAGTATTTTGCTAGCTATGGGAAAATGATATTATATATCTTATTTACCTACCTTTACATATCACTACTACGTCAAATAGTAAGTTACCGGAAAGATCATCTGTAAGACTCCCCTGCACTCCCATAAGCAAAATACAAGCACATGGTTCTTACAAATGAGTTAAAGAAGATCCTGACGAAAATCTCGACGGCGCTCACAAAAGAGCACAACATTGAGCATCGACGGACCCCTAGCAAGCTAGAGGTGCGACCAGGTGTCCGGGAGGAGTAAGCATCCCCTGTTGGCTAGCTGCACCCGCCGTCGATGTTCATACACGAAAATGAAAACAATATATAACAACACTTCTTCTCAAGGAAACAACAGTAGACAATAAGACAACTAACTCTCAAAACAAACAATCATAGGGCACACGTGGTAAGTTTGAATAGTTTATTTTGACGATGAAATACTTGATAAATTCCCAAAATATGATACTGTAATGCATGTTTAGATCTGCATTCAAAAATGGAGTTAAGATAATTGTTTTGTAAATTTCAAGAAAGCCTAGGTAATTTAGATGATATCACACGTTTCGTGTTTCATGAATTTTTATTTCGGAAAAGAGTATTTATATATCATCATTTTCTGAAATAATTAAGATACCAGAGACAATATTAGGAAATCACCACCCAAAATTTGAGAATTTGAGGATTTTCCAGCCATCAATAGATTGTACATGCAGATGTATAATCATGCATGTGTTGGAAACAAAGGTATAAGGGAAAAAGAGTGTGTGTCGACAATCAAATGAAATACTGAAAATTCACCAATACTTCAGACTCAAACTACCATCCTCCCGCATGCTAGACGAGAGCTGAACCTCTGAGCCACCAGATCGACTTGCAGATTGAGCGGTTATTACAAAGCCGCGGCATCAGGACATTCTAAGGTAGAGTAACCCTCAGGACAGAATTGCTGGTAATTATTTGCCTAGATACCCTATTTGTATCTGATCAGAATATTGTTTAGATTACAAATACGAATGTTGGTTTGGGAAAAGAAACTTTTATAGTTACATTGTATCACCTCTCAAAAGGGATTTTTCTTACTTTTCTCATAGGGTTCGATGTTAAAGTTCTTACAGCGAAGTTCTCGGTATAATCATGAAACCAGGAATTATATTTTTTGTATATCAGGTTTAACGTAAGCTTTGATTATCTGGAAATAAAATACTGCAGCAGTTGTAATTAAGGCAATATGAGCATCTGAGATCCTGAGGTATGGTCTACTTTAAGTAACAAAAAATCGCGTGTGATTCTCTGTTAAAGTGGATTTTATTTTTTTTTACTTTCAAGAAAAGGGGAATGATCTCCAGCATGACCATCCTGCACTCACCATGCGAATCAAACTCTCAAGAAAGTGATACGCTATATGACATCAGGCAAAAATAGAAAACCACAAAAAAAAAAACAGACACGAGAATATTCACTCGAACATCATACAAGACAATCGAAACAGTCGTAAAGAAACATCAAACATTAATGACAACACATAGAAGGCAGGAGACCAATGTACATCCGGTGCCGACATTGAAGGTCATCTGCTATTAGCAAATGGTGTGTTTTTCCGAATAACGTGCGCAAAATCCTACCATTTATTCGTAAACATAGAGTTTTCCATAGACGCACAGTCGTTATATAAAAACTTCTCACTGTAAGGTGACATCGAACACAAACAGGACAGTTAAACGCAGCGGCATCTTGTAACACAAATTCTATGTAATTGGATCTAAAAAAATATATGACATGCGTATAACTTTCTGTGCTCTGTTGGCTAATGCGAGCTCAAGATCAATTACTCGAGAGGTCTGACAAACTTTTAGACAGGACAAAGAATCAGGACACAGTCTTCTCTGGCGATATTTAAACAAAGTCCATCATGGAGTCCTGTCATCACTGATGACCAGTGTGCAACATTGGGGGAAGATACTGGTATAAAACTGTAGATTGGTCAAGTACCATGTCCAGTGTTCTCTAGATGACCTTGGGATCGACCGAAGATAAAATATGCACGTTTCGGGTAATAAAATGTCGAACAATTTTGTGCCTTCTCTCTGAATGATATGATAGTCCTCGGCACACATCACTCTACATGGTATATAAGAGATATCTAAATATTACATTGACAACTTCCAACTTCTCCCAACAACATCAAAGTAAATAAATTATAAAAATCGTTATAAAGATAAACAATTTTCACAAGAAACTATGATCACGACATTTTGTCGACGAAGCACTTAGAAACAAATGGTACGATTAACATGCTTAGATATTTTTACATTTTTATTATTTATAAACGTACTATTAACATACTTATATTATTTTTTCAAATAATCGCTTTAGTTATTCAATTTTGAAGATACACGAAACATCATGAACTGATATCACTTCATTTAGATTATAGCTTGAATGAATTGTCCACAAAAAAAAACTTGATAAAAAAACCAAACAAACAAACAAAAACTACAACAAAAGAAAAAGTAAAAACAAAATCCCTCATAATCATTTCGAGTTTACCCCGTCAAGCTACAGACAGTCCACATTTTCACCTCTCAACATATCATGTTGCAAATAGCACCATTATAAAACGTTATTAGAATTGACCTTTGTATAGCAAAGGTTCAAATTCAGGTTTCACACTATGTTGGTGTAAATGTTGTGAATAATCCTTTATATCGGACATCCTTCAAAACCAAAACGTTGAGGTATCAAAAGGAAAAAAAAGGTAATTATGAGTGTCCTATCTTTTATTATAGAGCTCTTCTTTAGATTGTTTACTTTGGCGTTTGATTAACGGTCCAATTCAACCCGTAAACTGATTGAATATGTATATTTGAATAAGTCAGACGGGTATTTGGTCGCAGCTAGAATGATAATACTTTATACTTGGAATGCATTTTCTGTAGATAAATTTAGAAAATAAATAAATTTAATAAAATCATTCTACTCTCATATACATACATAGTAAAATGAAGTTACGCTGGGGAGTGTGTGGAGCAGGTGATATCTGTAATGATTTCTGCCATGCATTGACGAGTTTACCAAATGACGAATATGAGGTAAGGAAACATTTTTTTTCATGTATTTATAGAAAAAAATTTCAAATGTTTGAAGTAAGTACTTGAGGTAATGATATATGCATTTTTTCTGCAATCGCAAGGCGTCTTTAAACTAATTACTCTATTTCAATAGACCAATTTAATCTATTGGTAAAATAATGACAGAGGACTATATTTTACATTTACTCTTAACATACCTTTAAGACTATAACAGCTTATCAAATTCCATCATATAATATACAGGAATAATCCTGGCAGGGACCATTCTGAAATTATGAGGACAATATTCGAGATAGGAGAAATCTGACTTCAGATACGAAAGAGCCCCTATATAAACTATCCAAATGTGCATTTAGTTTTGGTCTAGGACCCAAAATAAGAGTTCATCGACACCTCATTTTGGTTAAATGGCCCCATATATTTTCAAATAGCCCCTCTTTTTGTCAATTTTATATACATTTGATAAAGAGAGGGACCATTGGTCCATTTAATGGTCCCTGCCTTTCAAAATCCAGATTATTCCCTGATATAGCTATAAAATGGTCACCTATGGTGGAAAAAAGACTATTACTTTTGAAATATTACACGTCTTCAAACTCATAGCATAATTCATGAACAGATAAAATTGCAGCATGGACCAGACATGCACGTTTTTCCTACGTTACCTTACTCAGGTCAGTATTCTTCAAACCAAACAATGAAATATGGCCAGTTATGTCTAGAAATATACCAAAAGACGTAGCAGGATAAGTGGAATATAAAGCTGCAGGACCCACATTTCTGAAATTTCGAGAAAAGATGTTAAAGATGCAACGTTAATCAAAGTGTTTTCTCATTTCTGCACGATCCGCATTGCAGATAATCGCAATTGCATCAAGATCTTCAACCAAAGTTCGTGCCTATGCTGAGACGTTCTCAATCAAGAAGACGTATTCCACTTATGAAGACCTCGCTTCTGATCCTGAAATAGGTAGGAAGTAAACATGTACCTTCTGATGTATTTCTAGAGAAAACCATTTATAACAATTATTACGAAAATGAGTAATATTCGTCTACAAGTAGCAACTGAATCTTCAGCAGTGCTTTGGTACAGAAAATGTTATTTGTATCTCAATGATTTTGAAGATATTATCTTCAAAAGAAAGGTATTTAAATCTTAGCGTATTTCAAATTAATTTCTTATCATTATGGCATTGATATGCCAATATGAGGCCAAATTTGGTACAAGATGGCTGATGTGAAACTTTTTTTTCTATTTCCATTGACGTAGTTAGCAGCAGTGAAAATGTTACGGAAAACCGTATCATTATAATTTCTATGCAAATCAGACTATTCATTTTATGTGATAATAATATGAAATAAAAATAGAAAATTTTAAAATAACTTTACCAAGTTATTAATTAGGTCTTCCGACTTCCGTCGGAAGACTTATTGTTTTCGTAACCGTGGAAAATTGGATCAGCGATTTCTCAAGAACCCTGTAAGCTAGGACAATGAAAGTTCTCCAACGTTACGTTTGGAGTAAAAGCTAGATTGGTCTTTTTTATTTTTGGTCTCTGTTATTTTTTTATCGTGTTTTTTAGTAGATTCAAATATTTGACGGGAGCGTCGAATTACTCAAAAGGACCGAAAATTTCATGTTTTGCTATTTGTAAGCTTAAATATCTCGTATTTTGCTATCTACAATTTCCATTCTTTTTTAAAGTCGACAGCCATGCAAGATATGAAATGCTAGATGCACACTGTAACGATTTATTACGATGACGTCCTTCACCGTCCTTCATATTTCCAAATTCAGAAGTTCATAGGAGGAAGACACTTTTTTGCTTATAATAGTAAACAAAAATTAAGAAAAAGCAGTGTTGAGATTTTTTAATTCCGATTTCACGGCAATGATGAATATGCATTTCATAAATACATTTCGATATACAATTTGATTTTAAAACAGTTGATTAATTTAGAAGAGATCAGCTACAAACCAGAATTTACACACAAAAAGTGGTAGTTTGATTCCGATTTCTAACCTACAAACCTGTTTCTAAACTTCAATAACTATATTTTGAACATCAAGTTTAATTTCTAATTCTAGCAAACGTTCGAACATAATTTTCGGTTGGTTTATTTACAAATTGATGAACAATTTCTCCAACATTCTTCCCTCCCCTCATTTTTCGAAAACAGTTCTGTTTCTATTGAACGATGTCGCCATGATGGAAATTCAAAATAAACTTTAAAAAAAGGGAAGGGGGGGTCCAAATTTGAACCTGCACAGCGAGAACCTCATGGTATATATATATATATATATTTAACGTTACTTGTTATTACCATTTCTCTTCTCAAGAAAATTGGTTCTACAGCTACGAGCTCGCCTTTTTTATGGGGAAAGGGGGCAGGAAGAATTTGCAAAAAAAAAACCCCGGCTCTGAAAAATGCTGAAAAAAATATTCCGGCCCAAAGGGCCGGCGATTTTTTTTCCCGGACCATGCAAAAGTAAGGATACATCGCATGATCTGGAAATTTTTGCTGGCCCTTTGTGCCAGACAATTTAAAGTCAAAAAATTAATTAATATAAATACAAACTGTTCACATAGCTGTATCTACCAGAGACCTAATACGCATAGGCACAAAAATCTAGAAAAGGTTCTATTTAAACATCATACAATTTGTCTGAAATTCGCTAATTGCAAAGAGACATCTGAAGGAACGGTTATTAACTCATACTCTGTAACAGCGGGGAGTTTAACTTACACAGACATTCACGACATTTGACAATTTGTTTAAATCCGGCCCGAAGAACCGGCGAAAATTTTTCTCCGACTCTGGTAATGGCTGAAAAAAATGGCCTGCTCAGAAAATTGCTGAAAAAAATTTACCGGCTGGCAATAGAATTCCTGCCCCCCCCCCCCAAATCAAATGGTTGCTCACCAACAATTATCGGTTTGAAAATTTAATGTTACTGCTATTTGAAAACTTAAATATATAATATAAATACATGTAATGTGACGTCCTTCATATTTCCAAACCAAAAATTGTATAGGAGGAAGACACTCTTGTTGCAACCGCAACAGGAAACCTTTCTAGTTTATCCTCTATTTGAAATAATTATCAATCCATCACAATGCGCAATGTCTTCTCACAGATATAGTTTACATTGCCACATGGACTGCCTCCCATATTCCTCTGACTAAGATGATGCTCACTGCCGGAAAACATGTTCTGTGTGAGACACCTATGGGATACACAGCTGATGAAGTCAAGGAGGTCTTTCAATTGGCAAAGGAAAAGAAGCTCTTCCTGATGGAGGTAAGATAAAATTTCTTTGGACTTGATTACTTTGTGTTTAACATATATGTTTTTCGATTTATTGCATTGAATGGGCATTTCCAGAGAGACTTGTTGGAGATCCCCTTCTTCTCATTGTATCTGCCTGATATTATCTTTCTATAATGAAAACAAAATATATAAAATTCCCAAGTAAATGGTATCACCACTCAATCACTTTCATCAAAAAGAGAAGTACAGAAATAACGAGTTGATACGCAAATCTTATCTTACAGGCTTTTTGGAGTAGGGCGTTCGAGATTTACGCTGATATTCGAAAGGCGATTGACGACGGTGATATAGGAGAAGTGAAAATGGTGACAGTAAACCTGTGCTTCTATTATATGGGCAAACTGAAAGGACTAGATGAGGGAGGTGGAAACATCTTTGAACTTGGTATATTCAATATACAGTTCGTAAACTGGATCTTTAAAAATGAGAAACCTGAAATTATGAAAGTGTTGGCTCCAATTGGAAGAAACGGTATGTAAATTTCAAGTGCAGCAATTGTCCTAGTCGGTCTATTTTACTTTCATCTTTTTACAGGTAACGATTAGTAATTGTTTATGCTCTAAATCTTATATAATTTCATATAATCAAATAATATTTAAAATAATTAAATGCTCGTTTATCATGTTTATCATTTTCTTAGGCTTGAATTAGAACTTCAAAACGAGGCATTATAACAGAATAAAAAGAAATTATGGAAATATCTGAGACCTTACGTATCAACTTTTGTTACCTTTTTCCTTTCAATATATAGTTACAGCTATTTCAAGCTAATACACATATTTGAACCTTGCCTATAGATCCTAGGGCTATATATTGTAGTTATTAGATATTTTGTTTCACGTCCGCTGGTGGGTAACGTTTAGACGAATTTCCTAGAATAAAACACACACAAACAATTTTAAATTATCTGTTCTTAAATGTTGCTATTCAATTTGAAGACGTTTAACATTAATACCACTTGGTGAATATGACTACATGTGCGGTTGGTCTTTTCTTCAACGCATTCTAAAAATTCTGTAATAAAAATTTCTTGATATTTCTAAAACGTGGGTCCTGTAGCATCATATCCCACTCATCTTGCTAAGTCTTTCGGCACGTTTTTGGACATAGTTACTTTCATACTTTTTGGGCATAGTGCATTGTTTAGATTTGAGGATCACAGGATGACGAGGGTACCCGGTCTGGTCCACACTGCCAATTTATTTGTTATTAAATTATGCTATTCAATTTGAAGACGTTTAACATTCATCAGTCAGGTAAAAGTATCAGTAAATGATATCCATTACCATAATATGCCTATACTATCATTAATATCAGTATATAATTAGGCAGTTATTATCCTAAACTTAATATGGTCAGAATTATCCGCCTCACATAGAGAAAGATATCATTGAGTCATGTTTTCAGTCTTCCTTTTCCAATATCTTCATAGTGATAATGTCTTTATGTCTTTTCATGCCTGATAGGAGGGTACTTTTTAGAGAAAGGTCGGGACGTAAAACAAAATAATAGATTACTATGGCATAAGTGGTTTTGCTGGTAAAAAAATTGGTTACTGTCCCAAGTTTCTGATCTCATTTAAGAAAAACTTACGCTCCTTTACGTTATATTTTAGTTGTTTTATTTGGTTTCACTTCATCCTAAATGATTCCATGTGCACATTGGTACATGCTATGTTTTTTTTCTATTGTATGTTTGGTTTTGTAATTGACTTTGATTCATTTTTTATTTTATTTCCTAGGGATGAATTTGAAAAACAGGACAAAATGCATGAAAACATTTGTTTCTTACTGGCAGTGATAAGCTTCATTGTTGACATCTTCAGTATAGATGTTATACGGAAAATGTCCTAAAAATTCGCGGACTTGTCCTTTTAAAAATATACTCAAACTAGACAATCCCTTATTGAAATTCGTACCAAAAAACTAATTAAGCAATTTTCTATTCATTTGACACATTTATACCTTGATTGGTATTAAAGCAAAGGTTTTGTCACAAGGAATACACATGTGAAATGTAAAAGTCATATCACTTACCATTCAAAATCATGCTCAATATTGACGTTTTTTCAACAAACAAACTGATAAATCTCCAAATATTGGGGATGGGAATAATGAAAATTATCACTGATATTCGGAAATAAGTGTGGTTCTGTAACCGCGAAAGTGACAGATCTTTAACCAGTTCTCGTTTTACGTCAAGGTTGCTCCGTATGATGTTACAAGTATTACCTTTCATTGTTACTGTATTCTTGTAAATAAGCTTCTTTGAATCAAAAGAAAATTATTACATTTAGTGAAAATCAGCTCAGTACATCCTTAAAGAATATTTTTAGTGAATTTCATATTTCCTTTATTTTGAAGTGAGTAAGAGGCATTGCCATCGAAATTTCCGGACAACCTCGGTATATGTCACACATTGTCCTTATAAGTATCGTATCTGCATCTTGGCAGTCATGTTCAAATCTAGTTTTTTTTTCTGCGCCTCGAAGTTTAATTGTGTGTGAGACTAACCATCCCTGGAAAAGACGAATGGGTAAAGAGACGAAGTATTTGCGGTTTTTTTTTTTGTTCAAAATTTTATGGTATAATTCATATAATTTATATTAACATTTTAAACGTATACTTAAGGTGTGGATGAAGATGCGTGCATAGTGATGTCATACAAAAACGGTGCCATGGCGTCAATCACAAGCAGTGTCAAATGTAATGCTGTAAACTCTGCATGTGTATTTGGAACAAAAGGACACATTGTGGTACAGTACGATATTTGATTTCATAATTTGAAAATGAATTTACGATTTTTTTTTCAGATTGATGGTTAATTTTCAACAACACATTTAACGTTTATATAAGAAATATATTTAATCTCTTTAAATGAGATGTAAGTTCAGTTTAAGACTCATTTTAAAGAGTATTAATGTGAAAATTCCACGAATATAGACAAGAAAAATATAAACAGGTTCACCAGAAATATGTAAAAGAAAGGAGGGGATCTCCACCAACACCTAGTTGTGGCACCAACAGTAACCTCCCAAAACACCCACTATAAAACACACAGAAGACACGCACAGAAAGAGACGCAGTGGTACAAGGAACGTCAAACCACAGAAAAGCATAAAACGCAAATGACTACACATAAACCAACGAGACCAATGGGCAAACGGTGCCGACTTTGAACGTCAGTAGCAGACGGTGTGGTTATCCTGGATTACGTGTGAACAACCCTCCAACTTTTCCGATTACCCAGAGGTCTCGAAGAACATACAATTGTGGTGTAAAACAACCTTCTCATTATCAGATGACCATATACAAACAAGACCGCAAAACACAGGGGCCCAAGTAACACAAATGAATATGTAAATGGATATAAAAAGAGTGCATGCGTAATACAGTCTGTGCTCTGCTGGCTGTAGCGAGCTCATATATGTTATCACCCGAGGAGTCCGACTGACATTCAGAGAGGACAGGTGGTCGGGACCCTGTCTTCTCTGAAGAGGTTTGGACAGGGCCCGTCATGGAGTCCCGTCGTCACAGCTATCATAGTGCAAGTATTCAGAATGCGCTGGTACAAGACTGTGGATTGTTCACGTAACAAGCCTAGTATCCGTTTGGTGACATTAGTATAATATCCACGGTACAAAAGTCGTTTGATAATTCTGACGCATTTTTGTGGTAATTCTGTCTACTTTTGATCCTTCTTATTTTGTTGATCATGTCGCCATAAAATACAGGTTGCGAAATACACAAAGTAATATACTCTGTCACTTGTATGGGTCCGAATTTCAAAAATAGTTGACAATAATTTTTGTAAAATTTCCAGAATGTCTTCACAAGTTTGTGAAAGCGAAAACCTTGACCTAAAGGTTTCTTGGTTATTTGTAAATTTCTATTATGATAATCCAAAACATCAGTACATGCTCTAGCATACCGGATGAGCTGTGAAATGTAGATACCGTATGACGGTAATCTAGGAACTTCACCGCCACGCCAGGGGAAATTTACTATGTTGAATCGAAAGTCATCTCTTTTGTCACACACACTTGTATGACGACGACTTATCTCTCCATTAACAATTTTGATATTCAGGTCCAAAAATTGTGTTTCTGTGTTTGTAACGTTCGCCTTGTTTAGAATCAGTTCCTGTGGATAAATAACATTTTTATGTAATGTAAGAAACACCTTAAAGAAATGAGGGGATTTCCAAAAAGACTCGGTTGCAGCGCCATGAGCAAAACATGTACATAAAAACATCCCAAGTGAAAACCACTCATATATATATATATACAATAACGTATTGTCGAATGAATTACTATAAGAAGCTTTAATAGTTATTTGAATGGAATAATTTCAGATACCAGACTACTTTTGGTGCCCAGAGGAAGCAACATTTCCATCTGGGAAAAGGTCATATCCTCTTTCCCCAAAGGATCCAACGGTTTACAACTTTCCGAATTCCCACGGTGTACGAAAAGAGCTTACTTTGATCAGGAGTTGTATTATAGAAGGTTGTGCATTATAAATCTCAAATTGATTATAATAATATCAGTTGTTGCAATTTAAATTTAAATTTTCATATATTGCAACAGAACACCGTCCTTGTCAATGCAAGTTTTGTAACAATTTTATTTAAGCCACACAACCCTTCCCCCCTTCTTCGTCGTAAGGGTCTGGAATAACCCATAAAGGATGGTATTGTGTTCACCTTTCAGTAACCAATGAAATCGGAAATCGTCGCGACTTACAGGTATGCAAAATCTAATTACGAAATTTGTTTATAATAGGGATCGGGACACATCGAATAATGGTAGCGCCCATGATCACAGCGTGCAGGCCAACAAGATTGTATTTTACAGACAATGTTTGTGTTTTATGTTGTTTTTCTTTTATACAAAAGGGTAATTCTGATGATGGTCAGGTTATAACCCCAATTTTCTTAAATTTGAAGTTCAAATTGACACGGGAATGTGTAGACAACATCGATAAAATGGACGTTCTGATGGTTAATAAGATCTCATGAATATCCCGGTCCAAAGTTAATTGAACATGACCCTTAACGTTCCCCAGGCCCTAACGACGAAGAAGAAGGGGGGCTGGTTTTAATCAGACAGGTTTTTAAATCACTTTGTCTTTATATGCGAGCGGTGCTCGCACTACGGTAACGCGAAGGCACTAATTATATAGAACAAGATATGCTGAATATGCCTGTACTTGTACAAGCAATGCATTAAAAAACTTACACCCTCACTGTGGAGATGAGTGTTCGATATTGTCATCTCATTTCGACATTACAGGTAACGTAATATATAACATACCCTGTTTTTGCTTATAAGTTAAATTTATTGACATAATTTTTGGTAAAGGCTTTTTCGACAGAGCTATTACATGAATTCGTTATTGCGACCCAGTCATTTTAGTCAAATTGTCACGTGATACCAAACGGGACGCTTCGTCCTCTTAGATGTCCGAATAGGTAATTGTTTTGGTCGATATGCAATAAGAGAAATATATTTTCATTTAACCATTATTCGTTCAAAACTTAAGTTGTATGAAATAAAAAAAAATCACAAGTAAGCTTGTTCAATTTGCATTGAAGTCGATTATGTTTTTCTTACTAATTCTTAAACCTGGCAAAGTAAAGATGACTTCTGCTGTCTACTGAGTTCTGTTAAAGTACATTTAGATCGTTGAAATATGTCTCAAAATCAAAAACTTTTTGCTCATATTTTTCTGTAAATCAGAGACAGGAACATCCTCTATTTTCGTCAGACGGCATAGGTCAAAACAGCAAATACGTCCTTCCTCAGTTCTTTTTTTGGGGGAAGTCATCCAACACAAAGTACTACAAATCTTGCAAGATATTAAAAGCTGTCATAGTGTTTTTTGTTTTATAAATCATATTTTATTTTTAGCTCATCTCGACGAAGTTGAGTCAGCTTATGCTAACCCCCCCCCCCCCCCCCCCCCCCCCTGTCCGCTTCCGCGTCCCCGTCCGGTAAAGAAGTTTGGGGTAGCTCAGTATTTGGCAAAGTACTGATGCTACAGTAACCAAACTTGCATAAGTGATTCATCTTGTGATGCCGAGATGAACCCATGCATCGGATGCAGCATCTGACCTAATTTTTCCGCTCGAATGATTTTGCCTTTAAAAGCCAATAGTGAGCAAGGTATAAGTGCTACATCTACCAAACTTGCATATTGGATGTATCTTTGATCAAACTTTCATGATATGACCTTGACCTACTTTTTCCGCTTGAGTGATTTTGCCTTTAAAAGCCAATAGTGAGCAAAGTATAAGTGCTACATGTAACAAACTTGCATAGTGGATGTATCTTTGATCAAACTTTCATGAAATGACCTTGACCTAATTTTTCCGCTCGAATGATTTTGCCTTTAAAAGCCAGTAGTGAGCAAAGTATAAGTGCTACATGTACCAAACTTGCATATTGTATGTATCTTTGATCAAACTTTCATAAAATGACTTTGACCTACTTTTTCTGCTTGAATGATTTTGCCTATAAAAGCCAATAGTTAGCAAAGTTTAAGTGCTACATGTACCAAACTTTCATAAAATTATCTTGACCTACTTTTTCCGCTTGAATGATTTTGCCTTTAAAGGCCAATATTGTGCAAAGTATAAGTGATACATGTACCAAACTTGCATATTGGATGTATCTTTGATCAGACTTTCATAATATGACCTTGACCTACTTTTTCCGCTTGAGTGATTTTGCCTTTAATAGCCAATAGTGAGCAAAGTTTAAGTGCTTCATGTAACAAACTTGCATAGCGGATGTATCTTTGATCAAACTTTCATCAAATGACCTTGACCTAATTTTTCGCTTGAATGATTTTGCCTTTAAAAGCCAATTGTGAGCAAAGTATAAGTGCTACATGTACCAAACTTGCATATTGTATGTATCTTTGATCAAACTTTCATAAAATGACCTTGACCTACTTTTTCTGCTTGAATGATTTTGCCTTTAAATGCCAATATTGAGCAAAGTTGAAGTGATACATGTACCAAACTTTCATAAAATTATCTTGACCTACTTTTTCGCTTGAATGATTTTGCCTTTAAAGGCCAATATTGAGCAAAGTATAAGTGCTACATGTACCAAACGTGCATATTGGATGTATCTTTGATCAAACTTTCATAAAATGACATTGACCTACGTTTTCTGCTTGATTAATTTTGCCTTTAAAAGCCAAAATTCATGTACTTGGAAATATGTTTGAATTGAATTTTGCTGCCACGAGGTGAGCTTCGTAATCTGTGATTACCTATTTTTCTCTTTGCTCGCATAAAAATGTTTGCCTTGATTTATATTAGTGTATGATGTGTCTAGTTGCTTCTGACTGTTCGTGTTGTTGAGAGACAGTGTGTTCCTTGTTTGTGTTGGTTTAATCTTTTTTACAAGAATTTTCCATTCCTTTTGATAGGTCTGATAGAATGTCCGGTCATGACCTACGAAGACAGCCTTGTAACGCATGAGATAGTTGATGAAGCTTTACGCCAAATTGGATTGAAGTATGACACAGACAAAATAAGGAAGCTCAGTGGTGCAACTTAGATAATATGAAACGAGGAGCGCTATATAATGATATGATACAATTGTTAAAACAAAATTACATCAATAAGCTATTAATATTATGATATTATTTTTAGTAACGACTTTGAATTAAAAATAAGTTGACAAAGTGCGATCCAGAGTTTAGTTTGTGCAGTGTATAAAATGAATATTAATCTTGAATCAACAATATTATTTTTGAGAAATGAATATGCGTTTTCTAAACACACGATTTTGATACCCACCTTTCTTCATATTTACAGATGTTTAACGTCTTCAAATTCATTAGCATCATTTAAGAGCAGATAAATTTACAGTATGGAGCACATATGCACGTTTCGAGTATTTACATATGTAACCCTCGTAGAGTTGGCTTTTGTTATTGCGGAACAAGAAGTGTTAGGGTAAAGGGAATTAAGGAGTTATGAATTACAAATTCTACACCATAAAATAAGATGATCGACCGTAACAGACTATTAATTTTAAACTTCCCCATCTGTTTCGTAAAGCTAAAGTATAAAAGTAAATCAACTGGACCAGTCGTGTTTATAAACACCTTTCCAGACGGTGTCATAATGTTCATTTTGTAGCTATGATTCCATTTATTCGCGATTAGTGATGTAGAAATAATTATTGTCGCCGACAATCTATTGTCGATCGCTAAAAGTCTTTCAATTCCGATTTATAACAATCGAGAGGAAAGTATTTCGTGTTAATTTTTTTCCTCGTTTTTTCAATATGACATGGACTATTTCTTGCTGATTTACCTACAAAAAGGCAGATAATTTGAATTTTAATGATTCGTCACACATATAAAAAAACCATATCCCTATCAAGAAGACAAGATCGTTAATAAAAAAATCGTCCAACCAAGGTCATACAAAACCAGGATAAAATCAGAAGTAAGGCTAAGGAACAGATTAAAAGAAAACATCTACCATATGAAGAGAAGTAAACTCCCTGCGAAGGAGTGAGATCAGGTACCCAAGGAAGGTGAGCATGTCCTGCTTGCATGTAACACCCGCTACTTCAATTCGGTAGAAAAGTCTCGATCGGTAACTCCCATAAAGGAAGACAAATGTATAAATTGGTATGTCATGGCACAAATGTCTACATAAGAATATCATTTATGACTCTGGAAAAGGAGTCGTCATGGTATGCTACCCTTTCCCCATATCGATCATAGACCTTCTTCAGTGACGATGATAGTCGGTCACAAATGTATGCTTCTTTAACTCATTTGTGTCGCACTTATGCCCTTTGCCATGTGGAGCTCGTAAAAAAAGTTCCCCGCGAGGGCTTTCAGAGTAAGTGTTTTGAAAATTTTCCCTGACATGGTCGCAATAGCACTTTCTATATATGTATTATCTCAGACAGTGCAATGCATGTATTTTATATATTGTTTTTATTTTCGTGCACGGACATCGACAGCGGGTGCTGCTAGTCAACAGGGGGTGCGTACTCCCCTCGGGCACCTGGTCCCACCTCTAGCTTGCTAGGGATCCGTCGATGCTCAATTGGTGTTCTATTGTGAGAGAGAATGAGAAAACACGTAATACAGTATAGCGATGTCTTGTTTTGTCATGCAAAAAGGGTCAGGGCCTAGGCCTCTACAGTACCTGTTGTAAAACACATTCATAACAATTGGTATAGTAATTAATGCGAAAGGGTTCCAACTCTATACCTTTGTATTCTGCACCAGACATGTGTTTCGAATATCAGATTCTTATCCGTGATGTGTCCAGACGAAATGCTTTTTTATAAGCCGCTTAAACTCATTTCACTACTTCTAGAATTTTAATTTGTGTATTAGTACGCGGTTCCAAATTTACTGTAGGGTCGATTCTATAGCATATCTAAATGAAATATAAGTTGAAATTAGCATTGAAGGGATGGTGCTTGGATGTTAACTTCTTTTAATTTCGATAAATTTTTTTATGAAATGACAAGTTTGCGAAGTAGCCAAGAAGGGAGGTGATAATGATAATAATATGTATTATGTCGAATTGAATATTAAATGCAAATTAAAGGGAATACTTTTCGACAGTACTATTTGTTTTATTTTAGTTTGATGACGTCATTATCACGGGTACAATACTGAAATAAATGGATTAGTTGTTCAAATATTCGGTTTAACTCTTATTTGTCTATGATTCATTATATTTTATTTATCAAATCAACCTTCCTTGATGACAATTTCAAATCATAAATAGTACAATAGTGAATTTAAATTGTCTCACATTTAACAAGAGTTTAAGTTTGTTTAACTTACAGAATGCTTTGAAAATTAACAATAACGAACCAAAAACTTAGCATGATTGCACAACGACAGTTGAAACTATCAGGGAAGACAAAATATAAATTGAGGTCCAAACCAGCTCTCTTTTGTCTGAATATTTTCTTCGTTATTTTAGATACTATAGTTAAAAAACAACGTATCTATACAAGGGTTAAAAGATGACCTGCATTCTGCAAAAATAAATTTCTTTCATCGAGTAAACCTACACGAATTAATATACAGCTTATAAACATGTTTTGCGCGTACTCATGCTCCTCAGATCGGATACGTATTATAAAAGCGGGAATTATTTGAAGACGAACAATGTCACACATTGGGTCAGGAAAATGTCCCAATTATGCATACATGCATCTCCTGATGTACTCGATGTGCATCAAGAAATGACATTTATTTGTATGTCATTGGCGTATTGTGTAAGTCACCAGCCTAGACACTAATCTACAGACACTCTCCACATTTTAATCTCCCCACATCACATACATGCACTTGAGATAACCATTATGTCATTTGAACATTATGAACGGAGAGAACGTCTAAAACGCACAGATTATTTTTAACTGCAAAACTTAAGGACCAAGAGGTATTTAGTTAGCTCCTGATTATCCTTTTTATTGATTTATGTATTTCTTATTGGCAAGTTTCATCTACAGATATGTATTCTATCTCATGTACATAGAAGTAGATTCTCTCCTTTGTATTCAAACAAGGTAAGATTATGGTAACCAGGCTAATTTCTAATTCGAAATTTTATTCTGTATTGAACTTATACATATATATACGTTTGATAGAAATTCTATAAACATTTAATTTTCTTATATTTGTTACAGTAAAGTTAATTTAAATGAAGCTTCGATGTGGAGTTTGTGGTGCTTAATCTATCTGCAACGATTTTTTTGCCATGCATTTATTATAATAACTGTCTCTCGGATACAGTTTTCATTTCATTCTTTTATGTATCGTTTGTTTTATGGTTTATTCTCGTACATTCTTACTTTTCTATAGCAGTTATACAATTTTCAATGTATAGATTTATTACAAGGATCATTATGTAAAATGCAAACAACTTATTTGTTACTTCAAGCGATCAATTTATGTTAGAGCGTTCGTTAGAAGGAATTTTATATGTAATCATATAACTTCAGCATTACGCAACATCCCTTCATCGCCTGCTTATGGCGTGTTCATATCTCAGTTGATACGCTATGCCAGAGCAAGTACCTAATATACGGATTTCGTTCTGAGAGCTAGGCGTCTTTCAGATAACCTTCTCAGTCAGGGATATGTTTTTGACCGACTTACATCGTCACTGAGGAAGTTCTACGGTCGATATGGGGAACTCGTCATACACTATGATGTCCCACTCTCCAGAATGGTGGATGATATTCTGTCATAGACCATCCAAAGATTGTACTAAGTCTTCCGAAATGGAAGTTACCGGATGTGACAGATCTACCGAATTGTAGCGGCGGGTGTTGCATGCAAGCAGGACATGCTTACTCTTCCTTTGCACCTGGTCTCAGTCTCATATCGCGTGTCCGCTTCTTTTCATGTCGTGGAGGTTTTTGTTTGTTTTCTTTGGTTTCTGTTTTATCCTGATTTTGTATGCCTTCAGTTTCTGATTTTTGAATTATCGATTTTGTGCTGTATACAGGGATACGGTCATTATCCATATTTGTCATTGATATGCCTATTTCCACTGAATTCGTGCTGTACCTATAAGACAACTCCCTATCAAAATATAAATATATCAAAAGAGCGGAGAATAGTTTGTAAAAAGCTTCCCGACTTTTTTCAAGTTTTTGATATATCCTACATAAAATAACTTCATCTGACGTTAAACTATTGTATCGATCGGAACGTAGAATGAGTTGCACGGTTAGCATAACCATAACCATAAGTTGCACGGTTAGACATAACCATAACCATAAGTTGCATGGTTAGACATAACCATAACCATAAGTTGCACGGTAAGACATTCCATAACCATAAGTTACACGGTTAGACATAACCATAACCATAGACATAACCATAACTTTTATGAACTTTTGACATTTCTCATTTATACACAATCCCTGGATATAAAAAAAAATCACCCTTTATATTCCATTGACGTTCTCGTCGTTAAGATATTATGATAATAAGTATTTTTTATCTATTAAAATTGAAGATTGTAGACGGAATATTAAAGATCCTTTTTGAAGCATCGTTTGGTCAAAACTTGTTCGTTTGCGAGTTTGAAAAGGTCGCCATATGATTCTGAAAACGTCTTGTGCAGATCAGCGTGCATCGAAAATAAAGGAGGTTTAACTTAACATCTTAGCAACATCCCTCTAATGCTATTTTGAACATGGATTTATTCCGAGAATTATTATCGTGTAGTGTATATTCAATATCTCCAGACATTTCAAATTTTAACCTCAATGCACCTTAGATAGCCTTTCTTAAACCATTATGTAAGAATGTTTTTCGACTCATTTGAACTTTATGGACGAAGTAAACTTCTAGAACGGGTTACTTCCAACTGCAAAGCTAAAGGGACAAGAGGTTTTTATTTAGCTCCTCAGATTTTCCTTTTTTCATTGATTTTTCTCATTGGCAACTTAAATCTACAGATATTCTACTTCATATAAATAGAAGTTAATTATCTCCACTGTATTTTAACAAGGTAAGGTTTTGGGATTCAAGCTAATTTCTAATTCCGTGTTAGATAATTCACACTAATCGTTTTGTAATGAGATGCATCTACAGGTATATATTTTAATATGACAGAAATACTATGAATATCAAATTTTCTGTATATTTTTTTTTACAGTAGAGTAAATCAAAATGAAGCTTCGATGGGGAATTTGTGGTGCTGGAGCTATTTGTAACGATTTTTGCCATGCATTTAACAGTCTCCCGGCTGGTGAGAACGAGGTTTGTTTTATGATATACCTTTATTGTTTTAAGATTTGAACAAGAAAACAAGACGTTCACAGGAGTTATATCTCTTTTATATATTTTGTAACTGGGGAGGAAGCGCTATTTACTATAACTTTGGTAGAAGCCTTTGAATGTTAAACGTCTTCAAATTCAATAGCATCATTTAAGACCTGATAAATTTACGGCATGGACCAGACATGCACGTTTCGGGTACTAAACCCTCGTCAGTGATCCTCAGTCTAAACAATGTAAAATTGTCAAAAAGTATTAAAATTATCATGTCAAAGAAACAAAATCTTAAATACAACAACCGCAATGCGATTTTTTGGGGAAAAAGAATTTTCTCAAATTGTGCATACAGACGGAGGCATACAGAAGAAGACACAACTCTTCAGAAACATAGATTATGAAGAAGGTCTCGTTTTCTTATGAAACATATCCAATGTAAATTCGGAAGAGATTTCAAAATGCCGTAGGCACTCGAAAATCCGCACATGTATGGAAGATAGCTCGAAAATGTTTCAGTAAATCAGAGCCGTAGGTTGTCGTTTTTCGTCGATCAATCGTATTCAAAGACCAAATATTTGGCAACAGGCATTGCGTTCTTAATTCATTGTAGGTTTTGTGAGGTTCTGTGCATCATCGATTGCAGCGGCGATATCTATTATTCTTCAGCCAATTGGAGACTTTGTCTGCCAAATGTGTAGAATGATCGGCTCTTAAAGCAATAACCTGTAAATACCGTCGTTTTCCATCCCTGTTTATCAATCAAATTACAAAACACAAACATGGTATAGTACCCTGTAATTATGCCTTCCAATTAGTTTTCAGCCATTCAACAAAAACGGAGCCTTTTGCAGTATTATTTGTTAACCAATCGATTTGAAAAAAAACTCAAACCTATATAAAGACCTATTTTGCCTGCTTCTTGAAAGGTAACAGTCTGGTAGTCATATTTGTTTACTTATGGCCCGAAGAATACATACTTGGCAAAGAAACAACGTCAAAACTTTCTATAAGTAAGGTTTTGTGAAACCTGTTTAACGGACAAAGCAGACACATTAACCAGAGTACATGTAAGGCTTCGTGAAATTATATTTAGTATATGGAGAGGAAAGTTCGAAAATGCGTTAGTCAATCAGAAATACAGCATGGTAGAAAACTTGAATAATTATTTGTTTCTTGGAAATTTCATGAAACACTGTACAGCAGTTGCAGATGACATGCTATAGCGAATTGTGTCTCGGTACTTGACTTGAAATATATACTGTAATTTTTTTTCATTCGTCAGGTACAAAAAGTAGTCATTTTGGTCAGTGCCTTCCTTGACGAAATTACGTACCGACGAATATGAATACTCCTGACAAAATATAGTGTAGTAAGGAAAAGTAGGTCTGTCTCTGGATTACCTTCTACAACATCTAGAACAATGTGGGGAAATGGAGCAAGAGGCTGAAAGTTCCATGTTTTAAGATATTATAAGATAGTCTTATTATGGATATATCACCTTTGTCGTATCCGTAACAGTATCGTATCCAACAACGTATCGTGCCTATTTTCCAGTCCATAGCGGAACGAAAATCCTAGTGCGAAAATGCCTCCATGCAATGTAAATAGTGTACTTCGTATTCAATTGCATCATACACAATATAAATGAAGTTTAAAATCGCTATAAGTAATCGTTTTCAATGCTTAAGTTCACAACGTTTATAGTGTTGCATTGTTTTTATATAGCGTATACTGTCACATTCTGTCTAAAACAAGTTCAAATTAACTTATTAATAGCAATATTCTGTAACCATTTCAACAATTTCGGCACGTATGGTCTCTGATTTTCATGAAATTTCACACATAAGTAGGGACCAATGAAAAAAGGTAAATTAGACCAAAATTTTATTTCTAGGTCATCTGGTTTCCATGGCAACGGCCTTTAAAGTTGAGAGATTGGCAAAATTGAGCTACTCTGTAGCTCTATCATTTGGTTTATATACGACATTTCTGGAAGAATGTCTAAGCATCCTAAAGATTAAGACCTAAAATTTTAGATAAGCTCAATCGTAGTGTCTGATATTGTCAAAAAGGCTGGTAACTATGACAACATGATTAGCTTTAATATATTGATTTCAAAGTGCTGTTTATATTTTCCAATTTCCCTTCTCTCTTGATGGGTATATATTAAGAAAATGGAATTTATCTTAGAGTATGAGTAAATTCAAGATAAACTCACTTGTTGCTATGAACACAAGTTACCTTGGCAACGGTAACTACCGTCTATAATATTACTTATTTTGCAACTTCAGAGATATTTTTTAAAGGGGTAGGACCACGAGACCCCTAAATCGGCCCTCGATTTTTCTCTAGAAATAAATTTCATGAGAAATACTTGATATCTCTCATGGAAATACATGAATGTTTACCGCTTTTCATAAAAAGAAAAATATCACCAAACAAATTGCCATTTAACTGCACATTTAAAGTACTTAAGACTCGTCAGTGATTCTCAATCTAAACAATATAATATAGCTAAAGATTATGGAAGTTATTTAAAAAAAAAATACCGAAAAACGTATAAGGATGGGTGGGAAATAATGCCACAGGACCCACTTTTCAGAAATTTCGAGAAATGTTTGTGAACAGTAATTTTAGAACGCGTTGAAGTTTAAACTTTTGCTCTTCATAATTCCATAATGTTTTGATTTCCTCTTTTTATACCTTGAACATCAATGATAAGACATAATTTCTTAAAATGCAAAATCAATATGATGTATTGTAATTTTATATTAGCATCTTTATTTCAATATTGGCAATTTCAAGAAACAGAAAAAACTATGTGTTTCGATGCTAAATCAAAAGGCGCAGATGCAAATTTAACAATTTAACAGTACATATGGTATCGTTGCTTTGCCATGTTCTTTTTGTTCTTATGTAGATAGTGGCAATAGCGTCAAGGACCGCAGGCAAAGCAAAGACTTATGCTGATACATTTTCCATCAGAAAATCATATTCAACGTATGGGGAAATTGCAGCTGATTCGGAAATAGGTACATGTTTATGTTTTGATGATTTATTTGATAAAAATAGTTTTTAATTTGATATGGGTACAAAAAAATATAGCTTTTAAACAACGATATAAACTGAAAAAAAAATCAATTAAGGACACTTTATTATCTATAGTTTACATTGTGCTCCTTTGAATTTGCATTATTTAGTTGTCACTTGGTATTTGATTTCAAGTCATTGCAGCAATCCAATTCAAATTGTTTTTTGCAACAAGTGATAAGGTTTTAGAAACAAAATTTGTCCCACCTTTCCTTTTAAGTATCAGAAAATTGAACATGTTGTTGCGTGTTCTTCTTTCAGGAGAGAATACTGTAAACGTGAAAAATTTCGCGTGGGCGTAATTTTCGCGTTTTTTGCGAATCGAAGGATCTCGCAAAAATTTCCCCCACGCAAAAATATCTACGCTGCATTCTTGCAATGGGGAGATATTTTTATCGAGAATATTTTCCCCCACGCGAAACGTCTTGATGTTATAATCGCGAAAGTTTCCTCAAGCGAAAATAACCACGTTTACATTAAACACTTGTACACATGTAACACTAACAAATCTCATCCATAATATCTGGATATGCTATTTTTACAAATTTCATTTAATTGCCGAAGTTTATATGACAAACGCATAGAACAGTGTACAGTTCAGGCTCCAATGCCATTTTATTTTTAATTATTTGCAGAGTAACGACAGCAAAAGAAGCTAGAAAGATAGAAAATAATGTATGAATACTTCCTGCTCTTGAAATAAACTTCTGATCAGTATTTTTTTAAGCAAATACATCATTACCTTAACATTGCCATAGGGAATGTATAATTACAATGAAACCGTACATCTTTAGTCACACTGTTAAAAACTGAAAAGAAGGACACGTCAGTTATTCAGTTGAGAAGGAAAGAACGGCGAAATTTTATTGGAACACTTGCAAATCCCGTTATAATCTATATCAAAGATGATTCCGAAGAGAAAAAAAATAATCGAAGTTATACTCCGACAGATATAGTTTATATAGCAACTTGGGCTCCCTCCCATATCCCTCTTACCAAGATGATGCTCACTGCCGGAAAACATGTTCTGTGTGAGACGCCTATGGGATACACAGCTGATGAAGTCAAGGAGGTTTTTCAGTTGGCAAAGGAAAAGAAACTCTTCCTGATGGAGGTACGATAAACCAAATAATGACGTTGTACTTTTTAATTAAGCAAAACACTGACGACTTGGGACTGTGAACTTATTAACATTTCATTTAAATTTATGCATGCTGCCGTAACAATACTCCTTATTGAACACAAAACAAAGGGTATTTTGGAGAAGTCCCTTTTGCCTCAAGATAGCAAACCTGATCAAATGCAGAAGCGATGAGTTACTACAGACATCCATAATCGCCATATGGACATTGAAAACGTGATATTTTTGTTCTGTAAATATGAAAGACATTAGGGAAAGACAACGAATAAAAAATGACAAACAAACAAACAAGAAACACAGACACACATTCAAACAATATTTTTCAATAAAACTCATTAGGATCGAAAGACCAATTTGCTCATAGATCCGACTTTTACAGTAATCAGAATGTTTTCAGGTTTGCATGCGATCATTCCTGTCAATGTACGTGTATACATAGGTCTTGTAAACTGCACAGCTGCTCTTTCTCATTTGATAAATACACTTGCTGAGTGTTGCATACCTGTAACAAAATACAAATCATGACATTTATTCTATATACGTATATGGACAACAGTTGTCCGTTTCATTCTTCTTTTCTAAAATTGCGCTTTTCTAGGTAAGAAGGTGACATTAAATTCATGTCACCCATAGCAATATTCTAATTTACTTGAAATTTACGTGTTTCTTGTCTAATCTCGTAGGCTTTGTGGAGTAGAGCGTACGAAATATATGCTGATATACGAACGGCAATCGATCAAGGTGAAATAGGCGAAATAAAAATGGTGACATCAAACTTCTGCTACCATTATATGGATGGAATAAAAGGAATCGATGAAGGTGGTGGGAATTGCTTTGAACAGGGTATATACAATGTACAGTTCGTTAACTGGATTTTCAAGAATGAGAAACCAAAAGATATCAAAGTCTTGGCTTCAATTGGAAAGAAAGGTTTCAATCTTATTTTACTTGTTTTCTTAATATTTATTTAATGAAAATTGGAATGATTTCCACTTACATGTTAAAGTTGCTTGAAGAATACTACTAGAAATAGTTGTGACAAATAAAGTATAAAGCTCCATCATCTTTTTTACAAGTACTAAATAATAGAAAAAAGATTATTCAAGATTTAAGGCATTAGGGATAAAGTAATAATATCGTCGAAAAGCTAGAAATAAGGTACTCACATTTCCTCGAATATTTTTAGATATTTGATATTTCTAAATGTTTCATTCAACTCACCATGAAAGCGTATTGTTCCGAACACTGCCGAGTTCGTGCGTCTTCGGCAATTTTCATGGTATATAACTCTTATGTTATCAAAACAACCGGAAGTAGATTATTATACCCCTAATGCCTAAAACACTATTTGCTTTAGACAATCTATTTAATGGATTGTCAAACATTGTGTCCGGAGAGAAGATCGGAAGAAAATTGCTGTGATTTGAAATCTTTTCAGACTTTTTTTTCAGAAAACCACATTCTTGTACACAGCCAATTGTGCCTCACATGAAATTCATCATGTTCATATGAAATGAGCATCATGTAAATTTCACATGAAAGTTCATGTAAAATTCATATAAATTTCACTTAAGATTGATGTGAAAAATATTTCACATGAATTTCACATAAATTTCCTTCACATGAACTTCACATGAATTTTTCTAAGTGACCTTCACAGGAAACTGAATTCACTTAACATCCATGTAAAAATCTTCACATGAATTTCATGTGAAAAATTTCATGTAAATTTCATGTTCGTGCTCGTTTCACATAAATTTCATGTGAACTTTCATGTAAAGTTCATGTTAATTTCACATGAATTTCATATGAGGCACAGTTGGCTGTGTATGTTTTCCACGAAAAACTGAATAAAGACATTTACTGCATATACGTAACATTTAAGTTGTAGATATTATTTTTTACTTAAATGGTACTAATGGAACACTTCCGTATTATCATAATGAATTAAATAGACTAAGTGTACATTTGTTCTTCATCCTTTGCAGTTTGATACATATCTACTCATTCAGATTTTCATCTTTAAAATACAAATAGGTGTTGATGAAGATGCGTGCATAGTCATGTCGTATGAAAACGGAGCCATGGCGTCAATATCAAGTAGTTTCAAATGTCATGGTGTTAATTATGGATACGTGTTTGGAAACAAAGGAAAGATTGTGGTACAGTATGACATTTCAATTATTTCAAAATTAATTCAAATTTTATTTAATTACACACCTAGATTTATATTGAAAATATGTACAAATGAAACATGAAAGGTTCAAGCACAGAACGGACGTCACGCAAATCACAGAACATCTATACGTCCAAAGAAATAAAAACATACATAGGGCAACGCTATGAATAAATAAATTAATAACAACTCAGAAGTCAAAGAAATGAGGGGATCTCCAACCTCTTAAGACTGGGTTGTAGCAATCAAAGGGAAATATCCCAAGTGAAAACAGAGAGAAAGCATACAAAAATAAAGAGACGCAAAATGGACAAACACAACACCAAAACATCAAATACACGTGTATGGAGGTTGGTTCGAAGCTTTCGTTGGGAAGGAATAGAGTTGGAACCCTTCCACATTATTGCGAAGCCTCTTGGGCTTTATCATTGCGTGAAATTCCGTAGAAAAATAGCGATGA
Organism: Pinctada imbricata; assembly: GCA_033119305.1. Lineage (NCBI taxonomy): Eukaryota > Metazoa > Mollusca > Bivalvia > Pterioida > Pteriidae > Pinctada > Pinctada imbricata. The sequence goes on along the minus strand of VSWD01000003.1, from coordinate 26,756,443 downwards.
CAACAAGGTAAGATTGCAAGCCTGTGTCGCCTATCACCTTGTTTGCGAGTTACATGTATGCCTGAAACTTCATAATTTATTGTGCACTTAGATGAAATGTAATAAGAAACACATTAAAGTAAAAAGGGGGGCCATTGAACACGATTTAGAGGGAATCACACATGTACTGCTGTGGGATAAATGACTGAGCTATCGGGTTGACAAAATAGACACTTTAAATAGATCAATTCCGAGCGTTAATGATTAAATGGTGAAACAAAAATTGCAACAAGGTGGTAGAAGGCACAGGCAAGCTATTTTACCACGCCATTTTGTGCAATGATAAAACCCCAGAGGCATCGCAGGTACGGTATTTCGTCACAATGACGTCATTCAAACTTAAATAGTACAAAACATTCAAGACAGAGGCACATATTTGAGTGTTTAGGGACGAGTAAATGGGCTATGAAGGAAACGAAGCTTATCCTAATGTAAGAAAACTTACAAAACTCACTTCTCAAGACGGAAGGTTTCGATTTATAGCTAGAATTTGTATTTTTAATGGGGACTTCTCTCTTAGCTGATCGTGTTGACAACGTGCGAATGAAGAAAGAATCCCTCACACTGCATCGTATTGCATTGAAACGAAGACGATGCTTGTACATTGTGTACCTCATAAATGTACTATAACCTAGTGGTATACATTTGCTATACTTTATTTACAAATACGAAGCCCCAGTTTTAGTCTGCAAGAATAACGACAACGCCAGATGTAGATTTCAAATTGAAGAAAAGTGGAACTGAAATCGGACGCATGCGTAGGAGATGGGGATTTTATTGTAGATGGCGTTACTGAAATGAATTTAAGACGCGTATACGAATTCAGACATTTATTCGTTAATGTATACATGTACCGTTCATGGCATTTTTCAAACGAACCGCAGCTTATATTTCTTCATCGGCGGATCCTCCAGTTTTCAAGGAGAGATCAGGCTATTTTGATTTTTAAACGTATTTTCTTAATTCCTCAAGTCTAGTGTATATTCTATATTTCAATCGACAAGCGAAGAAATAATGATGCAAAGAAATTCAAAAGTTAGATAAAGAAAGGAGCCTTTTTGTACTCGATTATATTGCTAACAATATTTCCATTGTGATCGCAAAAATAAGAGGTAGTCTTCTGTAAAATAAAGTACAATAGATGATAAAACTATGTCAAGGATGCGAGAAAGTCGGACAGTCTGATTTTATTAATTCAGTGTAAATTTCTTTCTGTACATTTATTTACCATCAGAACAAAATGGTTGGAGCTTCAATATCCCTATATCTATTAACATGACTGGGTCGCTGCCTGTGGTCGATTTCACTTGTTCGCATGTGTGAGGTGTAACTTTGTACAGTTATGGATAAAAGTAAATAGTGTTTTCCTGATACTTAATAAATACCACATAGACGTTACTGCTTGGCGCGGTCCCTCTCTACACGATGAAAAGGACATCGACCTATTCCACTCCATCCGACCAGGGAACCCCCTTTGTTTCCAACAACATGTACAGAGCTTCATGTAATGTTTAACTAAACTCCCAAAAAGCACGATATAAGAGGGTTATGCTAGGTTTACACTTAGCCACGATCCCCTTCGATGTCCACGATTGAGCTCAACGGTTCTATAATTAAAATTGGTCATCACACGATCTTCGACGCTCCATCACGCTCACAGTACGATTTGGTAGGCGCCTTGGCGATTTGTTATGATTGTCGATAGGATCTGTAATGATGTTCATTCCGTTCTCTCAAGCTTCGTTACGTTCCCGTACAATTACCACGATGAGCTATAACGTTTTGCCACGGTCTATTGCGGTTCCCTAGGCTTGTCAAGTTCCGATCTGTAACGATACAGGACTACTACGCGATAAAACGAACAGTGATTTAACACGATTTGATATGTTTCAATATCACCTGCAATTTCCGAATCAAGATTTAACTTAACATATGAGGATTTCATATCGCAAATCGCTGGAAAAGGCCAATTTTTTGTCTCTTTTTTTTTTATTATTGAAGGTAACGATTTTTGTTAAGCAATTCAAATATTTTATTGCTTGTATATATTTAACACGGTCGAAGACTGGTATTGCAATACCTCACTGATATCCAAGACTTCCTTTTTAGGCTTCTTCAGATGCTAGAACTTGTTGAGGATGTTCAAAATCAAACAAGAACAGGCTGTCCTATAAAATGTTTAACGTCTTCAAATTCATCAGCATCATTTTAGTGAAGATAAATTTACAGCATGGACCAGACATGCACGTTTCGGGTATTTAACCCTCGTCAGTGACCCTATTCGCTATTTTCGAAAACCAGAGTTACTTCCCATTTGAGACAGTATCTGACGTAGACTGATTATGACGTCATAATATTATATAGAAACATTCATAAATGTCTTGGAAATGACGGTATAAAATCGACGTTACCATACAATTTTAATGACGTCATAATGGTTTTACGTCATATACCGTCTGTAAGGGGAAAGAACTCTGTATTCCGCAAAGACTCAATATCTAAACAATGAAATATGTCCATAATCTGTGAAAATTATGTCCTAAATATGTCGAAAGACGTAGCAACATGACTGGGATATGATAATGCTACAGGACCCAGGTTTAAGAAATTTGAGAAAATTTTGAATACAGAAATTTTCATATCGAGACCCCTAAATCGGCCCTTGATTTTTCTCTTAAAATAAATTTCATGAGGAATACTTGATATCTCTCATGAAAATACACGAATGTTTACCGCTTTTCATGAAAATGATCATATCACCAAACAATGTGCCATTTAACTGTAATGTTTTGACGTTAATGACAAAATATGGCGAAAATTGCTGGGAATTTTATCTTTTGTCGTAGAATTCAATGTGGCCGCATGTGTTAACTGAGATTAAACGTTTATGACAAAAGGATATAATGATAATCTTTCACATATAAATTTTCCATCATAGTTAATGCATGCGGCCATTGCTAATTTAATTGAAATATTGAGTTTTTGCATAAATTTCGCCGAATATGACCTATTTTGGTGTTTTCAAAGGGCTAAAAGGTGTTGATAAAAGCAATGTTTACAAAAAGTAGATTCGTGATTTAGTAGAGAACGTTTCAAAATGTCAAATAACAGCTAAAAATTCTATGAAATACAATGTTCAAAATTTATGCAGCATGATGAAAATCCATGGTAGATCTTTATGAAAAATATTAATGAATAAAGAATTGCTAATGGACTAAGATGTAGCCTGTCTAGATTTATCCCGGAGCATTTTAAAACGATACTTCGTAAAGCAAACAGAAACACGTGTTATTCATTTATATTTTCTTGATGTGTGTCAAATAATAAAGCGCTAATCGGTAGAAAAATGCCATTTTACTGGATAAAACTCGGAGAATTTCTCAAAATAGTACTGGATATTTTCCGGCTTTAAATACCATATAGAGTAATCGACCAGACCTGTTCTATGTATGGTATTGTTTTCAGATACCAGATTATTTTTGGTGTCCGGAACATGCAATAATTCCTTCTGGGAATAAGTCTTATCCACTAACTCCAAATGACCAATCAGTCTACAATTTTCCGAACTCTCATGGCTTACAGAAAGAGATAGCTTTAGTAAGGACGATGCGTCATGGAAGGTACTGAATTCGTTTATTTTAGCTTGTCACCATACAGAAATATAATACTTATTAATGGGAAATTTCTAATTTTGATACATTTTAGGGATAGTGAAGAGATCTCCTGCAGGAATATCCTGCACTGACACACACACACACACCCTCACACATACACACACAAAACTAACATTAAGGTAGGTGATCCCACAGGTTTCAAACTTTTAAAAATTCACTGGAGGTAACTACGACTTATCGGTTAACGAATTTCATCAGCTTGTATATTCCTTCCTCTTACTAGAATAATAATACTATATGTTTCCACCCAAATTATTGATGTAAATCGATATCAAGTTTACATTCTGGTCTATGGTAAATGTAACAAAATGCTTTCTTATCATCGGAAAAGGTAATTGGATTATTTTGAATGGTTGTATTCACTACAGAGGAGTGCATGGGGATAGGGATTCCTCCTCTGATATTTTTTGTAATAAAACACCCCACCCCCTCCGACTGAAATCTTTTATCTGCATGCCTATCTCTATTTGATGCAAGTTCCTACATGCCCCTGGTGCTTTTTTATTAATTATGTATAAAACGTATGTAATTACTAGTATCTATCTCAGTTTTATTAACAACCGATGTACACCAAAACATCCTGAATCTTCTAGGGCGTCATCATAAAAAAGATTGTGAATGATTTGCTTTTATTCTTTTCTCTGTTTTTTTTGGTGGATAGCACCTCTCCCGTTCTCTGTCATCTAGCCCGCCCTTTGAAGATGGACGCAAAGTTTATGTCAATCTTCGAGATACGGGCAAAGTGAAAGAGGTGGAGAGGATTGACATCCAAAAAAAAAAATAATAAATAAATAAATAGATAAATAAAAAACAAAAAAGAAAGAAAAACACCTTCAAAACAAAACAGGAACTGGAAAATTTTGCCGGGACCAAAAACCAAGACCAAGGAAAAAAAATCGGAAGCTTGCTAACGCTCGCCAACGTTTATTGATTATTTTTCAAAAAATGAATAAATAAAACATTAGGGAGCTACCACAATACATTTCAAGAGGTACAAGAAAATGCTTCTGAGTCAGTAATAAAATCTAGCATGCGAGTTTTCCTATAGAAAGCCTGATGCAATACAATTCAGTGGCAGATTGCTCCATTTTCATAGAATCCGATATTTTTTTCTCGATATGACATAAAATATTATGAGCATTAGTTAGTGTAGAGCACGTTGAAATCAGTCTAAGATAGCTTATAAACCTCCCCCGCATCTAACTTGGCCTCGGCGTTTCGCGCCTCAAACAATAGCCCCCCCCCCCCTCTCGACAGTTGTTTCTCCGATTACAGATGATGCTGTAACAGTATAAGGGGTTGCTTCAATCATTAAATTTCTCCTGATTTATTTGAAAGAATTCAGTCTTTAAAGGTACTCAAAACAGTGGTGGTAACTCTACTAACCAACCAATCAAGACAAGGACGAACTTAACATATCAAATAATTCAACACAGACACTTTGGGAATTTGGCTCATATTGGTTATCGATCTTACCTGAGGGATCATCTACATTAACAAATTTCCCCAATCAAGGCTGACACATCAGCACACGAAATACCTACGGCAAAACATAAACTAAGGGAGACAAATGAACACTCAGCAAAACAAACTGTGGATACGTCTAGCATTTTGATGAATAGAGTAAAGAGGTCTTCAGGATCATACATGTATCTGTGATAAATAAGACGATGTAGTTGCTCATTTAAGTTCCAATATAAGTTTGATTTGCCAACCTTTATATTTTAAAAGAAACGTTCCTTTTTCATTTTTTGTCTTCGTGTGTTAGATATACATGTTTGAAATAAAACAGTTATCGCGATCTATCTTTTTGCACAACAAACTTTAAATATTGAAAGGATTGATAGAACATCTTTTAAGAATGAATTTCAATGGTAAAGTGTTGTTTTCTTTCCGTAGGTCTTATCGAATGTCCAGTTATGACTAAGGAGGACAGCTATTGCCATTCATGAAATCGTTGATGAAGTTTTGAGACAGATTCCTCTCAAGTATGACACAGAAAAAATACTGAAAATCAGTGGTGCTTTTTAGGAAACAGAAAAGCAAAATCTGATGACAGTATGAAAGTACCAGTTGACAAACAAATATTGTAATAGCAATTTGTGACGCAACAATAAAGGTATGGGTTCTAGAAGCATTTCGTCTCGAAGGCATCTACTCGCCATCATGATATCATGGCCACAGGACATCAACGCCTCACAATTATATCTTTCAAAACCTGTAATACAATATTATTTACATGTAAACGTCTTCAAATTGAATAGCATCATTTAAGAACAAATAAATTGGCAACGTGGACCAGACATGCACGTTTCGGGTACTTAACCCTCATCAGGGATCCTAAATCTAAACAATGTAGTATACCAAAAAAGTATGAAAGTTACTATGTCGAAAAAGGGTACATACTATCATGGGCTAACTACTATCCTATCGCAACATTACAAATGAAAAATATATTCTTACACAGTATATTTAGCACTGCATGTTCGCGGACTTCGAACACCGCACTTGGAGGGGACTATGTCGAACACGAAAATTGTTCAATTGCGGTCAATTCCTCTATTGTGTGTTCGGATTTTACTTTTTTATTGCACCTGATTCTTTTTATATGATCCCTTAAGTGCGAAGTCCGGAGTGCGAAGTCCGAAGTACGTCAACTTGAAAAATGTCTAATAGACATTTTCATGTTCGCGGACATTGCACTTGGAAGGGACTGTATGGTCACAATAGTAAATTGTTGATGTTATACCGATGAATATACTTACTCTTCCTGGGCACCTGGTCTCACCTCCTATATCGGGAGTTCGCTTCTTTTCATATGGTGGAGGTTTTTGTTTGTTTGCTTTGGTTCCTGTTTTATCTTGATTTTGTATGCCTTCGGTTTCTGATAATCTGAATTATCGATTTTATGTTGTATACAGGGATATGGTCATTATCCATATTCGTCATATAACACCTTGTGTGAGAATTTACTTAATAATATGTTTAAAGCTCTCAAGTGTCATTTCGTCTAATCTGCGTTCGGATTTTACTTTTCTAATTACACGAGATAATTTTAATATAAATACTAAAGTGCAAAGTCCGAAGTCCAACGTACGTCAACTTGAGGAATATGCCAGAGTAGAAGAACGAGGGCTGATTGATATGTTGTGAGTCTCATAATGAAGGAGATACGCAGGGATATTCTATTTAAGTCCTGCTCTTCTCAACTATATAAGGCCATGCACATGTACCCAAGGACTGGCCGCATTTCGTCTATTTAAATCGACGAGGTAACACTCGAAAGTAAACAAGACACGTTGCTTTTTTTAAATGGACAAAATCGGTGAAAGGAGCCTGATCAAATATATGCAAAAACATATTTAACACCAAAGGATATCCATAATGATATGGTTACAACACTAGGGAAAGATGCTCCTTCATATGCTACCGTGAAAAGGTGGGTTGGTGAATTTATGCGCGGCAGACAGAGCCTTGAAAATGACCCCAATCCTGGAAGGCCTGTCACTGTTGCAACTCCAGAAATGATCAAGTCCATGATATTGTTATCATTGAAAGACAAGTTACAGAAAGATATATATCCCGTACAGTTGGCATTTATCAGGCAAGAGTGCACTCCTTTATGACCGAAGATCTTGAAATGAGACAGTGTTTGGCTCGACAGTTATTCATCCGAATATAGATGCTGTTGTAGCAGTATAAGGCTATTTCAATTATAAATTTTCTCCTGATTTATTTGAAAGAATTCAGTTTTTTAAAGGGTACTCAGAACAGTGGAGGTAACTCTACTAACCGACCAATCAAGACAAGAACGAACGAAACATAACAAATTATTCAACACAGACACTTTGGGAATTTGGCTCATACTGGTTATCGATCTTACCTGAGGGATCATCTACATTAACAAATTTACTCAATCAAGGCTGACGCATAAGCACATGAGATACCTACGGCAATACATAAACTAAGGGAGACAAATGAGCACTCTGCAAAACAAACTGTGGATAGGTCTAGGAATTTGATGAATAGTGTTAGAGGTCTTCAGGATCATACATGTATCTATATTTATATGTTGATACCAAGACTTCTGGCAGTTGATCAGAAGTACACCAGGCACACTTTATCGTGGGCTGATCTGAAACTTTTTGATGGAGATGATTGTGGCTTTAATTTGATTGTTCATCTGATTCTTATATTCCCGCTTTATATTTCATAACATTAGCTATACAACCCTACGACTGTCGGCTTCAGTGACCCCCTAATATGTTTCCATGAACAGGGTATTGAACAGGGTATTGTGCGCCTCTTGTTGCTGATTTATTTTTATACACGTATGAAAAGGAATTTATCCAAAATCTTCAAAAACAAAGAAAAAATGATGATGTAAAATGCTTCATTGGTACTTCTAGGTACCTGGATGATATTCTTACTATCGACAATCCTGTTTTTGAAAAGTATAAAACTGTTATTTATCCACAAGAATTGATTCTAAACAAGGCAAACGCTTCAAACACAGAAACATCTTTTTTGGACTTAAATATCAAAATTGTTAATGGAGAGATCCATACAAGTGTGCATGACAAAAGAGATGATTTTGGATTTAACATAGTAAATTTCCCCTGGTTTGACGGTGATGTTCCTAGATTACCATCCTATGGAATCTATATTTCACAGCTCATCCGGTATGCTAGAGCATGTACTGATGTTTTGGATTTTCATAGTAGAAATTTACAAATTACCAAGAAACGTTTAGGACAAGGTTTTCGCTTTCACAAACTAGTAAAGACTTTCTGGAAATTTTACAAAAAAATATTGTCAACTTCTTCTGAAATTTGGACCAATACAGGCAACGGAGTATATTACTTTGGGTATTTCACAACCTGAATTTTATGGTGACATTATTAACAAGATAAGAAGGATCAAAGATAGACAACATCACTGTCGAAAATGCGTCAGAATCATCAAACGCCTTTTATACCGTGGATATGATCCTTATGTCACCAGACAGACACTAGGCTTGGTACTTGACCAATCTACAGTCTTGTACAAGCGCATTCTTAAAACTTGCACTCAGCCTGACTGCGACGACTGGACTCCATGACAGGCCCTGTCCAAACCACATGAGAGAAGACAGGGCCCCGACCACCTGTCCTCTCTGAATGTCAGTCAGACTCCTCGGGTGATAACATACATGAGCTCGCGGCGGCAGGGAACGGATTGTATTACTGTACGTACGTCCTCTTTTTAAATCCATTTACATATTCATCTGTGTTGCTTGGGCCCCTACGTTTTGTAGTCTTGTTTGTGTGTGGTCATCTGACAGTGAGGAGGTTGTTTTACACCACAATTAAACGTTCTTCGAGACCTCTGGGTAATCGGAAAAGTGGGAGGGTTTTGCGCACGTAATCAAGGATAACCATACCTTCTGCTATTTCCGTAGCAGATGGTCGTGCTAAGTCGGCACCGGTTGGCCATTGGCCTCGTTGGTTTATGAGTAGTCCTTTGTGTTTAATGTTTCTGTGTTGTGTGTTGACGTTCCTTGTCCCTTATGCGTCTCTTTCTGTGCTTGTCTGCTTTGTGTTTTTGCATTGGGTGTTTTGGGATTTTGCTGTGGGTGCTACAACCTGATGTTGTTGGAGATCCCCTCCTTTGTTGAACATAGTGTTAAGTGATTAGTAAATGAACATGTATACGCAAGAATTGTCCGACTCTGTTGCTCAAGATCAACCTTCTGGACAAATATCGTAGCCTGATACACATATATGGTATATAGCACTTTCTATGTAGACATAACATCGTAGCCGTGAACCTGATACACATATATGGTATTTAGCACTTTCTATATAGACATAACATCGTAGCCGTGAACCTGATACACATATATGGTATTTAGCACTTTCTACATAGTCATAATATCGTATCCGTGAACCTGATGCACATATATGGTATTTAGCACTTTCTATATAGACATAATATCGTATCCGTGAACCTGATACACATATATGGTATTTAGCACTTTCTATATAGACATAATATCGTATCCGTGAACCTGATACACATATATGGTATTTAGCACTTTCTATATAGACATAATATCGTATCCGTGAACCTGATACACATATATGGTATTTAGCACTTTCCATATAGACATAATATCGTATCCATGAACCTGATACACATATATGGTATTTAGCACTTTCTATATAGACATAATATCGTAGCCGTGAACCTGATACACATATATGGTATTTAGAACTTTCTATGTAGACATAATATCAGACAGTGCATGTTTTTTGATAGTTTTCATTATCGTCCGTGAACATCGTCGGCGGATGCAGCTAGCCGAACAGGGGAAGCTTACTCCTTCCGGGCACCTGGTCCCACTTTTAGCTTGCTAGGGGTCCGTCGATGCTCAATTTTGTGCTCTATTGTGAGTGTTGTTGAGATTATCGTCAGAATCTTCTTTAACTCATTGTAACAGTAAATGAAAATCAAACGCAAACCAAAGATTCAGTATTCTAAGAAGCATTCTCCATAAGCGTACACGACATTGAGGAGTACACAGGAAAATCCTTAACAGTGAAAACAGCGGATAATACATCTGAGACGATGACGACAGATTACACCATAATCAATCTTCAGGGAAGATGCAAAACTTATTCATATATATAATTTAATTTATCATTTTGGAGAGAATTAATCTTCTTATGTTTACTAGAACATAACTATTCACTGCGTCTGCGTTGCTCATATTAAACAACCGTCTCATGAATTGTAACAAAGATAAATGTAAACATATTATCGATATTAAAGGTAAACCAACGGTATCTTATGTAATAGTTTATCAGTGGGATTGCATAAATATCCTTCGATACACAGGAATGTGCATACATTATAATGCACTATCATACATTCTTCTTATCATTGCGTAAGTGTAAATGATTTCGTATTATGTGATTCTATTTCGCTGTCTTCATTACAAGCATTTGTTAATTCAAAGGTACGTATTAATGCTCTGTTGTTCGTTCAACAGAGTCATGGTGAAATATAGTTAGAAGAGTGGTGTTATAAACGTCATTTGAATTTCTATAGTAATGTTATTCCCATTCTGATATTGGCATCATTTATGGTGTCCTAAAAATATCATTCAAATTAATTAAAGAAAGGTCACATCCCAGCACAATTCCTCTTTTGCTCTTTGGTAACAGATTTTGACAAAACCTCAATCTAGCGAGCACTTTAAAATTGATTTTGGCTTGTCTTGAAATCACATTGACTTAATACTAAGATTATCCATCCGAAACACGTGTATGATACATTTTGTATATTGAATTTGTTTACAATGTTGTTTACAAAGGTAATACATGTACTACGAGTTGAAACACTTCAATTTTCTTAGAAACTTATTTGAAATTTCTTCATCTTTAGTTGTAATTGTTTAGGATCAATTTACATCTTATTATTCATTTACGTCTGATTTCAATTTTCATCTAACAAGGCAAACGTTACATGAAACACAGAAAACCTTACATGAAACAGAAAACGTTACATGTAACACAGAAACACCATTTCTGGAGCTAAATATCAAAGTTGTTAATGGAGAGATTAATAAAAAGTGTGTATGACAAAAGAGATGATTTTGAATTCAATATAGTAATGTTTCCCTGGCTTGACATTTCACAGCTCACCCGGCATGCTAGAGTATGTACAGATGTTTTTCGGATGTTCAAAGTAAGGAAATTTACAAATTACGAGGAAACTATGAGGTCAAGGTTATCGCTTCCTCAAACTAGTTCAGTCTTTACGGAAATTTTACAAAAAAAAGAATATTTTCAACTTCTTTCGAAACTTGGACCTATACAAGCAACAGCGTATATTACTTTGGGTATTTCACAACCAACATTTTATGGTGACATAATAAACAAGATAAGAAGGATCGAAGGTAGACAGAATTACCATCGAAATTGTGTTAGAATCATCTAACACTATTTTATACCGTGGATATGATCCTTCTGTCCAGACGGGCACTTGGCTTAGGTATTGCACCAATCTACAGCCTTTGTACCAGCGCATTCTTAAGATTTGTACTTTGACTGACTCTGACGATAGAGCTCCATGACGGGCTCCGTCCAATCTTCTTAAGAGAGGACAGGGTCCCAACCACCTGTCCTCTCTGAATCAAAGTCTGACTCCCCAGTGGATAATTTGCACGAGCTCGTTACAGCTGGCAAAGCACGGACTGTACCCTTTGCGTCTCTTTCCCTGCGTGTTTGCTTTGTGGTTTTGCAGTGGGTGTTTTGGGTTTTTACTGTTGATACTGCAACCGGGTGTTATTGTAGATCCCACCTTTAAGGTCGTAAAAGTAATAAAAAAACTTTAATTAAATTGTTGAAATGTATTTAAAAGAGAGGAGGAGATCACCAAAAACACTAGGTTGCAGCACCCACAGCAAAACCCCAAAACACCCAATGCAAAAAACACAAAACAGATACCCTCAAAAAGAGACGCAAAAGGGACAAAGAACACCAACTAACACCTTAGAAAAGACCACACATAAACCAACGAGATCAATGGGCAACCGGTGCCGACTTTGGACGGCCATCTGCTACGTAAATAGCAGACGGTGTGGTTATACTGGATTGCGTTCGCACAACCCTTCCACTATTCCGATTTCCCAGAGGTGTCGAAGAACGCACAATTATGGAGTAAAACAACCTCCTCACTGTTAGATGACCACACACAAACAAGACAATAAAACACAGGGGTCCAAGTAAGAGAGGTGAATTTGTAAATGGATATAAAAAGAGGATGTGCGTAATACAGTCCGTGCTCTGCCGGCTGTAACGAGCTCATATGTGTTATCATCCGAAGAGTCCGATTGACTTTCAGAGAGGACAGTTTTTTTTCAGAGAGGACAGGTTGTCGGAGCCCTCTCTTCTCTAAAGAGGTTTGGACAGGGCCCGTCCTGGAGTCCCGTCGTCACAGTCAGTCAGAGTGCAAATCTTGGTATGCGCTCGTACAAGACTGTAGATTGGTCAAGTACCAAACTTACTGTCTGACTGGTGACATTAGGATCATACCCACGGTAAAAAAGGCGTTTGATGATTCTGACGCATTTTCGATAGTTATGCTGTCTACCTTTGATCCTTCTCATTTTGTTAATTATGTCACTATAAATTGCAGGTTGTGAAATACCTAAAGTAATATACTCTGCTGCTTGGGTCCGAATTTCAAAAGAAGTTGATCATAATTTTAGTGAAATTTCCAGAAAGGCTTTACTAGTTTGTGAAAGCGAAAACCTTGACCTAAAAGTTTCCTTGCAATTTGTAAATTTCTACTATGAAAATCCAATATATCAGTACATGCTCCAGCAGACCGGATGAGCTGTGAAATGTAGATACCGTATGAAGGTAATTGAGGAACATCACCGTCAAGCCAGGGAAAATGAACTATGTTGAATCCAAAATCATATCGTTTGTCATACACACTTATATGAATTTCTCCATTGACAATTTCGATATTTAGGTCCATAAATGGTGTTTCTGTGTCTGTAACGTTTGCCTTGCTTAGAGTCAATTCTCGTGGATTTATTTATCCATACTTTTCAAAAACAGGATTATCGATAGTAAGAATATCATCCAGGTACCTAGAAGTACTAATGAAACATTTCATATCATTATGTTTTCTTTGCTTTTGCTTTTTCATATGTGTACAAAAATAAATCTGCAACAATAGGCGCAGAATTTGTATCCATAGGAATCCCTACAACCTACTTGTAGAGATTCTCACCAACTCTTACATAAATGTTGTCCAAGAGGAAGGACAAGGCACTACTCAGGTCGCTACATGTCCATGATTTGTATTCTGTAGCGGAAAAGAAACTCTTTGATTCAGATGTACAAATATAAGTTTTCCCCTTTCGATCACAGCACCATTTAATGAGTTTGGACAATTGATCATTAATCTTGTCGCGAAGAAGCGTGGTGTACATATGTGAAAATTCGTATGAAGAAGTCGTATTGGCTTGCAAATTTCTAGATTTCATTTTGTCAATCACATCCCCTGTATTTTTAATAGACCAAAATAAATTAACATAATTCCTATTCAGAACAGTTTCACAATATTTTGCAACGTGCTCCTTTACCGCCGTGAGGGCTGACGTCAGATTTCTAGACAACTTTGTAGTTAAGCAATTGCTAGAATTAGCAATGTATCTAAAGTTGTAAGGAAATTTGTGCAGTTTTGGTATGCAGTATATTGTAGGAAGATCCAATTTAGAAATAGGGATGTTGAATGAAGACATTTCGCTGTTATGCTTTTTACAAAAGTAGTACTGGGTGTCAGCAATGGACTCCTACATGCAAGATATTTTCTTAAGATAACATGCTGTTAAAATACCACTTATCTATGTCCGTTTAAGTATTTTCAACATGTGTTTATATATGGTTTCAATGTACAATTGGCATGTTACATAGATGTTTCTAACTTACGGTAATACTATGAAGTGTTTATTTAAGTTGCATGTACGCCTTAGTAAGCCGCTTGGTTCAACATTCAGGTTGTATGTAGAGAATACGTTTTGTCTTAATTTGTTTTTGTTACGGGTATTCAACACACAGCAATTGGAGTTATCGTAAATATAATGTAATGCGATTAGTGGACTTGCTGTTTGTTGCATACACGTAACAAAACACTTAACACATTACAAATTATGATTTTTATTCCATATATATATATACACCACAATTGTTTGTTCCATTCATAATTTCTGAAATCGTCTTTTTTTTCAAGCTAAAAATATGACATTAAAATTCAGGTCACCGCGGTATCATTTTGCAGGTTTAATCAGCTGTCGTGGCCATAGGTACTCGTGAACGTGGTTTATGTAATTCTAATATAATTTGTTCAGATCATCAGAAATGTCGATTTCTCGACGGTCAGTCAATTATGTTTCCCGATTTTGTCCCCGGCGTTTTACTCTATATGCCCTAAGATACTTCATAAAGGTAAACAACTCAACTCCTGACCTGATATATAACTTTCATGAAAGTGAACAACCACAGTAATCATGCGCAAAATTTCCACGTATAATAGTGCTCATTGAAAATAGAATATAAGAACATTTAAGAAGTAAATAACAAAGGAGTTATTGTTCGATTTTTAAAAAGGATGACCGACTTTCAATAATTTGTAGTTACATACAAACCCCCCTACTACAATTGCACTCTTATGAGAAAAAGATATCCAGATCTGCTCTGACTATGCAAAGAGGGCATCACTCATTTTCCACATGTATTTTCTAAAAGACATATTTTTCCTGTCCGAAAGCAAATTCAAATTCAAATAGATTTGCTAGGATTCACCCCCTCCCTTTATCACTCTGATCAGAGATTACAAACCTGAGAATTGTCTTTGACTTTATCAGAAATTGTGGTATTTCGGTTGGTATATTCCGATTATAATTTGATCGCGGACTAAAAAAGCAAGTATAGTTTATTGGAAGTGAAAAGTATATTATAGTACAGCAGTGTAGATCTAATCCCCCCGCCCTTTGTTTCCTTTTTGTTCTCTCTCAACCTTCGTCAAACTAGAACTTCGTGTCTAAGCCAGAAATCCAGACTCTTTATCCTCCCTAACATTTGAAAAGATTACGATTATATTCACCAAACTTACCAGATTTGCACGTGTAATAGATTATTGAAAATGTGAAACACCCCGGCCTCTTTATAGTGTATGACGTCATTTATTGTTTACATCCAGTAAAGGTGATAAATCAGGTTAATCGAGGGCCTCAATCAAGTGATAGAAACATTGCATTTGAAAAGACTTCAGTCATGAATTTGAGGCGGATTTGAACCAGAATGTTCTTGTAAAATAGTCGTTTTAAAGTTTGCTTGGCCGAATATTTCTAGGCGGGGTAAGAGTTAATTGAGTAATAAACCTGTTATATTAGGTTATATATAATGTTTAACGTCTTCAAATCCATTACCATCATTTTAGAGCAGATAAATTTACAACATGGACCAGACATGCACGTTTCGGGTATTTAATCCTCGTCAATGATCCTCAATCTAAAAAATGTAATATGGCCAAAACATGGAAAATCTTGGGATACTTAATTGACTGATCATCCGCGTCAACGAGCAACTATGGTCGCAGTATATTTCGATCTTATTCATTGTGACGTCACGAGCTCCTGTCAATAGTTACATCTCAAGGAATTACGTATACATTTCTTGTACAATATATTGATATATTAATCTGTAGAAATATGTGTATATCGCATGCAGGAAGCCGTATAATGACATCATAGTTTTTCGTGATTTCATTGATACTTACACTCAGAACTGATGCCATTTATTTTATATTTATTGGCTACAGATCGATCTCTTAAATGATGCTATTGAATATAAAGACGTTTAATATTTGAAAATGTCACTTGGTGAGTGTCACTGCTGGTGGACCAGGAGTCCGAGAGGGCACATGTAGCCAAGTTCGATCAACTTTGATCGTCTGTCTCTTCAACGCATTCGAAAATTTCAGCTATCAAAAAATCTTGAAATTTCTAAACCGTGGATCCTGTAGCATCATATCCCACCCATCCTGCTACGTTTTCGGTACATTTTTGGATATAATATTTTTCACTCTCTTTGGCATGTTACATTGTTTAGATTAAGGATCACTGACGATGGTTAAGTACCCGAAACTTGCATGTTTGGTCCATGCTGAAAATTGATCTGTTTTTAAATGATACTATTGCATTTGAAGACGTTTAACATCTGGAAGGAATGTTGGGGTACTTTAATCTTGTTTCTTATCTACATCTACTTTTCCAGATCAGACGAAGTGATTGAAAATGAAGATCAAGTGGGGGATATTGGGAGCTGGTAGTATAAGCAAAGACTTCTGTTACGCTGTGAAAGCCCTACCACAAGATGAACACGAGGTAGGAAAATAAAAACAAGTACATTTATTGGACATTTTTCAAGTTGACGTACTTCGGACTTCGCACTCCGGAATCAGGTGAATTTTAAAAAGGAAAATATGAACGCAGAGTAGACGAAATGGCATTCGAGAGCTATAAATGTGTATATTAACACATGTTAATAAAGAAATTCTCAGGCAAAGTATTCTAGGTTCATTGGGGTAATATCAACATTTTACATTTGTGACACTGTCCCTTCCAGTGCGGTGTCCGAAGTGCGGATATGAAAAATGTCTATTATGTAATCATAATGGCATTGCTTTAGTATCAAGATCATTTGTATTTAGAAAAATCAGTAATTCAATCATTACTCCTCTAATTCACCATAACGTTATCGTGCCTTAACAAAAGTGTCCCTAAATAAGTATCCTTTACCTCTAGAAGCATGAGAAGGTTGTCAACATTTGCAATTTCTTTTAAGGGTTCTATGTGTCGAAAGATTCCGAAGTACATATGCTATGGACTCGTGTTGTAACGAATAGGTTATGGGGGCGTTGTTGCTATTAGATAATGTTGATATGCATAGTTCTTCATAGTAGAATATCTACAATGCAAGTTGATTTCCTATGTTAAACGCCTATTCAAATATGACGTTCATTTCACGATGAACACAGGTTGGCCTCAATCACATAACCAGCGCGCAAGAAGTTCAAACAGTGGGCGGGGCATATTGATGCTGAATTTGCTATCAGGAGGAGATTCTCAATATGTGCACGGGGAATGAGACGACATAAAAGAGAAGAAGCAGACGGAGACAAACAAAAGAATCCTTGACACCATTTAAATATGTATAACAACTCTATGTACAGTTTCCATAGAGTTCATGTGCACTTCAATTTAGATGGCGCTACCGAAATGAATTTATGCAGCGCTGACTACTCTGATATTATAAATAAGGCTTTATTCTCTTAAAATTGTTTATAAAAAGTTAAAATTCATCATGAAAACGTTTGAGCAGATATTTACAACACTGTGAAAACGTTGTAACAGTCCATTTTTAAAAGTGAACTTCCACAGAGATCATGTGTACTTGAATGTAGATGGTGCTACCGAATTGAATTTATGCAGCACTGAGTTTCTAACTATAAATAAGGCCTTACTCTCTTCAAATTGTTTACAAAAAATGAAGACTCATCGTGAAAGAATTTTAAAACAAAAATTATTCGGTAATGTTTAATATCAAACCGTATTTCTTGCCCTTCCTGGTAGGGAGAATTGACACACATGAAACATTTAGATTTTAATTTTCATTTTATTTGTATAGAATGTCGAAGATGTTTTCAAAAATGTTTTACATCTGAATGTTTCTGAACGTAAATATAAGGAATGAGTATCTTATTTTTTGCGTTCATGGCTTTAACACTCTGGTTTCACAGGCGCGAATCTTTCGAGAATCGCTTCGCGGTTCACGAAATTTGCTCCTGTCGAACCAGAGTGTAAAAGCTATGAACGCAAAAAATAAGACACTCATTCCTTAATTTTACAAGAATAATTATGAATTTAGCTCCAAATTATATAATGTCATGGATTTATGAATAAGTATAGGATGGTAAAAGCGATCGCGGAAACAAAGTGTATCCCCCAACACATCGCGTAGTAACGGCTTTGAATGTTCCAAGATACATTCATTATTCAAATACCAGAATCATCTTAGTTGACAAACTTTTAACATTTTAACTAGCACAAATACAATAAGAACCACCCGTGTTATTATCATTATAACACCTTTAAGAAAACGTTGCATATGTCCAAATCAAGATCAGTGAATGAAAGACAAATACAAAGCAATAACATTAATACCAATCCCTAAATTACAATTAATGGACGCTCAAAAACTTGAAAGGGCAATGGATTTTCGTCAAAATTGGATGTCAAGGTTATTTTAATACAAACCATATTTTTAAACCTAGGTGTAGTATCCGATGATCCATCTTTTTAACTTTGACATTACAAGAGTTTCGATAGTGAATTAACAAAAAATAGGATTGCCAAAACAAAACGGTCATCACGTAATCATGTTTGAATATATCAACATATTTTATACAGGTCGTCGCAATAGCTTCATCATCAGTTGATCGAGCTCTTGATTTCGCTCGAAAGCATGGCATTCAACAATCATATAGCTATGACGATATGGCTAAAGACAACGATATAGGTATGCATGTGTTCTTTATTAAATTTGTATTGAATCAACACTTCAATAAACTTTTTTTTGAATAATATTTATTGCATAATGATTTCTGTTTTGTATGAATATCTCGATGTGCTTACTCAGATAGCAGATGACCGTCCTTAATCAGCACTTGTTACAGATTTCCCTCGTTTATTGATGTGTTACTTGTTCCAATGTGTTTGTTTGCTCTGTGTTGCATTTGGGCATTTTGGTGTTCTACGCTAGGTGTTGCCTGGAGTCCTGTAGAAGATAATCTCCTCTTATCAGATGCAACATTTTGAGTCCTTAATTTCAGCTCTCTATATTGATCCGTCTATGAGTATTTTCATTTTATCACATATACTCAGGAGAATTACACTTAACTGACCGTTATGATATAGATTTAATCATAATCAGTGATTTGCCAGAAATCATCACATACTTATCGAAAAATTGTTCCATAGTAAGCATAAAACATTGAGTATTTTGACAAAGTATCATTCTTTTACGATGCATGTCGATAAGATGAAACCCCACTAAATACAAGATCATTTCTACAATCAAATTACAAATGCATTATCAACATACATGATAGAGTGAATAATCTGAGAGATCTATAAAATTAAACATCAAAGCGGTAACTAACAATTATTCAGTCTCAAGGTCCAGAAGGCAAGGAAAACTCGTGAAAATTCCAATCGCAACTGTTTTGAACCCCGGAATGAAAAACACAGTGATTTCCAAACCATATGTTTACAAAGGCTTTTTCATCCGTAAATTCTGTTCATTTGTAAATAAAACTGCTGGTAACCGTAAATTTACAACGCCTTTAATATCCACTAAAAAGTCCCTGAAAGCTAGATGACTATTTCAAACTATTTGGCCATATCATATTGTTTAGATTAGGGATCACTGACAAGGGTAAAGTATCCGAAACGTACCTGCCTGGTCCATGCTGCAAATTCATCTGTTCTTAAATGATGCTTTTTAATTTAAAGACGTTTAACATTTGAACTACTTGGCGAGTGTCACTGCTTGTGGACCAGGAGTCCCCGAGGGCACATGTAGCCAAGTTAGATCAACTTCGGTTCATCGTTTGTCTCTTCAACGCTTTCGAAAATTTCTGTTACCAAATTTCTTGAAATGTCTAAAACGTGGGTCCTGCAGCATCATATCCCATCCATCTTGCTACGTCTTTCGGTACATGTTTGGACATCATAATTTTCGTACTCTTTGGCCATATTACATTGTTTAGATTAAGGATCACTGACAAGGGTTAAGTACCCGAAACGTGCATGTCTGGCCCATGCTGCAAATTCATCCGTTCTTAAATGATGCTATTAAATTTGAAGACGTTTAACAATATACACATTTAAGTCTGAAAAATGTATTTTCAAATATAGCCTCAAACACTCTGAAATTTTCAGTTCAATGTGATTTGGATTACCTTTCAGCAACTGCAATTCTTCAAACTGTACAGGTAATTTTTTATGTGTTTCAGATGTAGTCTATATAGGAACATGGCATACAAGTCATGTTTCCCTTTCAAAGCAAATGCTTAATGCTGGAAAACATGTGCTGTGCGACAAACCCATGTGTTTTAACGTAGATCAAGTAAAAGAAGTTTTTCAAGTGGCGAAGGAAAACAAGAAATTCTTCATGGAGGTAATTGTATTGTTTCATTGGTTTATCTCAATGTTACAGTTTCAATTTTGTTTACTGTCCCCCTTTAATTTTTTTCTCCCTTCATCTCTCCAAATTTCGCTTCCATTTTTCCGTCTTCATTTTCCCTCACAAAACTTCTCGTCTAGTTTTCCTCTTTTATTTCGCTTCAATATATCGCTTGCAGTGTTGGAAGAGAAAAAAATGAACACGAATTTTGGAGAAACAGAAGCAAAACGTACAAGGAAAGAGAAACGCAAAGCGTAAACAGAGGAGAAACGAAAGCGAAATATTTAGCTTTCTTTCCGCTTTCAGTTCTCTTGTCAATCGAATCGAGGCTTCCTCATTAATTTTGCATATTAGGGCAAAATAGAGGGAACAACTGTGATTTGATGTTATTTCTTTGTATTACATAAAAAGGCTATTTTATCATATGGTAATGCATTTGGATTGAAAGCTCGCAGCTCAAAAACAGAAAAAAAGAATTGTCATATTCAAAAAGCAGGTGCGGATCCAGAATCTCATCTGCCGGGAAGGACATGCACTTTTTATTGGGATGAATTGCGAGGCAAGAATTACTATGTCAACAATGAGCCCAATTCATCTCATTACCGGGGCTTCACATACAAGGATTGCCAATCAAGCACAGCATGTTGCATCGGGTAAAAATCGAAAGAATAGTTTTTGTCCATGTATGTTTCTATTGTAAACGTACAGTTTACTTATAATATATTTGATACAACAACCGTAATTCCTACCCGATATGGTAGCGATCGTTATGTTAGAATTCGAATTTCAATCCGCGATTAAATTTTAAAACATTTAGTCAAATCATGGAACCAAAGAAGGATTTTCGTAAATGGATGAAAGAACAAGGAAAAAACGAGACAAAATCGGAACAAAGATGAAGAATCTAGATCGAAAAAGAAAAACAGTGAAGTAAGAATTTCTTTTTCAATGAGTAAGAGCACGGAATTGGACCTCCCATGAATAAAAACAAAATGGGTATTAAAAGTCATCTAATTATGTAATGGGAGAGGGGGAATGGAGCATCGAGTATAAAATTTTGCCCCGTTTACACTATTGACCGAAAATAAAATTTAAAAAAAAAAATGAAAAAAAATATATATTCGTAAGGGGGAATTCCCTTCCATGTTTCCTGTGGTAATTGTGGAAAGGAATATAAATGATACATGTGTACAATCGCTCTAAAGATATTCATTTATACATTTTTTTTATTTTACCATTCCAAACACTGTCACTTTTTGACGTAGATACATGAACACATGACTGACTCCACAAAGGTAGACGCCGATGCCTACCTGAACGACACATGTCATAATCGATTATTATTTTAAACTAATAGTTTAGTTACTTCTACGATCTGTTGAAACGGACCTATTTTACACGATTAACTTAATTTTTTAAAACGATTTAATTTTATCTAGAGAGTCACATTTATTTGTAACTCTG
Organism: Pinctada imbricata; assembly: GCA_033119305.1. Classification (NCBI taxonomy): domain Eukaryota; kingdom Metazoa; phylum Mollusca; class Bivalvia; order Pterioida; family Pteriidae; genus Pinctada; species Pinctada imbricata. The sequence goes on along the minus strand of VSWD01000003.1, from coordinate 26,734,458 downwards.
ATATTAATTGAAATTGTCTCCCTAAATGTACCATAGATTTCGCCTGGTGTAAAATCTCCGACAAACTTCCAGTGCGCTAAGCTCCGCCCATTCACGTGCTATATTAGAATAGAAATAACAACTAGCTAACTGTGATTCATTGTCCAGTAATTTCACTCGTCACATGAACAAGTCAAATTACGCAGCTCGGTAATAATTTGATTGGTTCATGCAACTCGTGGAATTACTGGACAATAAACCACGGCTAGCTAGTTGTTATTTCTTTAACATATCTAGACATATTAAAACAATTATCACATATGATTCGATGATTAGCGTGATAAAAAAGAGTGCAAATACACACTTAACAATGTAAAACTTAGATTTTCAGCTTACATTTGTGTTCTGATTTAGACCGTATACTATATATATTACGCCCCGCCCATATGCTTCAAAGACGAACATTGAAAGCAATTTGAAGTCGGAATTCGAAAGGGAAACGTGACAGAACATGAAGAGAATCGAAGGAGGAATTATAGGAGAAACATTTCTCTTTCGAGTTCGCTTTAAGGATTGTCTTTTATTTCACCTTATAAATATTCCTTCCTTCTCTTTCTCCCTTCACCTTGCAAATTTCTCCTCTATTTTTCCTTGTCCATTTCGCCTTCGAATTGCTCTTCTATTTTTGAGTTGGCAAAGCCAAATATTCATTGGAATCGAATGCCCCTGTTAGGGCCAGTACGAACCGTGCAACGGTCAAAAATCTGTAGTCTTACCTAGTAAGAAATAGTACCACTATTATTTGGACAAAAACATTTTAAACAACACAATGAGTGCAAGTTGTAAATGATGATTCCAATACAATTATTGGAGTGAAAAAAATGGTCTATAGAGCTATTTGTAATGAAGATTCGGAGTATAGTTCTCGTATCGCGTAGGAATTCAACTTTTACCATGCCGGCCATGCGTTTTTTTTTCCGGGGGAATTACCAGAGTTTAGGCCTAATGATAGTTATTATAACCGTGTCGATTTATATTTCATTAATGAAAAGATAGATATAAAATAGTCTGTTGATGTCAATATAAATCGCTATGGTTCTTGCGTCTTAAGATCAGAGGACACTCGGAAGGCCATACGATGAACGGCGAACTGGATTTGTAGTAAGTTCTTGAAAATAACTGATATAATATTTGAATATTTTCTTATCTGTTGTATAAAGGATTATGAAAAACCACATTTCGAAAGACTAGATCGAATATTTACTGTATGTCGTTATCTGTTTATCGAAGTTCGATTTTTGGGAAGGAGGGGGGGGGGTGTTGTGTTTGATTAGGTGAAAGAATGATGTACATTACAGTTCGGGTTATAAGAAGAGCATTGTCCTCGAGGAATATAATTTTTCAAGGCTGAATAAATCTTCACCTAAAGACTGCAATAAATGTATATATGTCCATGTACTACTTGTAGTATTCCAACACACTCACTTCATCACGTGTTATTACCGTGGACTTGGGATATTCATGGAAACGCTGGGAAAATATATTCTCCCACTTGAGACTGAGAACACTCAAATTTCCCTGGGGTGAGATAAATCGATCTCACCCTCTGACGTCATCGATCTCACCCTCTGACGTCATCGCTACCAAAGTTATGGAAGCAATGCAAACTGGTGATTATAACAGACACTCTAGATAGTCTATAACGTAGGAGAAAAACAAAACTCATGTAAAAATTTTGCTTGTCCATGACTCGGCAAGCCTCGTCATGGACTTGCAAAATTTATACACTCGGGTTGAGAAATCGCCATCCCTCCCTCATGGTGGTGTAAGATTATATCATTCTTTTATCCCATATTTGCAGAACTGACTACTCGTATAAAGCAAGATGGCAAATTGATCATCCACGTTGACTATGACGTTTAGTCTTGATAAGGCATAGGAAAAGTACTATTTTTGACGTTTTTGCACATACTGGTAAGGAGAAAAATAATCGACACACTGCGTCGCTTCAACCTTGATCAGAATATGGCAGAAAAGTAAAGAACTTATCGAACATCAATCACTTGGGTGTGATCATTGATAACGTCACAAGGAAATAATTTAATTTCTATTGTTATTATTAAGAAACGACGATTCCGTTTGGCCGAGAAATTTTGTTGATACCTGTATCAACACAAAACGGAAGTACGTGCTTAGCAACGTCGTTGGCAACACGGTTTAAAAGCCGCAAATAAACGTTGGAAAGCAACAAAATGAAATGATAAGTAATCAATGTAATATGTTTTTGGTTGATCGAGGTATCGACACCAAAAATTGAGGAAAAACTTGTGCATCTTGCGCTATGCGCACATTGCAGTTTTCCCTAAATTGTTGGTGTTGATACCTCGATCAACCAAAAAGAAAATAAGAATGATTCCTTAAATCTATACCTCTTGTCTGGGATTTGCTTTTGTCCATGACTCGGCAAGTCTTGTCATTTTACAAGCAAATTCTGGACATTCCGAGTGCATTTCCTTGTCAATGCTCACACCTGAAGATAGATTCTATAAGTCTTAACCCTATGGGGTAAGATTTCATTTTCACGTGCCTTTTAACTGTAATGTCAATACAGACAATTGTGATGTCATTCATGAATGCTGCGTTGGCTGATCAAAATATGAAAATGAATACCGGTACATAAAATTTTATTTTAAGCTTTTTTAGATAATGTGAGACAAATAAGCATGTACTTGTACATGTAAGACACACTTTAAAAGTTATGACTTAGATTTATGCTGGTAGGGGACTTATATCACTTAGTGATTAAGAAAAACAAACTTGTTATGCACCCCGGAATCAAAGATTCGGGGGTATATGGTTTTTGGCCTGTCCGTCTGTTTGTTCAAAAACATTTGAATGGTAAATTATATGGCTTTTATATTTCACATATGTATTCCTTGTCACAAGATTTTCCCATAGATACCAACATTTTTATGTCCAGTTACCCTGACCTTGACCTTTCACGTAACAGAAAAATGGTGTTTATACTCCGCCGGGAGCATTCGTATTTCACAAACAAAGGCTTTATTCAATATATGACTTTGCCAACTCGCAGGACTTTCAGTCCTTTGATTTTTTGCTTTTATTTTACCTCACATCATTTCTCCCTCGTATAACAAAAATTCCTACTTGAGGGGTAGACAGTTAACGCAACCAGGACTGTACATGTATTTATCAAATTCTCTGAACCATTGTATTCACTGGTTTATGAGGATTTATTATTTTAATAATTATATGACAAATATGGACAATGACCAAATCCAAATACAAAGTACAAAACAACAATTCAGGCAATCATTAAACGATGGCATACAAAATCAGGATAAAACAGGAAACACAGCAAACAATTAAAAGACCCCAACACATGAAAAGAAGCGAACATCCAATATGAGAGTGAGACCAGGAACCCAGGAAAAGTCAGCATCTCTTGCTTACGTGCAACACCCGTGACGTCGCTTTCATTCGGCAGAAATGTCACGTCCGGTTACTTCCATTTTGGAAGGCACTCAAGTATATTCTGTGGCTAGATTGTTCAAATGGTCTAAGACAGAATATCATACACCTGGTCCATTTTGGTCAATGGCACATCGTAGTGTATGACGAGTTCCCCGTATCGACCTTAGAACATCAATGACGATGTTAGCCGATCACAGACGTATCCCTGACAAAGAACCTTATCTGAAAGACGCCTGTATATTTGGTATTTGCACTGGCAATAAACGCGTCATACGCAGGCGACAAAGGAATGTTGCTACTCAGGAAGAAAAGTTGGTCATGCTGAATCTGAAGTCGTCACGTTTGTCATAGATTGAGGTGTTCATGTGACCACTAATGTCGTCTTACATCATTATGTCCAAATATGATACAGAATTATTTGTCTCTGTAGTTCATTTATACCTCAAGCTCCGACAGATAGATTCTGCTAAGGTAATCAGCGAATTTCGGGTTGTCGATGGACATCACATCGTCTATATATCTCTAAGTGAAGTTAAAGTCAGACGCTAAGTGTCTTTTCGATTCAGAGAACCAAAGATTGAATTTATTCAACTTCGAACGAGTAAAGAAAAATGTCAGTAAGGAGTGGGACACAATTGGTTCCCCTTGGAATTTCCTCCAAACACCACAAAATGTTGTCGATCAATACGTCCAACATCTGAATAATTTTTGTTTCTGTATAGTTGTTATTTTCAGAATCGGACTGTTCTTTTACAAAGTAGGTTTTGTCATAGTTAAAATGATAAATTTATATTGATTTTGCGATTGCCATTCTTGCTTTTCAACGCATAACTTATACATTTGTTATAATATTTGCGAGTCTTTCTTCCATTTAGAGGGTGGGATTGTTTCTCAATTCTATATCAATTATTCTAAATTCTTTATGCTAACGACTTAGCAAAACTGTTGGGCCCATGCATCTATTCTTGAAGCACATTGCTCGATTTATGCTTCTCTTCGCATACACGACTGGTCCAAGCATTTGTACTTTTTTCCAAAAGTTGATTTCATAGAGAAAAGGTTGAATGTATTTTGATCTGGAAAATACCTGGAAATTTCAACCAACAGAAAACGAGGTCTCCTAATATTGACCCATGGTAAAGTAAAACGTTTGTACAGCTTGAATATGGAATTAAATCCAAATTTATAAACATGATTTGCAATATAGTTATGTTTTAGAAAATGAAATTATGGTTAAATCAGGGAATGAAAGTTCAGTAAAAGACCAAAAAATAAGAATGCAAATAAAAACCAATACATAATCAAAAGACATAAAGAATCGTGAAATGTAGGCATAAAACAAAGCGAAAGAAATCAAACAAATCTAAAATCTGCAAACTAGCAAACAGATTAATGGTGATAAAACAAAATGTCCGGGTAATACAATTATCCCCTTCTCACCAGCAACAACCGTCAACGAAATCATGAATGTGTCCAGAAATTCCCTACCCACAAGCAACACCTGTCAACCAGGGCATGAATGTGTCCAATCCTGTAGCCCTGGATGTTTCTAACCTAAAATGTTTTTCAACATTGCGAACATAAAAATTTGACATTTTTTCTATTGCATGGTGCAAACATTTTAATGTTTAATACAATTTCCAGGGTATTTGGAGTAGAACATTTCCAGTCTATCAGAAAATAAAGGAAGAAATCAAAGGAGGGAACATCGGAGATGTACAGTTATTAACAGCAACACAGTGTGTTCCGCTAGGTGATCATCCCGTGTGGAGAGGATACCCTGGGTTTGGAATGTTATTTATGATTGGTATATACCCGATTCAGCTTGCTAATTGGATTTATGAGAACAAGAAACCAACGTCCATAACAGCAGTTGGATCAATAGGGAAATACGGTATGAATAACTTTTGCTAGTAAATTTCCATGGGAATAAAGTCCTCAACAACACCATTGTCATTGTTTGCATCGATGTTGGACCGGTCTGCCACCTTGCTAGATGAATGACCAAAACAATTAACATAAAGTTTGAAGTTCTGAATTCTGCTTAATTTGATTGCTAGTTCTAAAAAAACCGCTAATGATTAACTACTACAACCTTCTACTTCTAACCTGATCCTGTGTCTATCTTTAGATGAGTGTAATTTTAGCTAATCCTTCAACAAGATTAAGGACTAAAATTTGTGTCTTTATTTCGCTGTGTCCATTGTTAGCGATTTGATGTTGCTCGCGAACTTAGCGAAGATTAGAATCATGCGAAAAATTCCCGATTTACGGTAGTTTGCAGCCTTTCAAACGTCTGCTGAAACAATAATTTGTCTCCGTGACAAAAACAAATCACTCATTGCTTAAAGCTCAATCAAATTCATGTATAATATTAGCAATATTTCATATACTTTTCTTTATCATCAGCGCATTTATTATACTACAGGAAGTGAATCATGTCCTTGCACAACATTCATATACGAAAATGTCTATAATCCGATCATCCATCAAAGATAAATCATTTCAGGTATATACAAGGATCAAATATGCGACCTTAACGTTAGACATGTAACTTTGAATATCAGTAGATGTTTTTTTTTTTTTTTAATTTGATAGATATGAGTGTATAAGCTTCCAAATACGTATCTATTAGAATTATTGGAGTGATTTCTTATTTCATAAGGGATGTATTTTGGGACTATGGTTTTATCATCATGTTTCAGTGAAAATGTATTTATCTGTAAAATGGTAGAATTATAACCAATCTATTCTGTAACATTGATCTTTGTCCTCCAATATTGAAGAATTATTCGGCTCTTCCCCATGAGAGAAACCATGCAGTTATCGTAACAAATAGTTTGACAAAACTTAACCCCTTGATTGCATACAACGATTTTGACCGTTACCAATCTGTGACCTTTTTGCCATGACCCATGATATGGTTTTTCCTTTAACCATGAGCAATAAGTTGTTTATGAAGCTCGGCAAAGATTCAATACTAGGTATGCCTTCGAGTGCGTGCACAAAAAGTGAAGCTTTTTTTTAAGATACACAATAACACACTTATTTATAGACGTTCGGCGACGATAACATACTCAACTTAAATTATGTTGCAAGAGAAAGGAGAGTTGTCTAGTGTACATGTTGCATAAAATCCATCACAGCGTTAATAACATTGTACCTTTAAGGTGTTGATGACGATTGCTGCATCATTTTATCATACGACAATGGAGCAAAAGCCAGTTTATCCTTCAGTGGCAAGGGTCACAGTCTAAGTCCTGTAGCTGTATTTGGTACAAAAGGATGCATCACTGTAAGTATGGATGATAGATAAAATTTTCCATAGATTGAAACTTGATTTTTCTTGACCTTTGTTCCTTTTTAAAAAGAAAGAAGGGGATCTCTAACAACACTCGATTTCAGCACCAACAGCAAAGCCCCATAACACCCACTGCCATAACACAAAGCAGAAACGCATCGAATGAGACGGAAATGGTACAATCAACGCCAAATCACATAGACGTATTAAACAGTAGTGACCACACATAACACAACGGCACCAATGTGCAATCGGTGCCGACCTATGAGTCAAAGAAAGGTCAATGAGGTGATTCAAATTGTTGTTAAAAACATAACTGGCAAAACTTTATCAAGATTACCCAGTGCTGGTGCGCGTTCTAGATTGATAACAGAGGCAAAACATGTAGCCCAGGTTCAAATAGCCTCTGCTTTGATTGAAAGTGCACCTACATCAGAGACAAATGATGCTTTCTATGGAAATTGCCTTCATCAAGATGGAACTTCAAAGTTCCATAGACACTTTAAGTCTTTTCAAGTCACAACTCCTGATAGTAGAACTTACTCGTTAGGTTTGACTGAGGTAGGGTCAGGTGATGCGGCTACCCTTTTATCCATCTGCAACGTCAGTAGTAGACGGTGTGGTTATCCTGAATTACGTGCACACCACCCTCCTAAAACACATGCTGTTTCTTTACCAAAATGTAATTTAAATTTTAATAGAGCCTAAACCGTTCATATTTCATTGCCTTTTAGTGTGTTGAACAGCAGTTAACTTGCCTGTTTTTTTTTTCGAAATGGTTGGTCTGTCTATTTTGTCGATGGCGTTTGAACCCTTTGTTACACATTGCACCACTATGTCATTTGCATTTCGTTTTAGTAAGTATTGAACCCTTCCAACGTATAGGTCACATGCACAAGGTCAATAACGAGACATGAGTCAAACATTATGAGAATTCGATAAGTGAAATAATTTTCAATTGAACGTAAATGGTGAAATACGCAAACACAGTATGTCATTGGCAAATCACTTCATAGGAACAATGAAACAAACTAAGGTTGATTCAAGTGTGTAGATCAGTCAATGGAATAAGAAGAATGAACCGTATGTAATTATAAATAGCTTCAATCTCATGGAAAAATGAGAAGATATTGAGGCTTACTTTTACTAAATAATGCAATAAGATTGTGAAGGTTTTTTTTGGTCATATGTTCTGCACAGATACCAAACTATCTATGGTGTCCAACAGAAGCAACACTTCCTTCTGGAAACATAACATATCCATTAAAACCGGAGGATCCATCGGTGTATACGTACCCTAATGGCATGGGAATGGGATATGAAGCCAATGAAGTAAGAAGATGTATTCTAGAAGGTGAGGAACATTTTGAGAATTATTTTTGCTCATGGAAATGGGGTATAAAGCCAATGAAGTTAGAAGATGTATTATTAGAAAATGAGAAACGTTTTGAGAATTGTTGTTACTCATGTGAATGGGGTATAAAGCCAATGAAGTAAGAAGATGTATTAAAGAAAGTGAGAAACGTTCTGAGAATTGTTTTTACTCATGGGAATGGGCTATGAAGCCAATGAAGAAAGAAGATGTATTCTAGAAGGTGAGAAACATTTTGAGAATACTTTTACTCATTACAAAAAGGATACTTAAAATCTCGAATTAAAAGACGGGAAGGCTACCCTTTTTAACTTTGCACCATTTTCGAATTAATGATTACTCATTAGCCTAAAAATGCATGCCTGGTGTAATATATTAAGTATTATTCTTGAAGTCTACTCTTTGAATTAAGGAGAATATCATACCTTCAATTTTTCCTGTTCAAGATGTTTTGAAAATCGCAATGCAATGCAACATAATGATTACTTCTTTTGTGAAAATTGTCAATTTCTGAAGAGGATAGAATTATTACATTTGCCGATTTGAAGATTTCACATTCAATGAAGATAAATGTGTTGTTGTCTTTGAATAGTACCTAATGTGTATTAATATTGTAGTACTCTTGAAATAGTACTCACTGTATCTTAGTAGTCTTAAAAAAGTACCTAAATTGCAAAAACACACTTTAAATGAAAAAGAAATCCTCATGTTACTTTGCGAATAAAGTAATATATAGTAATCTCCTAAAGACAAACTGAATCACCAAAGGAAAGGTTAACCAACATGACGGCATGTGAGTGATAAATCCTATGAGGTTATGTATATTTATATGTGATCAACACTAGTATGTTTATATGTGATCAATCCTACGAGGTTATGTATATTTATATGTGATCAACCCTATTAGGTAATGTATATTTATATGTGATCAACTCTTTGAGTTTATGTATATTGATATGTGATCAACCCTATGAGTTTATGTATATTAATATGTGATCAACCCTATGAGTTTATGTATATTAATATGTGATCTACCCTATGAGGTAATGTATATTAATATGTGATCAACCCTATGAGATAATGTATATTTATATGTGATCAACCCTTTGAGTTTATGTATATTGATATGTGATCAACCCTCAGAGGTTATGTATATTTATTATGTGATCAACCCTATGAGGTTATGTATATTTATATGTGATCTATATGTGATATATATATTTATATGTGACATCATGGACATTGACGATAACAGATGATGTATGGATAGAGCTTATGCTTAACATTTCAGAATACGTAAAGAAATGGAATTTTAATATCCCAAAACCATACTTTTCGTAAATGTTAATCGCTATTCAAGTAACATGTTTTATTTTAGTAAAATACGGAAATGTGATAAATTATGAAATATTAATGTAATGTGACACACATGTACAATAACATGTATCAAGCAAACTTTAAGTTGAATTTACATCCTATGAATATCCTTAATGAAATTATGAATGCACGATGAACTGAAAATATACATCTTCAAATCTTTATTTAGAATTTAGTTTTGTGTATCAGGTTATTTTTGTGTACATAATATTCATTGAATTGTCTATATTATACTTTGTTCTTTTTCAAATGTTTCATTTATGCTATTCAATTATGGAGGAAATAAAGATGATTCATTCATTCCTTTGAGGTTATGTATATCAATATGTATTCTACCGTATGAGGTAATGTATATTTATATGTAATCAAACCTATGAGGCTATGCATATTTACATATGAGATCAACCCTATGAGGTTATGTATATTGATATGTGATCTACCCTATAAGGTTATGTTTATTCATATGTGATAAACCCTATGAGGTTATGTATATTTACATGTGATCAACCCTTTGGGGTTATGTATGTTTATATGTGATCAACCCTATGGGGTTATTTATATTTATGTATAATGATATGTGATCAACCCTATGAGGCTATGTATATTTATATGTGATTAACCCTTTGAGGTTATGTATATTTATATGTGATCTACACTATGAGGTATGTTTATTTATATATGATCAATCCTATGGGGTTATGTATATCTATATGTGATCAAACCTATGGGGTTATGAATATTTATATGTGATCAATCCTTTGGGGTTACAATATGTTTATTTATATGTGATCAAGCCTATGAGGTTACATGACTGTATGTATATTTATATGTAATCAACCCTATGGGGTTATGTATATTCATATGTAATCAACCTTATGATGTTATGTATATTCCTGTGAATGATGGTTACTCTTAAATCGGCATATGATTCTATCTCATGATAATGATACTATAATGTTAGTTTTAATATTTTTTTAATTCTTATATAAGATTATGGTGAAATTGGAATGTTAGCTTAACATTTTTTAGAATCTTAATTCAGAATCTAAACTTCGTCTAAGAAATATGTAATGGTAGAGCCTCTACATTTAAAGCATCGTCGAGATAATTACTTTGATACTCGACAGTTTTACATGTTCTTGAATGATGGATAAACATAACCATGTATGATCGTTTTTTTCTTAATAGAACTGCAATACATCATACACATATTCGATCATCATTGATTTTATTGTCTTAAATGTAGGTTTATCTGAAAGTCCCCTGGTCACCTACGAGGATACGATTGCCACCTATGAGATAATGGACGAGGTCAGACGTCAAATTGGACTACAGTACGATCCAGATACATGGGAAATAAATTCTTAATAAATTGTGCTATAGAAACGATGACCTTTAAACGTTGTAATGATTTTTAAAGGAGCGTAATTTGTCAGCTCTGTTACGAGCTATCCATATATATTTCAATTATAATAAAAAAGGATCCGACATTGCCTGAATAGTTTACTCGGTTGTTTTTACCTCTTTTGTGCTCAAAGTATATTTTCATTTATTTAGAAGCAAAGTAGAACTTTTCATTAAGTCTAAGCGGGTGTTGCATGCAAACAGTAGATGCTTACTCTTTCAGGGCACCTGGTCACACTCCCATATCTGGAGTTCGCTTCTTTTCATGTGGTGATGGTTTTTGTTTGTTTGCTTTGGTTCCTGAGTTATCCTGATTTTGTTTGCCTTCGGCTTCTGATTTTCTGAATAATCGATTTGTGCTGTATACAGGGATATGGTCATTTTCCCTATTTGTCATGAATGACAATTTTTTCTTATCTCTTTCTGGATTTTATGGATATTATGAACGTGGCAATATTTACTTGGAAAGCATCTTACTCACAATGGTTCTCATTTGATTCTGATTGTTTATTAACCTTTTGCCGTACGGCAGTATTTGTATAAACAAATGTTCAATATCGCAGCTAATATTTTCATGGTCACTGAAATCGAGTATGCTTTCGTTTATTGAACGTTGAAATAAGTTAAAGAAAGAAATAGATGTTATGTAATCAGTAGTTCGGCACAGGGCAAAATTTACACAAAAGCATACACAAAACTATAGACACAAAGAGGATAAAACATACAAGACGGATAACAAATCGTTCCGAACATATATACAGCTGTCCTTGTCGGATGGTGACGTTCTTGCGTATTAACATGTGAACCGTCGGACAGACAGACAGACGGACAGACAGGCAGACAGACAGACTTTGCGGGGATTAAATAAAGATTGAGCTTGCAATAGAATTAATGAATTTTGCCGCAATCTTTTTAACGGGATTATATATGTTTTTTTGTCATTATTCTCGGATTTAACGTCTTGTTCTACAAGAAATCCAAGATATCAAACCTTACTATCTGGCATAATCCTCTTACCTTGAAAGATCTGAACGAAAATTAAGGGAACATTTTTAGCAAATAATACTTGTGCTGATATGCATCAGCAATATTTTCCTAAAATGATCTAAAATAAATTGGTTCATCTTAACGATAACTCCGTGAATCGGATTGTGTCGTTATCTTCTTATTACACTCACATAACGTAAAAGTCGAACCGAGAACGGTCATGCAGTTAACATCGATACGTAAAAATTTATATATTCCACAGTGTAGGAACGCTCCTGTTAACCACCAGTAACTTGTACTAAGCATATTTGATTGGCACCAAACATATACAATAAATACCTTTGAATTTGAATTTTATTAACTAGCATTCTCCAGTGTTATACTTATATTGTTTTACATTGTACACCCCCTTTGATGAAGATGAGGGAGATTTACTGGTGTGTAAGGTGCCAATAAATTATTAAAAGTACAGAATTCTTGCAGTGGCTGCATAAAACCGCACAGTTCATGTTTACTAAATTTTCATTATGTAAGCTTTCTTTATATAAATATACATTCATGTTTTTGTTCACGGAGTACTAGGTTATGCAAGGTTTCTTTAAATATAACTTGCCACAGTGGATATACCTAGATCAAAGATTGCAATTAAACTGTAGAATTCCACTGTATTCCATTGGTTATATTCTTTTAATTGCAAGTTCACGGTTATCTAATTCATTGAAATCACGAAGTACTACATGTACCTGTCTATGAAGTATCAGTCGTAAGAAAATGCTCTATACTGAATCTATAGCAGTATACTTATAGTGCTTATGCGATAGATGGAAATGAAATTAACACATATAAATCTCATGCTTCGGAAATCGCAAAAACTTATTTCGTACAAAAGCGTTCCTACACTGTGTATTCACACACTCAGGTAATAATGTTTGCTCTTCCTATCATTGTGATTTTATAGTGTGTATAATACACATGCTAAGGTTTACAACCCCATGTATCAGTCTTATCATGAAGGTTTCGTGTCTGACAGGTAAGTTTAATCAACATTCCCTAAATAGCATGACAGTGTGCAAGACTGTATTTGTACTGTATGTAGTCAAAACTTAACTGAATACTATACAAATATACTATTCTTGTTGCGTAATGTAGTTTCAGGTATTATTCAAAATTGATATGCGGTTCTGGTTCCTTACTATAATTATTCAGTAGATTTTCATTTATAACGGACATGGATTGACACATTTGTAACACGAGAGGTCTATTCGGTAAGCGTTTCGCCTTGAAATACACATATATATAGCATGAGTCGGAACGGATAAGCGGTTCCATTGTAAGATTGGAAAAAAATCGTAGCAATAAAGTAACAGTCTTTTTTGAAAAGCTAACTATTTCAACGCAGACGATAGTCTGTTTTGGTGAGATACTCTAGGTCTAGATATGCATTTGTCGATACACTACTCTTAACGGCAATACCTTATTAACATACAATATGCCGAAGCATTGCCAATATTCAAGTAACATCGCTGTTACACATATGATGATATTAAATTAAGCAACATACAGGAAATTTACAGAAACAAAGCAAAGCAGACATTGTATACGAAGTTATTATCACTAGTGATACACAACGCAATGGCGTAAACCAGCATATCAACATCGGGATGGTAGGCAAAATAGGTGTGGCTTTTTTTCTGCAAATTGAAATAAAAAAAAAAGACGTATTTCATCAATACATCCCTCTCTTTGGTAAATACATTCACACTAAAGCATAATCCCCTACTGTAAAGCTAATGCCATGCAACCCAAACATTTTATTTTTTGGATAACAACGGTCAAGATAGTATGACGCACACATAGAAAAGAACAATGGTTTAAGATTTGTCTGCATTATTTAAGAACAGGATAATACCACATGCACTTTAAAGTTGCAGATAATGTATAATAAAAATAAAAGGATATGACTTACCCTTGGTGGAAAATGTTCCCCTTCAACTTATCTCATCTAGAATTATTTGGAAAAGAATATGTATAAAGTCAGTGAACCACAGCTGCGCATTTCAGTAGAACGTCTTTCATTGCTACACTTTCCTTGGCCATGTTTACAGATATTTTTGAAATAACTTGACATAGCTCAAGAAATGAAAAATCTCCGAACTTTTAGTAGACATTATATAAAATCTTAATGTCTTGATTCTTACTTTATAGAATACTGATTTGAAGATGAAATTAAAGTGGGGACTATGTGGAGCCGGTTACATTACCAACGACTTTTGCCATGCTCTGCGAACACTACCAGATGAACAACACGAGGTAGACTGAAACTATGTAGCAATTTCTTAGGGAGTAACCCACAAATATGAAACTTGATAATTACTTGGTTCTTCCTGATTGAAATAGGTCAATTTAGTGTTATCGACAGATGGGTATGTTTCCTTGAAATTTTAAAAACAATAAAATTGTAACAAGGAAAATTAACAGAAGGATAAAGCTTAATATGAATAGTATTATATTTCTAAGAAGATATCTGTGTTTTAATCGAGTAACCTTTAAAGAAGAGGTATATATTGTCATTGCAATAATTCTATGCCCAGGCGGGGCTTAATTTCATTTGGTCATCAGAAGAGTTTACTTTTGACCAGGTGATATAAGCTTTAAATTTCAAGTAATGAGTATGTACTCTAATTATTAACGCATGTAATTCATAGTCTATCTATCCTAAAATTTAATTGACTCGTCTCATTCGCTTGATTGAATTAGCTCCGCCCGGTCAGGTAACTTTGTTATGGCAACATAACTACAGCACCAATAGTTCGATAAAAAAACAGCAGCCGTGAATTTATTTCATTGAATTAATTCACTGTTTGTTTTTTTATTTCTTTATTTGCATTATTATTTTTTGTGAGACGTAGGATTTATTATTACAGCAATTACAGTAAATCAGAATATCAATGCTTTGCTAATTATTTTATGAAATCACAAGACAGAAAAATTTATTGTTATCGATAAGAATTAAAAAATGTGTTATCTATGTATGCTAATGAAGTTGAAGACGTTTAACTTTCGGTACATTTTGAACATAATTATCACACATTTTGGCCATATTTCATTGTTTGGATTGATGATCTCTGCCCAGGGTAAAGTACCCGAAACGTGCATGTCTGGCTCACGATGTTAATTACCATGCTTTTAGATGATGCTAATGAATTTGAAGACGTTTAACATTATCAGGAGATAGTATCAATATTCATATTCAATATCCTCTATTATTAAATGATCAAGAATTTTCGCCGATTTGGGTTATTTCTGATTGGTGGAGACGCTGTTTGATAGAATGTACCTCAGAGTGAGTTGACCGCTAACGCTCAAAAGCGGTCTATTCAGGAATAGCGCGTGCGTGTCCAGCGCGTGCGTTGATTTTTGTAGTGTTAGATTTGTTGACTTCGCGTATCATTACAATGTAAATTTTAATAAAATTCTGATCATTTGATAAAGCAGTAATTGACTTTTGATTTCGGTCTACTCGTGACTTTAAAAACCTGGTCAGATATCGCTTGACCGAGGCCGCAGTCAATGATTGTGTAGAAATGACCATAATAAGAAAAATGTATAAATTAGGTGGTTGCAATAGCTTCATCGTCCAGTGATCGAGCACAGGAATTTGCCGAAATACATGGGATTGACAGAGCATATGGTAGTTATCATGATATAGCAAAAGATAAGGATGTCGGTAAGAAATAATTCTTTTTGTTATGCCTTTTTTCTATTGTGACATAATGTTATTATTAATGAAATAAACTTGATAAAAAACAAACTATATCTTTTAACTACATCTACAAACTATAGTAGGACATTACGATTTATACATTTTGGAAGAAGGAACGCCCTCTACAAAACAATACAATTTTCTACTAAAGATACAGATCATCCTAAATTGGCACCGTCTTCCATTGGTCTCTTTTTTATGTATAGTGTTCTGTTGTCCGTCGTTGTTTTTGTGTCTTGTCCCTTTAGTGTTTTTTTTTTGTATTTTACCATGGGTGCTGCAACTGAGTATTGCTACAGACCCACTTTCTTTTCTACCTAATATCATAAATTAGTATGAAGTCAAATGGTTGAATGGAATGACACTTGAATTGTTATTCATATACAAAATAGATCCAATAAAGATGTTGGAATAAACACCAAAGAAATACCTAACAGTTATTCGGTCTCAAAGTCGAGAAGGCAAGGCCGAATTGTAAGAATTCCCATTGGAATGACTGCGAACCCCGGATTAATTAACACTCGGTAAATGATACTTAGTATATCATTTACCTATTATTCACGCCTTTTTCGTTTCCGTATTCCAGATGTTGTATACATTGGAACTTGGCATACAAATCATGTGTTCCTATCAAAGCTAATGCTCAATGCTGGTAAACATGTTCTTTGTGAGAAGCCCATGTGCCTTAATGTTGATCAGGTGAAGGAAGTGTTTCAAGTGGCCAAAGAGAACAAGAAACTCTTTATGGAGGTAATTGAATAAGCTTTAATTTCTGTACGAGAGTTTACTATCTGTATGATATTGTAATACCTTTTGATGATCATAATTTGTATATATCTTCATATGAATTATCCGCCGTGCATGTGGCGCGTTGTGGTCCGATAAAGGGGAATTGTGTGTAACACCCCCACAACACAACATTGGTCAAACCACAACACAACGCAGTTGTATCAATGAAAAATACATGGGTATCACAGAGCTACTGGTTATATCCGTTTTTATTTTTGACGTGTATTTTCAATTGCCCCTTTTATGTTTTACGATAGATAAGAAAGATGATTAAGGATTGTTTTAATAATTCACATCAGAACGACCACAAAACTCCATTGAAATAAAATCAATAATTGACATTAACATAAATCAGTCTGACAATAAAACAACTTGTACAACAAATCCATTGTATAACAACAGTAAGTTTATAAGATTCAAACCAGGTAATTTAATCGTAAATATAATTAATCTCACGGATGAGCAGCAAACTTTAGAAGAAAAAAAAAATACAACAACAAGCTAACCAGTAACAACTAAAGACAGTGATAACTCCTCGACAAGAAAGACACAGAAACAAAGCAGAAAACGCGAAAGCCAACACCGAAAGAAAGGAGACAAAAACGCTCCAATGTCCTACTTTGACGTCAAACCGCTTGTTTATAGCAGATTCAATCATCATAATAATGTTCACACAATCTGTCTTTGGTGGTCTCCAAAGATGAAAAGCTGGTTCATCATGAAATATCGAGAGAGACCATAATGTATTACTGTATACATTCTATACATTACTTGGTTTGTAAAGCACAGACAAGATAACGTTTAGCTGGTTTATTAGTTTATGCAAACCTACCTAAAGGGATTTCCAAAGATTTGGGTGGAAAGTATATACTCTGTTGACTTAAGCTACCTCGAGCGTATGCCCAATCATGGAAGGGACATGACCATTTATCAGCGCTTGACTTTTTTTTTATTTAAGAAAATTTATGAAAAAAAAGGAAATTACAGTATGAATAATACGGAAGTGTTTACACTCTACATGTATATCTTCCCGAAGAAATTTTCAAACCAATTCGTTTAATTGGTTCAAACATTTCTTTTTTATGTTGTTGAAAAATTTGTTCAACATTAACACTTCTGTATTATTCAAATTCAATCAACAAAGAAGTCTTCACTCTCGTTGTGTGCTGAGCGGCCGTATTCATATGGACGTCATAGGAACATCACTTTTTAGGGTCTTCACTGTGGCGTTGCTGTATAAACATCCTGCTTTGTATGCTAGGCGAATCCGCTGTGCTGAGCTTAGCGACTTTATATTTTTTATGCAGCAGACACATGTTTCGGAAATTAAATCTTCATCATTGAAGCCTTCACTCAAAGTAATTTTTAATTTCATGTTGACGGAAATCGTACTTAAGGGGTCCTACACAAGAAATCAGGTGTATTTAGAAAGTAAAATCTGACCACAAAATGGACGGATTGATACTGGAGAGCTATAAATATGTTTCTTTTTTTCAGACATTCAAACAAATACATATTTCGCAGAAAATATTCTAAGTTCATTGGAATAAAATCAACGTTTTGCTTAAATAACACATTCCCTTCCAAGGTCCGTGAACATGACAAATGTCAATTAGCGCCCTCTGATCAAATGTTTGAACCAATAACTGATTCACGCTACCACACCTTTTTGTAAATCTACATTCTAGGCTGTTTGGAGTAGAGCTTTTCCAATTTACCAAATTATTCAAGATGAACTCAAAAGTGGAGGTGTCGGAAACGTTCAGTTAGTTACGGCTACATTTTGTGTACCGGCTAGTGACCATCCTGTGTGGAAAGAATACCCTGGCTTCGGAATGCTTCTTATCATAGGAATATATCCCATTCAGTTTGCAAATTGGATTTATGGTAACATGAAACCAAAATCTATCACGGCAGTCGGATCATTAGGGAAGAATGGTATTTTACATTGTGTATCATTACATGTATTCCATCTAGAGAACTTATTCTTAAAGCAATATAAAATTGTTCGTAAATGCATAATCGATGCATTACCCTACGATGAATCTATTGAAATGAAATTTTTTAAAGATTATTATCTTTATAATGCAATAGCTTTACTGCAGCATGTTGGAACGGTTGTTTTTACCTGCGAACTGAACTTGCTACGCATTTCTCAAAAGGCAGTAAACGACTTCAGAATGTCGGAATGAGAGAGATTATTGAATTGCATACATATTAGAAAAAACGTCACAATTTGTGGTTTGCTTCGGGTATGCAACATAACACAGGAACATCAATTTGAGGTATGATAGATGCACTTGCTTGAGTATCACATACCTGTAACAAATCACAAATCCAGACCCTTTCATGACGTCATAATAGTTTTACGTCAGATGCCGTCTCAAAGGGGTGATAACTCTGTTTTCAGCAAAGACTCAATTAGACAGGGTAAAGATACGAAGTGAGGATAAACCAATTCTGTGTCGCATTTTATATATATTTCCTATAATTGAGTTTGTGTTAATGAACTTTTTGTATGATAAGATCGGTATATTGTCTTGTTGTGTCAGCCTTATTGATGTTTTGTTTTATATGGAAGGTGTTGATGAAGATTGCTGCGTCATTTTGTCTTACGAAAATGGTGCGAAAGCCAATTTGTCATACAGCGGAAAATGTCAGTCAATGAATCCTGGAATAGTATATGGTTCCAAGGGATGCATACATGTAAGACATTGTTTGATTAAATCCGTATTTATACTTATATATTAGGAAATAATAAATTTAATTGGGGTAACGACACAATATTTTTTCAACTTTGAAATATATTTGCATAATCAAAATATAATAGGCATTCATTATACGATACACACCTGTCTGATGGGACACAGAAAAGAACGTTTTCTACGCAGGGCTGCTCCCCGGCACCAGGCTTAGATACTGCCTGTTTCAATACTTTCTTTTGCATTTGCTATGAATAATTAGACATCGGAATAAATTTT
Organism: Pinctada imbricata; assembly: GCA_033119305.1. Lineage (NCBI taxonomy): Eukaryota > Metazoa > Mollusca > Bivalvia > Pterioida > Pteriidae > Pinctada > Pinctada imbricata. The sequence continues at coordinate 26,715,010 of VSWD01000003.1, read as the reverse complement.
AGACACACTCTCTGTTATCTGACAGTAGGTTATATTCTTTAGTTTACCGATGAATACGTAACCAAGTGGTATTTTCAATCAAACAATAATCTGCAAAACAATTACTCCGAAGTTGTGAAAGGCTACATTAACAAATATGAACAGAACCGTATCCCTATAAGAAGTACAAAATTCGTTAATCGTAAAACCATCTAATCAAATAACAATTTACGTTATTTACCGAAAATATTTTGCAAGTAATGGGTATGTTCTTTTTGTGTTTTTACTGAATTAATTAATCAATAATTGATGAACTCAGATTCCACTTATTCGTAAAATAACAATTTATGAAAGACATTTCATTAAAATAATGGATATGTTTAACATGACAATGCCAAGTTTGACAAAAAAAAAATCTTACGAAAAAATTCAGGAATTTTCGTAACTTACGTCATGTAATAAAACGTTCAGAAGATTTTCCATTTAAATTGCAATATGTTTTCTTATAGCATTTCCGCATACTTCATCTAAATTCAGAAATATAATTACAGCGATAATTTTATTCAAAAGAAGAACTTGAGCGATCAAAAGTTCAGAAATTTGCTGAAAGTTTGTGAAACTGGCTGCTAAAATCTAATTTGCCATATCAGACAATTCAATCTTTACCAGATTCCTGACTCATTCTGGTGTCCGACTGAGGTGACGATGCCATCAGGTAAAGTAAAAAATCCATTGGAACCGAAGGACTCCTCGGTTTATAAATATCCTAATAGTATGGGATTAAGATTTGAGGCAGATGAAGTTCGGAGATGTGTTGTACAAGGTTAGAAATTTTTATTTTCTAAATAATCCCTCCAGAATTACAAGTAAAAGTAAAGTTAATGAACTATAAAACGTCTCTAGTAGGGATCTACTTAGGACATATATTTCCTTCATTTTATATCAGTGTTAACCGAAAATCTGTGTATTTCAGTGTAAGTGTATATTTTACGTATTTCTGTTATAATTCATTTGAAAGGTTTAAGCGAGAGTCCTGTGATGTCATATGAAGACACTATGGCAAACTACGAGGTAATGGACGAAATCAGACGTCAAATTGGCCTGAACTATGATCCAGACACTTGGAAACTTAACCACAAACAATAACTGTGATGGTATGAATAAAGTTCAGCCCTCAAAACAATTCAACTGATGTCATAGTTATTTCTCCTATGTTGTATTTATTTCTTGTAATTTCCTACTTTCGCGGGAGTTGACAGACCCAGGTCGGTACCCATTGCCCATTGGACTCATTCTTTTATTTGAGTTTTATTTTTTGTTTATTGTGTGACAGCGTCGTAGTTATTTGGCATTTTCTCTTCTGCAATTATTGCTGTGCTTGGCAGCACCGATTTGTACTTGGCATGTGGGTGTTTTGGTCTCATTTTGTGGGTGCTACAACCGGGTCTTGTTGAAGATATCCTGTATATTATAGCAAAAAAAAAAAACAATATATGAATAACTATAAGAAATGAATAAAAGAAATAAATAAAAAAAAACCAGGAAAGCATTGTGTTTAAGATAACTTGTATATTATATTATTGACATAATTATATATTTGTTTTACCTTGAATTACAGCAGAATATGCAAAACATAATTATTCAGATTTATGGTTAGCACAAATTGTATGTTTAAACATCATAACAAGAATGATGCCAATGCTTATACTGTTTTTTATTATAAAATATCAATATCGTCTTACATGTATCATATAAATATAAGCTAATGATTTCCAACAGCACTGACCAGCCTGCAATAACAACGGCGGATTGAAAAGAACAGATGAGACATGCGAAAGAATGAATCGTTGATGGTAATGTTTGAACTTAAAAGTGCCAGTTGATAACTGTGGGAGGCTATAGGATACCGAATGGTGTGATTACATGTATAAATCAATGAATAAAAGTCAAACACAAATTTTGAAAGCTGAAAACATATTCCAGAAACCACAATCGAAAGTCTTACGATTTTTTTTGGAAAATACAAAACAAATCTTTAACACGCGAAAGTGAAAATAGGACAACAATGCCTCAAGCTCTACAGAAACAAAAAGGACAACTTATCGCACGAACAATTTCCAGGGCAAGTGCCGTAGGCATTGTTGAAAGCAATTGAGGTCGTGATTTTAAAACGTGCCGTACTTATTATCCCCATCACTCACATGCATGATGTAACGAACGTGTTCAAGTAGGAAGAACCAAGACGTACTAGCGATCTTTCTCCATCTTACCCTGATTCTAGATATCCTCAGTGAATCATAAATGTACCTATTGTTTATGAAAATCTTACCATTATTGATGAAATTACAAACAAGATAGTGGAAGCGCCAAAGTGCCATGTCTTATTAATTTTCAGGATTATGACTGCAGTATAGATAACAGATTGGATCTGTTTGACTGTTACGGTTACTTTTACTCTTCTCATATTTTGTAACCAGTCACCGTAAAATAAGAGCAGAAGTATTTGTAAGACCGCAAGTAATACCATTATATCATTTTAGAAATATAACACCATGATAACAAAAGTCCATTCGAATATGTAAGTATCATCAATTTTATTGAGTTAAATAGAAATGAGATATACAACTATGGAGACTCTTGATAAAGAACACGAGATAAAACTCAAATGACTAAATAAAAATCCACTTGCACACTTCGAACACACATTCGCATGTGAAAAAAAAAACTTGTTAATAGCTACGCAATACATGACAATTCAATGAAAAAAAAAACAATTTCTTACGAATAAAAATTCATTTGACATCTGGCGACTACATTTATCGATATGGAGTGCTCGTGAATTCTTGATACCAATTATCGGTAAGGACCAAACATTTCCATAGGACCATGGCAAGGCATATGACCGATTTTATACATTTTTGGTGAATTACATAGGTATGGTCCACTATGATCAAAATTGGCTTCATTTTTGCAATTTAAGTTTCCGTTGTCATGGTAACCATGTCTGAATTTTTTTCAGAATTTAAAAAAATGTTGAAAACAGAGGATTTTAAAAAGACTCGTTTCCATGGAAATGGGTTTAGCAGTAACACTGTAAATTTCTATACAAGATCATTGTATCCTCTTATATGTGAAAATGTAAAAGGAAATGCACTCTTTCAATCTATACTCTTCATACAAGTGGTCTTGGAGAGGGTTAAAACAAGCTCAGAAAGGGGCATTTTTTAACTTGTAAAGAGCCTATTTTTGCCTGAATTTGCTTAGTTTAAAGCATGTAATATTCTATCAGCAGGCTAACCTGGAGTTCGGGTGCATTTCATCTAAAATGAATCATCCTTGGACTTTGAGAAATGAAAAAAAATTGAAGTGGGGAAATTTCTCATTTTAACAGAAAAGAAAATCAAAAAGGGTTACTATCTGAACACTTCGTTCTATATTAGTATACATGGCGTATATTTTGCTCCATTTCTAATTGTCTTGAATTAACATGCATAATGAATTTAATGAGTGTGTCAATAATAAACATTTTCATAAGAATTGACCTTGAAAACATTTCAAGGTACATCGACGTTGTGTCAAGGTCGATGTTTTGTAAATTTGCCAATTTTACAAAAATAATGTGTTTTTTTTTATAGAATAGAAAGGCAATTTTTCAGAAATCAGATGATACCATATCAAAATTGCTTTATGTGATATCATATTTGACATATCTCTTATGCATAGGGATAAATTGCACAGAAGCTTTTTATCTCTAAAATACTCAATCCCATGCAAACATCTGAAGCAAAAAGGTGTAAAATACATCAATTTCTAACTCTTTGATCAATTATTTTTTTCTAAAAGAAAATTGATAGTAATGTAAATTGACGTTTTTCTCTTCTTACATGTATAAGTTTAAACTTTGTAAACGTATACCCCAATCATCATTACTCTAAAAACACAAATGGAAAATTGACACCAAAAAATGTAAAATTGCAGATTTCAGTGAAATTTTAGCATTGAGATTGAAATGACCTTGACCTTGAAGTCAGTGACCATGAAAAAATCTAAGGTTATAAGAAAAAAGGAGAGTGACCTTGCTGCCAATTCATAGAAATTCACTATTGTAAATCATAGCATAATCAAGTACAGACCATTATAAAAAAGTATATCGGCGGGGGTTCACATCAAACTTGCCATAGCAACCATCATCTTTAATGGCAAATTGAGGAAAATGGTTAATTTTCCCATCAAGTTTCCTAATTTTGTTTTTATCAGATTATATTTATTTCGTTTCAACAAAAAAAAAATAATAATAATAAGCCTGCCTTCAGAGTTATTTGTGATTAAAAATGCTCAAAATTGCTATAAAAACGGCGAAAAATGTGCCTTGTTTGAATGCCTGTTTTTGACTGTTTTTATTTGCTGTTGTATGTGTTATAGAATAAATGTCTTTAAAATGAATACATTTTCTTAGAAAAGAAGTTTTAAATAGTCACGTATGTCAAAGTTGTTAAGCTATTAAAGTGGTTTCCATGGCAACATATTGTCCAAATATAGCTTACTCCACAGTCTTGTGAGGGCTAACAATAGACTGACCTCGTTTTGTCAATGTACCAAAAGTACCACTTGTAGAAAAAAATCAGCAAAATTCATGACATGCCGTGGACAGCCAATTTAGTCCTCACAGAGAATTGGTCTTAAATATCACACTATCAATTTTCGATTTCCAGATTTTTTGCAACTAATGAACCCTTGCATAAGTAGTCATCACTATAAACTTTTCTGGGAAGTCCTGCAACTCTCCTTCTATGAAATTTATCATATCCATTATACTTAAAAGTTACATAATATGGTCTTGTAGGCATCATACTATGAACTACATGTATCTACTTTTGTCAAAATTTCAATGGAAATGTGTCTGTCATACTTAAGAAAAAGAAAGGATGTGGTAGTAATAGTCAAATATGCTCTCGCTACCATGCTAAGAGTATTCAAAATTCTTTATGGACAACACTTCGGTATCGACTGATGAATTCCTATTTGACTATTTCTGACTTTAAGGTTTGATTCGATAGCAATGAGCATACGTCCCGTCTTTGCTTTCTGCAATGTTTGCAGCAGTATCATAATGATTGTCGTGTGGTATTTGTTCATTTCGTGTATCCCGTGTTAAATCATACTCATAGGTTTCTTCCCATTGTCCTTTTTCTGTCACGGTACCGTACCCTTCACTTTGTGACTTAGACCATTTTCCATGTCTATTTAGTTCATCATACGATGCGTCGTATACATTTCCACATGGTGTTTTTCGAACCCATACCGAATCCATGTCATTATCACCTTTAATGGATTCATTAATGTTACAATTTTGAGCTTCGGAGCGCGATTTATACTTTGAAGAATTTATCAAATGAAAATCTGTGGGGGAGGCATCTTCTGATGTTTTACTTCTTCCCGGACATTTCCTTTGAAAATGAAAATATTAAGGTACGGTTTATCAATACGAAATAGTTAAACGTATGTAAGCTAGGGGATTAAAAAAGAAAGGATGATTATGAGCTATTTGTTGAAATAGTGACTATTTTCTTTTATATTACAAAATACAGATTTTTTGACATTTTGAAGAATGGTTTTATATATTCAATGGAAACATTTTACCAGCCTTTGAAGGCATGGCATGAAAGGAAATGTGTAAGTTATCATGTCATACATACCGTCGTTTAATAAATATAATCAGCCATATCAATACAATGAGCACCAATAATGCCACAAATCCGGTTATCATCTCTACAAAATAATAAAAACGAAAAGAAAAAGGAATCGACAATTAGTAGGACTTACATCAATAAAGCCTACGCTTACACAGTAAGATACGCACGTTGAGATTTATTTTCAGAACACCGAAATCTGTAAGTCCCATAACTGCGACAGGCGGCTTCCTCCCTACAGTCTGATCACATTGTACAACTATCGTAGAAAACCGATGATGCATATTCAAGTACTATGTTCCATCCGCCTATACTTTGCCCTTAGCTTAACATTCAATATCCGAAACACGTGTCTAGTACAATAAAATTGGTACTATAGAACATATATTTCAATATTGACAAATATGTTAATATAAGCCCCCTCCCATTTTCAATTATGCGACCAGAAAAATAAATAAAAAAGAACCCGTTACATATACATAAGACCATTCTTTCTACTTTAAATATACACATTTTCATAACATTTCACCCAAAAAACATTTTAAAAGAATTTAAAACTATTTTAGCATATTTTCACATTATTTCAAAATCCTCGATTATGCGACTAAAACAAATTAAAAACCGTTACATATATATATAAAAAAAATCCTTTCTTCTTAAAGTATATCATTTTCGAAACATTTTACCCAATTATAGATTCTAAAATAATTTTAAAATAGTTGAGTATATTTTCACAGTATTTAACGTCCCATAACTCCGTTACGACAAATCGGATTAACGTGTAAATCGAAAGGCGGCTCCCTCATTTAAATCCAATCACACTATAGAAATATCATGAAAATCAACGCATATTCAAGTTATTGCGTTCCATGTAACTATATTTTGCCCTTACCTTAACATGTATATATATTTAATACATTTTCACAATATGTTTAATTACTCCGTAAGGACAATTCAAATGAACGTGAAAATCAACAGGCAGCTTTCTCTAGTATGATCACAATGTAGAAATATCATGAAAATCGGTTGACACATATTCAAGTTATTGTGTTTCATGCACCTATCTTTTGCCCTTAGTTTAACATGTATGTGCATATAACCCTCCTCCCATAACACATAATTTCTCGATTATACGACCAAACAAATTAAAAACCCGTTACATATGTCAAAAAACATTCTTTCTTCTTAAATTATACAATTTTTCAAAACATTTCAACAAAAGATAGAATTTAAAAGAAATTTTAAACATTTAAGTATATTTTCACAGTTTTTTTTACATTATAAGTCCAAATACTCCGTAACAACACATTGGATGAACCCGCAAATCAAAAGGCGGCTTCCTCTCTACACTCTTATCACAATGTACAAATACCATGAAAATCAGTTGACGCATATTCAAGTTATTGCGTTCCATAAACAGACGGAAGGACGGACGGACAGACATACTTCGCTATACCATAATACGTCTCGTCAACGGGCCTATAAACCTTTATATATTCATCAAAACCTCTATATAAAACCTCTACATACATGTATTGCATCATATATTACATCCATAACCATATATATTAAATCTTTAAATCAAAAATACATAACATTTACATTAAGCATAAAAGAAGTTCCGTTTAATTTATACATGTAAGAGTTAAAGAAGATCCTGACGATGCTCTCAACAGCACTCGCAATAGTGCAGAAAATTGAGCATCGACGGACCCTAGCAAGATAAGGTAGGACCAGGTGCTCGGGAGGAGTCAGCTTTCCATGTTGGCTAGCCGCACCCGCCGTCGATGTTCATGCACGAAAACAAAAACAATATTTAAAATACATGCACTGTCTGAGGGAATGTAAGTATGACCTAAGATAGTAGCAAACATTCGACAAATAAATATTTCATGTGCACTTATTTATAATTGTATGATTATAAGGACATAATTCTATCAGATGGACAATGCAGATGAAAAAAAGGTTTAACAGTCAGTTACTGTAAACGGGGAAATAATTGCGCAATGATTTTGTATTATAGACAAATGAACCATAGGTAGGATATTGTTTATATGCTTAATACGCTTGATAGCTTTTGTTGAATCGTTTAATATAAAAAGTTCTTATCTGTACTCTTCAATTGGTATGTAATTTAATCTGTGTAATAATCACTAATAGATACGTGTTAATTATCATTAATTGACAACTAAACGCGAGAAACATGTACACTTATTAATAATGATAATACAACAATAGCGTCAATATACTACGAGCACTCAAGTTGAATGTTTTGATTGCTATTATTTGTTATTCCTAGCACGATAAACTCCAGGAATCCCCGAGGGCGCATATAGCCAAGTTCGATCAAATTCGCTTGGTCGAGTTTTCAAACATATTCGAAAATTTCTGTTTACAAAATTCCTCAAATTCCTGAAACCTTGACCCGATAACATTATATCCCAGCCATTTTGTTACGTCTTTCGGTATATTTCGGACATAAATTCCCTAGAGTTTGGCCATATTTCATTGTTTGGATTGAGGGTAACTTACTGGGTTAAAATACCCAAAACAAGCATGTCTTATCCATGTTGTAAATTGTTCTGCTTTAAAATGATACTTATGAATTTGAAGTCGTTGAAAGGGCTATATAAGTGGGCAGGTAAACTTTCTATGATTTTCTCACTTACCGCTATGGTGTTAACATCTCTAATTGGTATCCGATTGGTTCCTTTTAATCATTTTACCCCTATCGATTTTTGATTGACAGTTAAAAACAGACACTCAGGTATCTCTTTAGCATAATAAAGGATTACTTGTCGGTGTGTCTTTAATGTAACACGCAGCTTGCTGACGGTGTTATCTTCAAAAACGGTAAACCACGCCTACATTTGCCAAGCCTATGTCACTCAGGTAATGTATGCTATTGATGGCTCAATAGTAGCTAACCTCGGCCTTTAACATATGTATATCAAAAGTGTACGAGCTTTTATCTTTAAATATCTGACCTTTGATACAGCAAAATGACTTTTACACCGCGAACTAAACCCGTTTACAGTATGTTTGTTTATATTCTTGAAAATATGAATATTTAAGACAGCGACAATATATAGTTTTTATATCAATATTTTCTAAGATCCATAATGTTCATACCAATTGAAATGTGTCCAATATTGTTATTATCCGATTCACTCGTAGTTGTTGTTGACGCATATGTGGTAGTATTATTCATGTTGTCGTCAGCTTCGATCTCTCCTGTTGTCCAGATAAGTGTGTGTTTTGTTGATAGTAATGTTAAAGTTTCGATTTCAGCAGTATATGCATTTCGACTTGTTTGGAAATTCTCAGTTGTCTGACCTATGAAATGGAAAGAAATACGATCGAATTCTGCAGATAAGATCTCATCGCTTGTTGCAGAAAAACTAGAGAAAGAAATAACTTGTGCTGAAATCTTATCTGTTCTTAAAAACATGAAGAATAGTAAAAGTCCTGGGAGTGACGGGTATACTACTGAATTCTTTAAATTCTTCTGGTCAGATCTCAGATTTTTCATAACTAATGCAATAAATGATGTTTTTCAAAAAAAGAAGCTGCCTATTTCACAAAGATTGGGTATTATTACTTGCATCCCTAAGGGAGACAAATCTAGACACCATATCAAGAACTGGAGACCAATTACACTTTTGAATGTCTTTTACAAACTCATATCAGGATGTTTAAGTCAAAGAATAAAAGGTACTTTAAATGATTTAATTTCTACTTCGCAAACTGGATTTTTACCAGGTCGATATATTGGAGAAAATACAAGGTTCATATATGATCTTATGTCTTTCACTGAAAATAAACAGATCCCTGGCTTATTAGTTTTAATAGACTTCGAGAAAGCGTTCGATTCGATTGCTTGGTCTTTTGTTTACAAAGTACTTCATTTTTTTGGGTTCGGTGAAAATATAATTCAATGGGTTAAGATTCTTAATACTGATATCCAAGCATCAGTTCTCCAAAGTGGTTTTCTTTCAGAACAAATTAAAATTGAGCGTGGATGCAGACAGGGGGACCCTGTATCCCCTTATATCTTCTTGCTTTGTGCAGAAATACTTTCTATTATGATTAAGAATAATTCGGACATTAAAGGTATAGTTATAAATGAAAAAGAACACAAAATCTCCCAATATGCGGACGACACCTCTCTCACTCTTGACGGTTCAGAAAAATCATTATTTGCAGCACTTGAAACTTTGGATTACTATTCTCGGTTATCTGGTTTGAAAATTAACTCATCTAAAACTAAGGTTGTCTGGATAGGCTCAAAAAAGTTTTCCAATGAAGTTTATCACCATACAAGATGGAAGTTAGACTGGGGTTCTTCATCTTTTACACTCCTAGGTATTCATTTTTCAGTAAATCTTGATGATATGATACATTTGAATTACGATATTCAAATTCCAAAAATTAAAGCTTCTATGAAACAGTGGAATAGAAGGATCCTCACTCCGATAGGGAGGGTAACAGTTCTGAAGACATTGCTAATTCCAAAGCTAAACCATCTATTTATATCTCTTCCTACACCCAAAAGTGAAATAATACAGCAACTTAATAAAGAAGTTTTCTCTTTTATTTGGGGTTCGAAATGTTATAAAGTTAAAAAAGATATATGTACTCAAGATATTGAGAAAGGTGGTCTTAATATGACAAATTTAGATTATTTCATTTCATCTCTCAAATGTTCATGGATTAAAAGGATCCTGAAGGGGGGACAATCATGGTTTTATATCTTTGAAGCAAACTATGGAAAAGATTTTATTGAAAAACTAACAAATTTTGGAGATGAATACATTTTAAACCATATGAAGTTGATCAAAAACCGCTTTTGGAAAGATGTTTTTAATGAATGGCTAAAAGTTACAAAAGCAAACTATTCTCAACTCCCCTCAAATATTTCAAAGCCATTGAATACCTATACTTCTATACCAGTATGGTACAACTCGAACATAATGATAAACAATAAGACTGTATTTTTCAAACATTGGTATGATAATGGAGTTAAAATAATTAATGATTTTCTAGATGACAAGGGCACTATATTGAGTAAAGATGATTTTGCTTCCAAATTTTCTCTTGTTTCCATTGATTTAATGCAGTACAACAGTATCTGTAGTGCAATTACTCACTTCTTAAGAATCAATCATTATAAAATATGTAATTATAGTAGACTTCAGCTACCATATATTCCTTACCAATTAAGAATAATTTTATCTGTTGAAAAATGTACAAGAGCTATTTATAAACTTTTAAACGACAAAATAATCACTCCAACTGGAATGTTAAGATGGCAATATAAACTACCAAATATACCTGACGAAAAAATTAATAATGCTTTTAAAATATGTTTTAGAACTAGCAAAGATTCATCTTTACAATGGCTTCAGTACAGGATTCTTCATAGGATACTAGCAACAAATTCATATTTAAAGAAAATAAAGATTAAATCATCAGACTTATGTACTTTTTGCCATTTAGAAGAAGAAAGTTTAATTCATATGTTTTGTCAATGTTCTCATGTACTGCCTCTTTGGAACTCTTTGAGCCTATATATATACAATATGACTTCAAAAAGAATTGGTTTTAATCATGAAAACATACTATTTGGAGACGAATTGAACAACATTCCTTTAAATTTCATCATATTGATAACAAAACAATATATATATTTGTGTTTCAAAAAGATGAAAAAGCCTATTTTATGTGGATTGGTTTCACATCTTACTTTTAGATTTAATGTTGAAAAATTCATTGCAATTAGAAAATCAAAGATTTCATATTTTAATAAGCTATGGTCTGAATGGTCAAGCTTATTCCATTGATCATTTATGATCAGAATCTGGTTGTGATCATAGAAATGTATCTTTTATAGTCATGTTTGTTTAGTTTGTTGAATGCGAGTGAGTGCATGCTCCGCATGCGCTCACTTTCATTCAATAAACTGAAAGTAGTATTATACTTCATACTTATCAAGTCTATGTATGGTCTAAATGATCAAGATTGTTTCGATTGTGATCATAAAAATATATTTTTCTATTTATGGTTTTCAGTTTGTTGAATGCAAGTGGGTGCATGGCTCATGCGCTCACTTTCATTCAAGAAACTGAAATTACTATTACGTTATATTACATATTCATATCTCTTTTTTTTTTCATTTATATGATGAAATTTGTTCAGCTAATTGCTTCAAACTATACGTATCATTTACTTTATAACCGAGAAAAAAATGTTTACTTCTTTATTTGTCAATACAAAGCTAACATGAGCTGCTTACATTTGATATATTTAATCTTTTTCAAGTATTTGTTTAGGAGTTTGAATGAGTGTGGTTTGAGTGGATGAGTGTATGTCTCTCTCTCTTTTCTTCCTGTCTCTATCTTATACTCATAAAATGTACCTTTTGAAAATGTGAATAAAAAAAAAAAAAAAAAAAAAGATCTCATCGCCAGTATCATATACAATACAAAGACAATACAAGCATCTCTTTTCATTTTTTTTTCTGGAAGCTATGTCAAGGAACTTTTATTATTTGCAAAATATAACAACATCTTAATATTTTTTGTCAAGCATGATACTAATAAAGCTGATTAATTGCTCTTTATATGTGGGGTGGCTTGCATTTGCGGTGTTTTCATGGTTATCTGTTCAAGTTAATCATCAGTAAATTGTATTTTAAAAATCTATATCTACTTTTGAAGAACTGTTCTGTTATAAAAAATGAAAACACAAACACTGAAATACACAAATTTTCGGCCAATTGGCCTTTATCAAGTGTAAAAGCGAAGATCTATACAACGTTTAAGAAAAATCCATCCTAGCTTCTCTTGTCTTCATTGCAAATGTTTATGTTAGTCAATGACGTCATAAAATTCGCGGCACAAGCATGCATTCCGCGTTACCCGTTGTTAAAAAGACTTTGTAACTTTTGGAGGGTACGGATTGTATTACGTACCTCCTCTTTTTATATACATTTACATATTCATCTGTGTTGCTTGGGCCCCTGCATTTTGCGGTCTTGTTTGTGTGGGGTCATCTGACAGTGAAAATATTATTTTACACCACAACTGAACGTTCATCAAGACCTCTGGGAAATCGGAAATGTGGGAGTGGTGTGCGTTTGTAATCCAGGATAACCACACCTTTTGCTATTTTCGTGGCAGATGACCGTCCTAAGTCGGCACCGTTTCCCCATTTGTCTTGTCGGTTTATGTGTAGTCCTTTGTGTTTGATGTTTCTGTGTTGTGCATTGATGTTCCTTGTCCTTTTTGCGTCTATTTTAGTGCTTGTCTGCTCTGAGTTTTTGCATTGGGTGTTTTGGGGTTTTGCTGTGGGTGCTGTGGGTGCTGCAACCTGATGTTGTTGGAGATCCTCTCCTTAATCTTCAAGAAAAATAAAAATAAAACTGTATATATAACCGACAAAAGAGAAGCACGCATCGTATTATATAGTGATTTTTTTTTTCAATTAATCATGAATATTTGATTATCATTTTCTTTTTCCTACACTCGGGTTACCAAGGATTAAACAAATTATTTTTAGCAATATATCACAATGATAATGCTGAATTTAGCGCGTATTTTTTAACTCCTGGTCGCGGATTCGGTATCCTTCTGAAATTTTGGGGATTTTTTAACCATTTTTCACAGGGGGTAGGTATCATCGCTTGGTCTCAAACCTTTTCCTCAATACAAACCCTTTCTTCTATACATGTATGTCTATATTAAAAACCCCAAGGGAGGACACTTCCTATATAATAACTATATAACTCTTTTGTGCTCGATCGTGGCTTCCGCTTCTATCGATCTGCATTCGACCGTTGCATCTTTTAAGATTAATTATAATTTGGACATGTTTTATACATTCATCTTGTGATAACAAAACCAAAAATCATATCAAATGGACCGTGGGTTAAGCCTGAAGGAAGGAAAAACGAGGAAGCCACGATCGAGTACAAAGAGAGTGTCCGCCCTTGGTGTCTTTAATATCGACATATAGAAGAAAGGGTTATATTAACGACAGAGTTATGACCAAGCGATGGTACCTCACCCCTGTGCCATTTTCAGGAAATTTTCAGTAAAATTGTACATGTATATGAATACTGGAAATCATATTTTCTATATTCAAATCTAGTGAAAATATGCCACTAAATCTAAAATTAAATGTCCTAGTGGACATTTGCGTATATTTGGCTATGCTTAACAATTAAGGATACATGTATCATTATTTTTGCAATTCTGATCCAAAAGAAACACTAATTTTGTCTTCAGCAATTCTTATTTATCTGTTGCAGATTAAGGTTCAACATGGCATTGAAATAATCATATGATATACCAGAAAAGCGTAAAACTCACGTCCAAAAGCATTGAAAATGCACGTTCAAGATGACCCTTCAATATCGATTTATTGTTTCTGAAGACTGTGCTTGCGGAAAACGGTCAAATACTAGCTGTAGTAGGTTAGTTTTGTGCTTTGCGATACATTAAAAGCGAAAAAATAAAAACAACGGACTTTACTTTTAAAAGAGATGATGCTTGGGATGTTTTTATCAAATTGATATTTTCTGTTCAATGAATTCATTTGAAGCAATTAAATGAATTTTTATTCAGGGAAGATTGTCAAAAATCATTGGAAAAACAAATAGGAATGCCCGAGTGACGAATTTGGATAGGTTTAACAGTTTTAATTCTTTATAACAAAGAACAGAATTCTTAAAAGCCATTTTGTGGTATTGTGCTTTGAACCAAGTGTATTTATGATGGCGCTGTGTCTGATCATGAAACGAATTTGTTTGGTATCAGACAGAATAAGTCACTCGTGTAGTTACAGTTTATGATGGAAAGGAATAGAATGCCTATACATTACATTCTGCATATCATAGAATGACGATGTAGTAGTGCGTTTCTTTTTTGTCGGTTATATCTATTATGAGAATTTCACATAAATAATGCATATATCTCACTGCTCAAAAGATCGCTTTATGTCAGCTTGATGGTGTATATAAAACGCACATTTCCAATCTAGAGCACATTCTAACCTTGATTTGAAATGTTGGTCCTACAAAGTACCGAATAATCGCCATCGCATTGTACATACTCAGATTGTAAACCGTTCTGGTTCCTTACTATTTGACAGTAGGTCCAATCAGAATGGTTGAGGACCGCACCTAGATAAACATTCATTTTGAAAGAAGCTATATATAAGAAATACACAAAGTTGTCCTAATTTTGCACTTGTCTTCATTCAAAATCTCTATTTCTAAATTGAATCTCCCAACACTATATTGCATACCTAAACTGCACAAGTCTCCTTACAAATTTCGATTTATTGCTATATCTAGTAATTGTTCAACTACAATTTTCTCTAGAAATCTTACGTCATCACTTACGACTATTAAAAAACACGTCACTTAATAATAAAACTGTTCTAAATAGGAACGATGTAAATTTCTTTTGGTCTATTAAGAATTCAGGAGATTTGATTGACAAAATGAAATCTAAAAATTTCCATGCCGATACGATTTCTTCATACGACTTCTCTAATATGTACAACATACTTCCTCTTGACAAAATTAATGATTGATAATTTAAAATGATTAAATGTTGTTTTTTTTTATCGTGAGCAGAAAACTTACATTTGTACATCTGAATCAACAGACTACAAATCATGGACATGTAGTTATTTGTTTTTTGTCCTGTCATTTCTCTTTGACAAAATCTAATATATGATAGATTTGGTTAGGATCTATAGAAGCAATTTGTAGGGATTCCTATGGGTACAAAGTGTGAGCCTCTTGTTTCAGATTTATCTTGATACTCTTGCGAAAAGAATTTATCCAAAATCTTCAAAAGCAAAGAAAATATGATGATTTGAAATGTTTGATAATATTTCTAGGTATCTGGATGATATTCTGACTATTGACAATCCTGATTTCGAGTTATATGAATATGAAATTTATCCTCAAGAATTAACACTAAACAAGGCAAACACCATTTTTGGACCTCAATATCAAAATTAAAAAGGGAAATATTCAAACAAGCATATATGACAAAAGATGTTATTTTGGATTCAACATAGTAAATTTCCCCTGGCTTGACGGTGATGTCCATAGACTATGGTCATATGGCATTTACATTTTGTACATATTACAGCTCCTCCGGTAAACAAGAACATGCACTAATATTTTTGATTTTCACAGTAGAAATTTCCATATACGAAGAAACTTTTTAGTTAATGTTTCCGTTTTCTTATACTAGTTAAAACTTTTTGGAAAATTTACAAAAATTAAAGTCAACTTCTTTTAAATTTTGGATCTATACAAACAACAGAGTGTATTACTTTGAATATTTCACAACCTGCATTTTATGGTGATATGATAAATAAAATAAGAAGGATCAAAGGTAGACAGAATAACCATCGAAAATGCGTCAGAATCATCAAACGCCTTTTATACCGTGGATATGATCCTCATGTCACCAAACGAACACTAGACATGATACTTGACCAATCAACAGTCTTGTACCACCGCATTCTTAAAATTTGCATACTGACTGACTGTGACAACGGGACTCCATAACGGGCCCTGTCCAAACTTCTTAAGAGAGGACAGGACCCGACCACCTATCCTCTCTGAACGTCAGTCGGACTCCTCGGGTGATAACATGCATGAGCTCACTACAGCCGGCAGAGCATGGACTATTTTACGTACTCTCTCTTTTTTAAATAAATTGACATTCCATCTCTGTTGCCTCGGCCCCTGCATTTTGCGGTCTTGTTTGTGTGGGGTCATCTGACAGTGAGGAGCTTATTTACACCACAATTGTACATTCTTTGAGACCTCTGGGTAATCGAAATATTGGGATGGTTGTGCGCACGTAATCCAGGATAACCGCACATTTGTCAATTACATAGCAGATGATCGTCCTAAGTCGGAAGCTGTTATCCATTTGTCTTGTTGGTTTATGTGTACTCTTTTGTGTTTGATGCTTCTGTCGTATGTCTCGTTTTCGTACCTTGCTGTTCTCGTCTTCTCTGTGTTTTCGATTCGGGTTATTTGGTGTTTTGTTGTTGGTACTGCAAACATTTGTGGTTGGAGATCCCCTCCCTTCTAAACGTTTCGTACAAAAGAAAGGCGGGGATCTCTATCAACACTCGGATGCAGCACCTACAGCAACACCCTATCACTGCAAAATCACAAAGCAAACAAGCACAAAATGAGATGGAAATGGTACAATAACGCAAATCAAACATACATGTAAATAACAACACATAAACCAACTAGACCAATGGGCAATCGGTGCCGTCTAAGGACGGCTATATGCCATGACAGTAGCAGACGGTTGGTTATTCCGGTGCAAGAGCAGCATATTGCAACAATTTTCATTTAGCAAACAAAAGAAAAGGAGGAACTTGTTACAAGATAATTTAAGATAAAATATGTAAAGAACTTTTGATTTCAGAAAAACGTTTCGACTGAGTAATACGACTCCCTATTGCATTACTACATGTACCACTATCTGAATCATGGAATTCTTCGTATCTTCTCCCATAAAGGAAATTTTGAAAGGTACATGAAGAAGTTCTATCGTTGAAATAGGAGAAACTGTAGGTAACACACTGCCCTATGGCCTCAGTATTTGACTCCTGATATGTAATGTTTACTTTCTCTGAAATAAAATGGCAAAAGATTCTGAGAGACAAGTTGCACAAGGCAAAGAAAAAGGTTACTATTTGGCCTAAATGTAACATATATTTTCGACCAAATACTCTCTATACGAACTTTTAAGATGATAGATATTGTACGTCATTTAAATTTATATATATTACTTGCATTTATTAAAAATATATATGCCTACCACATATTTCCTGTATATCTAGAAAGACGAAATTTATATTGGCAGAGAAAACACAGTGTTAATGCTTGTATGATTCTTGTCTGCAGTCAAATCCAATAACACATCGGAAATTGTCGTGAACGTTCCTTACTGCAATATCAAGATAACTTATGTTCAAATTATTTCAATTCAAAGAATATTAATCATTTACGAATATGATACACCTGATATATTTCGAAAATAATTCTTTCTTAAAGAGAAATTATTGTCCCTGTCCTTATGGGCGGCGTGCTATTCAATCTTCGTACGAATGAATAGTTCAAATGCATACTATAAACCGTCTTTTTTTTGCGAGCATTTTATTTCTCGTTATTTGCGAGTTCCATCTATTCCCGAAAATAGTTTTCCCTTACATGGTCGCCATAGCACTTCCTATATAGACATAACATCGGACAGTGCATGTATTATATACGTGTATTGTTTTCATTTTCGTGCGTGAACATCGACTGTAGGTGCGGCTAGCCAACAGGAGATGCTTGCTCCTCCCGGGCGCCTAGTTCCACCTCTACCTTGCTAGGGGTACTTCGATGATGCTCAATTTGGTGCTCTATTGTGAGTGCTGTTGAGATTATCTTAAAGATACTCAACTCAAAACACATGTACAATGTATGTGTCACACTTATGCTTTTTGCCTTGTGGAGCTTGTAAAAAGTTCTCCGCGAGGGGTTTGACAATCAGTGTTTTGAATATATTTCCCTGACTTGGTCTCCATAGCATTGCATGTATTCTATATATTGATTTCATTTTCGTGCATGAACATCTACGGCAGGTGTGGCTAGCCGACATCAGATGCTTGCTCCTCCCGGGCGTCTGGTCCCACCCCCTACCTTTCTAGGGGTCCGTCGATGATGCTCAATTTGGTGCTCTATTGTGAGTGCTGTTGAGATTATCGTCAGGATCTTCTTTAACTCATTTTTGTCACACTTATGCCCTTTGCCGTGAGGAGCTCGTAAAAAAATTTCCTCGCTAGGGGTTTGACGCTAAGTGCTTTGAATACTTTTCTCTGACATGATCGCCATAACACTTTCTATATAGAAATTACCTCAGACATTGCATGTATCTTATATATCATTTTCATTTTCGTACATGATCATCGACGTTGGCTGCGTCTAGCCATCAGGGGATGCTTGCTCCTCTCGGGCGGTTGTTCCCACCTCTACCTTGTTAGGGGTCTGTCGTTGAAGCTCAATTTGATGTTATATTGTGAGTGCTGTTGAGATTATCGTCAGGATCTTAAACTCATGTATATGAAGTAAACCACGTGTATATCGTTGCTTTTAAAAATTTTCATGCAAGGAAAAAAATACAACTTGATTACTTGAGTTCGTTTTAATGTTGGATCTCATGTTTGGATATTAGCTTAATATGTTGCGTTAAAATAATCATTTTAAACGTTGATAATCGAACACGCTCAAACAGCTTACAGCTTATGTGACACTTGAATGGAAGACTGGCGTTCATGTAGTCTGTTACATATACTGAACAAAAAAAGTTATGTCCTTCATTTGGTATTGGTTTTACATGACTCGTGAAAACAAATTTTATTCAGAGGCGATATCCTCGAAAAATTTTTTTTGAATTTAATGTTCAACGGTATATCCATTCATTGTCCGATTCTGACAACGATCTTATTTAACTGATGTAATTGTGACGTCATAATCAAGGTTTTAACCAAAGGGGTTTCACCTGTTCGGTCCTCTCTGGACCTAAAAGAATTTTAGTTAACAAATCGGTATCTGCACATCCTTAGATATACTTTCGGTGTCATGTAAGCTAAATTTTCTTGAGTAACAAGCTTTTTGAATGATTTATGAATAATCGATATCTCAAATTTTTTTTCCGTTTTTCAATGGAGAAATCCCCTGTGCTTATTTATACGCTCTTTCCTTTCGAAAGCAGTCAACCAGAACAAAGAATGAGAGAAATTTTCCTTACAAGGTGAAAACGCTTTGTTTCTTCACGCTTCATTGCGTTCAATATCTGAGTGATAGAAAAATTGGAGTATTTATTGAGTTAGTTTTACTATTTCCTGCAGGGTTATAACGTTTCATCTGCTTAAGTGGTGTCCCGTCATTTTTAGGGACATAATTATTTTGTTTTGTGTAGGTGTCATAATCCTGAATGAAGATATCTCTTACAGGATTTTCAGTTTTTCTTTCATGTTTTATAAAGAATGTGATTAATCAAAGGACTAGGTTCGCTAACGCCTCATATCGGCCCTATAATTTCAGTTGATATAATGCAGTTGATAAGCGAGCTATTTTAAAATTATCACTTTTTGCAATGTTTAATGTTTGAGAAAATATGGCGTCATAATTTTGAGCCCTCATGACGTCACGCACATGATGTATGACGTCATGATTTGACGTAATTTGCCCTGAATGACACAAAACAAGGGAAAATCATCGTAATTTACACACAAATCAAAAACATGATCAACTTTAGAAATAAGGCCGATATGGCAGGTTACCGTACCTAATCCTTTGAATATGGTAATAAAATTACATATCAAACTTATATCTATGTATAGTATAAACAAATGTAGATATAAGAAGCCCTGGTCACAACCCACCGTGAGTGCTTTTAGGACGTGCGTGTTTTTGGAGGCTACGTGCGCCACGTGTTTCTGAAGACACAAAGACGGAAATGGCAAAATACGGAAGGAGTGCGTCACGAACATCGCACGCAAAGTTATATGGATTGTTACATGCGCAAAAAAAGTAAGTGCGTTGCACGTACTTACGACTTGCGTGCAACTTGCTTACAACGTACTTTCTCCGTAGGTCTTCTACGTTATTGTAAGGATGTCGAATTGACACGTACTGCTAACGCAGGGAGTCCTCACTTCATTGCGTCGAAGGTGTGTTGCACGCGTACGTAATTCCAACGTGCGTGTCGTACTTCTTGTTGAGTTCTTAGACAGCACGCAGACAGGACGCAGCGAAAGTTCTGCATGCACTAAAAGCGATACATCCTGTCTGTGTTTCGAAATTCGCAAGGAGGGCGTAAGGACATGTACTGATAACGCACGGGCGCCGTACGAATACCCAAGGTTTTCCTATGTTTTTGCACGCAGACAGCACGTACGTGCACCTACGGCGGGTTGTGACCACCGCTAGAAAGAAGTAGCTCATCGATATCTCGTCCTACTTCAGTTTTAAGGATGCGTTATCACCGACAGTCATGACTGATTGTATACTGTAATCGTTCGTGACCTACTTGCACGGATAAAATAACTCTTGGCAATATGATTGGTCGGCAATTACAAAAATGCAAATATTCGTCCAGGTTATTCAGAACCTGTGCTTAAGATTCTTTCATAAGGTCCGCTTAAGAGTCTAAATGACCTGACAAATGAAAGGCATTTCTTATCTGTGCATTTCTTCCCAATGAGGCATTGACAAGTCTTTGTTCCAATACGTCCTACAAAAACCACAGATAATCGGAAATTTACGTAGCGTAAAAACGGAAAAGCCCGGGAATGTAAGATTGGTATAAAATAATAGAAATACATTTTACGGACTGTTTTTTTCCATTCTTCTAACTAGAAATTTAGGACATTTAAAGTCAATTAATTGCCGGTAACCTTTTCATAAAAGTTAATACTTGTATAGATAGTTTTCGTAATTAGATATTGCATAGCTGTAAGTCGCGATGTGATTTGTTCAACGAAAGTTGAACAGAACACGATCCTTAATGGGTGTACTCCAGACCCTGGCGTAGATGGAGAAGGATGGCTGGTTTTAATGAGATTGTCAGAGAAGTGAATGATTCTCCCTGATTAACCTGCGCAATAGTATCTCTATCTTACCTTTCATATTCAGCTTAAATGAATATACCAGAGTGGACTGTGGTGACAAAATCTTTCTACGGTTGAAATTTTACTGATATTTATTTATGGATATATTCATATTATGAAAATACATTTTTCTTTCGAATATAAGATAGCAGTAGGTTCTTATCTCAGTCATTAGAATAAAAACAAATCAGGTAATATCATTGTTAGGTGGATCTTTTTTGCCTTTTTCTACAAATGTATTTCATAATATTATATATATATATATAAAAATATATATAAAATACGTTTATGAGATAGGTTCTGCTTGATATTCCCTCACGGGTACTTTTTCTTAACACTCCCTATTTATTCTGATTGGATACGGAGGTCAATCGCCGAAACTAACGACGGTAGCTAGACTCGTTCTTTACACCTTATACTTTTTAATTTTTACAGTTTGTATTTTTAACCTCCCTTATGTGGGCCTCTCGTGATATGACTTTCTATTCACACTGACTCGCGCGTTGTCAGTTCAGTGAGTATCTCTCTTCAGGACGGACGTGGTTTTAATTGGGGTTTTTTTCGTTTTATTTTACTTAGTCAATCGAGTCCCTTTTCTCATTATGGACGTTTATCTATAGTGGGGGGAGAGGTATTTTGTTTAATTTTACTCACTGGATATATTAAGATGTGTGATCAATCAGGGAGCATCTTTTCAGTTTTTTTTTCTATTTTTGAACCTTTAGAAGTCTTGGACATGTTTCTATCGATCTGTCCGTCTAGACTTTTTGGCAGCGGGTGTTGCATGCAAACAGGAGACGCTGACTCCACCTAGGCACCTGGTCTCGCCCCTCGCGGGGTCTGCTTCGGTTCATGGATTGAGAATATTACCTACCTCTGTACTAGTTATAGCCTTTCGAGCTTCAGTACAGTACAGGTTCTGACTAGCATGAGAGTGTGTGTATGTTTTTTTTGGTTTTTTTATGTACTTGTGTCCGATCGGAAAGAGGGACGTACTGTCCCTTGTTCCGACTGTATATAGGTACATATTCGTGTATCCAGACGGCTTAAGGGATGTAATGTCCCTTCCGCTGGGTTTAAACACGTTTAGTGTCGTGGTCGCTTGTACCTTTTTTTGTGCTTTTATATATATATATATATATATATATATATATTGGACAATTGTTGAGTGATCATTCAGGGGCGCTTTTTTAACCATTTAATTTTTAACCTTTAGAAGTCAAGGACGTGTTTCTATCGTTAAACTGTCTAGACTTGTGTAGCAGGAGGTGTTGCATTTCGGGGTTCGCAACCGTTCCGATTGGAATTCCCACGATTTGGCATTGCCTTCTCGACTTTGGGTTTAATAAGTGTTAGGTACTTCATTGAAGTTTATGCAAACAGAAGACGCTGGCTCTACGTAGGCACCTGGTCTCTCCCCTCGCAGGGTCTGCAGTGGCTTGTTGCTAGAGAATATTACCTTCTTGTGTGCTTGTTATAGCCTTTCGAGATTTAGTACATTGCAGGTTCTGACCAGCAGTAGAGTGTGTCCCTTGTACGTGTGTCCAGACGGAATAAGGGACGTACTGTCCCTTGTTCCGTCTAGACACAGGTACCTAAACATGTATCAAAACGGAATATGGTTCCAACTCTAGCTTGCTAGGGGTCCTTCGATGCTCAATTCAATGCTTTATTGTTAGTGTTGTTTAGGTTGTCGTCAATATCTTCTTCAACTCATCTGTGTCACACTTGTGTCATTTGCAGTGTGGAGCCATAGCACTTTCGATATAGACATAACCTCAGCCAGGGCATGTTTTGAGAAAATTATTTTCGGTTTCGTGCGTGAACATCGACGGCGGATGCGGCTATCCAAAGAGGGAATGCTTACTCCTTCCGGACACCTGGTCCCACCTCTAGCTTGCTAGGGGTCCGTCGATGCTCAATGCCATACTCTATTAAGAGTGCTGTTGAGATTGTCCCCTGGATCGTCTTCATCTCGTAGGATGTATTGTTCCTCCCGCTGTATCTCAACACGTTTAGTTATGTGGTCAATTGTACCTTTTTTGTACAATGTTTTGTACTAGGTAAAGTATCGGACGAGTAGAATGCATATTGGATTTCCTCGGTTTATATAGTAATTACAGGAAGAAAAGAATGACGTCACGTCAATTTTTAAGTATAGGTTTTATTTCGTACACACAAACTGAAAAATCGAAATAAATTTTAAACTAAACCTTGATGACATATACTAAGTTCCGATGAAATTAGCTTACATAATTATTATTTAAAAGATATGTAAAACAAAGGAGGGGATCGCCAACAACACCATGTTGCAGCACCCACAGAAAACCCTAAAACGCACAATTCAAAAATACAAAGCAGACAAGCACAAAAGGAGACGCATAAGGGACAAGGAACGTCAACTCACAACACAGATGAATGAATGAATTAAAACCTAGAGTCTATCTTATGTTTATGTGTATAATCATATCAGACAAAATAAGGATATATAGATAAACTTACTGATTTCATACATAGCTCCAGTGCTTCTTATATTTCCATAAACGTTGCCATCAAAGTCAATGGAACAGCGATTCACAGGGGCCACATTTAATTTTCTTAAGTGATATTCTTTGTAGCAAAAGCAACTCTGCTCCTGTTGAAGAATGGGTTGTTTAAGGTGTAAATTTGATAAGATGCACACAACTGTTTTCGCAATAAATACTCTTTATTATCGTTAAGAAAATTATCAGTTAGTAGTGACTGCGACAATCGACCCAAAAATGTTACTAACCGTAAATTAAGAATCATGTGACTTGCTCAAAACAGAAGTATTCAAGTCTCACTCCCATATCGGGAGTTCGCTTCTTTTCATATGGTGAAGGTTTTTGTTTGTTTGCTTTGGTTCCTATTTTGTCCTGATTTTGTATGCCTTCGGTTTCTGATTTTCTCAATTATCAACTTGGTGCTGTATGCAGGGATATGGTCATTGTCCATATTTATCATTTTAAAGATCTCTCCAATAGCGTAAGGTATTTGAATATTGTTAGTATTATCTAAGAAATAAGAACTTGCTAGCCGTGCTTTGTTGTCAAATTAATCTCCGATCCACACGAACCAAGAAATTCGTCACCGAACTGCGAGATAATAATTTGATTGGTTCATTCGATGGAGGAAAACATGACAATAAACCTCGGCTAACTTCATGATTTCTCTATTCTAATATTGTTCTACAGACGACAATAGGTGTAACTAGCGGACTTGACGTTTGTTTGAGATTTTACACCATGCCTGTTCAATGGTAAATATAGTGAGACTCAAGTCAATTTAGATTCTGGATTATTTTGATAAATTAGGACTGCATTTCATCAACTTATATAATATCATTATATGCATTGGCTAAACGCTGAAAAGGACCCAAACGAAAAAAATTCTTAACAAACCACATGTAACTTATAAGTAACTCATACAAAACCATCAGATCCATGGGTTATTACAATGGTTTTTATATGTTCCATTTATCAACTCATATCCAGACCATTTGATTACATATAAGGTCATATGATCCTGATGCGAGTTGTTTCTTAAATGTGAGTCGATTGAGAGTTTAGTATGAGTTGCTTGTGGTTTGTTATCTTCGTCAAATAGAAAGAATGAGTTATGTATGGTTCATTAACTTAGTTCTAATTGTTTGTATGAATTCTATGTGGTTTGTTGACTTTGTGGACCAAACGAAGTGAGTTATATACGATTTGCTATCTTAGTTCGAACTGCGTATATAAGTTTTGTGTGGTTTGTTAACTTTGTGGGCCTAACAGACTGAGTTTGGAGTGATTTCTTTACTCTGTCTTTTTGAGCAGTGCTACTTTATCATACTTAGGTAAACCCTGATATGAATGAATGAATGAACGAACGAACGAATGAATGAACGAATGAATGAATGAATGAATGAATGAATGAATGAATGAATGAATGAATGAATGAATGAATGAATGAATGAATGAATGAATGAATGAATGAATGAATGATGGAGTGGAACGCCCCGGCCACACCCCAATTAAAAAAAAAAACTTCTTCTTGAAATCTTTATCTTTAAAATAGATCGATTTAGATCCTCAATGCAATACCATTTAGTACAAAAACGTAGTATTATAATAAAGCTTTATTTCAAACGTTTATGATAACAGCTTTTACCATATAAATAATGTTTAGAAGTCTTGAATTGAAGGCCCCGAATTTTATGGAGCTTCAAAATGACGAGCAAAAAAAAAGGGAAAAAAAGAAATAATTAAAAGTGCATAAACATCAAATATGTGAATGCAATATCTTAAGCATCTTATTCAGTCGTCGCTAAAAACAAAATAAAATAAGGGACTGAAAAGTACGAAACAGAAGGTGGACGAGTTGTTCGAGACGATTTATTTTTTCTCGGCCAATGAAAACCTGTGAAATTTCGAATGAAAATCTCAGCCGCTCAGTTCGATCGGAACGAGACGGAAAAGATCTTTTAAAGAGTAGGTGTACGTTAATCTGTTAGTCCAACTGGAACACGAATCAAACGTATTTAAGGCCTATTGTCCTAAGATGGTTTCAGAATCACGTCGACGGAAAGGTATGTAAACAGTACGAGAACACTCAAGAGATAGAGCTAGAGGAAATTCAAGCTAATTTAAGAAATTCTCTTTACTAACAATTTATTGTACACTTCAAATCTGTTTTGCATCGAGATGAATATACACATTCATGATTGAAATTTCCATTTTGTAAGTGATGACATGCATTATAATGTCTAGTATTTTATTTACAGGTAATCATTGGTCATGAGCCAATATTCTAGTGTCTGCATTGGAGGTCCAAATGTGTACGTAGAGCTTTAACGGCTTAGAATTGAGATGGATTTCTTTCCTTGAAGCAAGTTCAACCTGGTCCTGATGTTTAAATTGAGTTTGAGGTAATACTGCTACATATTTAGAACAAATAAATCAGAAAATAGTAGTTTTTACTCAATTCGATATGTCGTAATATTTTCTGATTACAATGTAGCCATTTTAGGGGAAAATCTGATAAAGGCCTGTAACTAACAGTGTAAGTTTTATGTCTGTAAGTCAAATACTATGCTCACATATAAAAGCGAGTTTTTATCATACAACACAATTTCTTATTGGCAAATCCGATATAACCGTCACTTTTCAGGAACTCTGCACTGTACATGTAAATAAGTGTGTGACAAACATTCATACAAATATATATGCGGATATGCATTGGCCATTTGGTTGAAGAATACATGTAGTAAATGATATGAATAATCAGGCATCTCAATGTAAATCTAATTATATAAAACAGGTCCGATTTGTTTTGCCTATTCACAGCATACATTGTATGTGCCATGCACTGCATGACATGTACACATGTGTTCTGCGAGCTTGTCACATACAAATTCATTAGAGAGCATGCCAGGGTCCAAATATAGAGGAGGAAGCTGAACGCCTGCATTT
The DNA here is from genome assembly GCA_033119305.1 of Pinctada imbricata. Taxonomy (NCBI): domain Eukaryota; kingdom Metazoa; phylum Mollusca; class Bivalvia; order Pterioida; family Pteriidae; genus Pinctada; species Pinctada imbricata. The sequence goes on along the minus strand of VSWD01000003.1, from coordinate 26,688,156 downwards.
GGGAACTGCATGAGATGGATATAGGTAGGTATATGTGCATTATGCATATGCTACAAATAGGCAAAATATATCGGACCTGTCCAGTAAACAAACGATTGTAATGAATGTTACTGTCAGTTCTCAGTTGGAAGCTAGATTATCGCTACTTAGCTTATAGTTATACGTGTACCACTAACAACATGTATTTGATCATAAAATTGACAGACCATGATTCTCTCTTTTTACATCAGGTATTACCTGTACAATGTAGTATGAGCCTATGACCATAATGACACTTTATTTAAAAAAAAATAATATGATGTTTGATTTTACTTTAACCTTGAATTTGTTACAGGAAATACATATAGTGAGTCTGTGATATTAACGAGGGATGAATCAGAATGTACAGTCACTTTGTGCTAAACGGGACTGATTATGTGGCCACGGATAAAGCTCTTTAGAGTTTGCAGTTCTGTTATTTAAGAAGCTATGGAGTAACTACATATATAGATAAGGCCTTCTACCATGTCTACCCATTGTGGCAGTGGATGCACAAACCGTATATGTGTGTACATATTCCGACCAGATGTTACAACGTGCAGAAAATTATGTTCCACTTTTTCAATGTTTTATTTGTTTACTTTATAATAATTTACAATTAAATGCATGTTCATGTAACTTGATGAATAGGGTTGAGTCAAGTAAACATTCACTATTCGCCTGTACTATTATGTTAATGCAACTACATCATGTACATGTAACTTACAATGCCTTGAAAATCTTAAATTTATAAAAGATGTGATTTCAATGTTTTGAAAAGTTTCACATATTTTGTATCAGTAATCATTGTACATGTATTGGTACACTCTGAATACAATGTATATATACATAATAATTTTGCTTGAAAGTGTATGTAACATGTGAAAATTGCTTTGAAACTTGAAATTTTATGTCACCTACAATTCGAGATCAACATACATGTAATAGGGATCTGTTTGTCCGTCCAACTGTCTGGTAATTGGTTTTTCACACAAAAATGGCTATAACTTCATTGATATACATTATAATTCTACCATATAAAGCTTGCAATAATTGTAAAACACCTTATGAACTTTCAAAGTCACCTTCAAGGTCACATTGTTAAGCATACTACGGTACAGGTGACACACCTCTTAGTTCAATTTTCAATATGAATATGTATACGATAAGCTCTTGAAAGTTGAAACAATATATTACATTGTACATTGTATTATTAATATCGAAATACACGCATGTATGTTCTATTGTTAAAATTTTGACACATCATCATGATCATGTTTGTAATTAATAAATATAGATTTCCTTGATTATACATGTATTAGAAAATGATTTATTTCATTAATGTCAATTGGAAAAAAGGATTAAAATGCATTTATATGAAATGAAATAAAAGTTTATTTTGATTTCAATACGTAAATGTGTATATATACGGAAAAATGAATGTTGTTGCAAATTAATATCGTTTTGTATTATTTTCACTTAATATGTAACATGTGCACTGGTACATGCATGGGATGATGACCTAAAAATTTGTGACAATGCATGTATGTATACAAGGTTTTTATGCAAGTTGTTATTAATATAGATAATAGATCATATCTGGATCATATGATTTTCATGCAGTTGTTAGGTGGTTTGGTTGTGAGTTGTTAGGTGGTTTGGTTGTGAGTTGTTAAGTGGTTTGGTTGTGAGTTGTTTTGTGGTTTGGATGCGAGATGTTTCTAAATGGATCATACTTGGATTGTACATCTACATGTTCACAAACTTGCAGTTTTCATACGATTTGTTGATATCCAAATATGTATGCGATCCGTTAGCTCATTTGCATGTGAAATTTCAACCGGGAAACTCGCATCAAAACCATGGATCGTAGAAGAATCATATGAGCTGTATACGAGTTGTTTTCAATGGATCGTACTCGGATCATAACATATATTTAAGGTTTTCATGCGATCCACCAATATGCAAATTTAATGATACGATCCGTTAGCTCATTTGCATGTGAAATTTCAACCGGGAAACTCGCATCAAAACCATGGTTTGTGTATGATCTGTTTATACGAGTTGTTAGGCTATTTTTTTCGTTTGGGGATTCATTTTCTCAGATACTGGGCCGTTAAAGGCCCACGTTGGTCATTAGTTAAAATTACATGAGATGCGATTTCTTTCTTGTAATGTTTAATTTCTGTAATAACTGAAACGAATGTTCTAACATTCTCGATAGTTACTGTAACGAAGGTTCTTACGTTCTCGATATTAGCAATAAAGAGTCGTTTTCCAAAACGAAAGTGGAGATGAATGACTGAATATTAGTTTAAGTTGTGAAAAATTAATTATAACATATATACATGTTAATAAGGACAACTTTTAGTCCTGGGTGCAACCAAAACTGAAAATTGAAGAGAGTAGTGAAGAAGAGCTGTGTTTCAAAATCGTTCTTTACCAAAAAGGCAATAGATTATATTCCTGGAAATGTAGTGCCGAATAATACTGAGAAATATTTAGCATGGACGCTTAACTGACTGCTTTCATGGTTAAAGAGAAGAATCGTTAGTGACCCAAACGGTCCAAATGTTAAACGTCTTCAAATTCATTTGATTCATTAACGAACAGATACATTTGTAGCATGGACCAGACATGTCCAAAATGGGGATGTTAAAATATTGAAAAAAGAACGGCAAATTGAGTAACATTCAAATTAAACAAGTGATCTATTCTATTATTCATTGATTAAGAAGGTCCAAACCTTCAATGTACTGTTTTTGGGGTTTTATCTTTGTTTTTATTTATTCATGTATCTATTTACTTATTTATGTTGATCGAAATATCCATTTAATAAACAGGACAGTACATCACATTACTTCACAATTCGTTTAGAAGATATAAGATACATGACGCTTGTATTTTTCTTGTTATGCGTTTTTTTTTCTGTTCTGGAAACTTGAACATATCATGGTAAGCTGATTTTATTCATTATATACTTTTTCTATGAAAAATTCTTACATTTATACCCAAAACCTTTATGTGCAGCCTATTGCATGTAAGAAAACATTCATAGACGCTCACTGTATTCAGGTTTTTTTCTGCTTTTAAATGTTGTTACATTATAACAGCCTGGAAGAAAGAAAATATAAAGAATCATGAAACCTATGTATGTCTCTCATTTTAATACTAGCATCTTCTCACAAAGCATTTATGCAGTGTATGTATAGAGAACAATTGACTTTGTTTGTGTTTTGTTACGGGTATGCAAAAACACAGCAAATGCATCTACCGTACATTAGTCCCCAAGGATACTGTTCATTAAGTTAAACAGTGTTTCGGCAATAAATAAGATAAGTAATTTATTTCTTAAAGTAAGGGGTATCGGAATAGATCCGTCCTATGCAGGTTCTTTAAATTTGCAGAAATGTATAGTCAAGTTTAGACTTTTTCATATTTTCATTTATCACGTGATACGCCCGTCATGCAGTTTTATAAAGCCATGTAATAAATATTTGATATTATGATATTAAAGCACGTTACATATTGCTCTGCTTCAAAGCTTTTTGTCAAGTTTGGAACCTAATCATGCATGTGATAAAAAGAATTTCAAATGAATTCTCATTTCATACGATGTATTATGAAACTCGTCGTCCGATTTATATCCCCTCGCCAATGCTCGGGGATATAAAACACAAAACTCGTTTCATAATACATGGTATGAAATGAAAATTCATTTGAGATCCTATATATAATTTGGATTCCCCCCTTTTCAGTCCTCGCATCGCAGATGAAACCTAAATTGCTGAAATGCGTATATTGTTCACTGACATTTATAAAACACACAACTATTTAAATATGTACAATCTATACGCACAGTGAATAAGAAATATCTGCCTTTAACGAACAAAAACTATGATGACACATATACTTTCATGAACATGCTTGAGATTCCACATGAAAAACATGTTTTGTGCTTTGAATAACTGTATCTCTAAGTATCGGAGCAAAATATTGATATTCGTATCGATATATTGACCCAGTCTAAGATGTAACCAGATCTCTTCACTTTCTTCACGAAATATTGCATTGCCATATTCTATAATGCTGTAAGCAAGAACATGTACACATTAACATTTAACAAGTATTAATCTAACACTTTCAAACACAAATTAGGAAAAAATTCAACACGGGAGAATCAAACCTACGATCCATCTAATGTTCAACATTAGAAGTAGAGGAAACATAGGGGTTCTGGGACAGATACCTAACATGGGACACCACATTTTCTCTGTGGTGCAATGACGTCATCGGGTCTAGTCCAGATCTGACCTCTACACTGACCAGTCATGACATTCGAGTAACTTCACTGATTAGCTTCCCATTTCTCCCAATCCATCTACTCCCCATCCCTAACCCAGGGCTTGGCCAGGTGTATCCGTACAATACAGCCGGGGTTGGTGCGGGTCATTGAGTGCAAAATACTAAAGGTGTCATAAGTATACCGTGTGACATATCAAAAGAAAGGTCTCGACGAGTACATTACAGCCCGGGGTTATTCGATGAAAAATAACTAAGCCATTAGAAGTAAACCATGTGCCATGTCAAATGAAAGGTCTTGATGAGACGAATACATTATATAAGTATATCGTGTGACATATCAAAAGAAAGATATCGACGAGTACATTACAGTTCCGCAGCCCACTTGTATGACAAAAGGGTGGATAGGATAGGATGTAGGATGCAGGCTGTAGGATGGAAAGTGGATAGAATCTTATCCAATAATATCCTATCATATCCTATCCAATCCTATTTTATCTAATCCTATCCACCTCAATCCTAACCATTTCTATCCTACATTCGATCTTTTCCTACATCCTATTCTATCCTTTATCCTTTCATATCCTACATCATATCCTACTCTACATCATATCCTACATCCTACATTCTATCCTACATCCTATCCACCACATTCTTCAGTCCGACCTTTCTTTTTCTTAATTCTTAAGTTATAAGCAGACAAACATACTCACTTGATTAGATTTGATCCATTTGTTTCATTCACTAAAAGTGCAAAACTGGTTTTTAATCATCTATATAATTTTCATTTTAATAAAATCCAAAAACACCGATAATTACAGCTAGTTTACAAGTTGTGTATGAATGTGTATTAAGTCATTTAGTTTTAATCATAATCTTGCTTAAGGCGATGAGAAGTACATTGTAGTTTAAGATGAACAGGATAGGATAGGATGTAGAAGGATATGATGTACATGTAGGATAGGTTAGGATGTAGGATAGAACTGGATTTGAATGAACTGGATAGGATAGGATGGGATAGGATAGAGTGGATAGGAGGTGGATGTAGGATGGTGGTTAGGATAGGATGGGATAGAATTGTCAAACAAGTGGGTTGCAGTACTGTACAGCCCGGGGTCGGTTTTGGCTCATTCGGTGCAAAATAAAAACGTTATCAGAGGTAAACCATGTGACATGTCAAATGAAAGGAGGTTTCGATGTGAAGAATACAGTACGGAGTTGGTCAGGGTCATTCATTGCAAAATAATAAAGTTTTCGTGCACCCCCGGGGCCAGAATAAGGCAGGACGAGAAATGTTGCAATATCCAGCAGCAGCAGCAGCAATGTTTCAATATCCAGAAGCAGCAGTTCTCCGTCAGATTTTAATATGACACCACCTTATTGCATCCCCTGACATCGAGGTGCAATGTCTTCATAGTGCACGGTCTAGTGTTGACCCTTATAGTGATCAGAAATTAATCTGTTCCTATACACTGTCCGGAAATGGCCTTTAAGTAACCATTATTGACCTCTACACCTACTCAGACCGCCCGAGCTTGACCAGATGTACACGTACATAACAACCAGGAGGATTAATTCGGGGTCATTGAGTGCAAAATGACAAAGTTATCGTAAGTATATCGTGTAACATACACTGCAAGAAATGAAAGTTCTCGAAGAGTACAGTACAGCCCGGGTTGCTTCGAGGTCATTGAGTGCAATATTACATAAAAGGTCCCGGAGAGTTGAATACAACCCGAGATGGTCGGGGTCATTCTGTGTATAATAACAAAGTTATCAGAAGTAAACCATGTGACATATCAAATGAAAGGTCCCGATGAGAAGAATACAGTTATCTTCAATTTGGCTTCAATACTACATTTTTGTAACAAATAAGATTTCTCGTACCTGTCTTGATTTACAAAATACACATAAATATTAGAACATAAGAACACTTTATAGTTGCATCGTCGAGAGACCCCCCCCCCCCCCCCCTTATTCTCTATTTTAAAATTCCTTCAAAAATCAAAACGGTCTTAATCAGCGGATTCTGATTTTGGATTTTGTGTCTGAATTGACCCTTCCGAGCGCGGGAAAAATTAGAGAAATTCCATGACGTCACAATGCAATTTCGATGTTTGACCGAGATTCGAAGCTTGGTTGTTCGAGGTAAAAGCATTGTGACGTCACTAAACTTTGCTTTTTTTCCCGCAATCGGAAGGGTCAATTATATTTTCATTTTCCCTCTGTTATCGCTTACCTTGTTAACAAATTCCGTATTGTGATATCCATAAAATATACATTTATATCGTGAATGAGTCGACTAGAAATTTATTCCTTTAAAACATTTTTATATATTTTTAATCAAAGAGTAAAACACCTTTGTCATTGCACTGCACGTCGCGAAACAATGACATCGATTCTTCTTCCAGACGGAGGGTCTATCGGGCAGACGGGAAGGTTTTGCTTACAGTATCCGGATTATGAAAACATTGGTCACTAACGTAATCCATACACATGTAATGATGTCAACATGACAATGTAAGATATAATGAATTGAATTATATTAAAAACATTATTTTACATTATTTAAAGACAATAACATCTGACCGCCTTTTACAGAGTACCTTGGAATTTAAGCCATGGTGTAATCCTTGGTTCATAACTTCTGTATCTACCAGTCCAAATCCTTAAATTCCCCATGACATTCTTTAGAGCATCTCCATCTTGGAACAAAGGATCCCGAGCTGCTATCAATTGTCCACGATATTCTCTTTGACATTGTAATGCTGTATCACGCCATGTTTGTCTCTTGGTTAGATCAACAATCTTCGAATTCGTCAACGCGTCTGTTTGAAATGTAACAGATATTTTTGAAATGTTTTAAATGAACAGGATCAGTGTTACATGTATTAATGACATTGTTGTTTGACATGTTATTGGTACATTAGAAGAATCGTTAATTCTTTATTAGTCGATATCAAGATATCGACTAATTCTAGATTTGTACAGGTTTGTCAACTTTCGATTTGATTCATCAGATTCAACATTGCAATAGGGGCAATTGTCCGATAGAAAGAAACATTCTTGTGACTAGTGAAAAACACCAGAACTATCCACTTCACAAAAGTAGGACATGTCGTCATGAAAACGCTTTGGCATCGCAATATTGCAAATTAACGTAATATCTACAATGATATTTTTTTCTTGAACAATTCAACTTTTAGACCAATTAGTGTGTGATGCAGTAAACCCTATGCCTTCAAAATCCCTAATGACATTTCTGGATCCTTGGATCCATTGCATCAAAGAGACGTTTGGATACTTAGAATGCAAGGCTGCCAGTTGGCTTATTAAAAAGTTTCTCACCATCCAGTCGACTAAGCTGTTTCGTTGAGGATACTCCATTTTGTTTGTCTATTTTCTTATCAAAGACAAATTGATAAATGCAACAAAGAAATTAATCAGCGATATAAAAATCGATAAGACTGTGCGTAGTCACATAATTTGATAGGAATTTTTTTTTGGGGAGTTTCCCCTTATTTCCCCCAAATTCTTTAATCGGAACTATCCGCTTTTTCCGCGAATACATACTGAAAGGCTTTTGACTGGTCAAGTTAATTTGCGTTATAATGGAATTTTCCTACCACGTGCCACATGTGACAGGTCAAGCAATTTATGAATGACTGTGACTTGAGTTGTCTAGTGCAAGTGAACTATTTTCTAACTTGTCAGAATTATCAACACATAAGTTCCTATCGTGTAACCAGACTTTTGTGTGAATTTCATGCATAGCCTTACTAATACTACTCTTTTAAATTACTCTTTATTCTAAGAGTCAAAATTTTAAACCTATTTTGAACCAATTTTTTTTTTTCGCTTTTAAATATATGTTGAAATCGACAAAGCTTTTTTGGAAAGCTAATACTTGTTGTTTTGAGTAATGTACAGTGAAGAAATTAAATTAAATAAACATGTTTGAAAACGTCAAACCTATAGACGTTCAAAGTATCTTTTTGAATACAAACAAAAATACAAACGTTTATAACTTATCTCAAATGCTTTTCTGAACTTTTTGTTTCATTACTCAATAAGCATTTCCTACACCAACTTACTTAGAATTAGTATTGACCATTAGAACTGGTTTGAAATTTTCTTTAAGAAGATATAGAGTTGGAACAATTCTGTATCATTACTTGGGGGATATTTGATATGTGTAACATTGAAGCGATAAATACACCGTTCCACTATTACCAATTATGCTCCGCCAGCCTAAGTAACGCTCAGTAAAGAGCCGAGGATAGACAACAAAAGTAAACATTCGGCACCGGCAAACGAGTATCTCCCAGAATTAATGTTGAAATGTCAGTTAAAAGGGAAGATAAAGGCAGATGGAATGATTATTTCAAGCAACGGTTATGTTATACACTTTAAATCATGATTTCATTAGCTAAATTGGAAAATATTCCTATCTCTGAGGGAGATGGAACCTGTATACGTGTATTGTGTAAACATTACCCTGGGCCGATGTGAAGCAAATACGAATTTTGAACCCCCCCCCCCCCCCCCCCCCCTCCCACTTTCCTGTAGATCTTCCAACACCCCAACTTGCCGACATATCAAAGGAACCAATAGAAAAAAAATCGACTCATAAAGTAATTGTTGGGAAGTTCTACATATTTTTGCTGACTTTACAGTATCAAGAAGCCTCTACCCCTAAAAATATGATAACAAAACAAAAAAACTGTCACAATAATAGAATTTAAAAGTAGTTGATCTACATACTTAGAAAGAACATAGTTTTACAAGTCCCCCAAAACAGGTAACATTGAAACAAGAATAAAAAGGAAAACAGAAAAAAGATATTTTCTTCTTCTTTTTTTATTTTTATAGGTTTTTTACAATATAGTACATACACAAAGACAAAGACACCTTTCACTCACACTTTCACACACACAGTGATATATCGGTACATGAATATGTAATGTAGTATATATGCAACAAAATATATAATAGAAATCAATTATTCAATACTTTGACATAGAATCTATCAAATATATGTATTAGAAAGAAAAAATGGAGTTAGGTACTATAAAGAGAAGGTTATGTTGACATGTATGTTTAAAATCGGAGAAGGTTTTAAGGAAGTTCAAGAGCTGTCATCATGGTTGCCCATCTATCTTTGAAAAGATCACTTTTATTGTTTCTAGTGTAAATATATTTTTCCAGCTTATAGTAATATTTGAGCTATTTCAGGTCTCCTTTTCTGAAGTTTTTGAGAAAAAATGAATTGTTTTGCTAGGAGTAAAGTAAGATTTATTGATGAGTTGCATGTTTTTGCAAGTTTTTTTCCTATTATTATTATAATAGTTTCCTTATTAAGATTAATACATATTTGACAATTAGTGTTAAGCCATGCAGATAATTGCTTCCAAAAAGTATCTATTATGTGACATGAAATGAATAAATGGAGGAGACTCTCATCTTCTCTATTACAAAAGGTACAGGTTACTGTATCTGATAATTTCATTTTATATAATAATGTATTGGTAGGCAAAATACGGTGTAGCAATCTGTATTGGAACCAGCGCGATTTTGTATCTATGGTAACTGCAAAAGGCATAAAATTTATAGTTTTTTTATTTATTTCTTCCTCATTTATGTTTAATTCATTGCACCATTTGGTTAAATAAAGATTATTTACTTTTATTTTGCTTACAAAAAGATCATATATAGAGATTTTATTTTTCTTATTTTTAATAAGTATCTGTAAATATTCTGGCATATGAGGTAGTGTAACATAAAAATTTTCATACCTAACATGTGGCCATTTGTTTAATATGCACTGTCTAATCCCGTAGAATATTGTTATTGGTGGATGGAAGTTAAATTTTCTACAGAAATCTGCATAGGACATTAACAATCCGTACTCATTGAGTAAATCATAGATATAAATTATCCCATAACTTATCCAATTTTTGTAATATATAGTTTTATTATCAATTTTAATATTAGTATTGTGCCATAATTCTTGATAGATAAAATTCATGTTATCTGTTTTTTCCTGAGCAATGTTTCTGAACTCATGCCAACTATACAGAACATCTTTCCAAAATTGATTTTTTGTACGATTTATAAGTTTTTTAATATATTCAGGGTTTTGTAGAGACTTTCAATTTCTGAGTACGTATTACTCTGATATAGATCTGATAATATTGAGTCATTTAAAATAAGTCTTCTCATCCAGCTTAATTTTAAAGATTTGATAAAAGCTGGTACATTTACCATTTTCAGACCCCCATCTTCATATTTATTACAGAGTAGATTCCTTGATATTTTATCGTTTTTATTATTCCAAATAAAGTTAAAGAAATTGTTTTCTAGTTCATGTATAAAATTGTTATCTGGATTTGGTATAGAAATGAATAGATGAGTAAGACGGGATAACATAATTGTTTCCACCACAGTGATTTTGCCAATGGGACTCAATAATCGTTTAGACCAGCTGAGGTTAGAGTTCTTATATCTTTTAGCTTTTGTTCATAATTCAAATTTATCATTTCTGGTAAATCAACACTAAAAACTAAACCAAGATATGTAAAAGGACTGTCAGACCAGATAAGAGGTATATCATTACAAAGCTTAAGTTGACTATGTCTTTTTGAACCTAACCATATGCATCTACATTTATCAATATTTGGCTTAAGGCCTGAATACTTCGCGAACTGATCTAAAAGAGAGAGTGCGTTTTTCAATGATTTCTGTGATCCATCTAAAAATAAACCTGTATCATCTGCATACTGACTGATTTTTATTTCTTTGTTATTTATTTTTATACCCTTAATTTCTTTTTTGTTTCGTATTAGCATGCCTAAAATTTCTACACAGAGAAGGAAAATATTTGGAAATATCGGGTCGCCTTGACGGCAGCCACGACCAATTTGGAAAGATGAAGAGGCAAATCCGTGTTGAATGATACATAATTTGAAATTTTTGTTTAGACAGTTGAAATAGTTCCTAAAATTTTGGCCGAAATTAAAAAAGTGTAGTACTTTATCAATAAAATTCCAAGAAACCGAATCAAAAGCTTTTTCAAAGTCTATCATAAAGAAAAGTCCCTCTTCATCATCCTGTTCTAATTTATTCATTACATCATATAGTAGTCTGGTATTTTCCCCTATGAACCTATTTTTCATAAAGCCTGTTTGGTTTTCATTTATAAGATAAGGTAAGTATTTTTTTAATTCTTGAAGCAAGACAGTTTGAGAAAATTTTGTAGGTAACATTTAGCAACGAGATGGGGCGCCAATTTTTTAGAAATTCTCTTGGTTTTCCACCTTTTGGTAAAACTGAAATTATACCTAATTTTTGACTTATTGATAATTCCCCCTTTTTACAACCCTCTTTAATGGATCTGAATAAGAAATGTTTTAGGTCTGGCCAGAAGAATTTGTAGAATTTGAAATCAGATATTTTCTAAAGAAAAAATTGTTAGCCAGGATCGGCACTTTTTTAAGGTAGGGATGGATTATTCTTAACACAGTGGCTTATATGATTTGATTCTATGCTTTATAGACAAAAAATTGTTCAGATTACACTTTTTATCAAGCATTTAAGATTATTGAATTTTAATGAAAATATAAACTAAAGATCCTAAGAGGGGAGCCCCCGAGAGGGGCGCATGTAGCACGAGACGCTCTTTCGTTATGTCCATTAAAACATATGGACATATTTCAAATTCCAACGAATTAAATTTATTTCATTTGATTTATATTCTGATAATTTAACGGTGAACAGATCAGCTAGTGAACGGATTTGGTATGACGTGGACAAAGTCGCAGAGATCTGCACTATTGAGATACAAAGTTTATGCGGCGAGATCAACCCTTTGTGTAAAGCTTTAGCGTCGGATAAAGAATAAACTTCACTCCCGATTATCGTTTCTGGATAGCTGGAATTCTAATCTAAAAGTCTATAGGCTCAACATTTAACCATATCTACATTCATTTGATTTATTCAATGCTTTGTCGCTTGACATCATACCATGATGACGCCATTTTGTCGACGTTTGTCCGACCTGTGGACGGAGCATAGAGTGTGTATAAATAACGCGATCTGATTGGCGGAAGCGCCAACCCCAGACTTTGTGGAACGGCGTATTGCTTTGCAATGTCATGAGAAAAGGTAGGTATATATGTTTTTACTTTTTTGCAAAATACATTAGACGGATTTTGATGAAGAAAGCTGTGAACCAACTCACTTTATATTTCTATGGTAGAAATAGATGTAATAGCTCAAATAAATAAAACTAATTTGAGATATGGTGCCGCATTAAACAATTTATAAATTGCACCTTTTGTGGATTGGGGAATAATAGGTTCTATCACGATCTACTGAGTGAGGCATAAAAATTTACACGAGTGACGCAAATTTTGTCTTTTTTCCGAGTGGAGCGTAGCGGAACGAGGGAAAAGATGAACAATTTCCGTCACGAGTGTAAACATTTATTTCACACTCAGTACAAAGTGATGGAATTTATTTCTTCTTCCATGAAATGAAAAAAAGGGAATTCAAGCAACGTTTCCTGCCATCTAACGCCATGTTATCTGACGAAGTTCCTGAGCCGTCACAATAAGATTATCTCTTATCATTTGTCAATTTGAGCCATTGAGAAAACTTATGTGACTCTCAGGGTACGAGCAAAACTGGAGAAGAAACAGACAATACAGTTAATGTATAGTTTATGTATGTAATTAATAATGTGCAGTTAATGTATAGTCTATCCTACCATTATTATACTCTTGTAACAAATCATTTTTTATCTTTTTCTTGTGATTTGATGTGATTTTGATTTTTGAATTCCAATTCTGGTTGACAATGTGTAATTTACTTTTGTACATTCTCTCTGCTACACGGTTGATATACCTAATTCAAAATCTGTACAAGAATGATAAATTATACAAACCAAGGAAAGTTATTCAACTTAAGTTATACCTACTCAAGTGAAAATATACAATCCCAATGGATATGAGTGGCAACGTGAGTTGATTGATCATGTTTCTGAAAATATAAATATTTTCCTTTTTAATGTCATGCATGTTAGTGTAAAAACCATTCCTCTATATACTGATTTATGTATAATATATATTTTTCGAATCAATGAGAAATTAGAGCTGATTTTAAGTAAACTTCTTATTTAAAGGACCCTTTCAATGCAAATCAAAAGTTCTGTTTTAATGTATATTTCAATTTCATTTAATGACTTTGCTATCCTTTTCTATATGAATATGGCTTTTTTTAATATTTGTGAAAATCGCTGCACAATCATTTGAAAACAGTCCCTTTTTCAGAATACGCGTAGTTTGTTGTGAGTATTTTCTTAATCTATACATTGCATTGGTGATGCCTAAACTATATACTGCTAGAACGTAAGATTTAACACTATCTAATCCTCACAATTTAAAACAGATTAAACTTTCTATTGACTGAAATAAAACGAGAAATAGTTATGTAATTCTATAATTAAGGAGTAGTATATTTCTATATACAAACAGGTAGCCGTCCAAAATCGGTTTCTAATGCACACCGATGTCTTTCGAAAAAGGAATTTGATACTGGTCGAGGACCAACGGCCGCCCAGGATCACTTACCGCCTTCTGCATTTTTAGAGGGACTTCCGTCATACGGCATTTACATATCACAGCTCATCCGGTACGCTAGAGCATGTACTCATATTTTGGATTTTCACAGTAGAAATTTACAACTTACCAAATAACTTTTAAGTCAAGGTTTCCGCTTTCGTAAACTAGTTAAGACTTTCTGGAAATTTTACAAAAATTGCAGTCAATTTTTTTTTTAATTTTGATCTATACATGCAACATAGTACATTACTATGGGTATTACACAACCTGTCTTTTATGGTGATATGATAAACAAAATAAAAAGGATCAAAGGTAGGCAGCACAACCATCGAAAATGCGCCAGAATCATAAAACGCCTTTTATACCGTTGATATGATCCTAATGTCACCAGAAGGATACTAGGCTTGGTACTTGACCAATCTACAGTCTTGTACAAGCGCATCCTTGAGACTTGCACTCTGACTGACTGTGACGACGGGACTCCATGACGGGCCCTGTCCAAACCTCTTTAGAAAAGACAAGGCCCCGACCACCTGTCCACTCTGAATGTCAGTCGGACTCCGCGGGTGATTACATACATGAGCTCGCAACAGCCGGCAGAGCACGGACTGTATTACGCATGCCCTCTTTTTATATCCATTGACATATTCATCTGTGTCTCTGGGGCCTCTACATTTCGCGGTCTTGTTTGTGTGATGTCATCTTACAGTGAGGAGTTTGTTTTACACCACAATTGTACGTTCTTCGAGACCTCTAGGTAATTGGAGAAGTGAGAGGGTTTTGCGCACGTAATCCAGGATAACCACACCATTTGCTACTTGCGTGACAAATGGCCGTCCAAAGTCGGCACCGGTTGCCCATTGGTCTCGTCGGTTTATGTGTAGTCTTTTGTGTTTGATGTTTACATGTCGTGTGTCTCTTTTCCGTCTCGTGCTGTACTCGTCTTTTGTGTTTTTACATCGGGTGTTTTGGTGTTTTTCTGTTGATGCTGCAACGGGGTCTTGTTGGAGATCTCCTCCCTTCTTTTCGAGTTGAAATAAAAGCACGAAAATTTGTCAGAACTCTTTTACACATATGTTCTCCTGATATTGAAAAATTAATATAATCTGGTCGCTAGAGTTGTTAAAATAACAATAAGAAGATGTTGGACATGAATTCTGGGGTTGGGGAAAGGGTAGGTGTATTCAGTCCAGCAATGTGGTCATTTGCTTTAGGGATTTTTTTCATAGAAATGGCACCATACTATCAAGTAAAAATTACTTTCATTACTGTGAGAGCACTGGAACAAAATATTTCAATTTACAGAAATAGAGCCAAATAGGCGGTAGCTGGTATTGCAGTTTTACAAGAAGTGTCCAATTTCAGTTACACCTTAAGACACTATATAAATAAAACAATCAAATGCTCCAGTGTAATAAAAGCATGTACACCATTGTCTATCCAAAGTTTCAATCAAATGTTTTATAAATTTCAAATTTTATGAGCAAAACCTCCTGAAAAATAGGTGGCCACTTGTCCCCCACCAGGGTCATACAAAGGTTTTACAAACCTTGTTTACAATACCTTTTTCTTGGTATCTATGCATGAATGTATCACTTACTTAGTTAATCAATTTCAGACACATTTTGATTGTTTGTATATAGAACTGTTGCTTTTGTCGTTTCCTTGTACGTGTATCGTAAGAGGAAGTTATTGATTTTCATGATTTGCTATCGATTATAACATTATTTATACACTGTGTAGCATCACGTGACTTAATTTGGTGAAGCTACGAACACAAAATGGAGACGTACCGCTCGTTTGAAGGAAAGAAAAGAGGTACTGTGATGATTGTGTTGATTCAATTTCATATTTTCATAGCTTATGTCCTTGTAAAAATTGATATTTTGATGATTCTTTGTTTGTCAATCAAGAAGCCATGGTAGTTTTTACAAACATTCCGACAAAAGGAACGTCATGGTCGAAATATGTTAAACACAAGGTTGTGGTGATTTCCACGAAAATATCTACAGCTTTTGTCACAATGTTTGTAAGATCAACGGCGTTTTACTTACTAACGATTCCATAATATTAAAAGTACCATTTTTGACAAGGATATAGGCTAATAAAAGTTAAAATTTAATCAAAGCAATTATTGCAGTTCCTGTTTTCTTTCTTCCAACTGAGCTTTTTATTCATTCGTGGTTTCACCAATAAGCCCTTTTCACATAACTGCGGTCCAGTTGTTTTGGACGGCAAATAAGTACTTTTTCCCGCAACATGACGTCAAGGACAATCGATTTTTAACTGTGACGTAACGAAGGTCGGTACTTGCCGTCCACAAAATGCTAGTCACGCAGTTATGTGAAAAAGGCTTATTCAAGTCACGTGATGCTACACAGTGGTATATATGACATGGATCATAGGTAGAATACTCGCTATGTTTGAATTGTTTAAAAAAAACTAAGGCAAAAATCAAACCTGTTATCAGGAATTATCCACTTTCTTCTGCTATGATAACGTTTTAGCTTTGAATCAAAACAAGTAAATTATGTTTAAATGCATGATGTTTCAAGTGTTTACGATTTTAAAAAAGGAAAGTGAATCGATGATTTTGAATAACAATCAATACTGACAGGAAATATTACAATATACGCCTATTTCCCGAAACAGGTTATGAATACATTGTATATTTCTTATTTCCTTCAATTATGTATTTTTTTTCGATAGATGAACAACGGGGAATGAACATAAAAGCGACACAAAGCGTATAATACCCTCGCATGGCATCATGATTGTATGCATCCTTTTTTTCACATCAGCTTTAACATCATAGGTTTTAATTCATTATGGCCCATTGTGAAATTTAACTTTGACCATGAAAATCAAAAAGTATTGTGCCCTCGGCATTGGCAACTGACATGCAAAGTATGATGAGTACTGAAAGTAAATATAGGTACACTGTATCTAAGTACCAAAAGGTTTTTTTATATAATTATCCATTGTCACCGTGACCTTATAAATCAATGGGTGAAGTCTTCTACATGCAAAGATTGATAAAGATCAGAAATAAGATCGCGCACTCAGTCTGATAGTGTTCAATCTCCATTTTTGTGCGAATAGCACATAGCGATTGCCTGATTTCTTCACTCATGGGAGCCCCGTCTACTGAGTATGTATAAATGATGTTACTCTGTTTACATGTACCTTGGGACTGCGTCAGCGTCATGATCGGTATAAAGTCTGAATCAATGAATTATATCTATATGAATCGAGCTGTCGTGTTATGTACATGCATGACCTAATGAAAAATTGCATCTGTATATACTGAGATGAACACAGGCTGTGTGTTGGAAACCCCTTTCCATTACCAGGTGATTATCTGTTTTAGTGGACAATATATAAATGAAACGGTGCTATCGATAAAGATATTAAGTTGAATCATTGAAACGTAAAACTAACTTCAAGTAGGCTTATTTTGCCCCGCTTCACAAAATAAAATCTGTATACGACGAACAAATTAGGAACTTCCATCATGAAATATGATATTAACCATTATGAAAAATAAAAGATCAAAACATTCCCGTTTAGGATGTATCATGTTTTTATATACTAAAAAAGAAGTGAATTTTCCTTCAAATTCTTAGCACACACCTAACATTGAACATGAAAGGTTAAAGAGAGAGTGGGGATCAAATTAGAAAATAAGATTCGTCTTCTTTCCTTGTATATGGAATCATCAATCGATAGTCATATTGGATTGTTATATTTTCTAGGGGGGGGGGAGGGGTAGTTTTAATATGATGTTATTTAATTTTCATGTTCACTGTCAGACATCATCTTTCAATTCATTACGACAACATTATGCATTTGCATTTTAGTTCTGTCTTTATACGTCCATAAACTGGCCTACGAAGGTGTTCAGGATCAAATAAAACACACTATTTTTTTCATACATTAGAAGTGATATTATTCTGGCTATTCGCACTCAGTACCTTTAGTGCTTTGATTTTTTCACTGGAATCGCCAGGTTCTTATATTGTTCCATGTCCTTAAACCATTTTTACTTGATTTTACCATGTGATCCCTTTTGCAATATTATGTACTATATGTTAGGCCAAAAATCTGCATAGATAGAGCGTCAGTATTTTTCATTTGATTTTTAGATTATATATTTATATATATATATATATATATCATTGTGTTAGGTTTAGTGTTCACTATGCCGAAATAGTAGTCAGGGTTCTGGCACATAGATCACGACCCGAAAGCGATAGCACTATGTGCCAGAACTTTGACTACTATTTCGGCATAGTGAACACTAAACCTAACATTATTGTTATTATTATGCTGACTGTTTTTATAGTGTACAAACATTGATTCATTTCATACTGCGTCTGACAAACACTTATTTTTTACACAAACCAGAAAAATATTATTATTATGCGACTATTTTTGATAGTGTACATCCATTGATTCATTTCATACTGCGCCTGACAAACACTTATTTTATATTTAATATTTGCCTGGTATTCCCTTCATAGAGAACGCTTTCAAGATATATGCTATGAACATTGATTGCACGAGTTACCTCTCCTTCAAAATCCCTGTGTTAAAGACAAACATATTCTGGATTTACCCCTCTTTGACTGTAAAAGAGCTTTAGTGTGGTCGTTTAATATAGGCAACATTTAAAAAGAAAAAATAAAGCAACATAAATTTGGCATTAATTTTAAAGGAAAAATATCTAGGAAAATTTGCTTGGGTATGCAAACAAATTTAATTAAATATCTTGTATGAAAACGACATGTCTAAGCAGGTCAACATAACATAATGTTAAAGTGATATTAGAACATATGAGATAATACATTTACCTAAAACTTTCCCTAAAAATAAACCATAATACGCCAAAAATGGTTTTCAACTCTTACCGCACACATGCGTAAATCAGTTTTGAAGTTGCTATTTTTAGCCATTTACAGAAACCCTGATTCTATAAATGATCACTTCCGGTAAGTATGATGGAGAGACTTATGACGTAGAAAGTTGTACACGAAAGTAAACAATGCAATGTACCGTTGAGGTATTGAAGCTGAGTTCGCATTTAATTTGCTCAGTTTCACATCTTTTGATAATTTCTCGATCATGTCGAGTATTAATATATAAATGTTTAATGTTAGTAATGTTCATGCGACCAAGCAGTGGGGGGGGGGGGGAAGGGTCTTACGATGGACGATTTCAAACATGATGTCACATCATATTTTCTGTTTGTCCTATTTTATTATTTGTTCTAAACACGCACGATTTGAAGCTATGGTTGAATATACAGCCCGACCTGTTTCAAACGCAGAATGATGGGGTGGGTAATTTGGAATGCGTGCGACTGGAGTGTCAGACCGGGAGGCCCCCTGCCCATCCTTTTATTGAGCTTATTGTTCAACATAGTATTACCTATATTCATATTGTCATATACATGCACTTTAATGACAAATGGCAGATGGATCGATATATTTGATATAAACTGATTCAGGAATCTATTAAATAGGGAGGGCGGATCGCAGTGAACATTGAAAACAATCTTTCAGTGAAGCGTAGGAAGGGGGTGAGAGGTATAATGACTAAAACAAAACGTTATTAATTTATTTTTACATATATTTTTTTGAATTCATCTTTATAAATAAATTTTTCAAAATTCACCTGCAATGGTGCAAGGGATATAGGGTAGACCTAATTTCACGAACTCCCCAGTGGGTAAAACACTCAATAAATTTAAATATTATTCTGAGGCTCCAATTCGATGTCACGGAATCTATTTTAATTAAAATAAGGATCAAATTTTATTATATCAATATATATGGTCACAATTTTTGGGATTAACAACGAAAAATGATTCGACATTATTCTTTTTTTTTCTAATTCATTAAGTTATGGTCACAGCTAGCAGTTTTATGGAATAACGACATAATAAGAAAAGAACGAAGCAATAAATTTATACTAATCTGAAAACATTTTTGAAATACGTTTTCATGAGAGACAATTGATGATAGAAAAGATTGGATGACCTTTCTCTCTCTCTCTCAACGACTCAATACGGACAATGTGCGTGTGTGTGGGGGGGGGGGGGTACCCCCGCAATCTAAACCACAATCTAATATTCGGCAAGTGCTAGATCCATTATTCCATATTTAGATACAGAATCTATCAAAAATATTGGCCAGCACGTCGATTATTTTTCTTAATCAGAATATAAATTATGTCAAGCTTCTGTCCTGAATCTACAGGTGATCGCCAGCCATGAGCATGTTTAGAAATGGTGCGCCCTTTATTCATTTATTTCATTTATTCATTTATAATTTATCTATTTTTTTGCTCAATAAATAAAAAACTTAGTTTTAGATATTGATTGTTTTATTCTTGAAATGGTAACCACATGCGTATACACATGTGCGTGTACAGGCAATCACTTTGTCGTGTACAACTTCTGACGTCATATACTGAGACCGACGAAGAATACAGTCGATCCCGAAAATTTATTGGGTAAATTGACAAACATGTCGATTTCCTCTAAAACTAGGAATTTTTTTTCTGTTGTGACAGCATGAAAAATTTCATTTTTAAAGGGCTAAATGCTATATACTATTTTCACAGATGTTCTAGTATCACTTTAAGAACACTGCTGTTGAAAGACAGGGATGCACTATAAGGGCGACAGAGCACACTTTGAAAGGTGATGGTGTACACCTAAACCGTCCACAGTCACAATATGGTAGAGTAGAACCAATCACAGAAGAAACTTTCTGGAAGCATAACAATATATCATATTGATTAATATGAAAAAGAAGAGATGAGATAGTTGTTTCATACTGTCCTGTTCACTAAATTAAGAGCACATTTTTTGCAATTTTCTCCAAAACATAATGTTGTCATCTTATCAACTGATTCTGTAGAACTATCTTAGCCGTAACAGAAAAATGCCGCCCTACCTTACTTCTAGAAAACGACGGAAAATAGAATGTCTTCGGGAAGGAGCTGTACGAATATGGGCTTCATTTAGCCCTGAAATCATTCGATTATTTCTCGTGCGCTTTCCTTCCTTTGAGGGAAGAGGTTGTTCAGATTGAAAATATTATAAATTAGATTATTTTTCATATGTATCTTATTTAAAAAAAAATGATGTTAATGTTGATAATTACGGCTTGAATAGGTAGGGGGTACAGTGTCTGAATACGTCAAATAGCGAACGAAAATAAAAGAAAAAATTTCCCCAATAACTTTTGAGTGTTGTGTCTTTTAATCCCCTTTTATTTTAAAAATGAAGAAGAAAAAATTAAGTTCGAAACCAGCATGGCAATGTAATCGTTAAAAGACGGATTCCGGTAACTGAAAACCGTTATATTTTGTACTAAAAAGCCCCATCGCAAGCTTTCAGGCGCGAAATACACACTGTGTAGAAATATACATCTTTAATACTTTATATAGTTTATTTTATTCGTGTATGCTAAAAATTTCATCTTCTCAGAAGAGATTGTTTCATTGTATAACAAGAAGAAATGGACAATATTTATCTATCTATTAGTACATGTAATCGCTTTTAAGTCAGATTCTTAAAAAGAATAGCCCATCCCCCTTTTTTCGTTATTCATCGGTGGGACATGAATTCAATGAATATTAAATGATTAATCTAAAATCATTGATATTTATATGGCATTTTCCCTTAGATATTTGCTTTCCATGCAGCAGCTTAAATACAATAAATAATCGGAAAAGCCCTGTGACGGCGACGTAAATCTTTAAAAACAGGGTGCTTTTAATTGAGTGAACAGGACAGTAGTGTTTCATGTATGTAGTAAAGCTTGTCTGAATTTTAAAAGGTTTAATGTTTTTAATTTGTATTTAAGCACCATTGTCATTGTAAAGTTTAAAGGACAGGGGATCGGGGACACCTTCCCCCAACCCCCTCAATATTCATTTCGTCAAACTGCGCAAATTAACTCTTCTTCGCCCTGATCCTCATTCTCATCCCAGCCTTGACTCACCATCCCCCTCCAAAACACTCAGTGTCTTTCCCATACTCAGCCGTACTCACAAACCTTACATCATCACCAATCTCATCCGGAATATCCGAAAGTAGCGAAGGGGCGGGTTTCATTGATGGTCGATGGCGTTGAAATGATGTCTACTTGGGCGAGTTCCGGACTTGGTTTATGGTGGGGAAATGGGAATGCAAAAATGATCCTGGTAAAAAAAAATGTGCCATGGTGTCCTTACGACCCCAAGTTGAATTATGTATTTTCTGTTTTTCACACTTATGACTAATCTATGTGAAAATTTCATAGCAAGGCCGTTCACTAGTTTCATGTATCATTTTTATCACCTAGCTAAGCGAAAATTGGTAATTTTATTTGTTTTATGGGGTAATGTACATGTATTGTTGAACGGAAGAAGATACATGTACATTACTTCTCGCAGAAAGATTTAAAGTGAGGGGGTTGATAGTTTTCCTTTTAATTTTATGCTTACATGTACTCACTACAGGTCCTATATAACAATTAATACTACATACATTAATTTCTAATGATAATAATAAGTATGCTTTCTATAACTTTTGTATAATGAATAGAGGATTTCAAATAATTTTTTGCTTCATTATGTTTCTATTATACGAGTTGTGCATTTATTCCATCCATAAGCCATCAAACTATCATGAGCTTTTTGGCCAATAATGCGTCCAAAGTGTTATGTTACGTGTCATAACAAAACAATATATGAAATAGAGGTATTTATCGAATAAAGATGTACATGTTGCATGTCATTATAATATTCAACTGTGGATATTAAATCCCCCTTTATCAATCCAAGAGTGACTTTTCGAAAATGCGGTGAGCCTGATTTGTATATTGTTTTGTTTTGAAATTATTTTAAGGTTTAATTTACCATGTTAACGGAAAGAAAATGACGATTGTAATGCTGGTGAAATACAGCTTCCGTTATCCGTGTTTCCGACCGTATAAGAGCCAATTACTTGATTTTCAACTTCAGTTAAGTTGTTTCAAGTGGACAACTTTAAAATTCCATGTAGAATTATAAGATTAATGAAAAAAGACAAAATATCAATATATATTTCTATGCCCAACATTTTGAAACTGAAAAATGCTTTCCATGCAGACATTATGGTTAAAAATATGTCGACACATTGCGCAAATATGTTTCTTTGTGAAGTAATTCTAACAGAAATGGTTGTCATATTCATCTTTCCTTGATTTTATGAATCACGTACCCGTGTAAGATGGTAGTTAGAACGTTATTAGATTAAGTGCGTAAAATGTCGTCAAAGTGGTCTGGTGGGTAGGTCGACGGACCAGTGACCGAAAGTAGTTGGTATTTAAAATGACGATTAGAGATAAACGATGACCTTTAGGAGTGTCCACAAAGTTTATTCTTTCATCACCCAAAGTAACGATAGGACTCCTTCACGGGCCCTGTCCATACCTCTTTTGAGAAGACAGGCCCCACTCGTTCTTTCTTAATGTCGGTAGGACTCCTCGGGTGATAGCATGAATGAGCTCGCTACAGTCGGTTAAGTTTGGTTTGTATTTCGTATGCCCTCTATCTTTATACAAATACATATTCATTTGTGTGTTGCTAGGGTTCTTGCGTCATGCTGTCTTGTTTGTATGGTCATCTTACAGTGAGTATGTTATCTTACATCACTATTGTGAGTTCTTCGTGGTAGCAGGAAAGTGGGCGTGTTGTGCCCACGTAATCCGGATAATTACCGCCTACTGGCGTTGCAAATGACCATACAAAGTCGGCGCCTTTTGCCAAATGTTGGTTTATGCGTGTTTTCTGTCTAGTTTCTCTGTTGTTTTCTGTGATCTTTGTTCCTTTCGAGTCTCGTGCTGTACATGTCAATAGTGTGCTTTTTCGTGGGTTGCCTTAGTCTTTTGTTGTTGATACTACAGTCTAGTGTTGTTGCAGATCCCCTTCTTTATTCGATACAAAACTAAAACAAAACCACTTTTAACGATAAGCATACTATAATTTAAACACTTATAAACTTTGTCTATACAAAATCAACGAAAAATAGCTACAATTCTAATCACAGTCTTTACAAAATTAAACAGCTGAAATGAGTGCAAAGAAAGATGAACGAAGGTTTGAATTTATGTTAATACTTTTTTCTGGATTATTTCTGCTTATTGGCAATCATGAGAGATAAATTATACTAAAATTTGAATATGTTCAGCCGAAATGTGCAAATGATAAATTTCGTCCTAGTATAGTTTTTGGTATTCTGACTAAAACACCGCTTCTAACAGAATGGTATTTGATTTATTTAGACAAATGTTTTAAGTAAACAAATGTTTTCAACTCTGTTCCCAGGGAGCAGATTTCTGAAATGAAATATCAATATACTTTGAACCAGGGATGCGAGACATCTTCTGAAGTGTTTTCGACAAGTCTATCAAAAGTTGAGAAAATGTGTGTGGCATACAATTTACTTCATTCCATTCACTCTGATATTTCAATAATTTATTTTATTTGGAATGAGCGGCTCGATATTTTGTTTATTGCATATTCATAAAAATATGATATAAGGTTCAATTGTCATAACGAATTATATCGTTTTTTTAGTAAGATTTTGGGTCTTTATGACAAAGCTCGATTTTTGATTGCTGGACACGACTAAATCATTTATTCTAAAAAATATATAAATCTAGTTCAACTTAACGATATGTCCTACATTAGAAGAGAATATAACTAAGAATGTTCCATTGCAAAATCTAAATGTTATGATTCTATTACAGTACTATAGATTATTTAATGATATTACATTTGGTTTTGCTGATTTGTTAGAAGAAAGTTGAAATTGAAATATATGAATTCAATTATATGCGTCTCTAATCTAATTATACAATCTAATCAAATTATAAAAAGAAATAGAAGACATTTCAAAAGGCTTTTTAAGAGTTGAACATCCATCTGCCATATAGAAAGTCATCTTGATGTTCTTTATATCAAGAATACTAATATAACAATAATATTGATACAAAAATAATTTTAGCATGGATGACAAAACTGTTGTTTAAATATTCAAATCATACTATATCAAAAATTCTATAATTTGAAAAAAAAAACCGTACCCGAACAAGAAGATTAGTTTGGAAAAATAGTTTCGTTTGTACATGAACAGACATGCCAATCAATTTACACTCTGACTAAAAGATTTTCTATCGAATTTTAATAATTAAATTCGACCTGTTCCTTTTTTTATCAATCACTATATTGCTTGCTGTGGTAGCTCCTTTCATATAATCCCTCAGCTCTTTCTGCAACTTTTGCAGCACTATCGTAAACGTCATCAATGTTTGTTTCTTGGTGTCGAGCAGCCCTTGAGACACGAGACTTGTAGATACCATCTTGTTCTTCGCATTCTGCAAAGGTGGCATATTCATCATTGCAAGTTACATCTCGTTTTCGATGTCTGTTCAGATGGTCATATACGTAGTCACTGCTTGTTGAATATACTTTCTCACATGAAGTCGGTCTCGCAATATTCATTTCCCCTATCACACGATAACCATCTTCCTGTCCAATGTGCAAGTTATGGTCCTGGCTATCTAGGCTCTGTTCATTCGGGACACTGTTAGTATTTCTGATAACAGACATTTTTTGTGTAGAATTTCCAAACGCAGAATCGGCAGTTTCGGCACCTCTTGATTTGCTCTTATTTCTTTGACGTGTCCTGTGTGATATTTCACATAATATAAATAAACTCAATTCAAGATTAAATACAAATCTTAAAGGACGGCAAACAAGGATATTAAACCTCTTCAATTTCAAAAGCATCATTTAAGAAGATATCTTTAACGAACGAAAAAGATTAATAAGAAAGTTGTATAACACATGTACATAATATGGTCAATTTATATGGTATCATTGGATCAAAAGGTTCGAACAATGATAGTATTATCGTATTCACAAAGTCCAAGGTAGATAACTCTAGAAAAAAACCCGAAACTCAGAAATGTTCTTAATATTGAGCTGGATCACTAGAAGATACATTTTAAACAAACAAAACGATTCATACAATTATATCGATAAAAAGGGCAAGAACACAGTTAGATCATTAAAAAATAAGTGATAAGAGTCTAGGGGACATAGCTCTCGTACAAATCTTGCTATGTATAACAAAAAGATAAATTCACATTCATACATAAGTTCTAATACATAGCAATACGGACCCAAGTTAAACTATAAATGTAAAAAATGTCATGAATTCATAAGGAAACCCTTACAAAAAGATAAAAAAAAATTTAAACACAAACTTGGACGATATGGAGTCGAACAAATAAAAATAAATTCTGTATTTCTTGAAAATATTGATTCTTCATCCAATACAAATAAAAATTAGAAAAAAGGCAAATTAAAAATAAAATGGCATTGTTTGCTAAGTCATAAATAATTCTTTATTCAAGTCATTCCATATGAAGCTCACGATAATATGGGAATGTATTTTTCAATAGACTGAAGAGGTTTTAAAAAGGAGTTATCTGATTACAATATCAAATTGCATTTATACTTATCAATTTATATTTATCTCTGCTTTATTATATAGCTTCTTTTTTTCTGTCTAAATCATCGGAGATGAAACATGCAATTTGCGCATATAGAGAATTTTCTGTATGTCATTGAGTGATTTTAAATGAAAGCGAAAATTCAAATTAGAATCTATATTATAATGAATGAACTAGAAAAAAAAAAGAAGCAAACCCAAGAAAAAAGTTATTCAATGGATCGAAATTAAGATCCCTTCTGAGTTGATGCTATACGTCTTCAAATTCAATAGCATCATTTAAGAACAGATCAATTTGCAGCATGGACCAGACATGCGCGTTTCGGAAACTTAATCCTCGTCAGTGATCCTCAATCTAAACAATTAAATATGTTCGAAGAGTGTGAAAATTATTTTGTCGAAAAATGTACTGAAAAATGTAGCAGGATGGGTGGGATATGATGCTACAGGACCCACATTTAAGAAATTTCAAGATTCTTATTTATAACAGAAGTTATTTACCCAGAAAACACAAAATCATAAAAGCTATATGATCTAGAAACATTTCAGCGCTGTGAACTATTAGATGCTTTATAGTGCTGTCTTTTTGTCTTGTTACGTTATGAAATATAGTAACGACAGAGTCAGGCGTTTAAAAATATACATGCTTGAGAAGTTTCACTTTGAGAAGCTTTTATTCAATAAGAAGTTGCCATATATTGTATACTGATACATACCTACGAGAAATTAGAATAATCAGCAAAATCGTAGCACCCATGGTTACAGTGCTTATCGTTATCCCCATTATAATATCTGATGGATTAAAAACAAAGAATCGAAAGACAAGTGCTACCGTTTATATATTTCGTGATGAAGATAAAGATGACTGAATAGGAGGCAAACATATTTTTCTAATGAAAGAATTAAAGTTATCTTTCAAATAGCTGGAATAAATCGTTATAAATAAGTTAGCTTCTTGACTTATATCAATTGGTCCGGCACTTACTGGTCATGTCATACAATGTGCTGTCTGAAATGTTGTCAAGTGATATACTTGTTGTCATCGAACCTTGTGTGTTGTCATCATTGGTATAATGCTCTTTAGTTTTACCAGTGAAGAGGTAAGATGTCCCCTCAATATCTGTTGTTTTCGCCATTGTTGTCTGTCTTATCGTCGATTTTGTGTCCGGACTTTTGGATGTTGCTGCCGAGGTGATTGCTCTTGTTATTTTTGAAGCTGTTGATGAGGATGTTGATAGAGTTGTGGATGGAGCTTTTGATGAAGTTGCTGTTGAAAATAGTTTTGTTGATGCAGTTGAAGTTATAGTAATCTTTCTCGGTGAACTTGTTGCCGATAAAGATTTTATAGTTGTTAATTCTTTTGATTTTGCAATCATTGTTGTTGACCCCCGTGTTGTAACATTTTTATAATGATGTGTTTTACGAGTCATTGGAGGATGCTCTGTGATCTTTCCTGGTAAATGAAAATCACAGTGTTTTAGAAATCAGTAAAATTTCTGTGTTTCAACTTTCAATACATATCAATTAATCTAATTCAAGAAGCTGACAATACAGGAAGATAGGAATTTTGTCAATCATAAAAACGTTAGGCTTATTTATATTGTCATTCTAAGCTTTGATAAATTATGGATATACTTCATATACCAATGGAGATCAATTGTGCCCCACTCCTTCCCCACATTTTTCTTTACTCGTACGAAGCTGAAATCTTTGGTCTCTGAAGGGAAAAGATATCTATTTTCTTCTGACTTCAACTTCACTTACAGATACATAGACGATGTGTTGTCCATCAATAATCCAAAATTGGCGGATTACGTCGGTAGAAACTATCCTTCGGAGCTTGAAGTCAAACAGCATCCTATTTGGACATAATGTTGTTCTATGACACTGATGGTCTCATGAACACCTCACTCTATCATAAACGTGACGACTTCAATATCAGCATCATAAACCTTCCTTTTCAGAGAAGCAACATCCCTTCATCGCCTGTTTATTGCGTGTTCATATCTCATTTAATACGCTATGCCAGAGCAAGTACCAAATATACAGATTTTATTCTGAGAGCTTGGCGTCTTTCAGATAAGCTTCTCAGTCAGGGAAACGTTTGTGACCGACTAACATCGCCACTGAGAAAGTTCTACGGTCGATATGGGGAACTCGTCATACACTATGATGTCCCACTCTCCAGAGTGGTGGATGATATTCTGTCATAGACCATTTTTACCATCCAACCAAGATTATACTTTATATCTTCAAAAATGGAAGTAACCGGATGTTACAATTCTACCGAATTGAAGCGATGTGTTTTGCATTCAAGCAGGAAATGCTGGCTCTTCCTGGGCAACTGTCTCACTCCCATATCGAGAGTTCGCTTCTTTTCATGTGGTAGAGGTCTTTGTTTATTTGCTTTGGTTCATGTATCATCCTGATTATGTATGCCTTCGGTTTATGATTTTCTGAATTATCGATTTTTTCCTGTACATAGGAATATGGTCATTATCCATAATTCATATATTTACTTTGCAGTGTTTTAAGGAATCCCTCATAAAAACTTATAATCAAAGTGTGTCACCTTAGTAACAGCAAATTAGTGTAAATTAGACTCATTACTTAATATTCTGAAGAAGCATAAAATCATTACTTAGTGCATCCGTATAGGTTTGAAGAGTACTTTGTCATAATTTATACAATAATTGTCTTTTGGAATGTGATTATACTGTGATAACCTACAATGGAACCAGGAATTATGTTCCATAATGCGCATTAGCGCATAATGGGAAACATATTTCTCACTCCCATATCGGGAGTTCGCTTCTTTTCATATGGTGGAGGTTTTTGTTTGTTTGCTTTGGTTCCTGTTTTATCCTGATTTTGTATGCCTTAGGTTTCTGACTTTCTGAATTATCGATTTTGTGCTGTATACAGGGATATGGTCATTATCCATATTTGTCATCCTTAAGACATAAAGACAGTTATTATATATATTTACAATTCAGTTTTTCACGCTTAAAAGGCTCTCTCACTACATATCGTCATACTTCTAATCAATGATGTCATAGTTTAAATCATGCCAACGCGGTTATACATGTACTCCTATAATCACATTGCGAATGCTATACAAATTAATGGGCATATGTAAATATTATTTCAATCTACATACATGTATTAATTTTATGCAACCTGGTAAGGTTATGAAGAACGTGTCGTCTAAGATGTGTCATGTAATTTGGTAAAGTGAGCTGTACAGGCCACACATAAACATTTTGTATTTAATATTGTTGTTTACCGATATTTCACTGTTTTTTAAATATCTATGCGCCTAGACATTCTAAATTTGAACATATACGAATCATTGAAATTTTCTTTGCATTATGGTCTATATGAAATAATTTAATTTCGCGGTGTTAAAATTTTCTTGATTTTCTTTATATAACAAATTGCAGTTGTTCTAATTTTGCTGCATCGGAGATTGATATAAGGATTTTGTCGCACAAGCAAACCTGTGATTTGATTGTTGTTTGTATTCATGCTGTTGTTGTTATGATTGTTTCTCCTATTCATTAATTAATTAATGACAAACACGTATTTATTAGTGATAGTTACACAGAAATTATTAAATACCAATTATTAATGAGCACTGATAAGAAGATTGAAACTAATTGATTGTGTACGTTTTGCACTAGAAATCTTATCCGTACCTTCTTTTTCATCAATTATACAGGTATGATGATATATGCATAGTTATTAATGTTCTTGTTACCTTTTAGTATGCAAACTATTTGACCAACTTAAAGGAATTATGTTATTATATATAATTCAAAGATTTTCAGATGTCTTTCATCTATGCTTTTGGATAGCATCATGTGGTGAACATTGCTAGTCATTTAAACGTTATTTGAAGACATGTCCATTTCTTCTTATATAAACATAATATGTATAAGTTATTTATTTCTCGCGGTCGTACAGCATATGGGAAACATCCACAGCGACACCATGCTAAACCGGTTTTTTGCACTTCAAATCATCTGATGTCAAAACGGGATATAATTGAAACTGAGGGATTTGGGGGCGAATAATCAATAAAAGATATCAGAATAAAAGGACTAGGTGTGCTAACCCCTCATATCGGCCCTAAAATTTCGACGGAAAATATTTTTGATAAACGAATTATTAATTATCACTTTTTGCAGAGTTGAATATTTGAGAAAATACCGATTCATAATTTTGAGCCCCATGTCGTCACGCGCATGATGTATGACGTCATGTTTTGACGTCATTTACCCTGAATGACGCAAAACTCAGGAAAATCATCGTATTTTACACACAAATCTTCAAAATTCATCTATGGTCCAGGCCTCGACAACGAATTTTTTTTATGTAAATTAAAAGGCCGATCAGAAATCCATCGATTGACACAAAAATATTTATGGGCAAGGCCTGGATTACCACTTGATTTCATTTGTATCGAAATATCGCAGCGGCTGATTTATTGATATTTTCAATGATTTCAGCGTTTTTAGACGTTTTTAGCGACCTAAAGGACTCTGAAATAAAAAAAAACTTTCATGATTTGGACTCACCATACATTTGACATTTTATAAACTAGATTATTATGGATATATAAACAACTTTGAAAATAGGGCCGAAATGACAGGTTACCGCACCAACTCCTTTTCTGAGCACTATTCCTGGGTCGGTTGGTTAACAGCAAATAAACTTAGTTTTATTTAGGCCCCATCAATTTGCAACGTAATTTCTTTTCTTCTATGAATGTACAGTTCCATTTAACATGCATCGATTGTTAATCCTTACTTCTAGTGCCTAGGTAGAAACCCAATATTAAATATTATGGTTCGCAAGGACAATATTGAATTTCTGAAGATTTAAACTTGAAATTCCGACATAAAGTCCAAATTCTCGTTAAGATTCTATCTTTAAAGTTAAGGTTTGGCATACTCATTATTTAGATCAAAATTAATAAAATGAAGGCTTGAAACAAATGATATGATTGTTCAATGAAGCCACAATCGATTAAATTGTTTCTTCTTACCCTTGGAAGTTATGTATGCTCTACAAAGTCCCTTATAACGGTAGGTACTATTATCACATCCGATGTAATAAGACACCAAACCCTTTTGAAAGCTCACTATTTGACACATATTTATTTCTGGTGACATGTTGGGAGTACCTGTAATGGCAAATAGGTGAAAGATTTTTTTTTTGAAAATAATTTAGGATGATGAACGATGTTAAAAGCAGAGGACTTTCCATGCAAGATCACTATAAAAACAACGATCTCAGGAAGGATGTCTGAATATCTACCAATAGATATTACATAAATGTATAGTCACAAGACTACCACGACAGGAACTAGACATAATTTGGATAAACCCAAATAATATATAAAGAAAAAAAAAAAACAGTTTTCCGTGAGATATGAAAGAATATAAGCCCAGTTAAAGATTTCTCCGTTACCCGTTTCCCATTTTTCGGCCTCGGTTATACATTGCCACAATTACAATTTCTTTCATAGGAAAAATAAGAAAGCGAACGATATATATATATATATATATATATATATATATATATAGCACAAAAGAGGTGAAAACAACCACGTTCACTATTCAGACAATGTCGGATCAGCCCAACAAAGGGCGAATGCACGTCGCTTGGAAAAAAAAAAAATAAAAGCACAAAAAAAGGTACCTTTTTTTTGTGCTTTTATATATATATATATATATATATATATATCCATCAAATTTACTGTAGAAATCTCTGATTCCAGTAATGTTTTCCTCGACACCAAGTCCACTCTTCGGGACGGTGGCATACATTTTGATCTTCACACAAAAGACACCGACTCGCACCTATACTTACGAACAGACAGTTGTCATCCTCCCCATGTTTTCAAAGGAATCCCTAAAGGTCTAGCAACTAGAATAAGGCGGATTTGCTCCTCTGATGATTCATTTCATTTAAGAAGTAAGGAACTCTCACAGAGACTGTGTCACCGTGGCTACAATGCTAAGTCTGTACATGAATCTATATCGGCGGTTCAAAGGATTGACAGACAGGACCTTCTCCAGTACAAACCCAAAAGTTTAGGGTCTAGGATCCCTTTAGTTACGACCTTTCACCCGACAGTATTAGGCATTTCAGCGATCCTGAAAGATAACCTGTCTACTCTCCACCAATCCAAGAGGATGAAAAAAATCATTCCTTCTCCCCCCTTGGTCTCGTATAGGAAACCAAGAAGCATCAAAGACCATTTAGTGAGGTCCAGGTTAGATAACCCTAAGCCGGTTGGCTCTTTTTCGACTTGTACTAACAAAAGATGCAAATTGTGCCCGAGATCACAGACCACTTCTACCTTCAAAAGTACTAATACCGGACATGAATATAAAATCTTGACAAATGTTTCTTGCAAGTCTAGAAATGTGGTCTACCTGATAACATGCAGAGTTTGCCAGAAACAGTACATCGGTGAGACTGAGGATGGCCTGAACATGAGAATCAATAACCACAGGTCATCCATTACCACCGGAAAAATGAACCTACCGGTTGCCCAACACTTTAATCAGGATAACCACTCCTGGGAGGACATGGAAGTTGTACCCATAGACCATAATGTCAGTTGGACTATAGACCAGAGAGTAGCCAAGGAAAACTTTTGGCAGTATACTCTGAAAACCATTGAACCAGACGGCTTGAATAAGCGCTCTGACACTCTTCATATGAGTAGAAAATACTAAATTCGATTTTTGTACTAGGCCTTTATTTCAGAGTCCTTACTTACTATGTTTATGAGATAGGTTCTGCTTGATCTTCCCTCACGGGTACTTTTTTGTAACACGCCCTATTTCTTCCGTTTGGATACGGAGGTCAATTGACGAAACTGTGAACGAGCGCCTGACTTCGTCCCAAAACCATATATTTTTCCCTATTTTCGGTTGCCCCTTTAAGCGCCCCTTTTGTTATACCACTTTCTATTCATACCGACTCACGCGTGTACAGTTCACCGGTCACTTTGCTACAGTATGGATGTATGTTTTATTGGGGGGTGTTTGCCTTGTTTTTCTTACTTTTAAAGGTGTTGTATGTATTTTTCATTTCATCTCACCTTTTATTTGCCCATTTTTCTCCAGTATCCGTTATTTTTCTTTAGGAACTTAGATAATTTCAATAAATATTCCATGTTCGTAGTAATACCGTTTATCCGCTAGATGGCGGTCTAATTTCATTCATTTTTTCCTGCCATTCATTCCCTCGTTTTACTCTATGATTCCTTTCCTAGCGATCATGTCTAAGTAGAATGGATGGTTTTCACGTCCCCTTTTATTTGTCTGCCTTACATTGTAACGTCCCTCTTCACTTTTTGACTGCCATGGTTTTAAGACATGCCTTCCAGAGCATAGCCACATAACACCATTATTTTTATGCCCCCGGAATCAAAGATTCGGGGGCATATAGTTTTTGGCCTGTCCGTCTGTTTGTCTGTTTATCTGTTTGTCTGTTTGTCTGTTTGTCTGTTTGTCCGAAAAACTTTAACATTGGACATAACTTTTGAATGGGAAGTGATAGGGCTTTCATATTTCACATGTGTATTCCTTGTGACAAGACCTTTCCATTGATACCAAAATTTTTGACCTCGTGACCTTGACCTTGACCTTTGACCTACTTTTCAAAAACTTTAACATTGGGCATAACTTTTGAATGGGAAGTGATAGGGCTTTCATATTTCACATGTGTATTCCTTGTGACAAGACCTTTCCATTGATACCAAAATTTTTGACCTCGTGACCTTGACCTTGACCTTTGACCTACTTTTCAAAAACTTTAACATTGGGCATAACTTTTGAATGGTAAATGATAGGGCTTTCATATTCACATGTGTACTCCTTGTGACAAGACCTTTCCATTGATACCAAAATTTTTGACCTCGTGACCTTGACCTTGACCTTTGACTTACTTTTCAAAAAACTTTAACATTGGGCATAACTTTTGAATGGTAAGTGATAGGGCTTTCATATTTCACATGTGTATTCCTTGTGACAAGACCTTTCCATTGATACCAAAATTTTTGACCTCGTGACCTTGACCTTGACCTTTGACCTACTTTTCAAAAAACTTTAACATTGGGCATAACTTTTGAATGGGAAGTGATAGGGCTTTCATATTTCACATGTGTATTCCTTGTGACAAGACCTTTCCATTGATACCAAAATTTTTGACCTCGTGACCTTGACCTTGACCTTTGACCTACTTTTCAAAAACTTTAACATTGGGCATAACTTTTGAATGGTAAATGATAGGGCTTTCATATTTCACATGTGTATTCCTTGTGACAAGACATTTCCATTGATACCAAAATTTTTGACCTCGTGACCTTGACCTTGACCTTTGACTTACTTTTCAAAAAACTTTAACATTGGGCATAACTTTTGAATGGTAAGTGATAGGGCTTTCATATTTCACATGTGTATTCCTTGTGACAAGACCTTTCCATTGATACCAAAAAATTTGACCTCGTGACCTTGACCTTTGACCTACTTTTCAAAAACTTTAACATTGGGCATAACTTTTGAATGGGAAGTGATAGGGCTTTCATATTTCACATGTGTATTCCTTGTGACAAGACTTTTCCATTGATACCAAAATTTTTGACCTCGTGACCTTGACCTTGACCTTTGACCTACTTTTCAAAAACTTTAACATTGGGCATAACTTTTGAATGGGAAATGATAGGGCTTTCATAATTCACATGTGTATTCTTTGTGACAAGACCTTTCCATTGATACCAAAATTTTTGACCTCGTGACCTTGACCTTTGAACTTTTAACCCAGCGACCTCCCATACATGTACTTAACAGAAAATAGTGTTCATACTAACAAAGATGCCACCGGGGGCATTCGTGTTTCACAAACACAGGCTTTATTCTTTGTCTTTTTTTCATCATTTTTTTTTTCTTTTCCTTTTTCATTTTTTTTTTCTGAATGTATGTTCTGAGTGTCTCCTGAAGAAGGAGCCGAGGTGCTCTGAAAATTTGAGGTAAATTAATTTAATGTCGTGAGTCTCTCGCACCACTTTTGTGCTCTTTAT
Organism: Pinctada imbricata; assembly: GCA_033119305.1. Lineage (NCBI taxonomy): Eukaryota > Metazoa > Mollusca > Bivalvia > Pterioida > Pteriidae > Pinctada > Pinctada imbricata. Next base: position 26,652,560 of record VSWD01000003.1, on the reverse strand, counting down.
ATATATATATATATATATATATATATATATATATATATATATATATATATATATATATATATATATATATATATAAGGACAATGCTGAATGAATTGCCTTTTCCTATCTTTGGCAAACTTGCAGAAAATAATTTAAATTTGTATTCTTATTTCATGATAAAGAAAACTCTGAATACCATTACTGAAATCCGAAATTTCATCATATTTTCTGTTGTAAATATATTTCTTGATTTTATCACAGGTACGGTTTTGCCTTAGAGTAATGATTGAGTAACCACTGTGTGTACAACGCATGTTAACTTCTGTCAATGATAATTCCGGTCCCTCATCTACAAAATGAATGAATTCCTATGTTATTCATTGAAATAATGTTTACAATACATTACGTTCAAATACACCACTCATGGACAACAGACAAGAAAGGGATGAATATCGAATTCATCTTCTTACATGGAATGACTCGGTTAGTGTCACTGCTGGTGGACCAGGAGTTACCGAAGACACATGTAGCCAAGACAGATCAACTTCGGTTGATAATTTCTTCGATGTGGGGTCGGTCTAGGAATTTCCATCTATTTCACCTTTACATCATTTTTTTTATATGATAACACTCTTGTAAATGCCCAATTTTTTGTCAAATCAAGGAGAGTCGAGGAGACAATAATTCTATTAAAGTGTGATTTGGGCTTTAAAGACCAATTGAAGAAAGCCTGAACAATATGAGAAACTCTAAATGGGGAAGCTTGATTCAAGAGAATGAAATAAATAGTATAAGTAAACAGAATATAAATTATATGTATCATATATATTCATATTAACAGTTCTAAGACAATGTAAAAATCATTATGACAATTCAGCGTTTCCTTATATTATTAAGATTTTCTTCAATTTGTCTTGTATGAAACTACTAACGACCGAATTGGCTCCTTGACTCCCTTGACACAGCCTATGGTAGCCCCGATATGTCTATCCGACACAAGGCCCACTGATAACGGCGTAGTCCAGACTTCACGCCGACTGACCCCCGGCTCGACCCGCCTTGGCAACACTATCTTTAAAGTTAAGGTTAAGGTTTTTGATAAATAGGTTTTTGAAAAAAAGGTTTTTGAAAACAATTTTGAAAAGACCAAATACTGCAGCACAGACTTGGCTCCCCGACTCACCCCGACTTTGAAGTCAGCATTAATCGGAATACAGTCTGCTTAACTCGCAATCAGTCGGGTCGGAACGGGATGGGTCGTAAAGACAACCCGACAAATATCACTTGAAATACTTTGTCGGGGTCTCACCCACAATTTTTTTGTCGGGGCTAAGTCGGAGTGAATTCGGGATAAATCGGCGCTTAGTCGCGGTAAATCGGAGCAAAATCTTGGTAGATCGGAGCTAAGTCTTGCTAGATGGGCATCAAACATTACTCCTATCTTAACGACGATTCACCCCGACTTCATTAAGACTTAACCACGACAAATCACGACTTACATCGACTACAATCACGACGTTGCCCCAATCTGCCCGATTAAAGCCGACTAAACCCCGAATTAGTCCTGACTAGATCGGATAATTATTAATTTCAGCATAACTAAGGCACCAAGACATTAAGAGCATCAAAAATAAATTTTAGATACGAATGAATTGTAGAATTCCACGTCGTAAAGCGTTAGACTCGTGTAAAATATGTCATTCAAAAATTGACTTGGAAAAAGGTGACATTTAAAGGAAATATGCCTTCTATTTGACATAAATTATAATGTAGGTCTACAAAGGTCCGAGTCAAGGCGGCATAGGTCGAACTACAATTGGTTTATGTCGGAGTCCAGTCGAGGTAGATCGTTATAAATCGATGCTAAGTCTGCAAAAGCCGGGGCTTATCGGAACAGGTCATTGCCGAGACGGGTCGAGCCGGAGGTCAGTCGGCGTGAAGTCTGGACTACGCCTTTATTAGTCTTCTTTATGTCGGATAGACATATTAGGGCTACCTCTGGATTTAGTCAAGAAAAATCTGTGCCCAATTACACAAAAAAATTTGTACGAAAAATTTCGTGTATTTTTTGTAACTTTCATCATTAAATAAAAGCCTAAAATGTTTTATAATTTCGATTATGCTTGGACTAAAGCTTATTGGAGATAAAATCTATATTACAGGCATCCAGATCTCACCTATGGTTAAATTGAACAATAAATTGGTCATGATATCATCTATTCTCGACAATGAAGACGTCTGATCAAGCCCTGCCCAAAACACAAAGGGTATCCAATTAATGTACAGTTTGTGATAGAGGAATCATTAAATATAGGAAGGCAATTAGCTGCAGTAGTAGTTCGAAATCGACCCATATCAGATGCACCAAGGATACTTCAAAATAGAAATATGAAAATATTAAGCCCCTGTCACACCTACACGTTCTCTCGAGACGTTCTTACTACATGTACGTCCTTGAAGTCCTTGAAATTTTTCGTAGTGAGAACGTGGCATTTTTTTTCTCCGGAAGGGCTTTCCGAAAGAATAATTGACGACTCCAATACGCAACACGACCTTTAGCTTCCGTAACACGTTCGTAGCGCGTCCTTCCGGTCTTTAATACGTTTAATCAAGTTCGCACTATGATCGGCCCCAAGTTCTCACTACGACGAAGGCGTCTGTGTTACGATAGTACGGCGTTTTTACTACGTTATCGAAGTCCTTACCGCGATTATGCTACGATCATGGCACGTTCAAAGGATAATTTAATTGTACGAGGTCTATTTTGATTTTTCGACCTCTAAAACCTAGAACGTGGTCTCTCGAGACGTTCTTACTACGTCCTTGAAGTCCTTGAAATTTTTCATGAACGTAGTGAGAACGTGGCATTTTTCACCCGGAAAGGCTTTCCAAAATAGAAATTGATGACTCCAATACATGCGCAAAACAACCTTTAGCATCCGTAACACGTTAGTGGCGCGTTCTTCCCATCTTTAATACGTTTAGTCAAGTTCGCACTACGATCGGCTTTAAGTTCACACTACGAGGAAGGCGTCTATGTTGCGATCGTACGGCGTTATTACTACGTTCTCGAAGTCCTTACTGCGTCCATGCTACGATCATGACACGTTCAAAGGATAAATTGTTTGTACGAGGTCTATTTTGTTTTTATCGACCCCTAAAAACGGTCGTGGTGATTCGGCGTACCGGCACGTTCGCCGGCGTCCTTACTACGACCTCAATACGTATCAGCGAGTTCTTACTGCGTTCCAAGCGTCCTTACTACGTTCACGCCATATTTCGTACAATTTTAGCGGTCGTAGTACGAACGCCATGCCAGAACGTGTCAGTGTGACAGGGGCTTAAGGACGGCAGAGACGTGACGATCTCCATATGATTGTATGTAAAAGTCTTAACAGTTCGTACTACGACCCTACTACGTTCGCGACACGTTTCTAATACGTCCATGAAGTTCTCAATGCGTTCGCAAGTAGTCCTTAACACGTTTTGTCATCAGCGCGTCCTCACTACGACTGTTTTGAACAGTTCAAAACGGTCGTGGTGGCTCGGCGTACGGGCACGTTCGTGAAGGTGTGACAGGGGTTTAGAAATATGCCAAACTTTTTTGTGTAACTAATGTTCTCTAGTGGAAAATACGCCATATCAAATTCTGAATAATGTTCCGAATGAAAGCAGAGTTTCCAACGAAGATATTCCTTCCAAAATCATATACCATGATACTGAAAACATTCATTTCTCAGATGAGATTGCTAATTCCAAAACTTTCAGAAATCCGCCTACTGGCAGAGCAAACTTAAGCAACAGTTATTTGTTTCATCAAATGTTGGCTAGATAAAACCGTTATTGATGCCTAAATCGAAATTGATGGATAGGACGTACTGAGGAAAGTCAGGAATCACAGGGATGGTGTTTGTACTAAGTCTAAACAATACACCGAAAACCTGGAGGCAATTATACATATACCGACTTACATTTTCCGAAATCAAGGCCGATTACCATTGGAGTATGTGGTCCATGCTTCAAATTTATCTGGTCTTCAATGATGCTTTTGAATTTGAAGACGATTAACATTATAAACCCCGAAAGGAGAATAATTTTTTGGAGAAATTTGAGGAAAGCCTCTCAAAGCTCGAAGTAGAAAATGAAACAATAATGCTAGTAATGTCGAAGGGTTCCAACTCTATACCTTCTGGAAGAAAATTCCAAACCAATTTCCATGCACCAGACGCGTGTTTCGAATCAGTGATGCTTCCAGTGGAGCCACCAAAAATAATTTCAGTAGCGCCCTCTTTAATTGTTTGAAGTTAGATTTTAACATTTACATTACAGAGAGTGCGCGGCTCCAAATTTCCTGTAGGGTCGATTCAGTAGCATATCTAAATAAAATCTATGTTCAAAATAGCATTGGAGGGATGGTGCTGAGATGTTAACCTCCTTTAATTTAGATGATATTTATCGGTGAAATGGCTAGTTTACGAAATAACAAAAAGATATATATGATGTCAGATTGATAAAAAGGCAAAAACAATGCTTCTTTCAGGTAACAGAGCTGGAAAGAAGTAATTAATACACTTGACAAACATAAGGCCACGGGGAACGATTTTAACTGTTCCACACTGCAACGCGAAATAAGTGTCTATATTAATAATGCCGAAGGGTTCCAACTCAATACCTCCTTGACGAAAATTCCAAACCATTTTCCATGCACCAGACACGTGTTTTGAATATTAAATTCTCATCAGTGATGCTTTCAGAGGAGCCACCAAAAATAATTTCAGTAGCGTCCTCTTTAATTATTTGAATATTTATACATTTATACCACTTGGTAAGTGTCACTGCTGGTGGACCAGGAGCCCCCGAGGGCACATTTAGCCTAATTCGATCAATTTCGGTTGATCGTTTCTTCGACGCATTCTAAAATTTCTGTTATCAAAATTTCTTGAAATTTCTAAAACGTTGGTGGTATAGCATCATATCCCAGCCACCCTACTACGTCTTTCGGTACGCTTTTTCGACATAGTAACTTTCATACTTTTTTTGGCATTTTACATTGTTTAGATTTGAGGATCACTGACGAGGGTGGAATACCCGAAACGTGCATGTCTGGTCCATGTTGCTAATTTATCTGTTTTTAAATGATGCTATTCAATTGGAAGACATTTACATGTAATATAGTTAAAATAATCAAAATCTTTGACTTCCTATTTTCAACTTACTTTGGTCCTCATAGAGAACTGATTTAAGAGTATAGTTTCGTGGTAATGAACGTAACTCAAAAGTAATCTTTTGAACGTTTTTGTTACTAGCGTTTCCAGCGTTTGTTTTCACAAGAACCATCTACATGACGTAATCATAACGTCATATTAGGGGATTCCCCTTGCGATGCACAGGATTTTTTTGCGGCTGCTCTACTTATTATTTTTATTCTTCTTAGTATATTCATTTAATTTTCTCTCTTGAATCATTACTTATTGAATAAAAGAAGAAAATCAAAAAGTGCTTTAGTATGTATGGTATTTTGTATAAGATAATATTGGTCTAAAAATAGAAGAGAAATATGATAATTCTCCATTTTGTCACAATTTGCCGATGAGAAATGAACAAAGGGTGTTTCAAAACTGCTAATGTCTATAGATTCTATCTCTAGTGCATATTTAATATCAAATAATGGACTTCCCATTATTTCAAAATATTATAATTTAACGTCATATTTGTTCCCTTGAGAATACAAGAAAAACGCTGAAATTCAATGTCTAAGTTTAAATTACCTTTAAATTAATTATATGACCTTGAAAGATTTCCAGGTTATCTTTTTACTCATATACTTTTTGTAATTGCTCACATGAAAAATTGTTTATAGACGAGGGAATAAAGCTCACTTAAATATGGTGGTTGAATGTGATTTTATATATGTGTCAAATGTTGTCATTATAACCTATTTTGTCATAGAATTCAATGAAAAGCTATAATTTCCCCACTCCAATTTGTCTCATTTTAAGAAGACCACAAATAGATATTAAAAAATATAGGCTTTATTACTTAAGAGTTATTGCCTTTGCAGTAATTTCACTGTAAAAACGGACAAAAATGTCTTAACAAATGTTTGATTTTTCCTCACGTTTAATAAAAAGATAACAGTAGAATAAGAATGAATGGTTCAGATTTTTAAACTCAATATTGTTATGATAAAGATGAAAGAATGCAGTTCTTCACATATTTTCCAAGGAAAATGAAACATGTCTCGTCAATCATGTTTTCTAGACCCTCAAATTTAGACATGATTACCATGCAACTGATGCTAAAATTTCATAATGCTCGCTAAAATTCCGCCTTAATACACCAAAGACAACTCATGTACCAAATGTTTTTCATTTCTGTGACATGCTCTTTTTTATGTCTCTGAGATTGTTTGACCAGTACTTACAGAAAATGCTATGCATTTGAAGAAGTGTAACATTTCGAAAAAGAAGGTACATGTAGTACAATGAACAATGAAGAACTTGTAAATATATCTTTTTCTTGCTATTACCCGAGTAGATTGATATTATTTACAATGTCGATAGACTGATTTCTAAGCATGAAAAGATTTGTAAACATACATACCGCATTTATATTTATTTAAACTGTTTCCTTGGTTTGCATTGCAATGGAACACCATTGAATCCTTGTTGCATCTGTACCCTACTTCACAAACCTTTGGAACTTTGTACGATACTGTAAAGCAAAACCTCATCAATGGATTTTCAGGATATTAAAATGAGACGAAACATATCAGTGCAATGGTGTAGTATGTATGGGTAACCTTAAAGTGACAAATAGAAGATACACGATATGTCTCATCAATCTTGACAGTATAGGGTGAAATTAGCCAAACAGAAAAAAAAATCTGAATCAGAAAGTTAAAAGCAATACCAGTAAATAAAGTTGAATATATAAAATACCAAATGCAAAAACTTATTTTACTTATTCTTCGTTTTCTTTAACTTTGTTTGCTTTTTTTTAATTTTTATTTCAAAAGATAGTCAAGGTCAAGTAACATTTTTTGACCTGAGTAACGCTTCTGTAAAATATTATTGAAGTCCATACAGGGGGAAGAGAGCTATGGCCTGGACCAAGTTTACCAATATAGTCTGATGCTACAAATTTATCCAGTCTTAAATAATGTTATTTAATCTGAAGACGTTTAATAATTCAGGTGGCTTATAACCTTGGTCCAAGGTCCTTGAGTCCCAAGTAACCATTTCGTAAAATATAAAAATCCATGCTGAAGGAATCCTGGCAGGATTAAGCCAATACAGCTTTTTCCTGCCTTCCGGGTCACGACACAACATTGGGTCCTGAGTTAATGTATAAAAATATTATCGATATCAATGTAGAGGGAATGGAGTTTTTTGTTGAAGATAATGCCCAATCATTAATTCCTAAATAACTATTGTATGTTAGTAATCTTAAAAACAATGAATTGAGGAAGAAATTATGCCCCAAACACACAGACATCTTGAGGGGTTTTTTTTTTAATTGGTTTACAGGGCAAGGGTATAAAACAACGAGCATACATACAAGGAAACATTCTCCAAAGGAAAAAAAAGCAACGTGAATCGCAAATCGAGATAATATAAGATTATCCGAGTTAACACTGTCACTTGTTTTTTGCATAGTGATCAGAAGCATTGCTTGCATCAAATTACGTTACAAGGATTCTATTGATATCTTTCAACATTGTGGGCTATATATTGAAATCATTTTTTATAATGCATTTTTGGAGTGACAAATCCAATACCTCACAATATACACTTTGTCGATTAGTATCTCGGTTGCATTGTGTTTTCTGGTCCATACTATGAAAATCTATTCATATTTTAGCATGCATTAAAAACTAGTCCAATGACAAATTAAACCACTTTCGTACCTTTACCCTCTAGCAATGCATTAAGATATCTGAGAAATACTCCTATTTCAACTTTTCGAATCGACCCTTAAAACTCTTCATTTTACACATAAGACTACGGACATCAAGTACCTTGTCAAACATCATACAATAATTGAAGGTTTAATGTTATGTTTCCAGTTTTTCGTCTGTGATGTCACAATTGAAAACATCGCCAAAGTATGTGATATCCGTAGCTATCAAATGAAACATGTCGGAAACCGTCTATTTGTATGGCAATTTTTAACCATAAACAAGAAATGGGTATGCGGATCGATAGAAGATATGAAACATTTTATTACCTTTCTATTTTATTTTTTACATGGGCCATTTAAATAACAGTCTAGTTATAAACATGTCACATCAACGTAATGTCGAAAACTTCGTTCTTAGGAAAAGTACAATGAAATACGTCATTTGTTTTGATAAGAAAGGAAGAACTATGTTGTTCTGCAGTTTAATTTAAAGGCGAGGCTGGAATTATGATTGGAATGGCATAAGGAATTAATTAAATTAAAACATACATATTTTGTGCAATGCTGCTGTATCATTTGTTACGCCATACATATTACCATCTATGTCAATTGAGCAGTGGTCTAAGGCTATGCTGTTCCGGTTTATTCCAAATGTTCCTTTGTTAATGCAAAAACAACGTTGCCTCTGAAAGAAAATATCGGACCAGATGACACCATTCCATAATACCCTTAACTTATTATTGGGTAAAGCTATCGGTTAACAAAAGCCAAACGCAAAATCCGAAGATCACAACCTTTGCATGGGCAAATTCTTGAGAAATTTCAAAGAAACATCGATACATGTGGAAGGAGATCGTCTGAAGTGGAAGCAGCGGAACATATAGAGAGATCTGCAGAAAAAAAACGAAGACATTATGAATCATTGGAACACGAAAAGGAAACTTAGGAAAACCACAATAGATTAATTAGCTTACGCGAACGGAATCAATCTTGTTCCACAACGCACTGATAGCGTTTTCTTAATATTTTAAAGTCGTAATATAGTCATTGGGCAGTAATTATGAATTTGAGTGACGGGTGTTGCATGCAAGCAAGAGATGCTGACTCTTCCTGGGCACCTGGTCTTACTCACATATTGGTAGTTCGCTTCTTTTATATGGTGGAGTGTTTTTTCTTTGTTTGCTTTGGTTCTTCCTTTATCCTGATGCTACGATGTTACGATGACGATGTGACGATGTCACGATGGCGATATCACGAAATGAATATTGTATCTTCGTCATCGTAACATCGTATATTTGCCATCGTGATATTGTTACCTTATAATCGTAACATCGTAACATCGCCATAGTAACAGAGAGGCATCGCCATCGTGACTTCGCTAACGCTGGCACGAGGACACGAAGGAGTCCAAACAGGATTCCATATATATCACAGAATTACCAATAAATTGTAACATAATTTCTTAACAGATCTCATTCCAGCAGTTCAAAAAGTACAATTACATATTCAAAATATTTACCAGGCTTACTAGTTACAGCGCAACAGAGAGGTGATATTTTGCGGTCTTCTCCGTTGCATTGGATTCATGCGTATTCATTTTCGAATTACCATTATCACAATTCAATGAGGAGAATTTAATTTGGAGATGTTTCCTATTTATTTTCGACTTTGTGCTTATTAATCAATGAAGTAGAATTTCTAAAAATCAATTTGATCCAAAAATGTTTCAAATCAGCATTACCAGTATGACATTTACTTCTAGATTTGTCACCTCGAGCTCGACTATCCATTTGCAAAATGAAGGTTTTTTGAATGTATCCTTTTGAATTTCACTCATTTTCAAATTCATTGTTTGAGATTGTTATCTTCAGTTCATTATTTTAAACATTTTTCTTTAAATTAGTATACATCTGATAGTGTAAAACTCGATGTATTGATTGCATATAATAGTTCTAAGTGATCGGCATTTGTGTTGGTTTCCTACAATTTGAACTTGTTAAGGTTACGTGATATAATAAAATGATATACATGCATATATAGAGATAGATATATCAAGGGATATTCACGTTTAAACCGATGTAAGATTTATATGGTAAATTGCAGAATTTAAAGCAGTCATATATTCTCCATGTTTTCAGGGATCTTTTTCCATCTAAATTTGACACATTGGAACAGCCTGAAAAGATAACAATTAAAGAATACTTGAATTCATACAGACTATCTCATAATAGAGTCGACTACATTAAAGAAAACTTTTTTGCATTATACATTGAACAATGGTACCCCGGATGTCACCCCGAATGATACCTCAATTTCGTTAAAATCGCGATTCTTAATAACATAATGAAGAAAAATTCCACCCTAATATTTTAAGCCCAAATGAAGTAAAGGCTCAAGATAGCCATTGTCATAGCGTTTTGTTCGTCCGTCGTACATGTAAGTTTGTAAACTTTCTGCCTTTCAACATCTTCTTAAAAACCGCTCGGAGGATTTTAATGAAACTTGACATGAATGGAGTACTACAGGTCATCAACCAAGTTTATCCATTTCGGATTGATCCCTTCATGAGTAGATCCAGGACGGGGTCAAATATGTCCAATATGTTCAAAATTATTCCTCTCTATAACCGAAGAATGGATTGATAAACTATTGGCATCTGAGTGATCAGGAAGAATGTATTGTTTCGTTTTCTTCATTTTGATAACATCCGATAACTTATTTTTGACGCGTTTTGACTTCATTTTTTGACTTAGTTTTTTAGATGCAAAAACTAAGATTTCTTTGATTCGTTTTTCTCTTGGCTCAATTAACTGATGCAATGAAGGTCATTTTAGAAATTATGATAAACATTTAAGATAGGGCTGGGACGATTCAGGTATCCTTCGATTCGGTTCGGTTTCGAATCACAAGGCCTCGGTTCGGTTAATTTCGATTCGGTTCATTTGAATGAGTTAAGATACAAAATAGTATATGTGAAATGGATAAATTTCTCAAAAATGAAAAAAAAAAAATCTAAATTGATTTTACCAAGCCATCACTTCAGTATAACCTTATAGAGCATTAATTTACGTATATATCTGAAAAATGTGTGGGTATATATATTTAAAAAATCCATATCAGTTTAACATTCATAATTATTGTTGATGCAATTTTGTGCTCCAACACAACAGCATGTACTGTGAGAAATTAGATATAAATACAAACTAGCAAAGTTCAACACCTCATTTTTCAACAACCAAGTACATGTATAAACAGGTTTCCAGTAAATATTTTTAGTGGACATACAGCTTTCCTTTCATGATATTTGGCGACTACAATCCCGGTCCATTCTTTTTACTGCTTGTCCAGAATTTCTGATTACAGAAAGCGAAAGTAGATCTACTTTCACTTTCCTTTTCGTGGGAGGTCTGAAAGGGTGGGATGCACTTAAATCGGCACGATGAGTGAATGTACACTCTTTTCTTACTTTTTGGCATTCTTAAATGTAATTTCTTAGCTATTTCAAACATTTTTCTGGTTACTATTTTGCTGTAATTCACGTTGATAAATTACGTCTGAACCGAATCGAAATCTGCAATTCTACGTCGATGCATCGAACCGACAGTTCTAATTTCGAAGCACCGAAATTTTCGGTGCACCGCCCAGCCCTAATTTAAGATATTCAGTCTCCAAGTCGAGAAGGCAAGGCAAATCGTTAGAATTTCCATAGGAACGGTTGCGAATGAATAACATTCAGAAGTGAGACCAGGTACCCGGGGATAATCAGCGTCTCCTGATTGCATGCAACACCCGTCGCAACACCTCCATGGAAACTTGTCAAATTTGGTACACTGCATTGAAACATATTCCAACTTTCCTGTAATCAAATTAGACCTAAACTTCTAAAACTACGGGGTATCTCCCTCATTGCTTAGCTCTATCCTTAGTTGGGCTTTCGTCATAATTTTTTCGATCATGTTTGGAATTAAGCTCCTTGCGCCTACCCTCTAACGGTTTTTGGCCATATTTTTCACTTACATACGCTTCTGAATAAACCTTACACATAATTTGGAGCCGCACATTTTGGCAAGAGGTAATTAAAAGTCTATATTATAGATAGCGCCAGGAAAATTCACTTTGGTTTCATTTAAACTGTTTGACATTAAGTACTACTGACGAGGATTCAATATCCCAAAGACATGCTACATGTATGTACAATAAAATTTGTACTATATAACATATATGTCGATATTGACAGTTGTATCGATGTATATATTGATGTACACATCAGGTAAGTTATTCTTGTTTGGTGATGATAACAGCCATTCAATAACATTTCAGAATGTCATTGATCATTTTGGAAAGGGTGGTCTGATATGCTTTAGGTATCCCCGCAGCGACCGAAGAAATTCCTCAATTGTTAAAATGAGTTAAAGAATATTCTGACGATAACCTCAACAGTACTCATAATATGACACCAAGTTGAGCATCGACGGACCCCTAGCAAACTAGAGGTGGGACCAGGTATCCGGGAGAAGTTAGCATCCCCTGTTGGCTAACCGCACTCGCCGTCGATGTTCACGTACGAAAATGAAAATAAATGAAATGCATGCGATGTCTGTCGTTCTGTCTATATAGAAAGTGGTATGCGACAATATCAGGAGGAAATACATGTATTCAAAACACTTACTGTCAAACCCCTCGTGGGGAACTTTTTCATGAGCCCCGCACGACAAAGTCTTGTAATTCAATGGCATCATTTAAGAACAGATAAATTTGCAGTATGGACCAGACATGCTCGTTTCGGGAACTTCACCCTCGTCAGTGATCCTCAATCTAAGCAATGCAATATGGCCAATGAGTGTGAAAGCCATTATTACCAAATATGTACCGAAAAACGTAGCAGGATGGGTGGGATATGATGCTAGAGGACACATGTTTTAGACATTTCAAGAAATTTTGATACCAGAAATTTTCGAATGCGTTGAAGAGACGATCAACCGAAGTAATTCGAACTTCGATACTTTCTTCTTGTGCCCTCGGGAACTCCTGGTCCACCAGTAGTGACACTCATCGGGTGGTACAAATGTTAAAAGTCTTCAAACACAATTGCATCATTTAAGAAGAAGGTAGGGGTCCGGATCTCCTTAGATATTTATGATCTGTAAGATCTTTCAGATCTCTGAAATGTATCTCTTTAAGAAGAGATACATTTGTAGCTTGTACCAGACATGCACGTTTTGGGTAGTACGTAACCCTCTTAAGTGATCCCCAGTCTAAACAATGTAATATGACCAATCAATGAGAATTCAAACCGTTGTGCAATATAACCCTGGACAAGTAGCTTACTTGCAAGCTGTCTGGCTCTAACGATGAAAGCTCAGAAAAAAAACCACCATAAGCATTAAAACTAGATGAATTCTTATCTGAAAGTATTTTGCTGATTTCTTCTTAATTTATATATATATATACGAGTATATATTTTTAACAGCATAAATATGAAGGGAAAGAATTAATTAGCATGTTTTAACATTTCCCCTGAAAGATGTAAGCGTTAGAGCCAGACGACCTGCAAGTAAGCTACTTTTTCTTGGTTATATCATAAAACGGCTGAAATCATCACCGAGGTAGTTCTAAGTTCGCTTAGTTCAGATTATGAAAACATATCAGATCCATCTTTCAAGAATGATCAGTGACATTCTGGATTGCGAAGGAATGGCTGTTATCATCACGAAAAAGATATATTTACCTGATATGTACATCAATATGTAGATCGAGACACTCACCGAATTCAAAAAGTTTTCATAGAGCTGTTGCAACGGGTTTTGCATGCAAACAGGAGACGTTGACTCTCCCGGGGACCTGGTCGGACTTCGGTAGGTTGTTCATTCCGATGTACGCAACTATACCAATAGGAATTGACCCTTCCGAACGCGGGAAAAATTTGAGAAATTCCATGACGTCACAATGTAATTTCGATGTTTGACCGAGGTTCGGAGCTTGTTTGTCCGAGGTAAACACATGGTAAAAGCATTGTGACGTCAAGAAATTTTGAATTATTTTCCCGCAATCGGAAGGGTAAATTCTAATGGTTTTGCCTTGCATTCTCGGTGTTGAGACTGAACTTGCTGGGCACTTCTGTGGTGTTTATTGCCCATATACTGTTTTAATATTTATCATAAATTGAAAGGTAGCTATATAGGGATGTTCAAGAAGGCTCGATTGCAGTACCCACAGTAAAACTTAAAAAAAAACGAGTAAGAAAACAGAGAAGACACACAAAGCAAGATAAAATGAGAAATGTAACTGTGAAAATGTTTTATAAGAATATCAGGTTTTATACTTTTTTCAGCATCTGTATGATAGGTTTGTCTTGAGAGCCCAAAACAACCAAACTTAGTGGGCTCAAAATCGAGAGGGACCTTTTTTTTAATTTTATTTTACCCCATATTTTAGCTTCTAATGCATTTTTCTTATATTTGTTTTTATTTTACCCCATACTTAGCTTCTAATGCATTTTTAGTTTAGGTCACAGCCTTTTTTGTTACAAGTAAGCGTCAGGTCAAGTAATTAAAACCTAGCTACCTATCCGCTATAGGCCGACGTTGGCAACCATCTGGACATTAATATGCATACCTGAGTGACTTAGGTTTGGCAGGCTTGATCTTGCTTCTTTGAAGATCTGGCGCGTCTAATCAACTTAGTCGCGCGCAATGTGTTACATAAAAGACATACCGACAGATAATCCTTTAATACGCTAATAAGATACACAAGTTTTATCGGTTTAAGCTGTCCATCAAAAAATCATATGGGTAAAAGCATACAACGGCACAAAAAGAGCCTTTTAGGTCAGCTGTTTAGTTAACATTTTATACTTAGCCTTTGTAAGATTAAATACCCAATGAAAATTGATAAGACTACACGTCTGTCTTTAAAAAAGCCAATACTGGTGGGAAAATATGGAAGAAGGTTGGTGCATTTTTCTTTTGCAAACAATATACTTAAAACATACAAGCTCGCTGGCGTTTAACAAACAACCTTGATGTGATCTTATCCTAATGATTTTTATTGAATTTCTGTTACTTTTTTTACAGTTCAACATTCTCATTATTATTATACCCCCGCCATATAATGGTGGGGGTATATAGTGATTTATATTGATATACTGTTGAGGTATTCTAGTAGAATTTTATCTATCTATGGTTTTGAATATAGATACACTGCTCCCCCGATTTATCGCCCCTCGTTAAACCGCCAACCCCGGCTACCGCCACTTTTTCCCAACGTACAGATTTCCTCACATAATAAACCCCCGTTGTAACGCCAACCCCCGCATACCGCCATCCGCCACTGAATTCGGCGTACAAATTGTCGTATTTGGTAAATAAAACCCCCGATTACAATGCCATTTAATTGAGTTGTTATCACTAAACAAACAACTTAGATTCATAGGTGCACTGTCTTGTTAATTATCGCGCTTGGGTTTATTTCGTTTACATGTATGTTTTGATAAACAATCAAATATAATATGTACGTTTACCTATTTAGTGTAATTTGAACTTTAATTAATACTTATGGCGATCCCAGATTTTAAAAAGAAAACGGCATTTAGCCCAGCATAAAATTCAAGCGTCATTGAACCGACTATAGATGAAAAAGTAAAAGATGCGTTGTGCATATATTTCGGCGCTACTGATGCCAATGCAAGGAATGTGCTAATCAGTGCCTACATGTTCTAAAATACGAATAAACCTGTATCATGACTTCTATAAGGGGCGGCACCCGGCGAAATTTCGCCGACTCAGATGACAAAAGTCGCCGGTTTGAATTTCCTCTGATCGTTTATTTGCTCTAAAATTTCTCAATCGCCGCCTCAAATAAATCGTTTTGAACACTCTGCATGTACATGCATTTTTCTTCGACCCAGCACATTCTTGAATTGCGAAAATAAGATTTTTTTAAAGCGTATAGCTGTCTTATCATCCTTTTATTTACTCCCTCGATGTAACGCCACCCTCACTTTAACGCCAATTTTTTCTCTGGACGGATGTTGGCGTTATATCGGGGGAGCACTGTATTTACATAAAAAAATTGAATTTAATATATCACATTTTTTAGCTGGAAATACTGAATCGAAGTAAGATATTTTGAACCGTTGTTATCGGACTTTTTGGGTAACCCATACTGCCCTAATGACGAGCTACGTCAATTTTATTACCATTTGTTTATATAAGGCTCATGATCACTCGGGTATAAATCACATTTCTATCTCTTATATCTCTTTGGTGTCTTGCTGTGCTTGTTTACTCTGTGTTTTCACATCGGATGTTTCAAATGGTACTTTGCTGTGGGTGCTGCCAACAAGTCCGGTTAGAGATCCTGTCCTTTCTTATTCTTTAAGATTTCCTGTATTCTCGCGTCAGTGATGTGGCCACTGTGCCTCTGGTTTATGTGTAGTCTTTTGTGTTTGATGTTTACATGTCGTGTGTCTCTTTTCCGTCTCGTGCTGTACTCGTCTTTTGTGTTTTTGCATCGGGGTGTTTTACTGTTTTGCTGTTGATGCTGCAACGGGGTCTTGTTGGAGATCTCCTCCCTTCTTGTTTAGAAAGAAGAACAGGAAATAACAACTTCAAGTACTTCAAACGTGTACACGGCCCCTTATTTAGTATGCTCACTGAAATAGTTCCATGGACATGTACAAAATATATTTTTGGCTTATCACTTGTTTTATTTTGAAAATATAATGAAAACTCAGCATTATGCTGCTCCATTCATCGATGTGTTTCCTTCTTTGTAACCGATTTTATTTAATTTTATTTTTGTAGATATGGATCTCGCATTTGCCATCAATCTCAATGGCAAACAATATTATCAGTATGCATATTGAAAATGGACCTGATATTTATACTCGACGAGTGAGTTCCATTTTTCACAAACGTTTAAAATCATCATATTTCACTCGTAGCAATTACTTCCAAATTTGATATCGAAAAATTAAACCATATTCTTTGTATCATGATTATAAATCCTTAAGAATATGTTGTACGTTTATCTGAAAATATTCACCTAGGAATTCAAGCCAAGCTGTAGTCTTCGGTTGAATCCTTTTGTAGTTACCAGTCCATACCGTATCTGTACCTATCAAAGTTTTAAGTTTTTCTTCATTTTGAAATAAGGAATCCCCAGCTCCTACTACGTAGCCTTCATATCTATTTCGACATTCCTGTGCGGCCTCCCGCCATGTTTGCCCTTTCTCCGTAACATTGAAGGTTGAAGAAGAAGCAGCACAAAACTCTACAAAGTATGAAGCATGAATATATATCCATGGTGAACAAAATAAGTGAAAATCGTACTCGTCTAGATTAGCATATTTTGATAATCTTCTATCAATAACATAATGGATCCAACGATACATTCAATGAAAATTGGGCGTAATTGAGCAACTTACTCTACAAATAGAAGTTATATTTATCAGATATAGGTGTATTTTAGGGGCGAATACACTAAAATAAGTAAAATTAAAGCCTCCTTCACACGTTCTCGGACCACGGATAGCTACGGATCGAGAAAAAATTCCTTCGTAGTCCATAGCTATCCGACATGAGACAGAATTTGTCTAGTAACATGTTTAAAATTTTCTGCGACGAATGTTGTCGTGACGGAGTCGTAATGGGGGTGCTGTACAAATGTAGCCACCTGTAGCGCATCCAAAGCAATCCATGGCATTTGTTTGTGGTAAAATAGCCATACGGATAGCTACGGATAGCCACGGACTCGAAAATAAAGGCTGCGGTTAGCCGAGGACTTTGTCTTTAATAAATTTCAAATCTATCGGTATTCGGTGCGTTTTTTGGTCAAAATTTGAGTTAACACTACAACTTCTCAATTTCAGGAAATGATATAAAGACTACAATACTGGTATAAAATATTTGAGATCGTCTCAACTTGAAAATATTAAATATTTTAGTAAATAACTGTGATTAAAAGTACAGAGGAAATTTAAGTCAGTCTTACTAGTCCGTAATGAAGTCGTAGCTATCCGTGCGCGAGTTGTGGGTATCCGTTCTGGAGTCGAGATAATCTGTAGGTCTTACCTATCAATATCTATTAGTATGCGTGTCGTAGCAACCCATATCTAGCCGTACGCAGGTCGTAGCAATCCGTAGCAAAGTCGGGATGATATCCGTAGTTAGCTATTCGTCCTTGATTCGTATCAATTCGTACCAATCCGTACCGGGGTCGTAGTATTGTGGTTCATCGAACATTTTTCGTCCCGAATCGCCAGGGATGGATCATTTTTGTAGTCGTAGCGAAATCGTGACTCGATCCGTGAAAATTTGAAGGGGGTTGATAATTCACATGAGTTATTTCTTTATTTGAATAATCGCATCTTGTTTTATCCTATCTTTTCATTTTCTAATATTCAAATGTTCGTCACTGTATATCTTCTACTTACAACATGTGGATATTAGGTAAGAAACAAGAACTGTAATGTATTTGCTCATCATGCTCCATTATGAAAATGAAATATACTTACTTGATATAAAAAATAATGTAAGTACAATTGTAATCATAATATTACATATAGTCACAGCTGACTGGGTGGTACATTGCATTCAGTGCTGACAAGCCTCCGTTGAACAAGGGGTATTTCAAGGATCTTTGAATGACTAAATCCTCCAGAAATCCTTATCCCTTCCTCTGCTGTTGTATCTAATTATAAAAAAAACATAAAAAGAATTACACTAAAGCTGATCTGATATATGTTTCCATGAATGTTTTAAGTGAATAATAGTGCACGGTCATAAAACAGTAAACATCACACATTCATACACACAGTAACCTAGAGGTTATTGGAAAACAATATGTAATATTATGTTTATCACGGAGATTTTCACATAAAAATAAATCACATAAGTTTTTATGCACAATCAATGTAATTCCTTTAAATGCCAATATTTATACGATCGTGTTCCATTTCTGCATGCTAACGTTCGCGACATCATAATGCATAAGATCTAAAGATACATTACACGACGGCTGTTACAAATGGCTAACCAAAACCGCGATGACCTGCATTTTAACCATTTTACCTAGAAAAACGCGATTTCAGAAAACAAGAATGAAACACACAACTGTGGTACCAGTATATATCATGAATGTCATAATTTGTGTTTTGTTACCGGTACGCCACACAGAGCAGGTCATTGATTGCATTTACGATAAGTTTTCTTTTTTTATATTCCTATTTCTAAATGCCATCTCCCTACAATATACCGCATACCAAAACCCCACAAATCTCCTAACAAGTTTCGATACATTGCTAATTCTAGCAACTGCTCTACTACAATTTTGTCTAGAAATCTGACGTCAGCACTCTCGACTGTAAAGGAACACGTGGTCAAATACTGTGGAACTGTCTTGAACAGGAATGGCGTAAACTTCTTTTGGTCTATCAAACATTCAGCGAATGTGACTGACAAAATGAAATCAAGGAATTATTAAGCAAATAACGCAGTACAGAATAATATGGGACTCATTTTGCAGTCCCAAATCTGGGTTTCAATGCAATTTTATTGAATATCCCGAATTAATCTTGTGTTTCTTAATGTATATCAATGAAAGAAAAAATCAGAGATTGTTGATGAGAGTTTATTAAACTGAAAGTGTTACTGGAGGTAAAGTTTGGAGAATATTCCCCTAGAAATGATCATAAGAAAAATATATAATAATCCCCTAGAAATAACAAAATGATACATTTATGAAACTTCGGGAGCATTCCCCTAGAGATATTCCTTGAAACAATAATTAAAATATGCATCTCAAATGAAGTTTGCAAAAAGTTTGCATAGAGGAACATTCCTCCAGAAATATCGATCGGATACTTTTCACATTCTCCAAGAAATGATCATTAGAAAAGTATGAAATGCATGTGACAAATAAAGTTTGGAGGAACCAGCAAATTGTAGGAATTCCAATGGGGACCAATTGTGCCCCACTCCTTGCCGACATTTTCCTTTACTCGTGCGAAGCTGAATTCATTCAATCTTTGGTCTCTGAAGGGAAAAGATACTTAGCTTCTGACTTCAACTTCACTTACAGATACATAGACGATGTGTTGTCCGTCAATAATCCAAAATTCACGGATTACCTGAGCGGTATCTATCCTTCGGAGCTTGAAGTCAAAGAAACTACAGAGACAAATAATTCAGCATCCTATTTGGACATAATGTTGTCCTACGACACTGATGGTCACATGACCACCTCACTCTATGGCAAACGTGACGACTTCAATTTCAGCACTACAAACGTTCCTCTTCTGAGTAGCAACATCCCTTCATCGCCTGCTTATGGCGTGTTTATATCTCAGTTGATACGCTATGCCAGAGCAAGTACCAAATATACGGATCTTGTTCTGAGAGCTAGGATTCTTTCAGATAACATTCTCAGTCAGGGATATGTTTGTGACCGACTAACATCATCGTCACTGAGGAAGTTCTACGGTCGATATGGGGAACTCGTCATACACTATGATGTCCCACTCTCCAGAATGGTGGATGATATTCTGTCATAGACCATTTGAACCATCCAACCAAAGATTTTACTCTATGTCTTCCGAAACGGAAGTAACCGGATGTGACAGTTCTACCGCATTGAAGCGGCGAGTGTTGCATGCAAGCAAAAGATGCTTACTCTTCCTGGGCAGCTGGTCTCACTCCCATATCGGGAGTTCGCTTCTTTTCATGTGGTGGACATTTTTGTCTGTTTGCTTTGGTTCCTGTTTTTTTCCTGAATTCGTTAATTTATCAAAGATGTGGATTTATAAATTCAGATTGTTGTAGAGTTTCTTCCTATATGTGGACAAATTTGATTGGTGTCATTAAATCGTGAGTATTCTCAATTTAATATTTGCTCCCCATAGCCTCCTGTAGTAAGAATATGAAGCCTGCGGAATCCAATATGGCCGCTATGCAAATTAGGAAATTGAGCGCTATTTTGCCATATGAAGTAATGAGGGGGGGTTCAAGCCTGAGGGTGATATAACCTATTATGCATGCATGTACATGTAATACTGCGGGGTTTTGTTTAGTTCAAGGGAGTCTATGTAGGAGTTGGATGGATGTGACATCATTTTGATCCGCGCTATAAGAGGTGGGGGGGGGGGGTAGATTGGTCTAAATATGACCATGGATTTCATCTTAAATTGAGGGGAAAAATTGACCGAATGATTTTACACAAAATTGGAGGATGGTGGTGAGAAAATAATGAATATTATTGGCAGACAAAGTAAAATGTTTTACTCGATTATGTGCGAGATACAAGTTTCATTTAAGTATACATGTAAATACAGATTTATCTCGACAGAGTGGAGGTTTCTCCTTTCGGTGCCCCTGACGTTGAACATTGCACATTTTCATAAAATTGTAGTTTTCCGGCTTTTTTTCTGAGTGGAGAGGGAATTGCAGTTACACGTCACTTACATCCACTGTCAAGGGGAGGGCATGGCCAGTCATGATTATGCAAGATTGGTACATAATTATATTAGTACTGATCATATCCTTTTCCTCGAATCTGGATGCGTTTAAATTTGTTTGTTTGTTTTTTTGGGTTTTTATTTGTTAATCTTCCCGGTAAGCAGTATCTCTCTCTCGTGAACCCCTGCATAACGTCCTATCTGCACTCGATTTTGGACCTGTGTTATCGCCAGCATGTGTAACAATGAAAATAAAAAGGTTCCCTGAGTGACGAAAAATAATTTCAGAAGACTCTCGACCTTGCATCTGACCCCTCCTCCAAGCATTCTGACTGGCAGAAAGAAAAAAATTGAAATGAATGGATATTACAAATGTAAGAGAAAGACATGGCTATATAGGGAGGGGACGGAAAGGGGGGGGTACCACTCTCCCCCTCCCACCCCCCTTCCTCTCTCCTCCCGACCCCTGCCTCGACCCCCTCCTCCCTCCTCCCTTTCAATCAAAAGTCATCGTGCTTAAAGGAAATACATGTATGACAATGCACTAAACCGACATACATGTACTTGTCACATTGTCACATTGTATATATAAGAGTAAATTAAAAACTTCTTAATCACACTAGTTAGCGGGCATGGTTTTATTAGCGTACATTACTTAACTGTTGCTTATAGACACGGTCCAATTTAATATCAGGGTGGGGGTGGGTGGGAGGCGGCTTGTATTTTTGTTGTCGGAGCAAGATTTTTTTTCCGCTCCAGACAGGGGCAAAATTATTTTATTACAAAGCTGGAAGAGGGATTTTTTTGTCTTTCTATAGAATTACATGCATATAATAAATCTGTAATGCACAGGCAAATCTGTATGTGTTTAGAGAAAGCTTTGGCCAGTTAAGCGAGCCGGAATTTTTTTAAGGATGTAACGCAGTATTTCGTGCAAATAATTTAATTAAGAGGAAACAGTGAATTAAATTGTCATTTTAAAAAAGAGCAAGATTTTGCTTTCAATGAATTTTTTTTATTAATAACTGGGATGATATAGGAAAATTTGGCTTATTTTGGCCAAAATATAAGAAAAAAAGGGCACATCCAAAAATATAGGAATTATAGGAAATATACATGACCGCTTTGAAAAATGCCTGCAAACTACATAATGATAAAGTACATGTAAAGTTGGGGGGAGGGGGTCTGGGGTTGGTGTCAAGACAAATGTGTATTATATATAGAGCTGAATTTCGTGGTAATATTTCAAATTGAGATTATGTACATGAACAAATAAGAGCAAGATTATTTATATTTAAAGTAATTTCCTTTTTTTGTTACTGTTACCCTCCCAATCATAACACTTTCTCCCCTCTCCCGCCCCTCTCCTTCCCTCTTCCTGCCCCCTTACCCCCCCCCCCCCTCTCACCCCTCCCTCCCTCCCATCCCCTTTCCTCCCCCTCCCACCCCCTTTCTCCCCCCGCTACCCCCTCATATAGTGATAAAAGCTATCGATATAGTGATAAATTTATAAAACCGTTAATTAAAATGATGCTTAATCAAATTATGAATTTGTTTGAAAATCAATACAAACTTGAAAAACATTGTCGCAGATACAATAAATATATAATTGCAATTGCTGCTAAACAATATAGGAAAGCGGAGGGGCGCACAAAGAGATCTTATATGAAGAGTAAAATCTACTGCATTTGGTCATGACTTCCATTGGATTTGCACATTACTTTATGTCTTCATCAACATATTATAATTATTATTGACAATATACACTACACATTCTTCGAGAAGAATTTAAATTCTTGCCGAATTCACTTGATTATGCCGATTTTGAGACAAAGATATATGAATTTTCGTTGAAATGTACCGGTACTGAAACGTTTTTAAGAAATTATCTCCCCCTGTCAATCGCGCATCACTTGAACGTTTGAAATGGTTCTCGGGAGCAGATCTTTTAGGGGTACTCGTAGAAGATAGATTAGCGTAAGTTGTTCCTCAAATATATTGAAAGAAAAATTTGGTGTAAATCGAATCTTCCATGATTTATCTATATAGTTCTTGCTAAGACAACTTGATTTTTTTTTTCATATTAAACCTATACGGGGGCGTAGTCAATGAAGGTGTAACGCAAAAACCAGGGTGCACCGTAACATTTTAAAATCTAATCCATAAATATATGGAATTCACGACTTTTCGTAGCAAGATATATGAAATTTGAATATTTCTCTACACAACATAAACCATAAGTTCACTGAGGAATTAGTGGAACAACTTGCGCTCGATGATTCTTTTTCGTACTGTGTACATGTGCTATAAATAGCGAACACGCGACTTTCAGCACACCAGCAGAACTCGCCAATGACCCTTGACTTTCCTTCTACAAGTATTAGCTTTCCAAAAAAGCTTGGTCGATATCAACATCTCTTTAATCCCACCACAGTTTTTTTTTCGTCGAAAGGAGGTGCTGGATCCGCCACTGAATTTGGAGGGAAATAAGGGTAAACTTCTAAAAAGTTCAAATTTTGTGACTCGTACAGTCTTGTCGACTTTTTTATCGCTCATTAATTTCTTTGTTTCATTTATCAATTTGTCTTAGGTAAGAAAATAAACAAACAAACAAAGTGGTATATCCTTAACGAGAAAAAGCTTAGTCGGATGAACGGTTAGAACCTTTTTAGCCACTGGCACCCCTGATACGTTGTGATCGCGTATTTCTTTGTTGCAATTGATCCAAGGATCCAGAAATGTCGTCCATAGGAATTTTGAAGGCATAGGGTTCACTGTAACACTCACTAATTGGTCATGACGACA
Organism: Pinctada imbricata; assembly: GCA_033119305.1. Taxonomy (NCBI): domain Eukaryota; kingdom Metazoa; phylum Mollusca; class Bivalvia; order Pterioida; family Pteriidae; genus Pinctada; species Pinctada imbricata. Next base: position 26,628,420 of record VSWD01000003.1, on the reverse strand, counting down.
TGTCCCATTTTTGTGTTGTGGATAAATAAGTGGGAGGTCATGGGAATGCCTGTCTCTGGTCACGTGTTTTTCACTAGTCATGAAAGTGGGAGGTCATGGGAATGCCTGTCTCTGGTCACGTGTTTTTCACTAGTCATGAAAACGTTTCTTTCATAAGGATTATTCAATGATGCATTATTGAATCTGACGGACTCAATTAGGAACTTTCTTCTATTGACAGCATCCGGTCTACAAATCTAGTAAGGTCGATTTCTTGAAATCGACCAATAAAGTACATATCCATACTTTTGATTACGGTGGCTCCCTACTCGAACCGTTATAGGTTTTTCCTTATATGCAGCAGTTTGCGTATAACGTTTTACAATAGCTGGTGAGGGACGAGCCAGCGCATTGAAAAACACATGCAGAAGATCTTAAATGCCAAAAGAAGCAAAAGATGGTGCAATCTATCAATGTCCACACCAATCATATGGTATTATTTCTTAGTTGAAAATGTGATGAAATTATAAAGGGGTATCCTTGTGTTTGTAGCCATATCTTGATCATTTATAAAATTGTATACCTGTATGTGATTTTTTCACCATCTACATAAATTAACGTATAAGATGATCCGATTTGAAGAAATTCCATCTGTTGTTTTTTGCACAAAAATGTGATATACTGTATATTATTTGTCAAAAATATGATAATATTCTAAGGGGGTACCCCTATGTTTGGAGCCATACCTTGGTCATTTCAAAAACTGTGTACCTGTATGTGATTTTTTCTTCATCTACACACATAATTTTATGAATTATTACAAAATGATAAAAATTCATCTTTTTTTTTGTATGCATGAAGTTTGATTTAGTACATACTCTTGGTCAAAAATAATATGAAATTATAAGGGGGTACCCTAATGTTTGGAGATATATCATACTTAGATTTATGTTACAATATCATTTTATGTGTTTCATTTCTTCTATATGACTTGTTATCATAAAATAAAACAAAGCAAATAAACATATTCGTATCATCACTGAATTTGGAGGGTCCAAAAGCATATGATGGATATTTGATATTTCTCAATTTTTAAGTGTTAGGGTACCTTTCTTTAATGTACTGTATCTTTAATGAAAACAAAATTACCTATCTATGTCTGTGATAATTATGTCATTTTGACTATTATGTATAGAAAATAACCTTAAAATACAAAATTCATCTGTTAAATTCACGAGTAGGGACCCACCTTAAAGTATATTTTATTGAGGGAAAGAGGTGTCAATTACAAAGGTGCGATAAAGGTGATCATGGTATTTCCATGGGACGCCTTAACATACTCGCGAGTATACCCTTGTGTCTAGTGGTTAATTAATTTCTGAACAGCCCTCGTAGTAAAATAAAAGACATACATGTACATGAATGACAGCCACATTTGAATAACTATTGAAGGTTTGCTATATTTGTTAGTATACAATACGTTATATGTAAATTTATGAGCAATTTCCTTTTATTCTGACTAACTTGACATTTTCAGACCATACAAACGAACTTTAATATCAATCAAATGACGACTAAATCATATAAAATTGGTACTATAGAATATATATTTCAATATTGACAATTCTTATATCATTAAATCATATTCATTTTTGTCTCCAGAACCTGTGTGATTATTTGACGTAATCATCCATATTTGTCATCTTTCTTCATTCAAAATTCGTAATAGACATTTTTCACCGTGACGGACTTCTTACCTCGAGTTTCGTACTTCGCACTTCGAACATTGAAAAATCAGTGGTAAAGCTTCCGTTCACGTATAAACTCATAAGCGGAGTCATCTACATCTTGATAAGTATACTAAATGGAATTAGTATATTGCACTTCCTGTACTATTGGTGCGTTTTTTCTTTTGTGCAACCCTCTTTTAAATTAAAGAGCGAAGTACGAAGTGCGATGTGCAAAGTTCGTCATGGTGAAAAATGTCTAATAGTAACAATATACCTTAAAACAGACATTCATGTGATGGAAACGAAGAAAACTCTAAAAAATAAGAAATAAGTGTAATTTAATCCAGTAACAAATAACTTATAAAGTATATACAACCACATAATTTATAAACATGTTAAATGAGGAAAAACTGCTAGTAGCATTCTTAAATCAACTATTGACTATTTTTCAGCATTGAAGCTTATAAAGATACGGAAGTTATATTGGAATTTTTTTTCCAAGTCAAATCGATAAAATTGCAAAAAGTAAAACGTACCATTGTTTTCATATAAAATCAACATGTACAAGATATATAGCCATGAACGCCCTCTTCCGTTAAAAGTTACATATAGTTCCCCGTCTCTTCAGACACATCAGTTCATGTATTGCGGAATATAAATAGAACGATTGCTTGTGAACACAGCCCTTTGTCTGAAATTACAGGAAATGTACAATTGTAAATTTGAAGTCGAGTCGTCGCGATTCAAAAACATTTCAGACCTTAGGCGATTGTTTCCGGGAAACAGAATACCACTTATAAATACAAATGGGCGTAGACTTTTCATTATTTCTTCCATCTCTAATTCATGTGGATAACTTGTGCATTGTAATCCTAAAACTTTGGCAATGGATTGTCAAATGAGTGCAAGTTATCAAGTGCAAGTCATCAATTTATGTTGATGATTCGTTAGTCCGAACGAATTTGTTCCCGAAAATGCATATCCATATCCACATATAGAATTGTCTTTCCTGTATGTTACATGACAAAAATTAAATCGATGTGAAAATAATTACTTTTCTGAAGAAAGAAAGGACTGTTCAAAGCCAGCTTCACACTAGTAAGGGGGGAGGGGTAATTAATGGAACAGGAAATTGGTTTCAGTTATGCTGAATACCTATTGATACATTTTAAGAATGAATATATTTTATTGATATTAATAAAATATGTCTTATTCTAACTTAGTTAACAATTTTAGACTAGAACTCTGTTGGGCAGGTATCAATTAATATTAATGACGTTTTTCTCGGTGTTGAATGTTGAATACTTTAAGAATCGATATTAAAAAAAAGTTGAGCGAAGCGTTTTTAAAATTCTCGCAATTCTCCAATATAAGTGTCAGTAGAGTGTATTTGATTGCACACTTGACTGCCTGTTTCCTGATTATTACACTGCGACATGTGAATAGAAGGAGTACATTACAAACTGCACAATTTTAGGCATTTTCACAATTGTTTATTGAGAAATTAATACAAAGGAATCAGTTAAAATAGATTATCGTGCTTTCCCGGGCCCCTGTTACATGCTGTCTGTCTGTATAATCATCTTACTGTGAGTGAGGTTATTTTACACTATAATTGTGCGTTCTTCGAGACATCTGGGTAATAGGAAAAGTGGAAGGGTTGTGCGCAAGTAATCCGGATATCCACACCGTCTACTGCTTGCGTGGCAGATTGCCGTTCTAAGTCGGCACCGGTTTCTCATTGGTCTCATTGGTTTGTGTATGTGTTTTTGTGATACATGTACCGGTTTCTATGGTTTGAATTGTTGTTCCTTGTCCCTTTGTTTTGGTCTCTTCTAGAGGTACCTCCTTTGTTCTTTTGCATTGGGTGTTTTGGGGTTTTGCTGTGGTGCAGCAACCGAAAATTGTTAGAGATCCACTCATTTCTTCAATGAAGTAAATTCCCCTTGGCTTGTTGTCTTTTTTAACAGATTGTGAATCAAATCACATTTAGGGTATAGAGTTTGAAACCTTATATACATAACACTTATTTCTTGTTGGATTGTTGAGCAGTTAAAAACGTTCCCCGTGACTTGATATTTCTTAAGTGCAATAATTACTTTTTTCCAGCTCTGTCGCCTGAAAGAAGCTTTGTTTTGGCACTTTATCAATTTGACATCATTTCAAATATTTTCCCTGACGTGGTCACCATAGCACTATATACACATTACCACAGACATTGCATGTTTTTAGATACTAGTATTGTTTTCATTTTACGTGCATGAACATCAACGGCGGGTGCGGATAGCCAACAGGGGATGCTTACTCCTCCCGGGCACCTGGTCCCACCTCTAGCTTGCTAGGGGTCCGTCGATGCTCCATTTCGTGCTCTATTGTGAGTGCTGTTCTGATTGTAGTCAGAATCTTCTTTATCTCATATATTTTTTTGCTATTTTGGACACTTGCCATTTCATCGAAAAATATCATCCGAATAAAAGGAGGTTAACATCTCAGCGACGTCCCTATTTTTAACATGGACTTTATTTGGATATGCTACTGAATCGACCCTACAGGAAATTTTAAGCTTCGCAATCTCTGTTAAGTAAATGCACAAATTTAAATTCTTCCGCATTATTAAAACGGAAATTAGACGAAAAGGTAGATTAAACTTCGTAGTTAACTGTAAGAATATTAATCACCTTCTTACCTAAAATATAATCTTGAGAAAAGCAAGAAAAATATATAATAATAAAGATGTTTCCTGGGCCATCTACATTGCTTCATGAAAAACCAAGACGATAAGACACCATACCTGATCAAGGGTTAGGGTTTGGGTTAATTTAAGAATAAATTTAGTTAGCAAGAATAAATTAAGGCTGCTGCTTCTTTGTCTTTTTACCAAGTTTGTGCGTATTTTTTTAAGGTATTGATAAAATTTTGCTACATTTAGTAGAGAAAGAACGGTTTGTTGTTTGTCCATTGCTGTTTGACAAATATCTGCTTCCTAGTACCACAGTATAACTCTCCTTTATGAGGTGCATACACTATTGTTGAAATGTGCATAAGGTGACCCAAAGTGGTACGATAGACACATATAACAATATAATTGATTATTTCAACAGTTAGGTTGGTGTGTCTGCTGTTGGAGTGCTAGTTGCAAAAGATATCGCTCACCTAGTTTCACTGAGCTTCTGCACTGACAATGTGAAGTAAATTTGCACGTTTTTATATTCACGACATCGATGAAATGATATCTCGAGATCTGTCTTCATGATGACTTAGCCCTGTATTTAGTTTGCTCTTCGGCACTTTGGCATACAATTGTGATTATATTAAGAATTTCATGCCGTCTGTTTTTATGTTCATCTTAGAGTGTGGAGATTATTTTACACCACAATTATGCGTTCTTCGAGACATCTGGGTAATCGGGAAATTTGGCGGTTGTGCGCATGTAATTCTGATAACCACGCCGTCTACTACTATCGTCACAGATGACCGTCCTTAGTTGGGAACGGTTGTCCATTGGTCTAGTTGATCTTTTGTGATTCACGTTTGATGGCGTTCCTTGTCCCTTTTACGTATCTTTCGGTGAGTGTTTGCTCTGTGTTTTTGCAATGAGTGTTTTTGAGTTTTGCTGTGTATGCTGCAACCGAGTGTTCTTGCATATCTCCTCCTTTCTTTTATGATTTATTCTACCACCCACAATTGAACGTATATTTCATTATTGATGTTGACATCTTCGTGCTGCTGTGAAAAAAAAAAGTTGAAACAGACGCTAAAAAACAAACAGAAGAATAGGAAAACCTAGGAGAAAGAAAGGTTTAACACAGATACAAGGAATATTACTTTTTATACAGAGGAAAGAAAACTTTGAAAAAAAAAGGCTTAAAGGGGAGAGAATTGTGCAATCGCGGCCTAATATATCCATAAAATGCATAAATAGCAAATGCTACATATAAATAAATTACGTGCGTATAAATGATTTACTTATTTCCTCAAAATCTGCAATAATTTAGTTAACAAGTCTACGGAAGGCAATATGAGCCAATATGTGCCAACCCTACTTTTAAGTACTTGTTTTGACTTAGTATGTCGTAATTACGACTTCGTTATCTCGTACTTACGACTTAGCTATCTCGAAAATACGCCTTTAAAAGTTAAATGTAAATGGATTATTTTCGTGAATTTATATCCTATGCTTCATTTTAATCCAGCAAGGTGAACAGGGTTCCATGTGAGAGGTAGAGGCCCACTTGAACCTCTAGTTTTCCCTTGCATCATATCCTTGACATCTCCCAAGCTACGATCTAGAATTCCATCAAACCTTATAGGAAGCGAGATATTTGCGAAAGTAGAAATTATGAAAAATAAGCCGTTATCACAACTTAAAATTCAGCTTTAGTTTGACACTAATCAGTCCTTAAAAGTCATACAAAAACGCCAATATCCAGTTCCAAAAATCAGGACAACTTTATGTCATGAAGTTTTCTACCTGTTACAGAGATGACAAGCCAATTCAAAGACAGTTGGTACGAAACAACTGTATATTGGAAATCTTCACGAAGTTATTCGAACTTGTCTGAAGCACGTTAAACAACCCGGATTTGACAGAGGGTGAGGTTAAATGATTCTCTTATAAGCATTATAAGCAGAATCATTCGATGGTGCTTCCTTTCGCCATTTTAATACTGTACAGATAAAAATTTCCGCATGGACAATGAATTGCGGATTTTTTCATGCCCTACTGAGTTATGCCTTTGGCATTTACATGTACCTTCACTGAGACAAAATTCGCGGAAGGAGACATAGCGCAAGAGTAGAGAAGGTCTATACACAGCGAATGAATCTACGTAATACTATACAGTATTTACATTTAATGACCTTAGAAGAAGCCAATCCATAGTTTTGTATCAGCATATTCTAAAAACTATCAATAACTGTGACGACGGGAACTCGAAGACGGGCACTGTCAAAACCATGAGAAGACAAGGTCTGATCACATGTCCTGTCTGAAAGTATGTCAGATTATGAAGTTCGCTTTAAACGGCAGAGCGTGGATGATTTGTGTACGCCATTGCATTTTTCATATCAATTTAAAGATTTATCTGTTTCACTATATGGCTTACATCATTTTGCTGTCCTGTTTGTGTTGTCATCTTACAGTGAGGTGGCCAATCTTAAAACAACAGCTGTGCAGTTATGTACTTGAGGCAAAGAAGAAACTTGTTCATTGCCATATATACATACTGTTACTAATTAAAAGACATAGTAGCGAGTGTATTTACTTGATTAAGTTAGAACATTTTACATATTTTGGAACAGCATATTTTATATATAATTTTCGTTCAATACGCATTTATCATTAAATTTGTGAATTTATTTCACCATAATTAGCGGGTAGAGGATGTAAAATTTTCAAACGTTAGGAACCGAGTCAAATATAATAATAACACACACACAAACGATAGAAACATATTATTAACTTGACAAAAGAAATACGGTAAGTATAAAATAATAAAACAACATTTCCTACTTACGTTAAAATGTATGAAAAAGGCGAGATATGGTATTCAAGTAAGTAACAATCATTAAGTCAATGGATTATCTTGTGCATGTTAATTATGAGTTACTGTCAAATTTAAAAATATGATAAACGAGGAATATAATAATAAAAAGATAAAGGTTTGATCAGCTCTGTGATATTCCAGATTTGGAGCAAACGTCATATGCATTTTCGACATCAATTGTCTTGTTTGCTAGGATTTGTAGAGGTCCTGTAACGTCGTACTCATTTGAAGTTTCACCCTGTGAGGCAGGATTTTGAGTTTTTGCGTGAGAATAATAAGTATTTTCAGTCATATTTTGATCTTTAAGATTAGACATTTGGTCATAGTTATTTTCAACATTTTCCTTCCCGTGAGTATTTGTAACATGATTGTAGATATCAGTTTCTATTTTGGTCTCTGTTGCATGTTTTTTCTTGACGTTTAAGTGGTCGTAATCCCCGTCACTTGTTGCCTGATATACAACATCATTGTTGAGGTCTCTCTCATTAATTTGGTATGTGTTATTTTTGTCTTGAGCTTTCGCTTGGGTATTTGTACATGATATCCTACAATAAAGGAATATAACATACAACAATTTAAAAAATAACTAAATAAGAGTTCCAAAGCACAATCAATTGGCATACATTGTACGTGCCGGTTTAAAATCTCTCAGCTAAATGTTATTGATATATTTGTAACATCATCGCTATGTCATACCCCTTTAAGCCGATAATAAAAGAAAATATTCTTTGCGTAAGTTTTACAGTTAGGTTTGCTATTAATCGAAGTTGCCGCTGAGTTCTAAAATTATCTTAGATGAATTTTGACAAAAACTCATTTAGATTATGCATCAAACACCTGGACCCGGTTGCACAATGCGTTGTTAAATTTAACTATAAGTTAAAAGTTAACTTCAAGGTAAATGCTAACTCATAGTTAGCTACCTACGTGGTTAATTCCGGTTGCACATTCACGTAGTTAGCTAAGTATGAGTTAACTTTGTGTTAAGAATTTAACCATAGAGTTAACTCTTAGTTAGCATAATCTACCCATGATGCAACTGAACTCAGACTTACAACTGAACCCATCCTTAGTTATTCTTCCTATTTTACGTGATAAAACTAGTAAAAAACAAACATTTATACTTCAAAACGTTTGTCTAGCGATGTTGACGACTATGATAACGTCATTACGTTCTTCTTATATGACGTCAGGGTACATTTCAAAACAAGAGCCCCAGGGGGCACAACGCTCACCTGATACCCATGCACGCTCTAACTGACATACTGACATTGAATACTGATAGTGATTTTAGCCCACAACCTTTCTAAAAAGATTTTTGCCGGATGCAGAGAAGTGTTTTTTTCAGACAACCTTTAAAAGTACAAAAAAGAAAAAAATAGTCACATTTCAAAACAATAACGTTTTTACTGATTTGAAAAAAAAAACGGATAAAGTGGTCCAACGTCATTTGCCCAGCTAGTATAGTTCAATTATGCAACATCAAAAATAAAATCATATTGTAAAATTCCACATAAATGTGCAGCAGAAAAAGAATAAAACAATGAAATGATTTCACAAATTAAGTTTATTTAAAATTGAACACAAAACCTTTCATTATTGATAGCTAGCATGCCAGATAAAGCCTGTGTTTGTGAAACGAGAATGCCCCCGGCGGCATCTTTGTTAGTATAAACACCATTTTCTGTTAAGTATGTGAGAGGTCAGGGTCAGCGTAATATTGGTATCAATGGAAAGATCTTGTCACAAGGAATACACATGTACAATATGAAAACCCTATCACTATAACCATTCAATAGTTATGCCCAATGTTAAAGTTTTTGAGAAGTACGTGAAAGGTCAAGGTTATGGTCATGAGGTCAAAAATTTTGTTAAATACACATGTGAAATATGAAACCTCTATTACCAGCTTCCATTCAAAAGTTATGCCCAATGTTAAAGTTTTTCGGAAAACAGACAGACAAACAGACAGACGGACAGGCCAAAAACTTTATGCTCCCGAATCTTTTATTCCAGGGGCATAAAAAACAAAGATTTTCGGTTTTGCCTTTATTCACTGAAATCTATGAATTATGCTTTTGAATAGTATTGATTTCATCTCAAATACATGAAACGTACAGTTAAAATCGTTTTGATCCAATATTCATCAATTCAAGTGAGTTGTGCAGAAATTGTGCCAGTTTGTTTTCCAAAAAAGCAGTGTATGTTGTATCAAACCTCATGACCCAGTGAAGCCACTTGAACACATAATTTTCAGTAAATATGCTGAAATGCGACGCTTCTTGCCTATGCATATTTCAACAGGCGAGAAGGAGCGTCGCATTTCAGCATACGCTGTTCAACAACTCAAGAGGTTTCTCTGAGGTTTCGCAGTTTGAAACAAATTTAAAGGCCCATGAAATTGTTAAACTTGTCCAACTAGCAGACCTACGACATCGTTATTTACTGTTAACTAATTGTTTTACCTCATCATAGGTCTGTTACACGGACAAGTTGTTAGCGGAGAGAGTTCATGAAATGTATCGGTTGCATTGGATTTGCCGACAAGAAGTTATTTGGTCCGATAAAAACTCATTATGTATCTACATTCTACAAGGACTTATATCTATTATTTGAACAGATAAAAATTCCCAAATGTCTTAACACAGGATCCTGTCGTTTTATGAGAGAAAATGTTTTATTATTCACAACCTCAGGCCTCTTTGTTCCTCTTAGAAATATTATACATACAAGATGACGAACACAGTGGCTTAAGGTTGTGAATAATAATTTATTTTCTCTATTAAAACAACAGCTTCTGTGGTCCAACATTTCATTGGAAGATTTCAGGAACTCTGAACGGAATTATTTATTTTCAAGAATTTCAGATATTAAATGTCCTATGCATTCTCAAAATCCAGAGGAAGAGATTACTCATTAGACGTTTCTTCAAGAAATCAGTCCGTAAATTACTTCATCTAAGAGAGTCTAAGACAGAGGAAATTCGAGCAAACTTTATACATGATAACAAGTATATGCAAGTGTTCCAAGTACATGAATGATGACCATTATGAAAGTGTTCCAAGTATAAAAATCTATTCCGTTTGCACTGTATCTCCTGAAATATATCGCAGTACTGCTTTGCGGTTTGTATTGCAATGAAGCGCCTAGCGGAATACGATGCGCCTTGGGGACGAAGATGAATTAATGCATATCTAGGTCATTGTCCTGTCAAATAGTTCCGATTATTTTCTTATTATTTTCAACAATTGGTGGAAAATACACACAATGTTTATCTGGAATTGTGTTCCCGTGATTGTTTACTAGATAGATGAAATAAAATTTTGAATATAGTTTTAAAGTGTGTGAGACATCTACATGTGTGGAAGAATACGTGTGAAAATGGGTCCTCAGATCATAAAATTCGAATAATTCCGGTCCGGAACCAGGTGCATGGCTTTGAAAAAATATTAAAAAAGTTGTGTACTTTTAATCTTTACGGCATTTTTTTTTGTGATTCAAATAAAATTTCTTCATTCAAAAGTAGTATCAATGTGTATAACCCGGTGCGATTTGAGAATTTTTCTCCTATTTTTGGTAAGAAAACATACATTATACCTATGTACAATCTTAAAAAATATTCCTTAAAAATCCAAAAGTGGATATCTGGACAAAATTCTTTCACTTGTAGGGTACCATGCATGAGTACCTCATACCTACAAATTGTCATGACAATCTGAAGAGTGGTTATAGAAAAGAAGCAGAAAATGTATGAAAATCACCCCCCCCCCCCTTCCTTTTTACATAAGAAAAAAATTCATAAAAAATCAAAAAAATAAAATTTAAGCATAAAATACATATCAAAGCATTAAGTAAGTTAAATATGATAAATATGTAGTAAATGAGTGTGTAAAATCATACACTTATTGAGTTATTTAAAGAAAAATGCAAAAATGTGCATTTCTGACTAAGTCCGAAAAGACGTCAAAAACGCGTCAAAAATTAGTTATCGGATTTTAACGAAATGAACAAACTTGAATCATACATCCTTCTAGATCACATAGATACAATTAGTTTTTCAATCCATTCAGTGGAACTGGAGAAGAAGATTTTTGAAGAGGGGTACCCTCCGGGGCCTATTTGACCCCGCCCTGGATCCACCCCTGAAGGGATCGAGCCGAAATGAACAAACTTGGTAGAGGACCTTTAGTACTTCATGCATACCAAGTTTCATCAAAATCCCTTCAGCCGTTCTTGAGAAGAAGTTGAAAATGTTAAAAGTTTACGACGGACGGACGGACGGACGACGGACGACAGACGACGGACGACGGACGACGGACGACGGACGACGGACGCCGGACGCCACACTATGACAATAGCTCACTTGAGCCTTTGGCTCAGGTGAGCTAAAAAAAATCAATTCTAATATGACTTGAAATTTTCTATATGTACCAAAGAACTCGCCTGGTGTGAAATCTCCAACAAACTTCCAGTGCGCTAAGCTCCGCCCATTTATGTTCTATATTAGAATAGAAATAACAACTAGCTAGCCGTGATTCATTGTCCAGTAATTCCACTCGTCACATGATTTTATGAAACCTCACTTTTAGGAAGTACTCATTATTATTATCCAATTTATCCAAAATAGCATTTTTTCCGTATTATAAAAGTTTCCTTAATAAATTCTTAACCTGTTAGGATTTCAATGTGATATATATCGTTCTAATATCACATTGAAATTCCAACAGATTAATAATTATGATTTTCAGAGTTCTGAGATGAGCGATACGCCCTGGACCTCTTTATTCTCTCGCTTCCTTACTTTTGCATTCCTATTACAAACATACCACTATAATATAGGGTTGCCAAATCTCATGTGCTAGAAATGACGTCATGTTTTCTTAACGTCGTTGATTCTCGAATGTTTGAGTGAAATATGAACTTAAAACTTCAATTTTCCACTTAAAGAAAAGCAAATATGTAAGATAAAAAAAAAAGAGATCAAATGATTAGATATTATAGATCAAATTTACGATTCTATCAAATGTTGCATCAATTTTATTTTCACGGACTAAGATATGTATGCATTGTGCCAGAATTTTTCTCATCCATTGAATTTTTTATTCATTTGACAATCCAAAGAGCTAAAGATACATTGTATAAAATAGTACGATAAGTAAAAGGCTGATACAATCAAAAACAAATTTGTAATCTAAGACTTTAAATTATCTGAAAGTTTGAATAAACTACGGTTTTCCACCCTTTACTATAGAATATACTGAGAAACAGCCTTTAGTTTGTATGAAACGGCAGAATATTCGATGTTTAAGTTTATGGTTAAAAAGTTAATCATGCCCCAGACCACTGTTTAATTTTCGGCGTTTAACCACAAACTTAACAATGAGTTAACTCGACGTTATCTTTGTGCAACAGACTTAACTTGGAGTTAAGCTAACCATGAATTTAACCACAAGTTAACTCGTGGTTATATTTAACAACGCATTGTGCAACCGGGTCCTGGTTAATACCTACCTTCTGCGCAATATAATAACGATAATTACAGCTGCTACAGATACTACAATGCCGACGACAACACCTACTATGATTCCTGATAAAGAGAAGAAAATGTAGAAAACCAATTCTTCATCTCTCATATTATCAATCTAACAATATAGTTGATAAAAAAATATAATAAATATCAAACATTAAAGACAAACAAACAGTTGACCATATTAATATTATCAGGATGCGTTCTGATATTCAGGTAATGTAATACAATCAATAATAAAAAGGAGGTTATTTTAAACAGACTCGGTTACAACACCATAATGTTGGCAAGCATTACAAGAAACATCGAAGGGAAACGGAAGACGAAATACCAAAACGTTAAACACAAGCTACTATACATAAGCCAACGAGACTAACTGGCAACCCCAAACGACTTAGGCCAGCTGCCAAGTTATAAGTAAATTAAGTCGTCATCCGGATTTCTGCGGCTACTCGGAAGTCTCGATGAATGCTACAGTTTTGATGGACTAAATCTTTTCTTTTTTGGAAAATTACATTTAAATGCGCGCACACAAACACGGACACTTATACGGGGCGTAAATTAGTCAAGCTTTCTTAGGTCACACATATCTAAATAAATTTTCACCTTAAAATAGCAAAACACTAAATGTCCTGTTCACTAAATCTAAAGCATCCTGTTTTGGCGATTAATTCTCATCTGAAATTTCCTATTAATCATTGCTTGAGAGAATTAGCATCCTTTAGTCGTTACTTGAAATCAAATTCAACTTACTTTATCAGCTGCCTTTAAACCGGTTTATGAAAAATAAAATGCAAACTGGTGATTCCTATTTAAATTTCAATTCGTCGCCATATTGTTCTCCGTGTCTAGTAAACACTTCAAAGCGTCATTATCAGCAATTTACAATAGAAAATATAGTAGGTCGGTCAAAGATAAAGGTGACGAGGTCTAATATGTTGCCATCAATATCAATGGAAAGGTCTTGTCACAAGAGATACACATGTAAAATATTAAAGCTCTATCACCTTCCATTCAATTGTTATGCACAATGTTAAAGTTTTTCAGACAGACAAACAGACGGACAGGCCAAAAACTAAATGCCCCCGAATCTTTGACTCCTTGGGCATAAAACTAGTATTACACATGTAGATGGGAAGTTGACAGAAGGACACATTAGAGGACGACATTTACATTGTAGCTCAAGTCAGAAGAGAAAAAAAGCCCAAGGGATCTAGAGTGTAAATGTTCATGTATTTTTCGTTGTTAAATATATAAGATATATACAGATGAATTTGATGTGTATATATATTTTAGAAATATTATTATACTTATATATATATATATTTTGTACATATATTCACAGTTTATATCAAATACAAAAACATCCTGATAATCATAACTGAATAAAGGCAAATCTTCATTTGGTAAACAAACGCCAATGTGTAGCAGACTTCACCTGCCATTTCATTAAAGCATCATACACGTTGTTATTCATTAGAAAATGTTCGATTTTCCATGTTTAACATGCATATTGCAATTTGAACCAAAATGATATCTACATACAAGATCATCCTTTTATTTATAATAGAAAAGAAATAAATAAATATCAAGTAACATCATTATAATTTTTCTATCGTGAGAATTTTAAAAAGATAGTAAACATCTGGTTTACTACATGTACCGTAGTACAGCCACGATCTCGAGTTCACTCAAGCAATAATGGCTGATCGCCGTAGAGTGCTCACTCTGACCTGAATAAGGGACAAATTTATTCTTACTGTATATGCAAATAATGATTTCCGAAGTTTAACGAAACTGTGCGTACCCGAGAATAAAAACGTCTAGAAAACAAAACTTTGAGAGATAATTTATGCAAGTAATATAAAGATGTTCAAATGGTATTATTTAAAACCCGTTAAAGGTAAAACTTCGTTATTGATAGATACATGCCTGCGAAACTATATGTTACTTTAAATTACTATCATTTCGGAAGGTAACAATATCATATTTTAGAGAAAACCGGGAAAACCTGGCTCTCTGGATTTAGTGAACAGGACAGTAATCGCCAAAACACGAAAACAAAGAGAGGGCAAGCACAACAAGATACACCAAGGAAACCAGGAAGACAAAACATCATCAAAACACATAAGATAAAGTACTACACAAATATGATATGATTGATCAATATTTCACCACATCATTTGCCACTTGCGTCTCGTTGGTTTATGTGTAGTCCTTTGTGTTTGATGTTATTGAGTTGTGTGTTGACGTTCCTTGTCTCTTTTACGTCTATTCCTGTGCCTGTCTGATGTGTGTTTTGCATTGGGTGTTTTGGGGTTTTGCTGTTGGTGCTGCAACCTAGTGTTGTTGGAGATCCCCTCCTTTGCGTAGAAGATAGCGTCCTAATTCGGCACCTGTTACCCAGTTGTCTCGTTGGTTTATGTGTATTCTTTTGCGTTAAATGTTTGTACATGTATGACGTATGTCTCTTTTTCGTCTCTTGCAGTGCTCGTCTTCTCTTTCTTTTTGTCTTTTTTGTGTTTTGCAACCAGTTCTGTTGGAGATCCCCTCCATTCTTTAAACATTTAATTCAAAATGAGTAATTGAAATAACTGCCACTTGGTTCATCATTTTCTCACCAAAAGATGAGTTGTCTTCATTGCTCCCCTGTGTATCTGTGGCCATTGTTGAACTGTATACTCTTGTCGATATTGACGATGCTTGAGTTATAGAGGTGTTTGCACTCGTTGTAGAAAGTGAAGGCGGATTTATAGATGACGGTTCACTGCAAGGAAAGTTTTCGATATTGGTTGAATCTGTAAAGTAAAATAAAATCAATCATTTATAAATAATGTAGAATTTGTTTGAAGATGGGCCATAATCCTGCATCGCCATAATGTGAATTTTCCGACCGCAAAAAATGGCGTTGTCTTCAAAGGAGAAGACAATCCAAACTCAAATATTTATCCATGTAAGATCAAAGTATTTTGAGAAAACCATCAGTCGGCAGAGCATGCCTTTCAATTGGCCAAGGCAATACAAGCCGGCAATTTGGATGCTGCACATAAAGTCAGAACATCGAAAACCGCTCTATGTTTTGCAGAAAACCTCCTAAACTTGATTGTAAAAGAATGAGTGACCATATAGATATTAGACTTGATATTATTATTATTATTCAGAACAAAAGAGGCAGTGAATATTGGAAGTTAAATTAATCTCTGCTGTCGGATGCACAATTTTGGAAAGAACTAAACGGTTCTTGGTTGAAGTAAAAGAAGAATACAAAGAATTTTATGATGTGTATTTAAAATAGGAGTATATTAAAAGACATTTTCAACTCACTTTCCAAACACAGAGCAAATGAACGAAAGAAAAGGATAAAATGATTTTATTGAATCAAAACTCAAAGAAAATGAATTACAGCAACACATAGAAATGAATATGATTTACAAGATGGAACTTGAAAAAGACGTCTACGATTTTTATCAGATTAAGTGCGAAGGAGATTATGTACGGTCTAGAGCGAATTGGCTCGAAAAAAAGTGAAAAAGCACAACTTACTTCCTTGGTTTAGAACAATAAAGCCTACGCTCACGCAGCAAGATACGCCCGTTGGGATTTTTTTCACAACACCAAAATATCTAAGTCCCATAACTCCATAAGGACAAATTGGATGAACCTAGCTTAAAATCGAAAGGCGGCTTCCTCTTCAAAGTCTGATCAAAATGTACAAATATCATGAAAATCTGTTGACACATATTCAAGTTATTGCGTTCCATGCACCTATATTTTGCCCTTAGCTTAACATGTATGTGCATATAACCCCCCCCCCCCCATTACACATAATTTCTGGATTATGTGACAAAAAATTCAAGAACCCCTTATATATGTGAAAGAACATCCTTTCTACTTGAAGTATACAAAATTTCAAAACATTTCAACCAGAAATAGATTTTTAAATAATTTTTAACTATTTTAGTATATTTTCACTGTATTTTAAAATATCCAAGTCCCATAACTCTGTAACGACATATCGAATGAACCTGAAAATCGAAAGGCGGCTTCCTCTCCACAGTCCAATCAAAATGTATGAATATCATGAAAATCCGTTGACGCATATTCAAGTTATTGCGTTCCATGCGCCTATATTTTGCCCATAGCTTAACATGTATGTGCATATAACCCCCCCCCCCCCCTTCCTATTACACACAATATCTCGCTTATGCGACCAAAAAATTAAAAACCCGTTACATATGTCAAAGAGCATCCTTTCTACTTGAAGTATACAAAATTTCAAAACATTTCGACCAGAAATAGATTTTTAAATAATTTTTAACTATTTTAGTATATTTTCACTGTATTTTAAAATGTCTAAGTCCCATAACTCTGTAACGACATATCGAATGAACCTGAAAATCGAAAGGCGGCTTCCTCTCCACAGTCCAATCAAAATGTATGAATATCATGAAAATCCGTTGACGCATATTCAAGTTATTGCGTTCCATGCGCCTATATTTTGCCCTTAGCTTAACATGTATGTGCATATAACCACCCCTCCCCCCTTCCTATTACACACAATATCTCGGTTATGCGACAAAAAAATTAAAAACCCGTTACATATGTCAAAGAACATCCTTCCTACATGAAGTATACAAAATTTCAAAACATTTCGACCAGAAATAGATTTTTAAATAATTTTTAAATATTTTAGTATATTTTCACTGTATTTTAAAAATCTAAGTCCCATAACTCTGTAACGACATATCGAATAAACCTGAAAATCGAAAGGCGGCTTCCTCTCCACAGTCCAATCATAATGTATGAATATCATGAAAATCTGTTGACGCATACTCAAGTTATCGTGTTCCATGCGCCTATATTTTGCCCTTAGCTTAAAATGTATGTGCATATAACCCACCCCCCCCTTCCCATTACACACAATATCTCGGTTATGCGACAAAAAAATTAAAAACCCGTTACATATGTCAAAGATCATCCTTTCTACTTGAAGTATACCAAATTTCAAAACATTTCGACCAGAAATAGATTTTTAAATAATTTTTTAAATATTTTAGTATATTTTCACTGTATTTTAAAAATCTAAGTTCAATAACTCTGTAACGACAAATCGGATGAACCTGAAAATCGAAAGGCGGCTTCCTCTCCACAGTCTGATCACTATGTATAAATTTCATAAAAATCCGTTGACGCGTATTCAAGTTATTGCGTTCCATAGGCGGACGGACAGACGGACAGACGGTCAGACGGACAGACGGACGGACTTCGCCATACCATAATACGTCCCGTCAAATGACGGACGTATAAAAATGCTAAAATAAAAATACAATAGACAAGGTAAGGAGCATTTTATTCAAGATAATGAGAACATCTTGAGTTGCATTTTTTCGTTCAGCAAAGATTTGTACAGCAGACAGCAGTAGGGAATTTTCTGACGTTGAGATCGAAAGATATTGAGAAAATTTCAATTGTAAATCTTTAGCAGATGATGAAAAGGCAGAATGAGATATTGTACCAAAAGTAGAAGAATGAGAAAATGCTGAATTTCACATGAAAAATAAAAAAACAATCCCTGGGGTCAGATGGTCTTCCGGTGGAATTTTGCAAAAATATTTCGGGGAGATGTCAAACACATTGGATGAATTATTCCTATTACTCTCTTATCCAAAGATTTGATTTGGGTACCCTGCTCTTATCTCAAAGAAATTATATTACATTACTGATATATAAAAAAGAGACAGCAATAATTTGGTAAAAATAGGCCATGGCCCATTTAGTCTAACAAATGTTGTTCACAAATTTTTATGCTCATATATGAGCGCATTGTTTGCAAAAGGTATCTGATAGAGTCGTTTGACATGAACAAAGTGCTTATATAAAGGGTAGAAATATAAGCGAGAATCCAAGAATAATAATGGATACATTTGAATATTGTACTGTAAATGGAAAGGATGAGATTTTACTATTTCTAGTGTACGAAAAAGCGTTTGATTCTGTGGAGTATAATTTTATGTTTAACATCTTAGAAAAAATTAGTTTGGGAAACACATTTATTCAAATGATTAAAACTCTGTAAGAAAATCCTATTTCTACGATGAAGAATAATGGTTGGTTATCCAATTCATGCCAAATGGAACGGAGTGTTTTATATTGAAGCCTTTAATGCAATTAACAAATGTAAAAAAAAATTACGAATGACAAATATGGATAATGACCATATCCCTGTATACAGCACAAAATCGATAATTCAGAAAATCAGAAACCGAAGGCATACAAAATCAGGGTAAAACAGGAACCAAAGCAAACAAACAAAAACCTCCACCATATGAAAAGAAGCGAACTCCCGATATGGGAGTGAGACCAGGTGCCCAGGAAGAGTAAGCATCTCCTGCTTGCATGCAACACCCGCCGCTTCAATTCGGTAGAACTGTCACATCTTAGAATTGTACATGTGATGAATTTCTGCAAGAAATAATTTTGAATAATAGAAATTTCATGTTTAAACTAAAAGCACTCTCCTTTAAAGGCTGGATGAAGAGTGGAATCAAATATGTAAAAGATATAATAAAGCCTGTGTTTGTGAAACACGAATGCCCCCGGTGGCATCTTTGTTAGTATAAACAGTATTTTCTGTTAAGTACATGTATGTAAAAGGTCAAGGTCAGGGTCACTGGGTAGAAAGGTCAAAGGTCAAGGTCAGGTAAAAAAATGGTATCCATGGAAAGGTCTTGTCACAAGGAATACACATGTGAAATATGAAAGCCCTATCACTTCCCATTCAAAAGTTATGTCCAATGTTAAAGTTTTTCGGACAAACAGACAGACAAACAGACAAACAGACGGACAGGCCAAAAACTATATGCCCCCGAATCTTTGATTCCGGGGGCATAAAAACTAAAATCAGAATGGAAATCTGCATGATATAACCTATTTGTAGAATATTATACAGAGTAAAGCCTGTGCTTGTGAAACACGAATGTCCCTGTTTCATCTTTGTTAGTATAATTACCATTATCTATTAAGAATATGAAAGGTCGACATCAGAGTCACTGGGTTTAAAAATTTTGGTAACAATGGACAAATATTGTGACAAGGAATACACATTTGAAATATCAAAATCCTATATCTTACCGTTGGAAAGTTATGCCCAATGTATGAGTTTCTGTAAAGTAGGTCAAAGGTGAAGGTACAAATTTTGGTATCAACAGAAAGGTCTTGAATTAATGAATACTCATGTGAAACAAGAAGGCCCAATCAAT
This sequence comes from Pinctada imbricata, assembly GCA_033119305.1. NCBI lineage: Eukaryota > Metazoa > Mollusca > Bivalvia > Pterioida > Pteriidae > Pinctada > Pinctada imbricata. The sequence continues at coordinate 26,608,379 of VSWD01000003.1, read as the reverse complement.
TACCATGCAAAAGTTATACCCAATGTTAAAAGAAAAGTGGGTCATTATTGATCTGGGTACCCTGCTCTTAAAGAAAGGGAAGGAAAACGCCGAAAACAAACCATTCATCTCTGAGGTTGTGCGTTGGACCAGCAATTTTACCATGGAAACCAATCTTTGCTACCGAAACAGAAACAGATTAAACTTAAATGTTCGAGACTGGTAATAGAGGACAACAGGACCTCAAGATGACGAGCATCACTCCGAAAGATTCATTGATTTCTTTAAAAGAAATTCTACGGTTTGGATTTAACAGTATGTATTGAAAGACAAAGGAGGGGATCTCCAACAACAATAGCTGACAACTATAGTGTGTAATGCACCGACAAATGATGATAATTTTTACACCAAACTACAGAGCCTGATAGACAAAACACCTAAACATGACATGCTTGTTGTGATGGAGTACTTGAATGCCAAAGTGGGAATGGATAACATTTGGAATTTGAGTGACATGGAAAAGGAAGGTTTTGGCATAAGAAATTAGAATGGGGAAAGATTCATTTAGCTTTGCTAATTCAACAATCTTATCATGGGTGGTACCAAATTACAAAAGAAAGAAATCGCTATCACCTGACAGAAGGGAGTAAAGAAGATCCTGACGATAATCTCAACAGCACTCACGATAGAGCACAAAATTAAGCATCAACGGACCCTTAGCAAGCTAGAGGTGGGACCAGGTGCCCAGGAGGAGTAAGCATCCCCTGTTGGCTAGCCGCATCAAGCACGAAAATGAAAACAATATATAAAATTAATCCACTGTCTAACGTTATGTCTATATAGAAAGTACTATGGCGACAATGTCAGGGAATATATTCAAAACACTGTCACGAGTTTACGAGTTCCACACGGCGAAGAGCATAAGTGTGACACAAATGATTTAAAGAAGATCCTGACGATAATCTGAACAGCACTAACAATAGAGCACAAAATTAAGCATCAACGGACCCCTAGACAGAAGGACACAGAACCTGATAGACCATATAGCCATAAATGGAAAGTGGACTACATCTCTCTCATATGTATCAGCACACAGAGAAGCAGATGTATGAAGTGATCATAACCTGGTGATGGGGTCCAAGATTCGGCAAGTTGCGGAAAAAAAGACGGAGAATACATCAGGAAACAGTCAATTTGACATCAGTCAACTAAAACATAAAATCATAAAGGAAACAGTTTAAGGTAGAAGTCAATAACAATATTGAAATGTTAAACGTTATTGCAGATAACATAGAAGCAGATTAACTTTTGGAAAGTTACAGAAAGATCCAGACTGATATAGGTAATTGCTACGGAAGCGTATACGTGCCAAATATATATTTTTTATTTTTTGATTTTCCGACTTTTAATCTTGGAATTTCCAACTTTAGTCTTATAATTTCCAACTTTAATCTTGGAATTTCCAACTTTTATCTTGGAATTTCCAACTTTAATCTTGGAATTTCCAACTTTAAAGTCGGAATTTCCAACTTTAATCTTGGAATTTCCAACATTAAGGATGCTTTCTCCTGGCGAGCTGAACAGAAAACGTTCTAGACGACGGGAGATAACTCCTAATGTCGTAAAAGAAAGATGTACGACCTTTGTTTTTTCTGTTCACTGCATCAAATTCAATAGCATGGATAAATGGAGTTGTTTGAGGATATATTTGTTATTTTCATAAGTATAAACATTTTATGTTATCTTTTTGCTTTAAAACAACCTTGTTCAAATAACATTACGTCACTGCGAGAATCTTTGACGTCACGCAGCAAAAATGACGTTCGTCTTCCCGCCATGAATAAAACAGATAAATAACGCTGCAGGAAAGGGATGTAATGTTTGATTACTTATATTTGCCTTTAAATTACATCAATTGAGAAGATTAATTCAATAAAAGCAATACTTTTAAGAAATAGATTTGTATTTTCAGTGTGAAACAAATCAGAGACACAACAAAAGCAAGTAAAATACACGCTTTATCTTTATTCTTTTTTCTAATCTAGTTCCTTTATTTCTTTTAGCAGCATTATGTCTGCAAAAATTTTGAACTCTATCAGACAAATCTAATTTTTCCTGTTTACATGATCCAATTTCATCAATTCTGTCATTTATTTGAAAAATGGATACAATACAGGGACTTTACATTAGTAAAGGTACATATCGATAACAAAATAATCAGCTATCATCTTATTTCATACATTTTTTCCGACAAATAATTAATCTTTTAAAAGAAAACTTAAATAAGGCCCTCTCACATCAGCCTTGCCGCAGCCATACGGTCTCTGCGATCCTGCACGCCGTACGGCTTCACCATAACTGTTCGAGACCGCCGTAAGACTGCGGCACGAAATATTTTAATTAAAAAGAGTTCGTAGTGTTAGATAACAGACTTTTTTTCGTGCGACTGTCGCAATGAAGACGTACGGGCATTTCACGGCTGACATGCGTCATAAGAGAGGAAGACTTTATAAAAGAAAAGATAAGGCACGCATTTTTCATCAAAAAAAAAAAAAAGAAAAAAGAAAAAAATCCGAATCATGTAACCCCATTGACTGAAACAAAAATATTGATAATCCGGTTGGGGGGGCTCCGCAAATTAAAGGAAAAAAATGCTATGAAAGATAAAAATAAACTTGCACGGCGTACAGTGTCTTCCGACAAACTAAACGTGTGTCATGGGGTGAGAGAGAGAGAGAGAGAGAGGGTATATTACATCTACATGTTCTTTAGACATATTTATCGATAACGTTGAATGTGGATTTAAAAATTCAGAAACAATTATACTTTTTTTATTGTCTTAGGTTATCGATTATATTCTGCGGTCGGAGAGTTCCCTCGTCTACATACGTATCCTTGTTCTTTATTTGCTGTTTACATTGTACATTAAACACAGGAAAGAAAAAAAACAGACAAAGAAAAAAAAAGAAAAAGAAAAATAGTCAGAAGACAGCGCCGCGCGCTGTGTATAGGTTTTTGTAGAAAAAGTGAAGGTTTATACAGTAGCGAGATATTGCCGGGTTTGTTAAAAATAGGTCAATCTCAAAGGTCAAGGTCACTACATCAAAAGTCAAAGTCCATAATGAAAGGTCTGTTAACGATTAATTTACGTGTGAAATATCTGCCATGTTTGTGGAAAATTAAAACATATTTATCAATTAATATGCAAAAAAAATGTTTCGGTGAGTTCAAGACGGGGAGGGGAGGGGGGGGGCTGAACCTCCCCCCCCCCCCCCTTTTCCCCTAGCTATGCAAAAAAATATGTTTAATGTCAGATTATTAGAATGTATATAAATATTCACATGAAAGTACATGGACCAGCTATATAAAACCAAACATAATCAATAAAACCTGTACGTACTGTTGGCAATATGGTGTTTTTTCTATTTCCTGTATCATTCCGAACCCCCCCTCCCTTCCCCTAGCTATGCAAAAAAAAAAAATGTTTAATGTCAGATTATTAGAATATATATAAATATTCACACGAAAGTATATGGACCAGCTATATAAAACCAAACATGATCAATAAAACCTGTACGTACTGTTGGCAATATGGTTTTTTTTTTCTATTTCCTGTATCATTTTGAAAGAAGGGGGGTAGGGTAGCAAAATGGACCAAAACTTTTTCCCAATGCATAACTCCCCCTACTTTTTCTTTCATAAAAACATGCTGTAATGTCCCTAGATACACTATGTGAAGTTTGAAGAAAAGTTTGATGGAATTACATTTTTTATCAGCATTTTAGTGCCAAAAATCTGTTTCTTACGTTACTTTAAAAATTGCCATATGAGGTAAGAATTTGCTAAAAATTTCATTCCGTTACATCTTATGTCATAAAAATTGTATTCAACAGTAGTAAAGTAATGTATTCTAATATATTTGAGTAATCCAATTCAACAATTCCGTAAGGATATATATATTTTAGATTTTATGAGTAATATTTCGCCAATTTTCAATTTCACCACAATATTCTGAGATGGTTGAAGATGGGTATATTTGATGGCAAATATCTGACATAAAGTCCATATCTTGGTATCCTTTTCTGTTTGTTTTATTACTTATCGGGTCAAGTACTATTGAAATATAATGGTAAGAAAAAAAAGTTTGATGCTTTTGAATTCGAGATCTCAGAAGAAAGCATCCTTAAAGTAGGAATTTCCAACTTTAAGCTTGGAATTTCCAACTTTAAAGTCGGAATTTCCAACTTTAATCTTGGAATTTCCAACTTTAATCTTGGAATTTCCACCTTTAAAGTCGGAATTTCCGACTTTAATCTTGAAATTTCCAACTTTAATCTTGGAATTTCCAACTTTAAAGTCGGAATTTCCAACTTTAATGTCGGAATTTCTAACTTTAAAGTCGGAATTTCCAACATTAAAGTCGGAATTTCCAACATTAAAGTCGGAATTTCCAACTTTAATCTTGGAATTTCCAACTTTAAAGTCGGAATTTCCAACTTTAAAGTCGGAATTTCCACTTTTAAAGTCGGAATTTCCAACTTTAAAGTCGGAATATCCAACTTTAATCTTGGTAATTCCAACTTTTTTTCAATACAATTCCCTTCCTTGTTAAAAGTTAACTTTATATACTGTTGTTGCTCCTGGTCTTTAGACCAAGGGGGCATATTGCGTTGGATTCGTCCTTTTGTCATTCCGTCCGTCCGTCAGTCTTTCTCCCTTTCAATGAAAGGGCATAGAATTTTAAAAAGAGATGATATGGCTTTCATATTTTGCATGTGTAAGCATCTTGAGAGGACCCATCTTTCTGTACTATGTTTTGGAGCTTTTGACCTTGTTCTTGACCTTTGACACACTTTTTCCTATTTTTGTAAAAATATTTTAAAAATCATAAAAAAAATTATTTCTCCGTGATTTGCCTTCAAATTTCGTACAGCTCAAGTGATGCATATGTTATGTTGTATATATAACGGGTTTTTAGACGTTTTGTCATTCTTTTGAGATATCTCAACGAAAGGAAAAGGGATGCAAACTAATAAGTTTTAAAGTTGGCTAAATCTCTTGTACCATTAGTGGTAGAGCTGACATATTTCACATGTAGAAAACTTATGACAAGATCATTCATCTTAGACCATGACCTTTGACAGTGTGACATTAGACCTTGAAATTTGATCTTCTTTTCTCAAATTTTATACTTGGTATAATTTTGGAATAGTAAAGGATAGAGCCTTTGTATTTCATATATGCATTCATTTTGGAATACCATTGCTATTATAATAAGTATCAAAAGTTTGACCTTGTGACTTTGACTTATGATTTTGACCTTCTGTTTGGATAACAGGTTAAATATACAAATGTATTCTCAAAGCTGCAGCCGGGGACATTTATATGTTTCACAATTAAACAGAGCTTGTATTTGTATTTATAGTCTAGACTACATTGGATTGTCAATGCCAATAATCTAAATTGGGGGGTTATTGTATCCTCGGAATGTCGTATTAAACTTTATAAAACTCGTGTCTCGTGTAGTTAACAATATACTTACTTTAACTAACACATGTATGCATAGAACGATCTCTCACTCTCTTTCTCTTGTAGATGTTAGAGACATAATATACAATTTTATATCTGGAAAAAAAATAATATTTCAGCAGTACATCTTGCCACATTAAATATAATACAAGACAACTTTTCAAGGGACTTGGTATTTTTGGAGACTTCAAATTTATATTCAGAAGAGAGGATGGTTGCATACAACGCATATGCTTTTAGATGTACTTTACTGTTGAAATGTTCATATGTTAGCTGAAGAGCACACATGTAACGAGCCGAACAGTTTTACAATGGAAGTTTTATTCTACGACCCGGCGAGCGGAGTGGAGTTTCTTTCCTTCTTTCAATACCCCCTCCCCCCAAAAAAAGAAGAAATTAAAATCTATAAAACGATCGACTGATGACACCAAATGGACGGACAGAAGAGGATTTCTTTCTTTCTCGAGATCACATTCTCTTGAAACCTCTTGGGGTTTCGCTGTTCAATTTTGGGTCCTACATAGAAGAGGGGGGATCTCCTATACACCTGATAATATTTGAAATGCATTGATTAGTAGTACATGTAATAGGCAATGATGATTATTATATAAACCCTTGTATTAACATAAGATTTTATTCTTAAATTTTGGAGATGGATCGCCGAGTGCGCCCCTCCCTTTAACGACTGTAAAATTTATCATAATGTCTCAGAATCCACGATTTCCATTGTATAACATTCATTATTCTGGTCGCTTTATGAGAGCATTGGACGCCCCTCTAGATTCACCAGGGATCAATTCGAATACAATAGCAAAAAAAAAAAAAAAAGAAAAACCCAAACAAAACAAAAAAATTCACACACACACACACACAAAATAACAAGAGCCCCAGGAGGGCACAACGCTCACCTGATACCCATGCATGCTCTAATTGACATACTGACATTGAATAAGACGTAAAATTGATAGTGCCAGTATCACGATTTGAGCCCACATTCTTTCTAAAACGATTTTTTCCGGATGCAGACAAGATTTTTTTACAGCCTTTAAAAGTACAAACAAGAAGAAATAGTAACATTTCAAAACTTTATCTTTTTTACTGATTTGAATAGACGGATAATGTGATTCAAAGTTATATGCCCAGCTAGTGTATAGTTCAATTATTCAACATAAAAAAATCATTTTGAAAAATTCCACATTAATGTGCAGCAAGTTATGAAGAAACAGACAAAAAGAATAAAACAATGAAATAAACTTAATACTCTGGTGTATGCTGCTTTTAGGGAAACAAATTAATAGGTCCATGATACTGTAAAGCTTGTCCAACTAGCAGACCTACGACATCGTTATTTACTGTTAACTATGTTTCGCCTCGTGATAGGACTGTTACATGGACAAATTATTAGCTGACAGAGTTCATGAAAAGTATCAGCTGCATCGGATTTGCTGATAAAAAATCATTTGGTCCGATAAAAACTCATGTTCTATCTATTATTTGGACAAATAAAAATTCCCAAATGTCTGACCACAGGAACCTGTCGTTTTATGAGAGAAAATGTTTTTATTATTCACAACCTTAAGCCTCTGTGTTCATCTTTTTTGTTATGCATACAAGATGTTTAACACAGTGGCTTAAGGTTGTGAATTATAATTTATTTTCTCTTTTAAAACAACAGCTTCCTGTGGTCCAACATTTCATTGAAAGATTTCAAGAACTCTGAACTGAATTATTTGTTTTCAAGAATTTCAGATATATCAAATGTCCTAAACATTCTCAAAATCCTCGGGAAGAGATTACTCATTTAAGATGTTTCTTCAAGAAATCAGTCCGTATACAATTCATCTAAGAGAGTCTAAGACAAAGGAAATTCGAGCTAAGTTTATAAACGATGACAAGTATGGAAGTGTTCCAAGAACATGAATAATAACAAGTATGAAAGTGTTCCCATTATATGCACATTAAATAAAAATCTATTAAATACCAGTATTTTGTTTGCACGATAGATCATCTATTAATCTCCTGAAATGTATCACGTGTACAGTACTAACACGGTGGGTAATCTCGCAACGCAGAACAATTTATTTTTCTATATTTTTGCGCAAAATAGATAATTTATTACAAAAAGGGAAAAGTGATGCAGTGTAATAACGCCCTAACTATGAGTTGTATCCAAAATAAGGTGGATATTAACTTTTTATAACGCACAAACACGATCGGCGTTCTACTTTCACTTTCATCTACACCAATAATGCCGATAGTTTTTCGGCTTTATAAAAGGATATTACCTCTCTTACTTTCTCGAATCTAAGGCATCCTTACACTGCATCACATTCCACTTTTTGTGAAAAATCATTTGTAATACACGAAATTTTAGACAAACCTAGTGACATCTGCGTTACGAGATTACCCACCGTGACTATTAAATGGGCTTGGAGGAATTGAACCAATCAAATCTGTAACACAAGATACATGGCGACTTTGTTTACCATAGATACAAAAATAAGGCAGAGAAAATAATTATTAAATAGGGAAATTGTTATGAAATATGCATGTACGGAAAAAGTCAACATCTCAAAAATAAATTCAGAGTATATATTTGATTGCATGTATGGCTGAGTTATTTCGACGTACGAAAATAAGTACACAAAGCCAAACTAGCTTGTCTCTTTAAAAAATCATGAAAAATCTAAAAGTTGATATTTTGACAGAATTCTTTCACGGTTTCATTTCTAACGATAAATATAAAAAAAGGAGGAAAAAACCTGCAAAAGTGGGGTCCTGCCGGGGTTTGAACCACAACTCTTGGGTTCATTGGAAAACCTACATTGTACCTATGAATGTTTTTCCGTAAAAATCCAAAAGTGGATATCTTGACAAAATTCTTTCTCTTGTAAGGAACCATGAGTACATCATACCTACCAAGTTTCATGACAATCTGAGAAAAAAGTAAGTTAGATATGATAAATATGCAGTAACTGAGTGTGTAAAATCATACACTTATTGAGTTATTTAAAGAAATAGTGCAAAAATTTGCATTTCTGACTAAGTCCGAAGAGACGTCAAAAAAGCGTCAAATATTTGACTTCGGAGTGGAACCAAAAATAACAACACTTCTTAAGACATCTCTCTAGATTATCCTGATGCCATCGGTTTGTCGATACGTGCTTCTGTTCTGAAGAAGAAGTTTGTCAAAGGAGGGTACCCCCCCGTGACCTACTTTTGCCTGTGGTGGCGCCACCTGTTGAGGGATCCAGACGAAAAACCACAACACTTGTAGGGGACCACTTTACTTTATACCTACCAAGTTTCATCAAAATCCCTTTAGCCATTCTTGAGAAGAAGTCGAAAAGTTTACGACAGACAGACGACACACGACAGACGACAGACGCCGGACGGATCGCTATGACAATAGCTCACTAGAGCCTTTGGCTCAAGTGAGCTAAAAAGTCAAAACAAAAACACCCCAAAAAAAACGAAAAAAAAAAAAAGAACAATAACAAACAAACAAATACACACACAACACAACAGCACAGAAAGCTGAATGCAAAGGGTGCATTTTCATTAATCAATTAGCCCATTCATTAATTAATAATCACTAATAATGAATGGGCTAATTAATTAATAATTTTTCACTCTTTGGCTGAATGTAAAGTGAGCTAAAATCAAACATGAAATATTTTCCTCAAAAGTTTAATGCTTAAAAAAAAAAACACACACAAAGAATAATATTGAGTCAACTTTGGGTGTAAAGGGGGGCACCCTCCTCTGAATCCCTCACTGATAAATCAGACTCATATTTATTTCAAGGATTAATTATATGAATAATTCACGATCATTTAGTTAACAGTTGAAAATGATATGACAGACTTGAGAATCGGGATCGAACGTTCCTCTGGACATTGGTTACAGAATACAGTTTTTTTCATGACGTCCACCGTTGACGCACACCCTAAACCCAGCGTCATATGATACTCTCATGAAATATATACCTAACAAAGTATATACATGGTGAAAAGAATTAGTCTTACACTTTATCATGCTTACACAAGATTATACCTACTTCCACGGATCGAGCCACGACTCCGCTATGACTCCACAGAAGATATATCCGTGGCGAGTCGGGACGCAAAATGTTCGATGAACCATGGACCCACAACTCCAGTACGGAACGCTACCACGGACAGGAACACGTTACGTCGCCTTACAGTACCGTTGTCAGAAGTATTTAAAGTTCTGCACTTAAAACCGTCCGTTGACATTATGCCACAGGTAAGGATATGAAGGAAACCATCCGTTGTCGTGACAATGAGCATGTGTGGAAAGTATGATTTTCTAATAAACGTTGAAATTATAGAAGTAATACACTCGAAAATTCAATGGGGGGTAGTCATAACACTAAGCTATTGGTTTATATGCTTCTCTGATACTGATATACAGTTTGAAAAGAGGAGATCGAGTTGGCGTCCTTTGATCACCACGTCCTGCACATGTGTTATTCTTCCTTTTTCTTGAAATCTTTGAATATTCATGTTATCTTATTCCAGAAATATACTAATAATAAATATCAAGTCTATATAATGCTCCTCTGGTAGTGTCATGATGATGAATTCAATTTTGGACCACTTTTTTTGGACTTTTCTCAAATTAGTCCGTTGTCAATCCATGTTGCGAAAGTTCTGTCCGTTGTCAGATGTCCGTTGTCAGAAATCCGTTGTCTGCTTTTATATTTTAATGGATGGAATGATACTATGATACCTGTACTAATCATTAAAATGCATCAATCAATACGCACAATTTAATTTTCAACCAATTTAGAATGGAGACTGATTTGCCCAGAATTGAATTCGCCGACTCATCCTTTTTGTTAAGATATCCTTAACATTAAATTCTGTTCGTCCCGTCTTAAATTCATCTTCTGGGCTATGGGTGAAAAGGGTAAAATATAAATGGAGGCGAAAATTTGAATGTATACAGTATCTTACTTTATAAGTGTATTATAACCCGATGTAATGCAGTAGTTTTCTCATAGGAAAATTTGCAATATAAGAGGTTTCTTCCCTTTAAAGATATTCCGCTATATATTAGACTTTCCTCATATTAGCATGGATTTTCCCCATAGAGAAAAAGAAAGGAGGGGATCTCCAAAAACACTAGGTTGCAGTACCACAGCAAAATCCCAAAACACCCAAGCAAAAAACACAGAACAGACACCCACAGAAAGAGACGCAAAAGGGACAAGGAACACCAACTCACACCATAGAAACATGAAACTACACATAAACCAACGAGACCAATGGGCAACCGATGCCGACTTAGGACGGCCATCTGCCACGTAAATAGCAGACGGTGTGGTTATCCTGAATTACGTGCGCACAACCCTTCCACTATTCTGATTTCCCAGAGGTCTCGAAGAACGCACGATCATGGTGTAAAACAACCTCCTCACTGTTAGATGATCACAAGCAAACAAGACCGTAAAACACAGGGATCCAAGCAACACAGATGAATATGTAAATGTATATAAAAAGAGGACGTGCGTAATGCAGTCCGTGCTCTGCCGGCTGTAGCGAGCTCATATATGTTATCACCCGAGGAGTCCGACTTACATTCAGAGAGGACAGGTGGTCGGGGCCATGTCTTCTCTAAGGAGGTTTGGACAGGGCCCGTCATGGAGTCCCGTCGTCACAGTCAGTCAGAGTGCAAGTCTTAAGAATGCGCTCGTAGACTAGATAGTGCCGTTTGTGTGTGTGTGTTTTTGTTTTGTTTGTTTGTTTGTTTTTTTAATCTAATTTAATCTAAATCTTAAATAATGTGATATTAACATTTGGGACCCCATTGGAAATAAGCCCTAGGGCTTTATGGGCTATCCTGGTACTAAGCAATGTCTTGTAAACTGTGATATTTGTAGTTTTAACTAGTCATGTGGATATATTCACTAAAAATTGAAAATTAAATAATATTACTGATATGGATGCCAAATATGTAAAAGTTTTTTGCATTGTTTTTTCAACACATATTTTATTTGTACATGTTATTGACATTGTTTTATCGAATAAATATCTATCTATCTATCTCTATCTCGTACAAGACTGTAGATTGGTCAATTACCAAGCTTAGTGTCCGTCCGGTGACATGTTATATAAACATTTTCCCCCTGTTAAGTCCGTATTTTGTTTACCTTCCATTGGCTTCCAATATTGCAATACATGAAAAATGCCCCAATGGTCTTACATATATATATATATATTGCACCAAGGTCTCCTCTTTACCCACCAATAGTCTCTATCTCTCTTGAAAAGTTGACTTTATAATTTGATTTCTGCAGAACGAACGCGAGATTTTGAAAAGTTTATATACTGGCGGAAGACAGATGGTGTGCTGTAATAAAAAATCACAAAACTTCAACAGAGCAGGATATAATTACTCTTCCCGAACACTTGACCCTATTCCTATTTTTTCTTTTGCAGAATATGTAAGAGGTTTCTGGGAGGGGGAGGGTTAGACACTCACACATATACGGGATTTTAGACAAATTCATATATACTTGTCAGAATTTCTAACTTACCATTCTACAGGTATGGATTTTCGTTAATGTGGAATTCAAATTATTTTAACGAAAATTGGATTAGATATACAACATTTCACTCTTTACTTGAAAATCAAGAAAAATGAAATTTCTTTCAACGGAAACAGACCGTGACGAAATTTGAATTTTGAACACTTTAATTTCGCGTATTTTATCGGAAAATTACAATCAAACCACTTTTAGAGAATTGTTTGTACAACGATTGATCAGAAAAACATAAATTAAACGGAATGCATTTGTTACAAAAGCGATAATAAGTAAATAAAACTTAACGAATTCTCCATAAAATGGATGGGTGCGCATTGCTCTTGTGAGTGGTGCGTAAAATGAGCTTCCATTAACCAAACATCTTTTTCTAGGATTACTTTTCAAGAGAAGTGACATAGCACAGGAAAAAATTAAATATCACATTCGCAGGAAATGTTTCAACACAAAAATCCTTACCCGGTATATCAATGATACCGGAAGTGTTAATAACTCGTATAGCATCAGAAAAGTTGTAACCATATCACGACGAAATAACAGTTTCAATCGCCGATATTTCAAAATCCGAAAAACGAATCGCATGATAACCGTAAGAACTTCTTTATTGTAGCCTTTTTCAGTCAAGAGACAAGTTTTCTTACAAACCGGAAGAGGATGATTCTTTGCTAAAAAGCTGTAGAAATTGAAGATACACATCGCAGGATGATCATTTATTCATTTACACTTAAAGAAAACTTTCTTTGTTATTATAAATATAGATATTAAATAATTTATGATTTCTACTAATCGTGATATTGAGTAACTGGAAAAATGTAAGTCAGAAATTTTGACTAGTATATATTCAGACAAATACATATATACAGACAAACACATTCATCAACAGACACACTCATACAGAAAGATATACATAGGCAGACGGACAGACAGGTAGACAGACATACACAGATGTACTCACACACACACAAACAAAAACATGTATTGACTTTGATTTCAATAAATCCCCAGTTTATCACAACATGCAAGACAGACGAAAAATCAGACTAGGCCAATATCTCTTTCTTGACAAAAACCTCTCATCAAGTCAAGCAGATAGACACCCATAGTCAAGCACTCACAGAAAAACAGACACAGGGAGAAACAAAACGAGATTCACACAGACAGACTCAAAGACAGACACTGATCAAAACACAGACATGGACATCCTGAAAGGAACATCATGAAAGACATACATGCGCAAAACGACAGACTGACAGACACAGGGTATACACAGACATACGCAAAAACAAACGGACAGACAGGCATGTATATAGACAGACACACACACAAAAGACACAGACAGATGTACTCACTCACATACAGACACACATGCTAACAAACGCGGACAAAAGAATTCACTCGCAGGCAGACGGAGACACCGATATCGACGCTGACATAAAAGAAAACAACACACGAACTTACATACAGACACACACAAATGTAAATTACATATCAATTACAATTTTCATCATCACCTGAGATATACATGCAAGGTCTATATCATACCCCCATCGAAGATCTCTGTTGAATGGAAAATTATAAATTTAATGTTTCAAAAGAGAAAATCCAAACCATTAATGGTAGGCGAGGGAAATCTGCTTTAGGGGACTTCAAAGACTAAAATAAAGTTGTTTTTTTTTCGCCGGGGGGGGGGGGAGGGGTCTCCAGTAAGTGTACAGCAGTACTTTAAGAATTAACTAAGCTAATTTAATTGCTATTAGATTCGAAATAAAGATTCAATTCCCCATACATGCCCAAATACCGTTAAGAGTAATGACAACGGACCACATCTTCTTGTCTTGTCATAACAACGGACATTCTTTATCAAATAATCAAAGTATACAATAAATATACAATGTAAAAGACGGTCATTCACATATAGTGTTTGTATAATGTTGTCGATAATTTTCTAAATAAAATTGGTATATAAAATCAAATAATTAAGAGACAGGATAGTTTTCCTGTTCAAATTTCCGTTTTCGTTGCTGACAGTAGGTCATCGCCAATTAGATCTCCTCATAACATAAAAGGAGTTTTATTCATTTCATAGGAATAATATATTACTGAAGCGTGTGGCTACCCCCCGTTGGCTTTTTAAAAGAAATCACCGGTTACCTAATGATTTATTTGTGATTTTACTGAAATTTTGTCGATAATTTTCATGACAACGGATGGTTTCCAACATATCCTCACCTGTTGCATAATGTCAACGGACGGTTTTAAGTGCAGAACTTTAAATACTTCTGACAACGGTACTGTAAGGCGACGTAACGTGTTCCTGCCCGTGTACCTGTATATCGTATATTGACCGAAAAACGCATAGAGTACTGATAGATTTGAATTTAATATAAGACACAATCCGTGGCTATCCGTATAGTAATCCGTAGGTCAGTCGTATCAATCCGTAGGGGAGTTGTAGCAATCCGTAGGAGAGTCGTATGGCTATTCATCGCAAATAATGGTACCGGATTGCTACGGATGCGCTACGGGTTGCTACGACTCCCCTACGAATAGCTACGACACCACTACGGGTTGCTAAGCAGGGCAGAGCCACGGAAAATTTGTAACATGTTAAAAAAATTCTGTCTCATCCCGGATAGCTACGGATTGCCAAGGATAGCTGCGACTTGCCACGACGAACAGCTACGGATTCCTTTGGATAGATACGGATGTAATTTTTTTCTCGATCCGTAACTATCAGTTGACCGATCCGTGAAAGTGTGAAGTGGGCTGAAGGCTCAGGTCTTATCATTTAAGGGCTTGTCACACCTTCACTTTTTTTGCGAACGCACGAGTAAATGAATTGGCCGGGCTAAATGAGGTTAGAGATTATGCGAAACTGTTTATTGACACCAGAATTTCGATTCCCTCGAATAAACCCCGATAAACCACACTCCGACTTTAAATAAGACTTTGCCCAACTTGTATGGTCAGCGCCCACTATCGTTGCCTTGCGTCAGGGCTTGTGTGGGTGTGGGTGCGTGTGTCCGAATTTTCTTGTGAACAGCATATAAGACAAAGTAAACATCAGAGAAATATCAAGCCTTTCATAGATGTTCAATGGAAAGAGGATAAACCCTGTTGATTTTGAAGGTCAGGGGTCAAACTTCAAGGTCACAGCGGACTTCGCGTGGACCTTGTGAACAGCATAGACGCCAAAAAATTATCAAAGAAACATCAAAGCATTCACAAATGTTCTCCATGGGGAGATAAGAAACCTATTTATTTTCAAGATCAAGGGTCAAAGGTCAAAGGCTTAAGCTTAAGATAATTGTGAACAGAATATAAGGCATAGCAAATATCAAAAGAGCACTAAAACTTTCACAAATGGTCCCTCCGGGATGAACCCTTATAGTTTTTAAGGTCAAGGGTCAAAGGTCAAGGTGGCAGTAAACTTTATTTTAGAATCTAGACATACTTTCATTGTGCATAAGAGATGCTCATGGATAGCAGATGATGCTTTTACGAGATATTGAAAAGAATAAATAAATAAATAAATAATTTGTGAAACACGAATGTCCCCGGTGGCATCTTTATTAGTATGAACACTATTTTCTGTTAAGTACATGTATGTGAGGTCACTGGGTTAAAAGGTCAAAGGTCAAGGTCAGGAGGTCAAAAATTTTGGTATCACTGGAAAGGTCTTGTCACAAGGAATACATATGTGAAATATGAAAGCCCTATCACTTCCAATTCAAAAGTTATGCCCAATGTTAAAGTTTTTGAAAAGTAGGTCAAAGGTCAAGGTCAAGGTCACGAGGTCAAACATTTTGGTATCAATGGAAAGGTCTTGTCACAAGGAATACACATGTGACATATGAAAGCCTTATCACTTCCCATTCAAAAGTTATGCCCAATGTTAAAGTTTTTGAAAAGTAGGTCAAAGGTCAAGGTCACGAGGTCAAAAATTTTGGTATCAACGGAAAGGTCATGTCACAAGAAATACACATGTGAAATATGAAAGCCCTATCACTTCCCATTCAAAAGTTATGCCCAATGTTAAAGTTTTTGAAAAGTAGGTCAAAGGTCAAGGTCAAGGTCAAGGTCACGAGGTCACAAATTTTGGTAACAATGGAAAGGTCTTGTCACAAGGAATACACATAAGAAATATGAAAGCCCTATCACTTCCCATTCAAAAGTTATGCCCAATGTTAAAGCTTTTGAAAAGTAGGTCAAAGGTCAAGGTCAAGGTCAGGAGGTCAAAAATTTTGGTATCAATGGAAAGTTCTTGTCACAAGAAATACACATGTGAAATATGAAAGCCCTATCACTTCCCATTCAACAGTTATGTCCAATGTTAAAGTTTTTTCGGACAAACAGACAGACAAACAGACAAACAGATAAACAGACAAACAGACAAAAGACGGACAGGCCAAAAACTATATTACCCCGAATCTTTGATTCCGGGGGCATAAAAAAACTATATCAAAAACAAAACTACCGAAGAAAATGTTTTTTACACATCCGTTCTAATTACTTTTGTGCGTTCATCTCATTTCATGAGTGACTACTCGAAATAAATTTTTTTCAGTTAGCACTGTTTATCAAATAGGTAGA
The DNA here is from genome assembly GCA_033119305.1 of Pinctada imbricata. NCBI lineage: Eukaryota > Metazoa > Mollusca > Bivalvia > Pterioida > Pteriidae > Pinctada > Pinctada imbricata. The sequence continues at coordinate 26,591,707 of VSWD01000003.1, read as the reverse complement.
AGAAAATGGAATGGGGACTTGACTTAATGCTATTACATGTATTCTATTTCAAGGGTTGTCCCCTTCCTGAAAAAAAAGTGCTAATTTCTGCACATCAAATCACAAAGTCTTTAGTACTATCGTTTGATTACCTACGGTCCCGCATAGAATAAGTAATCACTATGTCTGTCCGTCCGTCCGTCCGTCCGTCTGCCTCTCTGTCAAAAATTTAACATTAATCAGCTGAAAGGGCCCCGCCAAATGGCAGTTGCCCAAAGGAATAACTATTTCTGTCTGTCTGTCGGTCGGTCGGTCGGTCTGGCTGGCTGGCTGACTGTCTATCCCTGTTTTCCTGTCCGTCAAAAAACTAAAATTGGCAATAACTGTTTCACCATAAGATATATGACTCATTTTTGACATGTGTACTGTTCGGGTGGCGTCATTTGTTTTACCATTTGACATTGACCATAACCTTTTGAACTACATATGAGAAACATAACTACTTCACCATAAGAGATAGGAATCTCATATTTGGTATGGGTGTTCTCTTGGTACTACTTTATTTTTAACTTTTTAATCCTGACCATTGACCTACATTAAAAAAAAACTTTAGCGAAGACCATTCGCAGTTTTTACAAGGGTATTCCAGTAGTAAAACTTGTTTTGTTTTGCTCAGACAAAAAAGAAAAGAAAAAAAAAAACACACACACCCTCACAAACATGCATTTTTGGATGAAAAAAATGAGTAAATGATATTTAATCAATATATGAAATGCCTATTCCATCTTTAATTTTAGGAGATTTTAGGAGATAATAGTGCGTTTTATAAAAAAAATTAAGGGTACCTTAATTATAGAAAAAGTTCGGAACTTAAAACAGAATATTAAATTACTATGGCCTAACAAGCTTTTCTGTTCGTACTAATATTTCTTATCGCATGACCTTGACATTGACCTTGGACTATATTCAAAAATGTTAACATTGTTCATTCGTAGTGAAGCGTTTGAGGTATGATGATCATTTTCGGCATGTATTTTCCTTGTGACAAGATCTTTCTCGTACATATAGTATCAAAATTTTAATAATGTTGCCTTGACTGTGATCTTCCCGAAATTAGCTATTGGCCATAACTGCTGTAACATAAGAAACGTGACTCCTACGCGTAACGTAAATGGATCTGTCGGAAAATTGGCAGCTTACGTTAGATTTGCACTTGTTGATATTTTTTTTCCAATAGATCCTTTAATATCTATCTTTTATAATTGGATGAATTTAAATGTCAAAGCATGTACATTTGCCATTTTGGGTTGGCTATTTTATATTGTATTCAGATGAAATCTTATCGGTATCTATCTGTAAGATCTGAAGTGTCAATACACAAACACGTTGAATGGTTGTAATGGACATTAAATGCGGACTAGTCATATTATGTATTTCACCGCCAAAATAGACATTTATGAACGTTCAAATCATATTCAATTGTACATCCAATAGAAAACTCTATAATCATTAATCACTTGCGTAACAAAATGGCATTGTACACTTAGTATAAAAACATTGACCGCAAAGAAAAACCTCTGAAAAAAGTTTGAAAGTTGGAAATTCCGACTTTAAATTTGGAAATTCCAAGATTAAAGTTGGAAATTCCAAGATTAAAGTTGAAAATTCCAAGATTAAAGTTGGGAATTCCAAGAATGAAGTTGGAAATTCCAAGATTAAAAGTCGGTAAATCAAAAAATAAAAAAAATAATTTGGCACTTATACGCTTCCGTAAATTGGTTACAGGAAAAGAAAGAAAGGAGAAGATTGGAAATTCCAAGATTAAAGTTGGAAATTCCGACTTTTAAGTTGGAAATTCCAAGATTAAAGTTGGAAATTCCAAGATTAAAGTTGGAAATTCCAAGATTAAAGTAGGAAATTCCAAGATTAAAGTTGGAAATTCCGACTTCAAAGTTGGAAATTCCAAGATTAAAGTCGGTAAATCAAAAAATAAAAAAAAAATAATTTGGCACTTATATGCTTCCGTAAATTGGTTACAGGAAAAGAAAGAAAGGAGAAGATTGGATATCTGGAAAGACATGGAATTTAATTGAGACGAGTAGAGATGTCAAAAGAAAGTTAACAGCAGACAGGATGAATAATGAAGACAGACTGGCAGAAGCGTATAAGGAAGCTAAATAAGAAGTGTAAATGAAGATAAGACCAAGTATATAGACAGTAAGGCAGAGGAACAGAAAACGCAGTAAGGAAAGGTGACATGAAAGCGTGATATGACAATGCAGTTTTCGGGCCAGGTGTCCCCGAGGGCACATGTAACCAAGTTCGATCAATTTCGATTGATCGTCCGTCTCTACAGCGCATTCGAAAATTTCTGTTATCAAAATTTCATGAAATTTATGAAACGCGGGTCCTGTAGAAGCATATCCCATCCATTCTGCTACGTCTTTCGGTACATTTTTAGACATACTAAAATTCACACTCTTTGGTCATATCACATTGTATAGATTGAGGTTCACTGACGAGGATTAAGTACCCGAAACGTGCATGTCTGGTCCATGCTGCAAATTTATCTGCTTTAAAATGATGCTATTTAATTTGAAGACACTTTTTTTGTACTTAAAATAAAGAGTTAAGATCAGACTTCAAGACTAGATATGTGAAAGTGTCCACAATTTTTTTATTAGAAAGAAATGTCACTTATAATTTGGTTGAAAACTGCATAAAATCTTATACAGCTGTCACACCTTAAGAGCACATTGGAATGTATGTGTAAAATTTGTGCAGAACGAACGCTTGTGGTGTCAATATATCAAAATTTCGACTCAATTATAAATGTTTGATATTGTCTGGTCAATTTCAATCATAATTCATGTGTGACACACAACAAAGACTACGTGGTATTAAAAGAAAAGGGGGGAGGGGTGTTCTTCAACCCCCTTCCCGCCATTTTCATTCCTCTAATTAATATGGAAAGTAATGTATTTTATCGCCGTAATGATTCTATTTTTCTTGGTAACTATTCAAACATCGAATTTTGTTGAAAATCAATTACAAAATAAAGCTGTAAACTCCGTTAAACGAATATATTGGGAATATCTTTAAGATTATGGACTCGTGCAGTTAAGGGGGTAGGGGTTATGTTTTGTGAATTACGAGCTGCTATTTGATTAGATGCATTATCTCATGAGCTGTGAGTCTTGTATATATGTTTTAAAGATAAAACAAACCAAAATTTATGAAAAAATTTAATCACTTTTTTTTCTCAATTTTTAATTGCATTTTTCTATGTTTTCTAACTTTAACTTACGGACACCTGAATTATGCTCATATAATTTTCAAATATAAACAAAAAGCATTGATAATGATAAATCTAATAATTAGAAAGTTAAATGAAGATCATGTGACATAGTTGATGCAAATTTGTGTTTCTAAAAACGAATAAATGAGGAAAATTAAAAGCAAGGAAAATTGTGTATTTCGCCAGCTTTTTCACAATAGGGTTACCTCTGATAGCACCGTGTTTCATGGAGACGGATGAACATATTTTGTTGAAACTTGGAACATGACAAAGGTAGGTATTGATGTATATAATAATATTGTGAATTTGATTCAGATGTGAAAAGGTGAGCATCTTAAGGTCACATGGCTGTATAAGCCAATCAAATTTGTAACACACCCCAGGTCACGAAAATTGACGTCAGAGCTACCACGTGTTTACTATGAAATGTTGACAATGACAAGCATTATAAACTTGAATTTGATATAAGTATAATCTTTGAGAATAGACGAAGACATTTCAGAAAATAATACATATGTGAAATCATTCTTTATATCAAATATGATGCGATTCTTACCATGGGGGTCCTAAGAGGTAATAATGCACGCATGTACGTAAACAGAGGGTTGTGTACTTTATGTGTAATTATTTTTCGATTTATAAACACAAGGTATACTTTTTTTGTACTTAAAATAAAGAGTTAAGATCAGACTTCAAGACTAGATATGTGAAAGTGTCCACAATTTTTTGTGCGAATAGCACATAGCGATTGCCTGATTTCTTCACTCATGGGAGCCCCGTCTACTGATTATGTATAAACGATGTTACTCTGTTTACATGTACCTTGGAACTGCGTCAGCGTCATGATCGGTATAAAGTCTGATCACTGTCTGAATCAATGAATTATATCTATATGAATCGAGCTGTCGTGTTATGTACATGCATGACCTAATGAAAAATTGCATCTGTATGTACTGAGATGAACACAGGCTGTGTGTTGGAAACCCCTTTCCATTACCATGTGATTATCTGTTTTAGTGGACAATATATAAATGAAACCGTGCTATCGATAAAAATATTAAGTTGAATCATTGAAACGTAAAACTAACTTCAAGTAGGCTTATTTTGCCCCGCTTCACAAAATAAAATCTGTATATGACGGAAAAATTAGGAACTTCCATCATGAAATATGATATTAACAATTATGAAAAATAAAAGATCAAAACATTCCCGTTTAGGATGTATCATGTTTTATATACTAAAAAAGAAGTGAATTTTCCTTCAAATTCTTAGCACACGCCTACCATTGAACATGAAAGGTTAAAGAGAGAGTGGGGACTAAATTAGAAAATAAGATTCGTCTTCTTTCCTTGTACATGTATATGGAATCATCAATCGATAGTCATATTTGATTGTTGTATTTTTTAGGGGAGGGAGGGGTAGATTTAATGTGATGTTATTTAGTTTTCATGTTCACTGTCAGACATCATCTTTCAATTCATTACGACAACATTATGCATTTGCATTTTAGTTCTGTCTTTATATGTCCATAAACTGGCCTACGAAGGTGTTTAGGAACAAATACACGTATAACTTTGAAAACACAATATTTTGTCATACATTATAAGTGATATTATTCTGGCTATTCGCACTCAGTACCTTTAGTGCTTTGATTTATTAGAAAGAAATGTCACTTATAATTTGGTTGAAAACTGCATAAAATCTTATACAGCTGTCACATCTTAAAATATGGAAAGAACACTCTAATTTGTGAAGTTTTGAATATGGATCCACCAGGTGAGAGAACAAACTTCGAGTTGAAGAAGGGGTAAAGAAGACTGCATTAAAGTACCAAACGAGTCACAAAGACAGATGTAGTTAGTGCTGTTAATAAATTGAAGGCTGGAAAGTCTCCAGGAATTGATACGTTCACAGCAGAGACGAAATGATCAGATGTTGACAGCAACAGTGAACTTCTATGTAAGCTTCTTAATAAAGTCAAGAGTGAAGACAAAATGTCACATAGGGAATTATTGTGAAATTACCCAAGAAAGGAAATTTAGCTGATTGCAACAACTGGAATGGAATTACCTTGCTATCAGTGCCTGGAAAGATCTTGTGCAGAGTTATGTTGGACATAATGAAAACAGCAGTAGGTACGATCTTCAAGGAAAAACAAGCAGGATTTCGAGCAGGAGGACCTACAATTGAGCAGTGCAATAAGTGGAATTCCAGTATTTATCAAAACTACATTGACTTTGAGAAAGGTTTAAGATAACACCAGGGGCACGTCAAGGCAGTATCGTCTCTTCATTCCCGTTCCTGATAGTGATAGACTGGGTGATGTGTGAGGTTACCAACATTGGAGGCAGAGGGCGTCAGTGGGATATGATGAAGAATCTTGAAGATTAAGTTTTGTGGATGACATTTATACACTTATATCCCACACACATCAACATATACAAAATAAAACAACGTGTAAGTAAAGAAGTAAAGAGAGACAGCAAAACTTTGATTGAAAATAAATGTTAAAAAGACTAAGATTATGAAAGTTAACGCAACAGCAGGAAAAGAGAGAGAGTAAAGGTAGAGGGAGAAGAACTTGAGGAATCGAAGCAATTTTCTTACCTAGGAGGTACACTGACCATCAATGGAGATGTACTAGATGAAGTCAAGATCAGAATAGGGAAAGCAAATGCTGCATTTACTAAGCTACGAAACATCTGAAAAGTCAACAGTTTAACCACCAAAACAAAGATAAGACTGTACAGAAGCAATGTAAGATAAGTGCTTTTACATGGATCAGAGACAAGAAAAACAAATAAAGAAAAAGAGAGGATGATGAGAGCATTTGAAGGCAGTTGCTTAAGAAACCTCCTGAAAGTACGCTGGTTAGGGCATGCGTGAAGAATGAGAAAGACAAAACATCTAAATAGTGCCCTACATTTAACACCTGGTTGATGCCTTATGTCACAATTGTGATAAAGAGGAGTAGGTAAGTAAGTAAGTATCCTTAATTAGCTTTAGAATATATGGATATAAGATGACATGTAGAATACTTAAAAGACCTTTTTCTAAAGATCATATATTTAGAACCTTGAAAAGTGATTTATGTACACAAAATAAGATTCTTGTAAAATGCCACATTATGAAGGACAATTTCTATTTGAATTTGTGTGAAAAATGCTATACTTTTTTAAGTAAATGCAAGAACTATTTGCTTAAATTTGTAATACGATATCATATGATATGATGCAATTTTAATAAAAATGAAAATAAAAATCATTAATAAATATCTTATCTTTATGTCGTCATACTTTAGATAAAGTAAAGCACAAAATTTTCATAAAATTCCAACAGTTAGCAAAAGGTACGTATATTATGTGATAGATGTTCTTGGTAATGAAGAGAATTAAGTTAACAACAAAATGATCTTGACAATTTGCCTAATAGAAAGTAATCAAAGGACTGAAGGTCCTGAACGATACTTCTATTCAAAATTTATAGTCAGCACCGATGAATATTGAAAAATTTTATTGTTTATGCAATGATGCATTGATGATGATTTTTTATACATAGGATGCATAAGCATTTGAAACTAATAATTTTCATTTCTGACCTCATCGTGTTCTATAAACAGCATAACTTATAAACTGTTTATATTTACTATAAGTGGTATACTTTAAATCAAATTTTATTCTGAGTCTTAAAATTAACCTATTTGGAAACTAGAAAGACGTTAAGACCATGCATGCATGTTTAGAATAGAAACTAGAAAGACGTTAAGACCATGCATGCATGTTTTAAATTGCTTACAATCTACAATATATATGATAAAAGAGCGGTGACATGTAGTTCCAGCCTAACTTTAAGTTTATTATCACTGGTAATTTCCAAAAATTCTCATTTTAATTACCAGAATTTCCTATTTCTTTCAACAAGATCATGCTTCGTTTCTACTTTCGTTTCTCTTCGGTATATGCATCATGTACATAGGGAAGACAACTCTTACATTGTATAAGTTAAAAGAAGTACTATACACGTATTACTACGCAACTGGCGAGCAGTGAAAGCAAGAAATGAATAGTTGATTTTTTAGTGATGCATTTACTTTATATGCAATTGAAACTTTTTTTCAAGAAGGAGGATAATCTTGATCTTGCATGTGTCAGACAGCAAATTCCTAAATTAGAAAAAGCACTATATTTTGAGTCGTATGGATTTGTTTGCAAATCGGGAATGTCTCAATTGTTACGGTAACATAAGGAGACTTCCTGATAGGAAGTATCCTAAAAATGGGACTTATATTAACCTGATGGTATTTTTCACTATAAAGATGCTCTTCACTAAATTCAAATAAAAGGACAAATGACAATATCAAATACAAAATGAAGCAAAATTGAAGCAAGCCTTAATCATGAGTCTGATAGTGGATTATTCAATGAAGTCGTTAATTTGGTACGATTATCGATCATACGATTTATTTACTAATTGCATAATGACACGACCTCGGTAGTTTGTTTTAACACATTTAGTATCAGATGCCATGATTGAAATGTATAAGGACTTCGTAAAGTTAGAATAGACTTACGTATTTTGCATGCAATTTTTTTCTTATGATAAACTTCACAAAGCTGACCAATCGGTGAATAGAACGATATTCCAGATGACGTTTCGGAGGAAAACCTGGCATATGTACATTCAGTGATACCAAAAATCTTTATTTCCATATCTGAAATCAGGATAGAAGCAGCAATAAACATAATTCGTCTTAGACACACTGAGTCTCTTAGACACACTCTTGCAAAGAAAGAGAAGAATAAAAAAAGGTAGACGTGATACTTATAAACTTGTACATTATACATTTATTGCACGGAAGTGAGAGGGATATGAAGAGTTAATCAGCCTAAAAATTCATATCCCCGAGGGCAACGCCCGAGGTGAATATGATTTTCTTGACTGACTAAATCTTTATTTCCTCGAACCAATGTGCAATAAATTGTATATTACACCGAATGAACCAAATCTTTGGAATGTGCTAACTTGCTTGACAATTTCTTCCTCATAAGCGATGTGAGACCGTCCAGTCGTTGCCATTGTTGCTGTCATCTGCGCAAAGTACCTCTGCGCACTTGACTTCGTTCGTTCCCCCTGTAGTGTTATCAATTTCTAGTATTGATGATTCTCTTAGAAAAAAGAGCGATGAATCTGAAAGGGGGGGGGGACTCGATTTGTATTATCCCTGGCCGTTGTGAGACTCGATGTTTTAGGCGAACGGACATGTGATCGTCTAAACCAATCAGAATACGCATTTTGTAGAATTATTCATATGATTTATAATCATAAATAACACAATTAATGCATACCAGAAAATACATCCTTTATGAGAATTGAAGTCTATAAAATAAACTTTAAGTTATTTGCTTTTTGTGCCAAAAAATATTAAGAAAGGAGGAGATCTCCCTTTATTGTGATGCATCCGCATGATATTTATTATTTTTCTATTTTAGAAACTTGTCATTTCATCCAAAATACCATCGAAACTAATGGAGGTTGACATCTAAGCACCATCCTTCCAATGCTATTTTGGTCATACATGTCATTTAACTACGCTACTGAATCGACCCTACACAAAATTTGGAGCCGCGCACACTCTGCAAAGTAAAAGCATCTATCTTTTGAATTCAAAATGTATAATAACCAGAGGGCCCCGGGCGCTACTGAAATACGTTTGGATTTCAGAAAATAACTTCGCTATTAATAAAGTTTCTGTACCATTGATGGGGATTTTATATCAGAAACACGAGCCTGGTGTATTAAAGTTGGTTTTATTTCTTTTCTTCAAGAAGCTAAAGAGTTAGAACAGAACTCTTTCGTATTATTATGTTTCCTCCTAATCTCATACCATATAAATCACGGAAAATATACCATGCTGGGGTCATTTTGGTTAAAAGTTATATGAATATAGTAACAATCAAAAACAACAATCTGGAAACAGTGATGTCTAATTATATTCTAATTGCTTTTTTACAAAATGATATAATGGTTTGGTCTTCTATTCTTAATAGTGTGTGGTTGGAATTAAACAAACCATTTTTAATGATATTTCAAAATGTCATAGACATTCAAATAGATTTTCAGTGTTTAGCATGTTTAGATAAAGGTGTATAAAACGGGTCCTTGTAAAGTGCGAAAAGAAACACGAAACGAAACGGAACAAATCGAAAAGAAACGAAACTCCAACAAAACAATGTAATAAAATTGAAAATTCCCAACTACAATTACTTTCTAAAAGTGTGTGCCAAACAAAGGACTACATATGGTTTATTTAGTAAAATTGCCCCCTTTTAGGTCAAACATTTTAGTGGATTCATTTTCATTTGTTTTCAAATTCCAAAGTAAAGGTCAAACAGATCTGATTGATTTTTCAACATCATATATATGCACAACCAATGTAATTCCCTGAGATGTTACTATTGAAAGGAACGTGCTGCAATTCGTGTATTAACACTCGTGACGTCAAAATGCATAAGATCTAAAGAAACATGCCGTGACGGCTGTTCTAACCTACAAACTGAACCCGCGGTGAAATGAATTTTGACGTCACTCTTTTACCTAGAAAAGGCAATTTCAGAAAACAAGAATGAAATAGACAACTATAGTGCATATATATAGAATAAATGTCATAATTTGTGTTTTGTTACGGGTATACAACACACAGCAAGTGCATTTATCGCATGAAATGCGCTAACGCGCATTACATGTACGATAAATGCACTTGCTGTGTGTTGTATACCCGTAACAAAACACAAATTAAGACACTTATTCTCTATAACGTAATGGTTTGCTTCGACAATAGCGACACTATACGATGATTTCGACAGTATCTATGAGATCATATACTCGAACTTTATTAGTTTTGTGATTATGCAAAAGATGGAATTTTACCATAAGCAATAATTCTGCCCTTATATTGTCTAGTGGACGTCCATGTTGAAAAGCAAATTGATGGTCTCTCTTCGTTATTGCAGGCTTTACAATTTCCATTGTTATCATCATTGCAACACAGCTCTTTGTTGAATAGGTCGATGGGATATCGTCCATATCTACTGATACAGCTCTGACAGGCATCCTGCCAGTTCGTCACGTTTCCGATGTAGGAGGAAGTGGAATCCTTACCTTCAACAGATAAACAGTTACAGGTATCATTATTCACTCCGTTACACTGTAACAATTAATGATGCATAACCTATTTCTCAACCGTAGCAAACAATAGGCATTTTTCCCTGATGATTAAATTAGCCTTTTAGTTGGACAGGTTTTTTTCGATATATAGACAAAGAAAAGTATCTTTTAGCAACAGGTTGATTACAGTTTTATTCATGGAATTGAATTTATCAAAACAATGATACTTTATGATCATATCAATGAAGAGGACATTAAAGGAATATTTGTCGTGGGAGAAATCTTTAAATACTAGTTGTTTACACATAATCCGTTTAACAACATGATCAAAGGTAGACAGAATAACCATCGAAATTGTGTTAGATTCATCAAACGTCTTTTATACCTTGGATAAGATCTTTCTATCTCTAGACGGACACTTGACGTGGTACTGGACCAATCTACAGCTTTGTACCAGTTCATTCTTAAAAATTGCACTCTGACTGACTTTGGCGACAGGACTCCATGACTAGCCCTGTCTAAACCTCTTTAGAGTAGACAGGGCCCCGACCACCTGTCCTCTCTTAATCTAAGTCGGACTCCTCGGGTGTTCACATGTATAAGCTCGCTAAAGCCGGCAGAGCACGAAGTGTATTTCGTATGCCTTCTGTTTTTTTATAACAATTTACAATTACATATGTGTGCTTCTTGGGACTCTGTGTCATGCTGACTGTTTATATGTTCATCTTACAGTAGAGAGGTTATTTTACACCACAATTGCGCGTTCTTCGAGACATCTGGGTAATCGGAAAAGTAGAAAAGTTATGCGCACGTTGTCCGGATAACTACACCTTCTTCTATCTGCGTAACAGATAGCCGTCCAAAGTCGGAACAGGTTGCCCATTGGTCTCGTTGGTTTATTTGCTGTCTTTTGCGTTACATGTTTCTATGGTGTGAGTTGGTGTTCCGTGTTCTTTTTGTGTCTATTTCTGTGGGTATCTGCTCTGTGTTTTTGTTGGAGACCCCCTCCTTTCTTTCATGAGTAATGGATGTCAAAATCAGGTTCTACGTGCATATTGGTCTCCTTCCATTTGTATTTTCATTCAAGTATCACTAGTGGTTCCCTGAACTATTTTTTTGACTATGTTGTTTTTCACTCTTCTTAGTCTCATGATCTCTTGTAAGAGTATTTTCTTTTGTTTCCATTTTGTTTGTTCTTATTTGACCCTGATTTTGCGCTCCGCCGTGGTCACGGTTGACATACATGCAATTTTACTATTTGAATATCACAGAATTATACTAAGCAAAATTGTTGATATATGTTTACATTAAAGCAATTTCCGCATTCCCTTTTTAAGAATCTGTGCGGAACTTACTATATGTATCTACTTACAGCAAATGTCTGTTCATTATGTAATATAACATCTTTAAATCCATGCTAAAAATCATAAAACTTACTGCAGAGGATAATGCTGTTATTAAACGTCTGCTTGGCGCATTTGTCAACGGACAAGGCAAATTCGTCATCCGTTTTCGTATTTTGACACGATGTGAAGGCGCAGTTACTTTCGTTTAGAGCTACTGAAAATGATAATGAAATTGACATAAATGTACCTACGTATATTATTAATTGAAAAGAAGTTGGAACGTATGACGTATGATATTGTACCTTTTTCAACCTTTTTTTCCGACAAATTTTGTTTCACTTTTCGAATTATACGTATTGATACATGTATTAGCACGGTATTATCATTTTTCTAATATCATTAATTATCTTTAATTCGATTGGCTTAAAGTCCGTCACATTATATTCTGTAAAACCTTGACTAAAAATGCATTTTTAATAGTAACAAAAATTTGAATGACCTTTCACATAGCTTGCCTGTTCTCATTTTTAGAACACATGACGTCATAATCGTAAATATTTTTGACGCGCTAACATTATATACGAGGGCTGTTCGATAAATTCGTAGACAAGTTTAATAAAACTTATTTCGTTATCGTCAAACATTTTGTTCATATACTAATTTATTCCTTAAGATTGGATATTCTTATTGTGCAAATTTTAAAGCAATCGATCAATTATGAAGGAAATGCTGTGATTTTCTTTAGGAGTGACTTCGGAAAGTGGCGCAGTAAATGTCGTCCAAGGAAACGCCATGCAAATTACGGAGTACTTATAATTTTTCACCTTTTGTTCTGTCTTTAAGTTTGAGATCATATTGGCGTTTAAGTCATTCATTGTATGTCAATCGGCTCAAAAATTCATAATTAAGAAATGACTGTCTTACTTTGGGTGTTCATGGTAGTATAATTCTGGTTGGTCACGTGCAAATTCCGTGAATCGCGAAGCGATTCTCGGAAAATTTGCACGTGTCCAACCAGAATTATACTACCATGAACACCCAAAGTAAGACAGACATTACTTATATTTCCATTTGTACTAAATATCAGACACCCTGTTTAGCATTAATAATGAGCCTATTGCATATTATAACATCAAAAGTATCTGAACGTTGGTAAATTCTCCGCACTTTCAAAACTAAAGCGTGACGTCATAGTAGGCAACCAGAATTATAGTTTATAAATCCGTTTGCCTAACGGGCGCTTAACATGGGGATTCCTCTGCAATGGAAATATTACAGAATAAACCAGGAAATCGTGCGCTCAAATTATTCCCCGGTCCTATTCTATCTGTTCACAGAAGATGCATTAAGAATTTCATTTTAAAACGTATGGATCATTCGGTTTTGCTTTCTCAGGTAGTCCAAACCATCCTCTTTGAATAATTTTTATCAAATTATCATCTTCTTTGCAAATTGAAGGCATATTGACGTGCGCTCGAAACATTTACTTGCGTTCCATAGCCATTTTTCTTATATATAATGTCTTTTGTGGAGTTTCTATCAGCTTGAATCACATATCAATGATTTCACGTTCTTGAAAAAGGCAGGAATGCGTCATTATTTCCATTATTACTGTCGAATAATAAGTATATACATTGGCTTTCTCGGCGTGCGCATTTAGAAATAATAAATGAATTATGCGCGTGTACACAATTTTCTATATCTCAGTTTTCGTATTGCGCCGCTAAACGTCACAACACATAATTTAAAATATTTATTTAAATGACATATTTTTTCAGTAACCTTGATATTGTATCAATTGATTATGATAAACCTCACGAATGCATTGTGAGAAAATTGTAGTGTAACACTAAGAATACGAGGGTTGTTCGAAAAGTTCGTTGACAATCGCAATATTTAAGAAATGCGTTACAGTAACTGTAACGCATTTCTTAAATATTGCGATTGTCAACGAACTTTTCGAACAACCCTCGTATTCTTAAAAACTAAAAAAAACAATTTAATTCGGTCGATACAGTTTCTCCATGTCTTTGATTCCAATTATTGAATGATCACGAGTTATTGCCAATTTGCTTATTTCTGTTTGGCGAAGACGCAGTTTGATAGAGTGTACCTCAAAGTGGGATGACTGCTGACGCTCGAAAGCGGTCTATTCGGGATTCAGTGACGTAATAAAAAACAGCACGTGCACGTGCGTTAATTTGTAGTTTTAGACTTTCGACTTCGCATATCATTACAATGCAAATGTAAAAAAAAAAAAACAAATCCTTATAACTAAATAAAGCAGTTATTGGCTATTAATTTCGGTCTACTCATGACAGTAAACAGACCTAGTCAGGTATTGGTTAACATCGACCTTCGGCCTCGGTCAACAAATTCCTACCCAAGGTCTGTATAGTCACGAGTAGACCTCATCAAGTCAATAATTGTAGTGTCAACCTCTTCAAAGTGTGATAATTGTATAGAATAATAATGCAATACAGTATTAGATGAAATTTCCATAAACATGATGATCATTTAATGGCTCTCTGGCAACAGAAAAAAAACAGATTACACAAGGCTAAAGATGATTTTTTTTTTCGGCAGTTTGATATGCAGTCTGACGATGGATACCCTGATTTTATGTTCACTGGTTTACATTAATCATTGACACAGTTTAAGCCGAATCCTATTTTCCGTTCATAAATCTTATCCATATTTGTCATTACTACCAAAAATGACCTTGATAATCTAAATCCCTATTGCTCTTTCATCATTTTCCTACATATTACACACATCCATTATCATTGACTAAAGAAATATCAAATGATTGTTTATCAATACCTGAATCCTGAATTTTGTCTGGGTTGAGGAAGGTATAAATATTTGACACATTTTCCCCACCACAGAATTGTTCGTCTAGGCCATGTTTGCATCTGTATTCACAAGTGTCGCATTAACTTCAGATAGTGGTAAGTCATCATCCAAACAATTACATCTGTGTTTCTGAATATAAAATTCAATTTGTGAAATAAAACTCATCACTTTTATCAAAAGTAGGTATTGATTATCAGAATTTCATACTTTATATGTGTACGTCAATGTGTTTAGTCATTCGACTTGAAATATAGAATTCTCAATTACACACTTTAATGAAATTTTTCTAAAACTTAGGGGTATCTCAAAACTGTTACCAATACATCTCTGTCTTGAGGAAAAAGCGAACTTATGAAAAAATATGGGAATTAACTGTCTGTTTTGGGGTTTGTTTGTTTGTTTGTTGTTGTTGTTGGTGGTTTTTTTTTTTTTTTTTTTTTTTTTTTTTTTTTGTTTTTATTTGCGAAACAATACCATGAAAATCTACCGGCCCGCTGACGCTTAACAAAGACAATTAGTAGGTATGCACGAAAGGAAAGTCAATACCCTTTAAAAATGTTCAGAAATTCAGAAATGTCAGTATATATCTCTCAAAATTTAAGACTGATATCGAAAACCCCATCCCAATACGTCGGTTTTGAGATAATTTCCCTTTGTAGAACTCTTCTGCGCGAAGGCGCGTTAGGTAGTATTGTAAACCGGAAGGTGGGACTGTTTTACCTAGCAACGGGCACTGGTTATAGGTATGCCTGTTTATCATTGTTGTGTGCCGGGTTGTACCTCCTCATCGCGTAAACAAAAGAATTTTATCAAGTATCCCCACCTTCAAGACGTCAAATTTGTTTCTTTGCCACCGAAAATCCAAGCATCCAAACGAAATCAGTGGATTCGGTTGATCAGACGTGAAAGAACATGGGTACCAAACAAATACACCAGAATCTGTTCCTTACATTTTGAACGTGATTCCCAATCGCCAACGCTTTTTCCTTACAACAATTTTAAGGAATCAACTAACAAGAGGTATGACAAAGTTCATGCATTTGTTTATGTTATAAACTTATGATAATGCAAGGTACATGTACAAAGTAAAGTGTGTTCAAAGTGGATATTTTATACCATCTAAATCTTGTATGAGATGAAGTTTTGGCTCAATGTAGTATGACGTAAAATAGTGTTACACAAGTATTATAAGGTTTCATAATAAGTAAATGTTGTCACATATATAAATATATATATTCATTAGACAACATTTATTTCATTATAAATAAAATGCATGTTTCACGTGCACACTCAATATACAAGTAAATTTATGTCATCTTCTTCTTCCCGAAAAAGTGAAGGGCTGCGACTATGAAAGGATTTTGAAACTAACATATTTCATTTACATTCTAAGACAAAATCCATCAAACTTAATGATTATCAAATAATAGATGTATGTATTGATGTTACCCAAGAGTATAATACATTATACAGCTTTTTATATTTTTATTTATATAACTTGTAATTTAACTAGTATAACCTATACAGTTGTATGAGATATTGTCCCTAGGAGTAAGATTTGAATGCAAGATAGATGTTTTGAATGTAGTTAAGTACTTATGTATGTAAATATAAGTAAATACTATCACATTTTGAGTATTCATTAGTAAAAATTTCTCGTTGGTCAAGTGCAAACTTTCCAGGAATCGCTTCATGATTCACTGAATTAATACACGACAAACGAGAATTTAATACAACATATGAGCACTCAAAATCTTGTTTGAAAATACAAATTAATTATATTATCAGTTCTTATGTTACATGTCAATTGTCATATCATAAGATGTGACTTATATTATATGCTCATACTCTTTCAGGGAAACTGGCAACTCGCTTAGATGTACAATAGCAGATAACATTGTACAGTTCGAAGATCAGGAGACTCAATCTGAAGACCAAGTGGAAAGAAATGAAGACTGCATCCCAGATCATAAATTTGAGGAAGATGATGTCCCTTATGTAGTTGGAGAAGTGCACTTGGCAGAGCAAGTAAAAGGTAAAAAATTAAGAATTTTTAATAGTTATCCTTATGTAATTGACCTAATTTGACATAAATGTGTCTTGCACCTGTTAAAAGCCAATATGGTGAAAATGTATATTAGCTATATATAATTAAGGGTATATTTTGATATTTCTTTACCTAATTTTGATTCTAATTATTTACTTTATATACATGTAACTAGATTGTTAAATCTTAAGAATGTTATATGCTAAGTTGCAATGTAAATATCATTATAACTGCATGAATATTACTATTTGTATTAATAAATGATTTCACGTCGTTTAAGATTACAATGTGTCTCGAATTTAATTGTTGACAATAGTTAAATATTAATCATTCATCATGAAATGCATGCATGGACAAATCACACATTTTTCCAGAGGAAATGCGAGGTGCAGTCCTGAATCAAAAAAAGAGTTTTTTGAAGCCATATTAATTTTGTAAAATGTTCAGAATATATATTCATTATTGCAGAAAAAAAATTCTAATAGGGATGCACCCACCCTAATAGCTCTACTGATCATTGCATTCTATGGTAATATTTAAAAAAAAGTGATCACTCATGTACGAGATATTTAGAATTTTGTTGAATTTATTTTCAGATCCATGTACAGACTATGGCTTAAAAGGACACAAGCACAACCATGCCCAAGCACACTCTGACCACATATATCTCGTAACAGGTGGGTCAATAGGGGATGTCAAGGATGCAGGTGTACAAACAGCTTTAACCATGCAGGAAATATCTAATCTTGAAAAACAGAAAAAAGCTCTAGAGGATAAACAGGCTAATAAGTCTGCACTCTTGAGGGAGGCATTTGTGGAGAATGTGATCAAGAATGATGAAAATGTAAGGCAGTATACAGGATTTGCATCACTTTCGTTGCTACTTGGAATTTTCAATATACTGGTCTCCAAGAGCTCATCCCTGAAATATTGGTCAGGACCAAACAGCGCAAAGGAAAAGATCTATCAAAAGAAGCAACATTACGGAAAGCCTGGACCTGCTAGGAAGCTTTCATTATTTCACGAGTATATCCTCACTTTAGTTCGACTTCGACTTGGAATGTTCGAGTTTTGCATAGGAGATATTTTTGGAGTTTCGAAATCTCGAGTTTCTCAAATTTTTATTACATGGATTACTTTTATGTCAACCATATTAGGGAATTTAATCAAATGGCCGTCTAGAAATCAAGTAAAAAAGTACATGCCTCACTCTTTCAGAAGACATTATCCTAAAACCAGAGCTATCATTGATTGTACTGAATTTTTCTTTGAGCATTCTAGGTCACCTAACTCACAAGCTGCCACATATAGTACATACAAGTCAAGAAACACGGGAAAATGTTTGATTGCTATTTCACCGAGAGGCACCATAACATTTGTTTCAAAACTCTATGGTGGTAATGTATCAGACCGATACATAACTCAGGACTCTGGATTTGTAGATTTTGTTGAAGAAGGAGATGACATAATGGCAGATAGGGGTTTCACCATACGAGATCTACTAACAGACAAGCGTGCCACTTTGAATATACCGCCCTTTACTAGAAAGTGCTCTTGGGGTAAGAATAAACGACTGAATGTCAGTGAGATAAAGCAAACTCGTAAAATAGCAAAACTAAGAATTCACGTCGAGCGAGCAATTCAAAGACTGAAATTATTCAAGTTGCTAGGCAATACAATACCATGGTCTTTAAAGCCTGTGATGAACCAAATGGTCAAAGTTTCAGCATTCATTTGTAACTTAATGCCACCATTAGTGAGAAGATGACTTTCATCAAAGTGACCTGAACTATAGCTATTTATCTGTGGATCAATAGATCAAATTTTCTGCTACAATGAAGAACTATAAATATTCAACATGTTCAAAGTCATTTAACATTTTATTTATGTTAACATATGGTCAGTACATCGATATCGATATTACAAATGATTTAGTACAGACTCATATATAGTTTTTAACATATAATTGGAGAACATAGATTATACAAAAGATTTATATACAAGGTATAGACTCATATATAGTTTTTAACATCTGTACTTATAGTAATTCATCATTTTGCCATGTGATATGTTTAGGTATTTTTTGTTCAACATTTTATTTCTGGTTGAAAATGTCTTATCACTTCTAAGACAACATAGTCATAGTGTCATTAATTCACTTGTAGAACACTGAAATATTAAGATTAATTCTTAAGCTTTGGAACTACAAATTTTTCAAAGAAAGTTTTGGATTTTTCATGCAAACAATTCCAAAGTAATTTATCAAAATATATTCTCTCAGTGTAAATTTTGTGTTTTCCATTTTTACATCACCTTCAAGATACAGTACAAAATTGCGCCACATTGCATTTGAAACTGCCATTTGAGTTTGAATTTGTGTGTACCAATTTGAGTTTTCCTTTAATTTCAAACAACCATTTTCATCTTTCTGAATATAATACTTTTCTTTACAAATCTGATCAAATGTATGGTTTTAAATTTGTATGGACACTTTATCTCTAAAATTCCTAATCCACAGCACTTACACTGTACAACACCATCAGGTGATGCCCCTAAATGTGGATATGAAGCATTAATGATGAGCCCAGACAATGCTACTCTACTTGATTTATGCTCATTCATGTACATTTTCTCATAAATACTTCTTGCAAGAGGTTCCCTTTCTTTACCATAAAGTACAGCTGGTGTTGACAATGACGACTGCTCAGTGTTCATAATCTGTTTTACCACATAATTATCAGGGTCACTTCCTTTGTAGTGACATGCATTATGCATAATTGATGAAGTAATTCTACCATGTCTGTACTTGTACCATTCACTAGACTCTGACTGATCAACAGTTAATTTGTTTATTTCTGTGCAATAAATTTCACTTGTACAAGATGAAAGATACCCAAATACTGAAAGTAATTCACCCTGTTTGAAATTTACCATGAAATCTTTCAATGTTTCAG
The DNA here is from genome assembly GCA_033119305.1 of Pinctada imbricata. Taxonomy (NCBI): domain Eukaryota; kingdom Metazoa; phylum Mollusca; class Bivalvia; order Pterioida; family Pteriidae; genus Pinctada; species Pinctada imbricata. Next base: position 26,572,063 of record VSWD01000003.1, on the reverse strand, counting down.
GAACATTTGTTTGTAAAATTGTATCGTTTACATTTGTTTCATCAGTATCTAGAACCTCAAGGATTTGTGCATCAGTGTCTGCAACCAAATTAAATACCATCTTTTCAATTTCACTATTTGATTGCTTTACAGTTGGATCATACATGCTTTCTAATGGTAAAACTCTTGACCTATTGCTAGATAACTCAATTTCATCTAATAGTTTAGGCATGGAAACTTTTCGAGGAACATCCCAAACACATCTTCTGTCTGTGCATGTTTCTGTATTTCTGTCTGTATGCCGCTCCGACCACTGAGCCAAGCTGAAGAGTAAAGCAACTACGTGTTTGCACCCTCCATCATCTCTGCAAATATTAAAATGAATTCTTATATATGTATTTGGGTATCTTTTTATGTCAATATTATGTAGTATTTGCAATTATAGAAGTGTTTCAATTCATATTTACACATGTTCATGAAATTCTGAAATATTGTGTATATATATGGCTCATTAATTTCATCTATATAATTTATTGTTAACTTATTAACTGTTATTATAAAACTTATTGGTTTTACCTTGTTGTATTTAACTTTACAATTGTTATTTGTTGACTTTTCTTTGTTAAGAAATAAAATCTATTTTGTCAAATATGATTTCCTTAATATTGTTTACCCAGTGCATTCACATCCTGCTGATACACAACTCCCATCTGAATTAAGAAGACACCAAGTTCTGTAGGGGTCAGCTGATTGAGAAGTTTCTCTTATGCACTTGGCCTTGATATACAGATGATCATGTTGAAGTTGATGACAAAGTACTGTGTGGATATGGTTTGACTGAAACAGTCTGTACCCCCTCTCTGACTTGTAGGACTGTAATCTTACTGGGACCACTCTGATTTTGAGAGTAGGTAGACAAATATGTCGGCTTGGGAGAAAACTGGAACGTTTTTAAGATCGTCTGTCCACTCCTTCAAATCTGTGGAGCTAACATGAAATCTATGCACTCTCCGTCAATTATTACTCTCGATCTAGTCTTGCGCATTTCCTCTGCATCGTCGGGCGTTTTTATGATTGGTAGGTTTAACTCAATGGCTTTTTTTGACAGCTCTCTTAACTGATGGACACTATAGTCACTTACTGTTAGTCCTCTTTCACTTAAAAATGCTTTAAGTTGGGGTTTTTGCATGGAATCTACGTTCATTTTCAGTGTAAATACGACCGCTACTTTCGCTTCTGTGTTTACGCTAGAAACAGTCCCACCTCCTTGGTTACGCAACGTCTAAATGCGCCTCCGATCGTAGAAGAGTTACAATCTCGAAACTCACGTATTCCAGCCTTTTGGACTACAAACCTTATTTTTTTTGTCCATCCTGTTAATCACATCATTCGAGTAAAAAATACAAAGGAAAGTGAAAACGAAGGAATGGATCAAGAGAAAATCGAATTATGCTGACCTGTATTTCAAATCCTTTTGATGTTGAACACAAGGCTGCACACTGTTCTACAGTCTGACTTCTCTGATTGCTGTCATCTTCCTCAGAGGCATTCACACATGCTGTTATAATTCGAACAAAAATCACCTTGTTCATTCAGAAACACTTTTTGAATTTGTAATGAGAGGGTGGATAGGTTTCGAGAAATACTCAGTATGACCACGACAATGTAAATTGCATATTAATTTTTCAGTAGAGTGAAATATTTCTTCCAGAGGGAAGGGAGAGTAGAAATGAAAACACAAACGTCCGTTTACACAAATTTTCGGCCCCCTGGCCTTTATCAAGTGTAAAAACGACAAAGTATACAAAAAGACTAAGTGAACCCCACCCTTGCTCCACTGCAAGGCTGGATTTCACTTAGTCTTATTGTATACTTTTTCGTTTTAAACTTGATAAAGGCTAAGGGGCCGTAAGTTTGTGTAAACGAGCGTTTGTGTTTTATTTCTATTAACTTTTCATTTCTTAATGAAGAGAAGGATAATTTTATACATTTCTTAATTACCTAATAGTGATAACATTGGTGTCACTACAGTTATGTTTCCCGTCCAAACAGTCCCCATATCTTTTGCACATTGTGGAATGGTGATTGACTGTAGGTCTTCTACTGAAGCCAAAGAACCATTCAGACTTTTGCAGTATTCATGGGCATCACGCCATCTTGTCGTGTTATTTATGAACACGATTCTCTGCGACGACACTACAATACCAGATTGAACATTTTACATAGTTTAATTGATCACCAAACGTACAATAAATTCATTACCTTTCATTTCAAATATCATGCGACGACAATGGGATTTAGGGATTTGCGAGTACGAAAAATAAGGAAAAGAGTGAATTTTGAATGAAATGTATCTTACAATATCACGCAACATTTCACGAAAAGAATGTTCCATTCACACATTGCCATGTCGTTTCATCAATATACATGTACAATTGTTTCATTAGGTCGACTCTGGAAACCTGAAATTTGACAGTCATATCGTATCAATGCATTTTCTTCCGAAAGATGCATCGAAAAGTCCTTGTAGCGATAAGTCCTAGAAGAATCGCACATCCTGGGAAATTACCGTCGCTTGAATCGGAATAAATTTAGAATCAGAAAATCCCAGAAATAGAAGAGTAACAATGCATTATACAGATCAGGTTTGCCATATTTTTTAACAACATTCAAAGTAAACTAACTAATTGCAAGCTTTTTTGTAAAAGCTAATACTTGTAACAATAGGTCTCAACATTTTTCTTTATGAATTTGATATTTCTTTCCCTTCATTTTTCAATACACTTCAAGTTGTTATATACATATATCATAATTAAGTGATGATTTTTAAAATTACTACATTATATCTACATACTTAGATATCAGATATATATTTGTGACTGATATAGTGCAAGAAAAGAGAAATATGAAAAAAGTGATGATTTAATTATAGGGGCACAATGGCTGTATAAAATATGCAGATTAAATGTTGCGATTGCATAGATGCCGGTCATACATTATGGCTCATATCAATTATACTCTTTGTTTCATTTAATTTCTGCGCCAGATATAAGTACTCGAAGATGTTACATGAAAATATAAAACAGATCTATGTACTTTATATAATCTTAAAACATTGATGTGACGTCATGCCTTTGCTCGAACAATCCAAAATTTACCTTTGACTGTCCAATATCAAATCTAGGTCGCATTTATGAGAAAAAATATACACGACCTAGATTAATTAAACAAAATGTTTTTCATAAAAAAACAGATGTCTCCCCCATCCCTCTAAGTTACTTTGACCTTAGGCCAAAATGCAAAATGATGTGAAACCTTTGAGTCATGGGCAACATCATACTAAAACACGAAAGTGATTCATTACACTGTTTGAGGTAAAGGCCAAACATGATTGGCATATACAATTTCATTATAAGCATATTTAAAGAAATTGACTTTGGTCACATGACCTTGGATATAGGTGATCTGAAACCTACACTCACTGACGAGGGTTAAGTACCCGAAACATGCATGTCTGGTCCATGCCGCAAACTTATCTGCTTTTAAATGATGCTATTGAATTTGAAGACGTTTAACATTGTATTGATCATGAGCAACAAAAAACTGAATTAGTGATTGGATACACGGTTCAAAATATAAAGCCTAAACATTATTAGCATAGACAATTTCAGCCTGGACATGCTTAGCATATACAATTTCATTACCAAAGTAAGAAGCTACCTTAACCATGTGACGTTGTGACAATGTGATAAGAAACATTTAGTCCTCAGAAACAACATACTAAAATATTAAAACAATTGTAAGAAGGGTTCAGGAGATATAGCCCAGACAATATTAGTATGTACAATTTCATTAAAAAGAACTAAATGATCTTGACCTTGGGCACATGACCTTGGGTCAAGATGATAAGAAACCCTCCAATCCTGAGCAACAGCATACTATAGTATAAGAGTGATCCAGTATACGATTCCACAGATATAGCACAGACTCAATAGCATTTACAATTTCATTAAAAAATGTAATACTTGACCTTAGTCATATGACCTTTGATCAAGGAGGTGTGAAACCTTTGGGTCATCAGCACCATCATACTAAAATATGACGTGATCCGATCACGGTCCAAAAGATTAAGCCTGGACATAATACATGTAACAAATACAATTTCATTTAGAATATACTAATTGACCTTGACTTTGGCCACATGGCCTTGAGTCAACGTGATGTGAAACCTTTACGTGATAAGCAACAACATACTAAAATATGAAAGTGATCCGGCAAACGGTTCAAGAGATATAGCCCGGACAAGAATGTATGCACAATATCATTAAAAATGCACTAAGTGACCTTGACCTTGGTCACATGACCTTGGGTCAAGGTGAAGTGAAACCTACGGGTCATAAGCAACAACATACTAAAATATGAAAGTGATCCGGCAAACGGTTCAAGAGATATAGCCCGGGCAGGTATGTATGCATAATTTCATTAAAAATGCACTAAGTGACCTTGACCTTGGTCACATGACCTTGGGTCAAGGTGATGTGAAACCTTCGGGTCATAAGCAACAACATACTAAAATATGAAAGTGATCCGGCAAACGGTTCAAGAGATATAGCCCGGGCAGGAATGTATGCATAATTTCATTAAAAATGCACTAAGTGACCTTGACCTTGGTCACATGACCTTGGGTCAAGGTGATGTGAAACCTTCGGGTCATAAGCAACAACATACTAAAATATGAATGTGATCCGGCAAACGGTTCAAGAGATATAGCCCGGGCAGGTATGTATGCATAATTTCATTAAAAATGCACTAAGTGACCTTGACCTTGGTCACATGACCTTGGGTCAAAGTGATGTGAAACCTTCGGGTCATAAGCAACAACATACTAAAATATGAAAGTGATCCGACAAACTGTTCAAGAGATATAGCCCGGACAGGAATGTATGCATAATTTCATTTAAAATGCACTAAGTGACCTTGACCTTGGTCACATGACCTTGGGTCAAGGTGATGTGAAACCTTCGGGTCATAAGCAACAACATACTAAAATATGAAAGTGATCTTGCAAACGGTTCAGAAGATATAGCTTGGACAGGAATGTATGCATAATTTCATTAAAAATGCACTAAGTGACCTTGACCTTGGTCACATGACCTTTGGTCAAGGTGATGTGAAACCTTCGGGTCATAAGCAACAACATACTAAAATATGAAAGTGATCGGGCAAACGGTTCAGGAGATATAGCCCGGACACGATGTGTTACAGACGGACAGACGGACAGACGGACGACGAAGGCAAAACCAATATGTCTCCTCCCCGTTGGGGGGGGGGGGGAGACATAAATATTGGACAGTCATTACACAATTAAAAATGTTATGATCGCTGAGCGATATAAGTCCCCTACCGGTTGCATATATTTATGTCCTGCAACTCTGCCTATGAATTACTCTTCAATTAAACATCAGTTTTAATTAAACTTACTGTCTCTGCAGCTCAGTTCTGAGGTTTAATCTGCTTTATCGATTCGAAAAAGAGGTCAGGCGTGACTAAAGTTGAACTTGCTCTGTAACTATCCAAGACTAAGCTGAGTATCAAATTTTACCTGAATATCACTATCACAGGCTGCCGATGTTAAATTTATCTATTAAAAAATAAAAACCAACGTTTTGTTGTTTTTTCATCACACGTACAGGGAAAGAGGAAAAGGTAAGTTACAGAAATCAAGGCGAAAAAATTGAACCTAAAAATGTTGACAAGTTTTTTTACCTGCTGAATCGTTTATTTTAATTTTCATATGGGAATCCAGGCATCGTTAGATTCGTTGACACTTTAGCTATTTGATCCACTAACACAAAAGTCGAAATAATGTCCCCAGAAGACACAGCAACGCCGTTTTTCTGCTCCCTTATCGAACCTCGACCTACTTCACCTCCGCCATTGTGTTTGAAATAACGGGATCGCAAGTCATTAGATACACATCGTAGTTTAAAAAGCTTATAAATGCTTTTATAAATAATAAAATAGCATAAGTCTAATTTAGAAAAAAAAGACAATCAAATCTAACAAAAGATTGTATTACATTTTGGCGTTTTTTAAACTTAGTATATCTTATTTCTGTTTCTTCAGCCCACGTGATTAGCGATCACGTGGTATCAACAACAATGGCAGGGATGAAGTAGGTCGAGGTTCGATAAGGGAGCAGAAAAACGGCGTTGTTGCTGTGTCTTCTGGTGACATTATTTCGACTTTTTTGTTAGTGGATCAAATAGCTAAAGTGTCAACGAATCGATCGATGCCTGGATTTCCATATGAAAACTAAAATAAACGATTCAGTAGGTAATAAATCTTGTCAACATTTCTGGGTTAAATTTTTCGCCTTGATTTCTGTAACTTACCTTTTCCTCTTTCCCTGTACGTATGATCAAAAAACAACAAAACGTTGGTTTTTATTTTTTAATAGATAAACATCGGCAGCCTGTGATCACTATTTGTTGCAGAAAAAAGTCTGAAAAACTGACAAAAACTGAATTGTGCAAGTCATCAAGGGGCATACCTCCTCGAAAAAAGGTCAGGCGTGACAAAAGTCGAACTTGCCCTGTAACTATCCAAGTCTAAGCTGAGTATCAAATTTCACCTGAATATCTCTCTTTGTTGCAGGAAAAAGTCCGGAAAACTGACAAACATTGAATTTCCGGAAAACGGACAAAAATTGAATTTTCCAAGTCATCAAGGGACATAACTCCTCGAAAAATAGGTCAAGGGTGACGAAAAGTAAACTTGCTCTGTAACTATCCAAGACCAAGCTATGTATCAAATTTCATCTGGATATCTCCATCCGTTGCAGAAAAAAGTCCGGAAAACTGACAAAAACTGAATTTAAAAAGTCAGCAAGGGACATACCTCCTCGAAAAATAGGTGTGACGAAAGTCGAACTTGCCCTGTAACTATCCAAGACCAAGCTGTGTATCAAATTTCATCTAAATTCCACCTGAATATCTCTATATATCGCAGACGAAAGTCCAGAAAACTGACAAAAACTGATTTTTTCAAGTCATCAAGGGAAATAACACCTCGAAAAATAGGGAAAGGGTGACGAAAGCCGAACTTGCACTGAAACTATCCAAGAACAAGCTGTGTATCAAATTTCATCTCAATATCTCCATACGTTGCAGAAAAAAGTCCGGAAAACTGATATTCGGACAGACGGACAGACGGAGGGACGGAGGGACAGACGGACGGACTGACAGACGGGCGGACATACAGACCGAGAGGAAACTAAGAGTCCCCTTCGGCGTTGCCGGTAGGGGACTAATTACCTTGTGTGAGGTAGATATAGCAGTATAGCTATCAGAAGGATATGTTATTCACCGAGGCCGCAGGCCGAGATGAATAACATATGCTGAGGGTTGTTATACTGCTATATCTACTGAACACAAGTTAATTAATTGTTTTATTGTATGATCATGAATTAAAACGATCAGCTTGACGTCATAACTACAACACTAATTGAAAAATATGAGAGTTGTTCTAAATTTAGCACTCTGGAAGTGGTTATAGCGATATATTTAGAAGCTCCAGACATGTTTCAGCCAATCAGCGATGGACATATTTTCCAGTCATACAATAAAGGTAAATGTACTTTGACACCTACAAGACAACCGTTACAATCCTTATTTAGAAATCACGTGACAATAATTCCATGTATCGTGGTAATGATTATGTATACAAGCCATACTTTGTACTTCGCGTTGTGTGATTAATAAATGTCCTGTACTTTGTCGTGGAAGGAAAACATCGTTGAAATTTTACAAAATTTATTTCACGAAACATAATTTGACAGAATCCATAGCATTCGAGAATGTAGTTCTAACAATTGAAAAATGACATATTGTATTTAAACAAGGGAGGGGAATTGCACAATATGATGGGCATATTTCTAGATAATTTCGTGTTCAATCCTCAAAGATAAGGTTGTCTAAAACTCTTCAAAAACATCTGTAATTATGAGGGATTGTATGTTAATAAACTCAATATGCTGGTACTTCACGTGTAGAATTCTCCAACTCATAGATAGAACCAATTTGTAATTAAGTTTAGTTTAAACATATTTTATTTCCGAAAACGAAATGGGATCGGGCAAAAGTTTTAACAACATTACAAACGCCCTCTCCATGTAATTAAGTTCTTATCATTCTCTGGACTTCCAAGTATTGGAAAATCAATATTTACATTTAAACATGTTAAAGTTGAGAAAATATTCCCTTAAATCTTTAGATAAACTTTTTAACTGATGTTTCTTGAATCTGTTTCTTATCTTCTTTCAAAATTATCTTTATGTGAATTATTATTAACATCATCCCTCTGACATGTAAGGGAACTAATTTACTTAATGCACCGATTCAGTTTAAAGTTATCCTCTTTCTACAGTGTGCAAATTCCCCAACATAAAATAATAATTCACCATGAATATTTTGGGGGAGAGGCCAACTTTTTTTTTCTTTAAAACGAGGATCTACATGAACAATTACTTTAAGCAATCATATTGAATCTACATACATGTATGTGTGCTGTACAAGACAATGTAAAAAAACAAGGGAAATAAGCATTTGCATTGTACGGAATATTTGAAACAAAAGCAGTCATTCTAAGTCTTATTCTCAACAAATGAAGAATTTCTTTTCTTATTTATGAATGATCTATACGATGTTGACGATGCAAGATCAGTTTTAATCATTCCCGACACAAAGACTTTTGGTAGCTACAAAAAAGTTAGAGGATGTATAATTTATCCGGAGAATTTTAAATTTTCACGAGAAAATTCTATGGACCTGGACAGTGATTTGTTTGATACCACTGAATTAAAAAGCACTTTTTTGATCGCATGAAATTTGACCAGAGTGACCCTACATTCCATTTTAGATATAATCTATAACAAACAGATCAATACTTGCCCCTGTGTTTGGAATGAATAGAATTGTGAAAAATGTGAAGTAATCACTCACCTATATCAGGAATAAAATGTAAACAGAACAGAAATAAAACAAATAGTCTCCTTTCTTCTATGTTTTCCATCGAAGTTATCATAGCTACCACTCTATCGTCCATAAAAGCACATAAAATTGTCATAAACAAGGAAGGAAATCTGCTGTTCATTGTCACAGTAGCTTCTTTCTTTCTGTCACGATACACGGTTTTATGGTTTGTAAATATTTAAATCGCCAAAGATGTATTTATAGATTACTACACATAAATAGCGAACTTGCATTGACATGATTTATTTGTAAATCTTCATCTTAAGGTATCCGTTGAACAATTGAGTCGTTTTACATAGCGTTTTAATCATCTCCATTGTAAAGTACGGTAAATTTTTTGTCTGGTAAGGTACTATAAACTATATATTTTCTGAAAGGTATTGATGCCCTGAGTTCAGATAAAAGACTCCCAAGTCTTAAAAATCAAAGGGGAAATACTTTTGTACAACTTTGTTATTTTGCATATGTTATATAGAGAAAAAAATACAATTGCTTCATCATTTATTCCCCTTTGTTTTTCTGGCCCTAAAATCATTATTTCTGAGCAGTGGGCATTATAACCTTTAAGAAAATAATTTTATAGTTTATGGTACCTTACCAGGCATGGAAAAATGCCCTATTGTACATCGGATACCTTAAGTCTACGCTTGTCAAATCAATTTTTTTGAATATTTCATTGACGAAAATTTAATGAAAAAGATTTATTCAATATTTTTTATTGAATTTGGGGAAAAAACAGTAACAACGTCATAGTATGTTTTACGTGTACTTTAAAAGTTATCGCTCTTTGCACAGTTCTAAGACCCAATTTCCTTACACTTACAAGTACTATGTATTTCTTATGCAAATTTGTTTGCGATATATCTTTGCCTACAGTACGTAAGTAAAAAAATCGTTTTGTTTCATTGATTTAATATCATTTCTTTCAGAAATGTTAAAAGAGCAGTCATGATGATTTCATATAAGGATATAAATATATAAATAAAGCGATGCCCACGTCATTCCTTCCGCTCCTCCGTCATATATATGTATCTCTCTTCGTTTTTACTTCCTACTGAGTAGCGTTGTGTAAAAGAAGGAACCAAGAACGGATACCAGTCTACATATATCTTACACATAAAGAATTGCAGAAAATATGCAAAATTCATTGTTATACCCTTGTCAGTATCTCTATATAAAATCCCCATAGGAAAAATGCCTATAAATTCGAATATTTGACCAAGCGGTCAATATTTACATCAATATTGGCCCTAGGGCAATATTTTTAAAAATATTGACCGATAAACGGTACATCGCTTGTGACGTCACGTCATTGATGACGCTATTAGCTCTACCTATTTTTCCGCGCTCTTTCTCTTATAGAAGAAAATGAACGTAAACATGCCGGTCTAATCGGTTCGTTGCTGCAGTATTGATGCAAGGTATAACAAAACAATTATTGACTGGGAATTCGGGCAATAAATGATTTGTTGGACCTTCAGACAAAATATAGCCCTCGGCCTTCGACCTCGGGCAATATTTTATCTTCAGGTCCAACAAATCATATATTGCCCTCATTCCCAGTCAATAATTGTATAATATTCTAAGTTTCAGTTTACAGCCTTATATGGACAATCGTTACAGGGAATCAATTGATTTCCTGGGTATGGGTTTTTTTCACACAAAGAATAATCCCTCCCCTTGAAACTTGGACGATTAGAATAATGATTTTTTTTTTCTGGTTGTTTCCAGACGTTTATCCATATTAAACTTATCCATCAAGAAATACATGTAAAGATATAATAAGGGTCGTATCGCCAAATTACAATTACTTACAGAGTTATGCCCCTTGAAATTTAGAAACCTTCGATTGTAACAGATAGTATTGCAGTGACTATCTGCCCTAAGCCACAGTGTAATAATATTGGAATAGAAATCAACATCTCTTTCCGTTTGTCGGTCCGTTTTTTTTTTTCTTTTATATGTGTGCGTGTTTTTTTTCTTTTTTTAATTATGCAATTACCTCCATTTTAAATTTAATTTCTTATCCATCCTTCGTATAATTAATTATTTGAACAAACTTTAAACAAAACAACACTTTTATTGCACATGTAATAAACAACGGAAATATTACAGCAGTTGGATGAAAAATAATAATTTTAAAATATAATATGTATTTTGAACAGCATGAACGTACCTGTCAGGTAAATCATTATTATTATAATTTTTCACCGTTTAAGTGCATGTAAATTCACATTAATATTTTTTTATTAACAGGATTGAGGTATCATCGCTTAGTCACAAACCCTTTCCTCTATACAAACCCTTTCTTCTATATGGCTATATTAAAAACCCCAAGGGAGGATATAATAGGTATAAAACTTTTTGTCGATCCGTTGCATCTTTTAGGATGAATTTTCAATTTGGATATGCTTTATACATTCATCTTGAGATAACAAACCAAAAATCGTATCAAATGGACCGTGGGTTTAGCCTGTAGGAAGGAAAAAAGAGGAAGCCACGATCGAGTACAAAGAGAAAGTCCGCCCTTGGGGTTTTTTTAATAAACATAAGGGTTTGTATAGAGGAAAGGGTTTGTGACCAAGCGATGATACCTCGTCCCAGTAACTTTTTTCATGAACATATCAAACACTTAATAATATAATATTGGATATCACAGAATAATTAATGCGTATGCTACACGTTTTACTACATGTACAAAACAGAATTTCAGCAGCAAAATTGTCAGCAACAATGTTTTAAAAACAAAACATAAAAATATTAATATAATATTAATTATCATTATATTACCTGTCAACAAAGGCAAATTTTAATACATATATAAGTATAATTGACGAAAATATAATGATTAAATATAATCTATGTATAATACTTACTTTCAAATCATATTTTTGTAATAAAGTTTTAAACTTTATTTAACTTTTATGTCTTATATAATCATTACAATTACTACAATGAATACATAAAAGCTTCGAATTTCAAAATATTTTGTACGGACGTATGTCTTACAAATTCATTATACTTGGCACTTGTAAACAGCCAATTGTGTCCCACATGAAATTCACATGAAATGAACATCATGTTAATTTCACATGAAAGTTCATATTAAATTCATATAAATTCAACTTTGAATTTATGTGAAAAAAATTTAACATGAATTTCACATAATTTTACTTCACATGAATTTTACATGAATTGTTTTCCTTCATGCAAAATTGTCTTTACATGCAATTCATGTCAGTAACTTCACATGAATTTCATGGGAAAAATTTCATGTAAAATTCATGTTCGTGCTCATTTCACATATAACTTCATGTCAACTTTTACGTAAAATCCATGTTAATTTCACATGAATTTCATATGAGGCAGAATTGGCTGTGTATGCACACATAAATACATTGATTTTTGAATGAGGACTGAAGTGTGTATTCAAGTCTTTTCTTAATCATTTAACTTCATATCTTTCATAAAAGAAATATTTCATTTCATAAATTGTATGGGCTATCATAATATATTTGATGTTAAAACTATGTATCGTGTGAAAATATTAATGCAATACAATGAACAGTCATGCCATCAAATTGGATTCATGCATATGGTAATTTCTACTCTAAGGAATGAAATACTGAGTGAATTTTCTGCATTATATTAAAGAAAAATAAAAAATATATATGTAGATTAAATAGCATACACAATGGAATATAACAAATAGGGCCATTCGTCATGTCTTTCACATGTATGTGAAATAATCAATCATATTTTTAAGAGTTCAATCAAAATTATTTTAATATACCAAAATATACATTCAATTTGTCTCTGACATGAAAGATCAACTAGATGTTTTAATGTCATCACCATTTTTCGATGTCTTTAGCATCATCGCTGTCTTTTATTTTCTGGATAAGGTCCTGGTCGACATTCGGTGGCGGTTCTGTGCTACGATTTCCCGCCAAAACATTCAAATCATAATCAATCATCTTCTCCATCTGCTTAAGGGCCTCTTCCCTTTCTAGATCCTCCTTTGATGGTCCAGGAATCGGGCTCGTCCTCGTACGGTTCCGGAGTATCGTCTACTTTCTTGGGTTTCCGTGGTGCTTGTGTCGCCACCGGTGGCGACATAACTTTCTGTGGTACATTAGCGGATAGAGCTTCGGGTATATCATCTTCAGTCACTCTCATCTTCCTCTGATTCATCTTTCTTGGGTGGTGGTCCCGTGGGAGGACGGGCAGACTCCACATTTTTACCTCCAACTGCCACGGGCTGAAGGACATTTTCTTTCGGAGCAGATGCAACAATTGACTGCCTTCGGTGCTTTGATAGTTTTTGCTGGTTCTTTTTTCTGTTTCGCTGGCACATTTTCTTTTTCGGAAGCTGGCGAGTCCTCTCTCTCGGGGGAAGGAGACTGGTGCTTTTTTCTTGGGTTGTGACTTTTTCTTAGGATTTAGGAGGAGGTGGTGGGAGTATCCTCCCTTTCACTTGGAGATGGAGACGGCGTTGGAGTTTTCTCTTTCTTCTTTTTCTTTGATTTCCCCTTACTCACATTAATATCGATACTTATATCTGATCCTGAAGGGGATGCTTTACGTGACCTTGACCTTGATTTTTTTCTTGGTTTAGGTGTCGGCGTTCTTGACCTACTTTTTGACTTTCGAGTCCTTGATTTAGACTTCTTTCTTTGTTTCTCCTTTGCACGTTTGGACGATGATCTACTTTTAGAATGACCAACATTTATATCCACACTAAGAGATCTGCTTCTAGACCTTGACTCGTCTCTCTTTGAACGTCTTGATTTAGGACTAGGCGACCTTGTTTTTGACTTTGATTTCTTTCGATGTTTTGATCTCGATCTTTTTCTGCTTTTCGACCTTGACTTGTTTACTGTTACATCCAGACTGATTGACCTACTTCTTGATCGTGACCTAGATTTTCGTTTCCTACTTCTGCTTCTACCACGCGACTTATGCTTTCGTTCATAGACCTCGAGTGTGACCTAGTGTATGATCTTTTTCTTGACCTACTCTTCCTTTTGGACCCCCTTCCGTCAACATTTACATCAATACTGAGTGACCTTGATCGACTGTATGATTTTCGTTTCCTTGATCTTGACCTTGATCGTCTTTTCTTAGATCTTGACCTCTTTCTGGATCGCGACTTTGACCTACTCCGACTTCGGCTTCTCGAATCATGTCTGTTAACTATAACGTTGACATCTCGACCACGACCACGTGACCTTGATCTGGATCTCGGACGAGATCTAGAACGAGATCTTCTTGACCTAGAATATGATCTACTTCTAGACCTTGATCTGGTTCGAGATCTAGACCTTCTATTCTTCTTCGAAGCCCTATCGTTGTCTACTTTAACAAACACAACGCGATCCCTCGACCTACTTCGATGTCTTGACCTTGAACGTGACCTACGTCTTGGAGAATGTGACCTTCGTCGTTCCTTTGACCTTGATTTGCTCCTCTGTCTCTCATCAGACTGACTTCTTTTCTGCCGGAGATCGACTACGTGAACGTCAACGCTTCTCCTCTCGCGAGATCTTGACCTACTTCTTGACCTCGATTTGGACCGTCGGACGACCTGTTTTTCAGGTGTGTTCGAACGCCGGTCATTTCGTCGTGCTCTCTCTTGCTCAACGCCGACCACCATTACACCGACGCCTATGTCGGGATCGAAATGTCGTGTGTCTCGTGGAGGGCGCACGTGCTCACGTGATGGATCGTCATCGCTTCCTTGACGACGGAGATTTTGGGTTTGCTGTATAGGAGGCAATGGCTGTTTTTGTCTATTCTGACTTTCCGGTCTTGGAGACTGGTACGTTGGGGGCGTCGCTCCTGTCTTGGAGTTGCTGGTTTTATGGGTGGAAGAGGGGGTGTTGCCGAAAGCGAGTGTTTCGATTCCTGTCTCGTAACTCTATTCTGAAATATACGACCCAAAAATCAAAAAAAGTATCACTTGTAGTATTTGTTTCTAAATTCGGGAAAACTATGAACTTAATTCTTTTTTATGGCATTAATAGTAAATTGTTTTGACATACATTCACTTCACCATGGGGTTGCTATTATTTTATCGGATATTTCACATTCCCTCTTAATTTCAGTTAAACTTTGATATTGCTGAGTATTGATTGAATGAATGCTGTATAAAGTTTCAGCTCATATTGCTAAAAACTACCCATCGCACCAACATCACTCACAAAAATCGCTATAAAGTCATGAATATTCTACGAACTTTACTTCGATCGTCAACTGGCTATATCCTGATGTAATATAACTGCACAATTAAAAGAGGATCAATCATGTGGTAGGTAGATTACACCATTGGCGGATCCAGAATAAAGGCAATGTAAAGGATGGATTAGGGGTTTCGCGCTCCATGCATCACAGGAGTGTTACTATTGAAATTTTAATTCATTATATATGCGTATTTTTATTGATTATTATGGTTTTGTTTGTTTGTTTTTTGTTTTTGTTTCTGTTTTATTTTATTTCATTTTCTTATTTATTTATTTATCTTTTATTTATTTATTTTTTTTTTTTTTTTTTTTTTTGCTGAAGACATATTTTCATGATTTCCAGTCATAATGTATCATATCCTTCAGAAATGCTCAGACTGCTAATTGGCTGTATCAGAGGCAATGTCGGTTGTTGATTTTGTATTCTGACTTTCTGACGCATGCAAATCGGACAAGACATTCTTAGACCAATAAATAACCAGGTGTTAGACCAGGCATCAGAATGTAATGAACTTTTTTGCATACTTAAGCACTGTGATGACAATGTTTTAGGGTTGTTTTTTTTTTTTTTAACTTTTCACAAATGGACTTTGAATTTTTAATGAATATTCCCCTGATCTTTTAATAATGGGATCCCCACATGAAAATATATTTGGGAACTTACTCTTGATCTGCGTGGTGTACCTTCCATTTCATCAGATAGCTGTCGGGGAGTCTTAGGAGACTGCTTCTGTAAGGAAGATATCACTAGTACTTATTAAACATAAACAAATAAGAACTGGGAAAAAATTAATTGGATGAGGACGCAACAATAAAATGCATTGTAAAACGTGGATTTTTTTTTTTTTTTTTTTTTTTTTTTTTGCGTGGGGGTAAATTTCGCGTTTTCGCGATTGTATTATTATCGCGAAACTAACCAGAGCGTAAAAATTACAACCAATTCGGCAATTTAAAACTCATAAGACGGGAGGGGGCGGACAGGACACCTCCCCCTCCCACCCCCTTACCTCCCCTGCGAAAATAACCACGTTTAAAGTATAACTTAAGTATTATGCTTTATTTACATAGATAATATTGCGTTACCTTTGGAGATGCTTGTGTCCTTGCTGTAGGTTGACGCTGTGACACAGTTGGTTCTGGCGTCGGCGTGCGTCTTTCGTTTTCATCCAAATTGGCAAAGTCTGCTATATCGACGCTTGCAAACGCGCTGTCATTTCTCTCTCCATTAGAGCCATCGTAAGTTTCCGCCTGAAAAGGACGCACAATTAAAAGTTCATATCTTAATTCTAATTGGTAAATTGATCCGTTCCTGACCTTATGTCAATCTCTCCATTGTACATGTAAAAAGGTCATGCTTCAGTTATAATACTTACCGGGGCGAGGAGTAGAATTTCACAGAATTTTATTTTTCATTTCGATGAAGCCTGAATATTACATGTATGGCAATCCTAGGCAAGCAAAGAATGTTATATAATTTCATTAGATTTAAAACATAGAAGGTTATTACTTGATTCAACTGAATGCTTAATAAGTCTACGACAAAAATCAATTTCATTCATTGATTTTGAAATGCAAATAAAGCAGTTTCTGTTTATGTTCTAAAGATATTGTTGACAGAGCTTGTTAGCTACATTTTCTGCTTTGGAACGGTGCGTGATATTGATTATCATTGCTTTATTAGTATTATATATATAATATAATATACCTGCTATTTTGGAAATGCCCGGATCTAGGAGAAGATTGGAGGGGTTGTCCTTAAAATTTATCAAAATGCGAAGAATATTTTTTTTTCTACATCAAACTTGAGTTCTCAAAAACCGATATTTAACAAATCAGTGAAAATTTGAAATATCGACTTACCCATTCTATTCTACTTTGAATAAAGAAACATTGCATAATATCAATTCATTACTAATATTAAAATGAAACAAAAGACAAAAGACTTAGGTCAATTCTTAGTTTATGGTGCCGGACCCAGATAATTTGTGTAAAAATGAGTTCGATATCCTTTCTCAGAACCTATCAGAAATCATCAACCCCTTCCCTGATACTGGTATCCGGATATGCTCGTGTATGACCCTAACAAGAGATTAATTCAGTAATTATTGTATTTTTCATTTCCCAACGGAGATGTCTACAGAACGAGTTTGACGGGAGAGAAATAAAAACAAAACTTCGAATTATGGTTCGCTACATTTAAAGAAAAAGAGAATCAAGAACAGAGGCCGATATTGATTATAGATCTATAATGAAAGATAGAAAACAATGGTTTCTTTTTTCTAATGTTCAGGCTTCATACAGTTTGCACTACAAGCTACATGAAAGATATGTTTTTGAAAAGAGATAATATTTATGTATGAACTCTGAAACCAAAGTAGAGGACAAGTGCCACGGAAAAGTTCATATTGTTACCGCTCGCCACACGTTCTGACAAGTCAAAAGTATGTCTTATGACATTTCTTTTGTAAGCTACCTCATAAGAGAACAGAACTCTCTCTCTCTCTCTCTCTCTCTCTCTCTCTCTCTCTCTCTCTCTGACTCGCTATTTAGAACATGCGTGTTTGCAGAGAGACATATAAAAATGGAATTGTTCAGCTTCAGAAACCTTCGTAGAGTTCTCGTTCGGCGATTTATAAGTTTTGCAGAGAGACATATAAAATTGAAATTGTTCAGCTTCAGAAACCTTAGTAGAGTTCTCGTTCGTCAATTTATAAGTTATGTTTCAACAATTCTTTGATGAAGGAAATGTTACAACCTCAAGAACTGAGAGTCATTAAAAGCACCATCGATCTTAATACAATACAGCAGAAATTATACAAAAAATAAGCTTCTCTGGGGGCAAATATTGATGTCTTCTTAAAACCCTTTGTCTGTCACCTAGACGACTACAGACACAATTATTGACATGAATTGATTAGTAAAATACGTGCCACCTTCCAAAGAATTTACCGGAAAGGTTTTATGTTAAGCGGTTTAATGATTCGGTATATTTGCTTTCAAAATCGTTAAGTGCCATAAGATGTAGATTCGTATTGGAAAGAGGATATTGATCATGTATAAAGATTTTCGTAATGTACATGTAGGGATGTCTGTACTACTGATGGCATTACAACTCTACCTTAGACAAGTTACATGTACATAATATTCATGTTACGTGAGTTTTTGTTTTTGTTTTTTTTTTTTCTTTTTTGTTTTTTTTTTTTTAGTTATTTTTATATTGTGCCATATGGTATTCTTTATATACCAAAAAAGAATATCTAAAACAACCAAAAAATCGTATAAGTGCCTCACATGATAAATCCTTGGATATCCTTTAGTTGAGTACGCGGGGACTATTGCTTTTTGCTTTACAGAGTTACGTCTCGTAGAGAGTAGCGCGCTAAAAGGTGTCGCCACTTCCTTGTAAAACATCTGAATAGCCAAGTCTGTTGTCGAGGTCATGTGATGCACTAAACAAGTGTTGATGCCCGTTTGGGAATGTTATAATCTCATGTAGTGATGCTTTGTAAAGTTTTTACACAGTATACTAGTCTGCTCCTTCCAAAAGCAACGCTACATGTATAAGGGATTAGTACAATTTACCCCAAAATAATTCACTAGAATTAAGTTGAACTATTAAAAATTATTATTACGATCGCGAGATAGCTTGACTCAATGCTTCATTATCTTAGACGCTTTTTTAACCTTGATCATCTTTTATCACTGAAAAAAAGTCGATTTTAAATAAATAAATCAACCAATAGGTAAATACAATGTAAAGAAATTGATTCTTTATACCAACAATAACTAATGAACAAAAATCCTGTAAATAAATAAACAAATAAATAAATAAATAAATAAATAAATAAATAAATAGATAAATAATTAGATAAACATCTGAAGCTGATATCTGTCAAAACACTACATGCCCCATTTATGACATTAAAGCCTTTCAATGATCATGTACAGAACTGTCTATAGGCTTTCTTACAATTTATTTGTAAAGCTTTACATGTAAAAGGAAGGAAATTAATTGGCACTGAAGCGAATTATCAGTTTCTGGACCCACCTCTCCATCCATTCCAAGTCCTGTCACCAAAAATTATTAAGAACCTCGTCAGCCCTCATTAGTTTGAAACCTCTCAAATAGACATTGCGTGATTCCCTCAAATATTTGAGGTTTTCTTCTTTTGTCTTTTATAAAACGTCATCCGCTTAAGGAGTCATTTGAGATTCTACGTCATTCCAAGGAGAGGACTGAATTTATTTATATGAAAATATTACTACTATTACAAAAGAAAATGATTTAAAGGCATGCTTGCAGCAGCAACAAGAATATAGATACCGTCGACGTCGTGGTCTAGTGAATAAGGCGTTGGGCTAGTGACCGAAAGGTTGCTGGTTCGAGCCTCACAAGGATCACGGGTCAGTCGGCATATACTCATCTATGTTCTGTGTTATACACAAAAATGTCCTTGTCTGTGTATTGTATACATGTCTGTGGTGTTTTAAAAAAAAATAGACTGTAGATACCATTTTTCCATTACATTAAATTACTGTTAGCATTCCGATTATTCACGAACTTCCATACAGCCAAGTGTGAGACCAGGGAACTTAAAGCGCAGTAGCTGTACCTACCCCACTTCCGCCCCTCCCATGCTTTATCCTGTCAGCCAATGACATGCCATCCCTGTTCTTCCTTTTATACTTTGACTTCAGAACTCTCTTTGCATTCACAAATTCCATTCCATATACACTGTTAAAGACGTCCCCGATTTGTTGTACAGATTCACCCGTTTGTGGCCTCTCTGCAAAAATAGAAGAAAAAAAAATAGAATTATTTTTTTTTCTCTTTTCTTTCTTTTGTTGTTGTTGTTGTTGTTGTTTTGGTTTTTTTATCTATTGATACTGTTAAAGCAAGGTAGTCACTGACTGAAACTGGTGTTTACTGTTCAATCCAAAAAAAAAAAAAGACCAGTTACATGATTGTGACACGTCTACGTTATTGACTCATGTCATAACATCCCCTGGAAAATGAAAACCGAGCCTTTGTTTACAAGGAACTTGATCAGCTCATAATAGTCTTGTTCTATCTATTAGGTCATTGGCGCATAAAAGGGATATCGCATCGATATTGAATCATTGGTACATGTACATGTATAATTATAATATTGTATGGTCGGTAGCATAAATATCTTTTTTTTTTCTTTGGTCCGTCCCTCCAATGACTTTGAAACACATGCGTCTTTTTATTTATTTCCTTTATTTATACAGGATATCACATTAAGCTACAAAATGAACGAGTTTACAATGTGGTCCTGTCTTAAAAATATATACAGTAATGAAGGAAATTAAGTCCATTATATCACCTTACTGAAATAAAACTTTGATTTATGCTTGTGAATAAGCACTGCAAAATGTTTGGAGCCGTTCGATTAATCTAGAAAATATTATGGAGGTGGGTACTAGTTCTCCGATACAAGCTCATCTGGAGCTCTGTATTCCTCCATTTTGTCCATAGGGCTGCTCCTTAGGAGCATTGTTTCACTTTATGTAGATACGTCCTATTGTATGTATGTCCGTCCGTGATCTGTAACCTTTCAGTTGTTATGTTTTATCAACTATTTCTTTTTCTCTTTGCATGTAAATTCTAAATTGAAAGTGACCCTATAATATATGACAAAATATTCTGATCTCTATTTTTACATAATATATGTAAAAATAGAGATCATGTAAAAAAGATCAAGATCAATGTAAAAAATCAATCAAAGAAAAAGATCAAGATCAATGTAAAAAAGATCAATGTAAAAAAGATCAAGATCAATGTAAAAAATCAATCAAAAAGATCAATGTAAAAAATATAATGGACTGACCCCAGCGGGAATATTATGGATACTCCAAGTTCAAGTATTTATTCCCATTGCACAATGGTTGACATTGGTATACATGGTATAGAGATCAAAATAAATATTTACAAAATATATAGTGTTCATGACATTTGAATAACATAGACATTTTGACAAATTATACATATAAATGGAAAGAAAGTTTCAGCTTAACTTGATCTATGGAGGGCTAACAATAAGACTCCCATGCATAGAAACTGAACTAATGATAGATACTAGTAATTCCATGGATATTTGTGGTCAATCTGTGGTCGGAATAAATGCAAGAACGAAACTAACTTAAGCTTAATTAAAAAAAAACTATATTCGATAAAAATTAGTGGGTTTGTACTATTAGCATCATCCAATCCATTCAGTCGTTTAAAAGTTTTGGAAAGGTCATAACCTCAATGTTAATGCATATTGAATTTCATGCAGTTGATACATATAAGTTCCAAACCATTTAGCATCTCCATTATCTTAACGATGAACATTTAATTAATGGGTTATTCTTTGTGACTTGTTAGTTACTTTTTGTCTCCCGCTTTCGCGAAAGCGCGGGGACATTAAAACCGGTTCGTCCGTCCGTCTGTCCGTCCGTCTGTCCGTCTGTCCGTCAGTCACAAAAACTTTAACCTTGTGCATAACTTTTGAATGGTAAGTGAAAGGGCTTTGATATTTCACATGTGTATTCCTTGTGACAAGACCTTTCCATGGATATCAAAATTTTTGACCTTGTGACCTTGACCTTGGACTTTGACCTACTTATCAAAAACTTTAACCTTGAGCATAACTTTTGAATGGAAAGTGATAGGGCTTTTATATTTCACATGTGTATTCCTTGTGACAAGACCTTTCCATGGATACCAAAATTTTTGACCTTGTGACCTTGACCTTGGACTTTGACCTACTTATTAAAAACTTTAACCTTGACCATAACTTTTGAATGGAAAGTGATAGGGCTTTGATATTTCACATGTGTATTCCTTGTGACAAGACCTTTCCATGGATACCAAAATTTTTGACCTTGTGACCTTGACCTTGGACTTTGACCTACTTATTAAAAACTTTAACCTTGACCATAACTTTTGAATGGAAAGTGATAGGGCTTTGATATTTCACATGTGTATTCCTTGTGACAAGACCTTTCCATGGATACCAAAATTTTTGACCTTGTGACCTTTACCTTTGAGTTCGACCTACTTTTCAAAAAACTATAACCTTGTCCATAACTTCTTAATGGAAAATGATAGGGCTTTCACATTTCACATGTGTATTCCTTGTGATGAGACCTTTCTGTTGGTAACAACATTCTGACCTTGTGACCTTGTCCATGGAGGTTGACCCACATTTAAAAACTTCAACCTCGACCATAAGTTTTTGATTTTAATTTAAATCATAGGTCTTAAATATTTCACATGTGCATACCTTTTCATAAGCCCTGTCCCTTGGAAACAAAACAAAAGTTTGTACCTTTTGACCTTTTCTTGGAGTTAATCTTTCATATTTAGAATGTTGATAATATATGAGATATATTATTAAAACTAAAGAATGGGGAGATGTCTGTAAGCATTTCTTTAAAGACAAACACCCAAAAGCGGGGGACCACAATTCCTTGAATTTGATTTTTAAAACACCGTTTCTCTTTTTGAAATATTTCCTTTCAAGATCCCTCTTACCTGTATTCGATATCCTCTTTTATACTTATAGATACAATTCAGTTTCCAGCTGTTTAAGATCGCCTCTCTGATACATTATAAAGATTTTACTAACTAAATACAAACATAAGACTTATTTACACAGCCTCCCTATTTTACATTATGTACAATCTTTAAGTCAATTTCAACAGTAAAAATCAAACCCTTTGCAAATACGAGTCTTGGAAATAAACAATTATATCCATTCTTTGCTTTTCTAAGAAAACCATTGTTTTCTTGGAAAGAGGGTGTACTATCTAATTTCGGTAAATTGAAATTGTATGTAAACAGCTTGAAATTATGCAAAGTTTAAGAGCTGAGGAGGGTAAGTATCCGAAGGGAACCATTTTACCACTATAAGGAACAATCGAGATTGCTCAACTTCTTTTTCAATGCGCGTAGCGCGTTGATGCAAAAGTTTTCTGTCCAATTTTTTGGGTGATACCTGCATCAACAGAAAAAATATCAGATTCATTTCTATAAATAGACTTCCGTGAAAAATTGTGTTGATCTGTCCAATTTTGATGCATGTCCAATTTTGATTTTTGTCCAATTTTGATGCAGGTATCACCCGAAAATTGGACAGAAAACTGCATTAATGCGCGTAGCGCGTTGATGCAAAAATTTTCTGTCCAATTTTTCGGGTGATACCTACATCAACAGAAAAAATATAAGATTCATTTCTATGAATAGACTTCCGTGAAAAATTGTGTTGATCGATGTATCAACAAAATTTCTCAGCCAATCAGAATCATCGTTTCTTGAAAATGACAATGGAAATTTAATGATTATGACACCATCGCATATTACTTATCTTACGCCAGGAAAATGTAATAGATTCTCTTAATCATCATGGTTTGGAGTATCACTTTTCTTGCATGTGCACTGGAAAGCTGTTATCTGACATCTATTTAGTAACAATGCCCACCGGCCATAGAATAAAATTCGGAGAATTCAGTCTCAAAGTCGAGAAAATGAAGCAAAATCAATTAATAGAATTTCCATTGGAACAGATGCAAATCCAAGAATATGCAATATTCCGGAGTTAGACCAGGTGGTCAGCGTCCACTAAATCATTTCCCATAGGCCGTAATGTTAACAAAATGCCGTGTAACTTCTATACCAACATTGCTGGCCATGCATGTTATATACCGATTTGTTTGTTGATTCAAGCTTTATACGAAACTAAATAAAAAAATATAGCATGACCGGCTCTTTTTCGCGCTATTTGCGTCACAAGGTACCCTGCTGTGAATTTTCAAAATTTCCCGCCCCCGTCCCCTTTAGCGGATCGGGAGCTAGGGAAAAAATCAGGGCATCGACATTTTAATTACAATTATTTTTTACTTATATATATTATTTTCAAACAATAAACCAAAAGAAAACATAATTGATAGCCAATCACATCTTCTGTCACATCTAAAGTAACAGGCCCCCTCACCCTACAGGTTTTTCTCCAATCAAAACACGCCTTTTAGCGGACTCTGACCTATAGTCATATATAAAACCCCCTTTGAATAAAACAATTTTAATGCATATTAAAGGTATTAATATGAATAAAAAAAATCCGAAGTTTCAGCTTTCTGCTGTTCAAGGTTTGGGAGTTATTCAAGATATATGCATGTATGCCAGGCTTGAAAAAAGGCGCCAAAATTCGCATTTTGATTTTCTAATTTTTCTCTTTTATTCCGTTCTCAGAGGAAAGCGTCCAGTTTTATGTTATTGAATTCACTTATTTCAAATTGTTTATTGAATGAAGAACACATTTTACGCAAATTTGATACAATTGTAAGGTTTTTATAGCATTTATGAGAAATTTAGGACCCCTACCCCCCTCCGTAGGACGTATTTTCCTATGTGTGTGTGAACTAGCAATCATTATGAGAAATTCACCGATAATGTATCTAAATGCGATTATTATCGTAAATGAAGAAATAAAAAGTCATTTTATGCAGAAAATGAAGAAATAAAATAATCCGATTTTAATTCTTTACGTCTTTCCGTGGTGCAATATCATACAAAGTTTTGCCCGTAACACCACGGAGGATACTTTTATGTATCTCCGGCGAATAATTTTTGAGAAATAATTTGTTTTTGATGTTCAAGTAGATGTTCATACATAAAAGAACAGTTTTAATGCATATTTGTCTTGACAGAGTCTGAAGAATGTGTTGAATGAGAAAAATAATGAGAGCGCGGACATTGCGCTTTTGGCGGGAAATCCCGATTTACCCATATATTCACTCATATACATAATTTTTCTATGAAAAGTGTTTAATTTTATTCTTTTCGACTTGAAAATGTAGAAAAGTATATAAAAGGAACGAAAAACATAGAATCATGACGCTAACACAAGGCCGATGTTGATATTTTGCATTCATTTGGGAAAAGCACGCTGCTCCGTCTAGGTCAGCGTCCACTAAATCATTTTCCATAGGCCGTAATGTTAACAAAATGCCGTGTAACTTCTATACCAACATTGCTGGCCATGCATGTTATATACCGATTTGTTCGTTGATTCAAGCTTTATACGAAACTAAATAAAAAAATATAGCATGACCGGCTCTTTTTCGCGCTATTTGCGTCACAAGGTACCCTGCAGTGAATTTTCAAAATTTCCCGCCCCCGTCCCCTTTAGCGGATAGGGAGCTAGGGAAAAAAGCAGGGCATCGACATTTTAATTGCAATTATTTTTTACTTATATATATTATTTTCAAACAATAAACCAAAAGAAAACATAATTGATAACCAATCACATCTTCTGTCACATCTAAAATAACAGGCCCCCTCACCCTACAGGTTTTTCTCCAATCAAAACACGCCTTTTAGCGGACTCTGACCAGGTGCACGGAAGAATTTAGCGTCTCCTGCTTGCATGAAACACCCGTCGGAATAGTTCCATGAAAACTTGCGAAAATTCGGTGTTGTTCTCGATGTATGTATAGATGTACATATCAGGTAAAGGTGACTTGTTTGGTGATTTTAAAACAAACTGAACATCATTTATAAGACACCGGCAATATTTGAATGTGAAAGAGTACTTTGTATATATATGTTAAACGTCTTCAAATTGACGTGTTACGTCTTCAAATTCATAGCATCATTTAAGAACAAAAAATATGCAGCACGGACCAGACATAGACGTTTCAGGTTTTTTCATACTTAATTAACCCTCCTCAATCCAAACATTGAAATATAACCAAGGGCTATGAAAGTTACATAAAAAAAACAAAACAAAACAAAAAGAAAACAAAAGAAAAAAAAAAAACCGACCAAAAAAAAAAAAAAAAAAACCCGAAAACATTGCCGGATAATTGGAATATGATGCTACAAGACCCACTTTTCAGAAATTTCGAGAAAATTTTGTGAACAGTGCGTTTGAAGAAACGATCAAGCGAAGTTGATCGGACTTGGCTACATGATTGAATCCAGTCATATTTCTAAACCTGAACATGGTAATACGATAAAAAAAAATCCATCAAAATGTGTACGGGCACAAAAATTAGATCAGAGGAATTATTTTTTCACAAAAGTTGATAAATGTAGAAGATTATTTCAAAACCCTTTTCTTGTTTTTATTTCTTTTTTTGGGGGGGGGGGGGCATCATGTAAAGTCTTATTAAATAGGTGTGTAATTATAACTTACTCTAAAATTCATCAAAACTAGACGAAATATGGATATTGTTGAATTTTAATCATTATTATTCATTCCAGTTGGTATATTATACAATACCGATTTTTCTTGTCTAACCTTTGTAGTTATTTTGAATACAAAATTACATCTCCTTTATCATTAACAGTCGTTATACTTGTACAATATGATTTGTCAAAGCATCCAGAAAGCAAGACGTACCTCCATTACCATCGGATGCTTTAGATAAGTGTTGATTAAATATACATGGGCTAAAGTGTGAGTAATGTGATCATTAGATGGGCTATTTTTTAATATCTTTATTTTCGGAAAAAGAATGTTTTGAAACTAATTTTAATTAACTAAACATTTTATCTAAAAGATTATTTAATCCACAAAAAGAAAAAAGAAAGAAAGAAATCGTACTTTAAACATGTTAAACATAATATATCGTTGCACATTTGTATGCCCCCCCCCCCCCCCCAAGATGATTAAAAATGATTAATATGAAGATCATAGAGAAGTAGGAACTACATGTATATTATCCTTCCAAATGGTTACTTCTGAGACTTTAAAATATTTTGTTTAAATGAATATTCAATAAGGAAGCCACTATTTCAATATCATTTTTTTTTTACAGTTTAAGAACATTGAAATGTTTGTTAACATGTTATTCGCTGCAAAAATGTATCAATGTAGCTGATATCCCTAAACATCTAGTCTAGTTTTCATTAAAGTTGATCAAATAGCAGGAATTACAACGTACTATCATATCCGCCTATTATATGTATACAAACTGAATCACACAATAACACATCAAACTATCAATTCGAAAGTACTCAAGTTTTGATTTAGCGTCAAAAACAATACAGATTAAGTTAATATACTTACACCGTAATCCTTAATCTGTCCATACATTCAAAAACTCGATCAACATATAAATAATCGTTCCATTTTATCACTGTCAATACGATGCTGCTTTATTGGACCGTGTACAAGTACAGGGAAAGCACACCTCAAAAGGATGCTTATTGTTTATTTTGTCAATAAATTGTTGATCAATATCTTGTTAGAGACCGTGGAAAAAATGAAACCTATCAATGGTGAATAAATCAAGGAGTGGATGAAGGGATCAGGTAGAGATACGTAAATCTCCTCAAAAGGATGTTCAACCCTAAGATACAAGGATAACATGGTAAAATATCAGACGGTCGGAAAAACAATTTTCATGTTCTGATCTACTTAATTTTCCTTCACATGTACTTGCTTAGTTTTGTTTGTTACATGCGTTTCAAGGCAAGTTTTTGTTTAAATTTTGAGTTGCGTAATTTTGAACTCGAAAACCCACCAGACATCGAAGAAAAAAATCAAAAAGCATACAAAACTCGTCATTTGACAGAATTAGTACAAGTGGTACAGTACGTCCATCGCTATCTTTGTCTATCGTATCCTATCCTATCAGACATCGCGCATCAGACATCAGACATCGCGCATCGTACATCAGACATCGCGCATCGTACATCAGACATCGCGCATCGTACATCAGACAACGTACATCAGACATCGCGCATCGTACATCAGATATCGTACATCAGACATCCTATCGTATCATATCAGACACTCTATCAGACATCGTATCAGACACTCTATCAGACATCGTATCAGACTTCATCAGACACCCTATCAGAATCTGATTAATCAGACATGTTTATCGTATCACGCATCCTACTACGCTTCGCGCGTCGTATCAGACATTGTTATGTTGGTTAAATAAGATTAAATCTTGGTTGTCTCAATAAAAGGAAAAACAACCTCGCCCTTGATAGTATCTATGATTAAAACCATCTCTATCTCTTTACTAAAAACCAAGCATCTCAGTTCTGTACGATCCGGCGTTCCGCAGTGAACCCCCCGCCTCCCCCCCCCCCCTCCACACACACACACTTGTCAACGTCTGATTCTGAATTTGGTCAGCACAAAGAAGACTGAATTGGTTCGAAGGACATGATAGCAACATTTAAATTTATCTTTTTTTTCATCACGCAATATTCATATGTATTCAGATTTTTTTAAATCACAGATTTGTCGGATTCACTATTTGATGTAGACTGCCGCTACTTTCGGTTTCAATGCCGCTCGAAGAAAACATGAAAATCGCATAGCACTAAAAGGGTTTAAAACAAAATAAAGGAAGCTGCCTGTTACCCATATTCACAAAGATCCATATGAGGGTTCAATGATCTCTTGAAACTTTAAAGTATCGGTAGACAATGGCACAAAACGAACGAGAATTTGACCCATATCTTGGCCTAAGACTTGGCCATTGACCATTCGCAACACAGTTCAAACGAAGTTACAAAAAGATCAGGTCATCAAGGACATCAGCAAGCAGATAAAAGGAAAATACATTGTACTTCCAACAATATGTTTATGATGGTAAGTCAATTTCTTTCTGTTTTGGCAGTGGCTCCGGATATGATCGTTCGTATCTTTAGACTTATGTATCGGCGTACGAACACAAATCGTAGGGTTCCTTTTTTTCAATGCATCTTGTGTTCAAATTGTATCTTTTTTGTGACATATTCTGAAAAGTTAAGTAAAAAGCACGGAGTTGCATCTACATGTACGTATTTGTTATCATCTCAAAACTTTCAAAAACTTCAACTTCCGCTGGACCGACGGAACGTCAGTACGTTCACTCAACAGCCGACAAGTGCGCGTCTATTACTGATCAGTGATCTCTATAAAGTATAATGATTGAGAGCATAGAAAATAGCATCTTGTCCCGGTTGCTAAATTACAGATGACACAGAATAAAACTTGTATACCTTGATATGGTTACAAAAATCAACTTTTTATTGTTATGGACACATGACCCGAGTCACGTGACAGTTACAGACCAATCAGAAACATGTTCGTACGCCGAGACATAGGTCTAAAGATACGAACGTTCGTATCCGGAGCCACTGCCTTCTGTTTTAGTGGTTCCGGTAGTACCGATATAGTTCGAATCAAGGGCAACTTGGACCTTGAACACTCGGCCCATAGTAGGTCCACTCGGGCCCGTAGATACCATATATTCAAAATATACAAAATTTGTACTCTAAGTGTCTGCGGTTTCTATAATTAAATAAATAAATCAATAAAACATGGGCAAATAAATTACTTTGACATATCATCAAGTAAAACATATGCGTTTGGAATCGTATTTTTCTGAAATTCTTTAAAAAAATATCTCTCTTGTCTTCCTTTCATAAACATAGATCTCAAGATATTTTAAGTTTACATACATAACTTTAGAAACAAAGAGATATATGAGCTTTCATAAATATTATATTGTAGGTCCAAGTTATCTAAGTTTACGGGGCGAGCGGACCTACATTTACGGGCCGAGTGGACCTATAACGGGCAAAGTGTTCCATGGTCCGAGTGTTCCGCAGTCCGAGTGTTCCACGGTCCGAGTTCACCTGTTACCTATAGTTCAGTTTGTTTAATAACTGAGCTATGGGGATGTCCCTTTAGCTCATTTGGTAACATGCTGGACTGCGTAGTGAACAATCGGTGTTCGAGTCCCGGGCCGGGTACTTGCAAACACTTTATTATGCAGTTTTTTTTTATTTGACATTATTTGAAATTATATATATTGGCACCACTTGATGGATTTTATTTTCTACTTATCATGTGATACAAATTCTACTTACTGCTTAATATTATACATCAGTTTTGAGATCCCAAATACAGACTGCAACCATCTGATTTTTACATGCAAATTTCACTGCCTCGGTCTCGTCGTACTAAGGTTGGATGCTACTTACATTTTGTTGTATATACATGTATGATACATAGCATTTTAAATCTTTGAATGCAAAAAGCGAGGTGAATCGGGTAGTACTTTAATATGGTCAGTGTTCAAATCCTAATATAATTTGCTTCAGAATTCTTTCAGTCATATATCTTCTCATTCTAACTATATGGGCCCCATGTGTTCATGAACATTCATAGATATTACATAACTCCGGAAGCCAGTTCCTGCCATGTTATATTTTTTTTACTATTTTGTAGTTACGAGAAACAAATCTCGTAGTTACTAAGAGAATTTTTTCTCGTACACTAGGAGAATCTTTTTTCGTAACTACGAGAAACTTTTCTCGTAACTACGAGAATCTTTTTTCATAACTACGAGAAATTTTTTTCGTTACTGTAACGAGAAACTTTTTTCGTAATTACGAGAAACTTTTCTTGTAACTACGAGAAACTTTTCTTGTTACTACGAGAAAATTTTCTCGTAAATACCAGATAGAAAAAAGATATAACATGACATGAACTGGCTTTCCAACATAACACAATATATACAGTATGGCTGCAACGATTCACCACGGCTATTGATGATGGTACGATGCACGGTATGACAGTGTCTACATATCGAGCTTTTAGATACAGTTGAATAACAACTTTATGACATTTGCTATTTTAGGGTTAAGTTTCAACATAAATTAAAATGTATTGTAGTAGGGTAGGAAAAGATGTGCCCAGACCGGGGTTTGAACCTGGGACCTCTATACCTGCAGGCAAGCACTACTAACCACTGAGCTATCAGGGCCGATACACCCGGCTCTGCCACAATATGTACAACCTAGGCACTTTATATAAAGAAATGCAAGATATCTCCAGGTAATTATTATTACAAATTAAACTTCAATATTTATTATTACATCATAGAATTGCTCGCATATTGGGCAGTTGGAACTCCTCTTTTATACTAGTAGAAAATACAATTTGAGAGTTCCAAAAGCTATATCCAAAGTTGATTTCATCTTTCAGCAGATATGAATTAAACAATTGTGTTACAAATTGCACTGAAAGCAAATATCGTGGTATATCGTATTGTGAGCATAGCGCATCGTTGCAGTCCTAATATACAGGTGTCGTACCTTTTGCTTATGGTGCATGTAAAAGTCGAGTAATCCCGGTCTGTAACACGATCTCGAAACTCGGGTAATTTATCAATATTCTATCCAAAAAAGATTTAGCAATTAAGTTCTTTGTTCAATCTAATACATGGGTTAATATTCCACTATTTGTTTTCAGCTATAATATAAAGCCTCGTATGGAACCCTGATATCATACCATTTCACAAGTGAGACTGTCTCTAGAAAGTGCTTGATGGGTAAGTAAGACTGTTAAAATTCATAGGAAATTATGATTTCCGAATTGAGATCTGAGCTGATCCTTGTTGCAATGAATGGTTGTTAACTTTGTTTAGTTGTGCCAGATTTTTATACAGGACTATATGTCAACGTCATTGTATTGTAGAGAGATATAAATTCACGGTAGTGTATAACGTGATATGCAAATAATCTCTTGCACGATTATTTGCATATCATGAGGGCTGGGACAATACTGCACCCAGCCGATCTGATACATATCACGATACCTGATATCTGATATGATACGTATCGCAATACTAAGTTGATTAATAAAACCCTCTCAAAAAGCTATTTGATCGTATTTATTTTCATATAAGTAGCTTTTTTATGCAACATGTTTTATTTATTCAACACTAGATTTCTGGCTAGAATAAAGATGTAAAAATAGATAAATGGTTTTGTTAATTGTCTAGAATAAATGAAAAACAAAATAATCTAAGGTATTAGGGGTATAATAAAAATATCGTAAAAAAAGCTAGAAATTATGTACCTTACTTCATATCCTACATATTTTTAGATAATTGATATTTTTTTCATATTTCATTCAACTCGCCATGAAAACAATTGGTCCGGAACATCGTCTAAGTCGAGCGTCTTCGACCAACTTTGTGGTATTTAATTTTTCTGTTATTAAAACAACCAGAACTCTGAGTATTATACCCCTAATGCCTTAAAATAGTAAGAAGTCATAAAAAATTGGTATTAAAAATCAAAGTTCTTACCATTTTGCCATTATATCTATATGTAAACTGAAGAAAGTTGGATTTAAACTTGAGTACATACGGAAAATTCGAACACATATTTTTTTGTAAATTTTAACTTAGGTATCGTCGGGATGTATCGATACTTGGATTGCAAAAAAAATATCGCGATGAATTGGAGTATCGTCCAAGCCCTAGTATCGTGTGATACACTACCATGAAATTCATTAACATGTTAAACATCTTCAAATTACATAATATGTATGATTTTATGTGATGATTATATGTTATGAAATTTTTAGATCAACAGACAATGACAGATGGACCTGCAATATTAGTATTTTAACAACTATCATGGGTGAAGGTCAATAGATATAAATATTTTTGCTTTGACGCAATACATCATTACATGTATGTCTTGATTTTGACGTTTGATATTCTGATACATTAATGATAATGCAAGCTCAGGGGGTTGGGGTGGGGGGGGGAGTGTAGGGGGTCAGTGTTTCACAAATGCATTTTCTTTGCCTATGTCTTTCTACATTGAATCAGTTGTACGTTAATTTCCATCATTTTTCAGGGGTGCTTAGCTATTCAAGAAAGGAACACATTACATGAGGCACATCTGAAAATCAAGAAAAACTACACTTGTCTCCAGACCACAGGTGTTTGATGCTGCATGAATATATCAATATTTGCCCATCAACAAAATCATCGCCATATACAAAAGGAAGCTATATATATCTTGGGACCTCCTATTTACTTGAAACTTTTTTTTTTCATGAACCATATATCCGCTATTTTAAAATTTGTACTCACTGTTACATTAATTTGAAAAACTTAAACTATATGGCTTCATTATACATTAATGTATTACTTTGATAAGACCTTTATTTTTATGCAAGTTAAAATTTGAAAATGTCGTAATAGCAAGTTGGCATACTTGAATAAGCATGCTTGCAGCAATTTAATCCTTTTCATACTGTTTCTGTGTTTCAAAGTGAAATAACAGTCTGTAACTGTGATACAGTCAGTTAACTTGAAGTACATGTTAGTTCATATGAAGTCAACACTCAAAGCTTTTTTTTCAAATCCCACTTCGTTCATTGTATGCATTGTTCATTTCTATATAATTATGCATATACATGTATTTGAATAAATATGTTTAAACTAATGTTACCTCCAAGGTCACTCTGTTAGTCAAACTTTTTACATGAAATTTATCTCGATTAATTTTGTTGTCACAGTAAATGTCATAGCGTAATCAAACAATAGATATATAATCAAGAAATTTCAAGATCATGGAATTTATATACATCCCTGTTTTACACAAAGCTACAAAAATGAAACAACATAGTAAAATGTAGTGATCACTGAAAGGCTTAAGTTGTCTGTCTTTGAGTTCAGCAAAATTGAGACTTTTTTATCTATATTTACAATATACATGTATTGTCAGCAGTCTGTATATAAAGTGCAGTGAATTATACAATGTCATATTGACATAAGTTGGTCTTCAATGCATCCTGGGTTCAAACTTTGGTCTACTCATGTATTTTACTATCTTTTGAATTTTCTCTTTTTATATGTGATTCAAGTTTTTAAATTATATATGTGTATCTGGAATCTTGTTGAATTTTTTTGAAGGCTCCAGTATCACAGCTACACGTGTACAGAAGCCTATTTTGATGGTATTGCAGGAAAGGATATTGGCCTAGATAGTTCAGGCTGTAAGAACATATATCTCTTTAAATAATGGCTAAATTGGTATCTGATGAAATTTCTGGTCATTAAATAGACAATTTTCAATTTACCCCAGTAGACTTGTATTTTATGCAGACCAAGACCCAACATGACAACATTTGACGTAACTTTGGACTGTGATGTCGAAACAGATCTATGACGTAATAACTTGAAATAACGTCAAAAGTTGTGATGTCTGGTCCTGGAGTGTCTAAAATGCAAGACTTAAAGCCCCTTTACACTTTCGTGACTCAAGCCACAACTCCAAAAAAAGATGATCTATCCGTGGCGAGTTGGGACGCAAAATGTTCCATGAACCTACGACGACAGTACAGATTGCTACGGATTGGTACGGGTTGATACAAATGGATTAAGAATAGCTAAGGATAACTACAGATATTATCCCGACTTTGCTACTGATTGCTGCGACACGCGTACCGGTTGATAAGGATTGCGAAGACACGTATATGGATAGATATGAAAAGGTACGGATTGCTTAGGAAGACCTACGGATGATCACAACTCCAGTACGAATAGCAACGATTAGCGCAAGGATAGCTACGACTTCAGACTTGAATTTTCTATGTACTTTTAATCATAATTATTTACTTAAACATCTAATAATTTCAAGTCAGTATGGTCTAGCTGACTTGTTTTATAACAGTATTCAGGTTTTCCATGTCTTTCTATCGATCATTAACTGAAATTGATTAGTTGTTGTTTTAACTCATATAATTTGAAGGAAAAACGCGCACAGAATACCGATAGATTTGAAATTAACAAAAGACAGAATCTGTAGCCGAGGCTATCCGTAGCAATCCATAGGTGAGTCCCGAGGCTATCCATAGCAATCTGCAGGTGAGTCCTAGCAATCCGTAGGAGAGTCGTAGAGCTATTTTAATAAAAAAAATTGTCCTGGATTGCTACAGATGTGCTACAGTTGCTACCACTCCCCTACTGATAGCTAAGACTTCACTACGGGTTGCTAAGACTCCCCTACGACTCCACTACGACAAATTAATCGTTACAATTATAGAGTTGTAGAAAATTTGAATATGCTAAAAAATTTTCTGTCTCATCCCTGATTGCTACAGATTGCCAATAAGGAAAGCTACGACTCATCAAGACTAGTGCTGGATCGAACTACCAATGGGTTCGGATAGCTACGGATGTAAAAAATCTCTGGATCCGCAGCTATCGCGGCCCCATCTGTGAAAATGTGAAGGGGGCTTAAGGGTAATTTGAAAATGGTCTATGACTTCGCAGCTAAAAGACAAATGGAACCCAGAATATTTTGCTTAATAATATACTAACAGTCACTCTAAGCCCGGCCTGGCTGTGCCATGATTGATAGTCGATACCTATATATATATGCATTTGACAGGTGCAATGAAAAATTTTGAGTGCTCCTATAGCTGGACACTGTATGCTATCTTGGCAGATGTTCTCACAGAATGGGCTATAGGGCTCCATCACACACACCCTGCAAAAATTTGAGGTTTCCCCAGTTGCATGTTTACTGAAAACCATGAGACACATAATGAAAGACAATTAAATCCCTAGTTCTCCCCCATAGGTGACCTAGCTAACCCAGAAGCAACTCTGAGTTTCCTTATATAGTGTGACAAGCAGAATGGTACCATGTGACAAGCAGAATGGAGAATATATATGTCGCCGGTATAACCCGAGAACTAAATTCTGCTGTCGGAGCAGATGCTCTTATCGACTGAGCTAACCACTGGCACCGTGATCGGATACCCAAACCGTCATAATGGAAAATGACGTGACCGGTCTTGGAATTAATCCCGGCCGAGACCCTCGATCTATTTTGCTGACATGTCCAACGGTCTGACCGCCTGAGCTAACCTAGCTGAGGGCAGGATACCTCGAATTTATTTTATGGTCAACATTGTCAATTGTATTACATTAAGCCATAATCAAGAAAAGATGAACATTTTTTCTAATATAGAAATATATATACTGTAGAGTTTGTGGAGAGTCTCCAGAATTAATTATATTTAACAAAATTATGTTATTTGCAAGATCAGGTCCGACTCGTATTCGTATTTTTGGAGTTCCCTCCTATCTAAAATATGTATCTGAATCATTGAATCTCTTCCCTCTGTGTCTTGATGAGTTTCCCGAAATTCTCAATATATGTTCATGATTCTGGAAAACGAATCTATCATAAGGTGTTTCTAATAAAGCGCGGACGATCGCAAATATTCGTGTCCGAGGAAATTCGGGTTTCTACCGACATCCAGCTTAATTTCGATGTCTTTTCAAATCCATATTTAGATTAGTGTCATGATCGCAAAAATTTCAAACTCTGACACATATCTCAAATAAGCTTGATTATTTTTAACACCGACTCTACAAATCTGCACATCGAACTCCCGTTCGACCACGATCAATTAACATATCTTTTTTTTATTTTGCTTTTGCTATTACATGTATTTCTATCACTTCTCAGCTGTAGTATGTGGACTTGTACAGTCTTTTATAATTTTAAAATCGGTAAATTAATTTTACTCGAAAACTAATTAAAGTAAAGATATTGAAATTTTTTTTCCTGAATTCTTGCGCGAGACACGATAGAATATATAGGATTCGCTTTGCCTGATAAAATTTGTATGATACGATGTCTGATAAAATTTGTCTGATACGATGTCTGATAAAATTTGTCTGATACGATGTCTGTTAGGATTTCTGATACGATAGGATTCAATCGTATCAGACATCAGACATCGTGCAACAGACATCAGACATCGTGCATCAGACATCAGACATCGCGCATCAGACATCAGACATCGTGCATCAGACATCAGACATCGCGCATCAGACATCAGACATCGCGAATCGCGCATCAGACTCTATCAGATCGTATCCTATCGTATCCTATCAGACAAAGTGACAAAGATAGCGATAGACGTACTGTAGGTATGTACAGTTACACCATTACTCCATTGATTGTTTACCCTATGTATATGCAAATGATATATATTACATTTATCTAGGATAGAAATAAATAAAATGATTTAGGATCCCTTATTCTTTAGCATATATAGAAGCAAGTTTCAGAAATGAAGGGAAGAGCATGAGTCTTTCTATGAATCGCATTGGTTTGGAGTACAGCTGATGAGGTATCATCTGATACATGTATATCTGAGACGTGACATGTTTCCTTATATTACAATAGATATGGAATAATTCAGTTTCTCTGATATTATTAAGAGGATTAGATAAGGAAATACGTTTTATTGCAACTGAAAATAAATTGTATTTCTTAATGGTCCAATACTTCAGAGAATTATTTATAACATGTAGATATATCAGCTTCATTAAAGCCGATTCTTGTTCCTTGTTTCATGAGATCGAAAGTAATAGGATAGGTTCTTATTTCACCATATCCACATTTTATTGCGTTGTGGTCAAAAACATATCTTCAACTTATATCTGCAGTATTGTTACAGAAACATTGACAAAATTGATAATCGGGGACCTCTTTCATCCCCCACCCCTTACATTCCCTCCCACCCCTCCTCCCTCCCCTCCTTTTCACCCTCCCCTCCCCTTCCCTCCCTTCTCCCTCTCCCTTCCCTCTCTTCTCCTTCCCCCTCGCTCCCTCCTCCCTTTCACCCTGCCCACCCCCTCATAATTTCAAGGAAGATTTAAGCACTGAAATATAT
This sequence comes from Pinctada imbricata, assembly GCA_033119305.1. Taxonomy (NCBI): domain Eukaryota; kingdom Metazoa; phylum Mollusca; class Bivalvia; order Pterioida; family Pteriidae; genus Pinctada; species Pinctada imbricata. The sequence continues at coordinate 26,534,281 of VSWD01000003.1, read as the reverse complement.
AAGCACTTGCGTAATTTTGTTTACCAAAAGTCAAAAACATTTAATTCCTTGCTCTACTCATTAAGACATGTTAAGATCGTTGCTCTTCATATATTTACTTTTTGGATTCCATCTGTATCAGCCTCGAGCATTACTGATGTGATATTATTTATTGATATGCGCAAATGGTGCACGAAATTTATACTATGGATAAAATATTTCAGTATTCATAATTTTACCCACTGTCTGTCCCGAGGATATAGTTTATATCGTTCATCTAGCTCACAGTGTTTCGGCACCTGTCTTGAAATATACTCATACATTGTCCGTCAACAAATTCTTCGATGAAATATTCTAAAACAAAGGGCTATCTGCCTGAAGTCATAGCTCTGCCCTTGTATGCATGGTGCTTTGGCGTAATTTTATATATTTTATATATTTTTGTATTCTAATTTCCTCAATTTTGTCCATGTGTCTCACTGATGATGGATAATTTGTTGAAATTTGCATACGGTGCAATACAATTCATACAGCAGAACTTATACAACCAATTGTGCCTCTCATTAAATTCATATGAAATGAGCATCGTGTAAATTTCTCATGAAAGTACCTGGATGATATTCTTACTATCGAGATTCAGATGAACGACAAAACTGAATCGGAAAATCAGAACACGGATAACTTTGTCCTCATTTGATAAAAAAAAAAAAACAAGTGGAAAATGAACTTTTAAAGGAAAGAAGTTTCCGTGAAAAGGTAGATAAAATAAAGCTCCATTACTTAGCCGGTTGGTGCTAAGGAAGTACGACAAAGCGATTGAATGAATGCTTAATGCAGCAGATTGTGATAAGTATTTACATGATGAAATAAAAACAATGACGGTGTCCCTAATTTCCAAAATGCCCTAGTGAGTTATATCAGACTATCACAAAAAGAGACGCAAAGGGGACAAATTTACACAAAATACGACATCGAATATGAAACACAAAAAACACACAAAAATGAACTAAACAAATGGGCAACCGCTGCCGACGAAGGACGGCCACATGTCACGTCAGCATATTTACAATGTGCTTGTTTGAAAAAAAGACATATACGTATACTTCATGAAACACTTCGGAGCATTGCCGCGCGTAAATAAAAACGCATGCGGTGCAATAAATTAATTTAATTTTATTTATATATACTTGTCAAAATTTCTAACTTACCATTCTACGGGTATGGATTTTCGTTAATGTGGAATTCAAATTATTTTAACGATAATTGGATTTGATATACAACATTTCACTCTTTACTTTAAAATCAAGAAAAACCAAATTTCTTTCAAAGGAAACAGATCGTGACGAAATTTGAATTTTGTACACTTTTCATGAATTTCGCGTATTTTATCGGAAAATTACAATCAAACCACTTTTAAAGAATTGTTTGTACCAAGTTTGATCAGAAAAACACAAATTAAACGGAATGCATTTGTTACAAAAGCGATAATAAGCAAATAAAACTTAACGAATTTTCCATAAAATGGATGCGTGCGCATAACTCTTGTGAGTGGTTCGTAAAATGATTTTCCATTAACCAAACATCTTTTTCTAGGCTTACGGTTCAAGAAAAGTGGCAAAGCACAGGAAAAAATTAAATATCGCATTGGCAGGAAATGTTTCAACACAAAAATCCTTACCCGGTATATCAATGATACCGGAACTGTTATTGACGCTTAACGCATCAGACAATTTGTAGGCATATCAGGACGAAATAACAGTTTCAATCGCCGATATTTCAAAATCCGAAAAACGAATCGAACGATAACCGTAAGAACTTCTCTATTGTAGCCTTTTTCAGTAAAGAGGCAAAGTTTTCTTACAAACCGGAAGCGGATGATTCTTTGTTAAAATGCTGTAGAATTTGAAGATACACATCGCAGGATGATCATTTATTCATTTACACTTAAAAACACTTTCCTTGTAATTATAAAGATAGATATCAAGTAATTGATTTCTACCAATCGTGATATTGAAGTAACTCGGAAAATGTAAGTTAGAAAGAAAGAAATTTTGACTAGTATATTTATTTTGCATAATTAATCAAACATTTGGAACTATTTAAATACTTTAAATACTAATGACTTTTTTAAATCTTGTACTCTAAAGATATAAATCACAAAATAAATTTAGAAACATTTTATGTTTCTATTTTACACTGACTTCCAACTTCTGGATCAAAAAACATATGAAGAGAAAAAAAAAATAAGTGGAATTAAATTTTTCGTTTGTTTTTCATATGTTTAGTTATTATCCCTCAGATTTCAAAGAATAATCGAAAACACTTTAAATTCTATTTCAAATAGCACTATCTTTAAATTTCCATGGATCTATCATGGTTTAAAGTCAAAAACCAAAGACGATATCAGAAATCCATATGGCTTTCCGGATTTTGGGTGAAGGTTTTCTATGATGGGGGAACGTTTTCTATATAGAGAACCTTCCCCCTGGTGGATGATTTTCTATATAGAAAACCTTCCGTGGGGGATTATTCTCTATATAGAAAACCTTCCGGGGGGAAGGTTCCCTATATAGAAAACCTTCCGGGGGGAAGAGTGTCTATGGGGGAAGGTTCTCTATACGTTACCGGCACCGATGATCCACCACTGCTGATTATTACTTTATGACGTCACATACAGCATGGCGCACGTTATTCACCAGTGCCCAGTTTCACAAAAATTCTTTCGAGTAATTTCAGGAATTTTCGTAACTTTCGTCGTTAAATAAAACGTTCAAAAGATTTTCTAGAAAAATTGTATCATGCTTTCTTATATCATTTCTACATACTAAAAGTAAATTCAACAACAAGATATTGCAAATATTGGTGAGTAAGTAGAACTTATCGATCAAAAGTTCATAAATTAAGCATGATAATCCTGTTTTTGAAATGTATAAAAATGTTATTTATCCACAAGAATTAATTCTAAACAAGGCGAACTCTACAAACACAGAAACACCATCTTTAGACCTAAATATCAAAATTCTTAATGGAGAGATTCATACAGTGTGCATGAGAAAAGAGATGATTTTGGATTTAACATAGTGAATTTCCTCTGGCTTGACGATGATGTTCCTAGATTACCGTATTCTGGTATTTACATTTCACAGCTCATCCATTATGCTATAGAGGATGTACTGATTTTTTTGGATTTTTGTAGTAGAAATTTACAAATTACAAAGAAACTTTTAGGACAAGATTTTCGCTTTCATAACTAGTAAAGACTTTCGGGAAATTATACAAAAATTATTGTCAACTTTTTTTTTAAATTCGGACCTATACAGGCAAAAGAGTGCGTTGCTTTGGGTATTTCCTACCTGCATTTTATGGTGATATAATTAACAAGACAAGAAGGATCAAAGATAGACAACATAACTGTCGAAAATACGTAAGAATCATCAAACGCCTTTTTATACCGTGGATATGATCGTAATGTCAACATCGGACACTAGGCTTGGTACTTGACCAATCTACAGTCTTGCACCAGTGCACTCTTAAAACTTCGCCCTGACTTACGCCATGACGAGCCCTGTCTAAATCTCTTTAGAAAAGACAGGGCACCGACCATCTGTCCTCTCTGAATATCAGTCGGACTCCTCAGGTGATAAAATACATGAGCTCGCGGCGACAGGGCACGGATTGTATTAGGTACGCCCTCTTTTCATATCTATTTACATATTCATCTGTGTTGCTTGGGCCCCTGCGTTTTGCGGTCTTGTTTGTGTGTGGTCATCTGACAGTGGGGAGGTTGTTTTACACCACAATTGTACATTCTTCGAGACCTCTAGGTAATCGGAAAAGTGGGATGGTTGTGCGCACGTAATCCAGGATAACCAAACCTTCTGCTATTTCCGTTGAAGATTCCCGTCCTAAGTCGGCACCGGTTGCCTATTGGTCTCGTTGGTTTATGTGTATTTCTTTGTGTTTGATGTCTCTGTGTTGTGCGTTGACGTTTCTTGTTCCTTTTGCTTTTCTTTCTGTGTTTGTCTGCTCTGTGATTTTGCATTGGGTGTTTTGGGGTTTTGCTGTAGTTTTTGCTGCAACCTGGTGTTGTTGAAGATCCCCTCCTTTGTTTGATGTGATATTCATATAAATTTCACATGAATTTACTTCGCATTAATACACATGAATGTTTCTTTGTGACTTTCGTGCGAAATTGAATTCGCATAAAGTTCATTCATAAAATGCACATGAATTTCATGTATAATTTTTTTTTTCGTAAAGTTCATGTAAATTTCACATGCATTTCATATGAGGCACAATCGGCTGTGTATATTACTAGGTCATTCAAAGGTTTGACCGTTTCTATAGAACGTCAGTGACGGATGTTGCTAGCTTATCTTCCCGGTTATCTAATCCTATCCCCAGAATGGATTCACTATTGTTTCTCCAAATAAAATTGACGTTACTTTATCCGGATAACCACACCGTCTGGCAGATGACCGTCCTATGTTTGCATCGATTGCTCATTGGACTCGTTGGTTTATGTGTAGTCATTTGTGTTTGATGTTTCTTTTATGTGAGTTGATGTTCTTTGTCCCTCTTGAGTTTTTCTCTGTCCGTGTCTGCTTTTTTTTGCTGTGAGTGTTTTGGTGTTTTGATGTGGATACTGCAACCTGGTATTGTTGGAGTTCCCCTCCTTTCTTTTGTTGAGTTTTGTACTTGGTTAATGTTTTGTATGCCAATCATGATTTGGATTTTATCTAGGAGAAAGGAGGAGATCTCCAACAACACTAGGTTGCAGCACCCACAGGAGTTTACTATGAGTTGACCATTTAGAATGGAAAAACAATGGTATACAGTTTAAAGTTGAAATGGCAGTTATTTGTACACAAAAGTGTACTTTCACACAAAAGTTACTGAATGCCGTAAAATTGAAACTCTTTCAGTTTCCAAAGAATATAGGTCAATATTGATTGGCTTTTCTTCAAGTATCCAAACAAATATGTTTTATTCAGAAACCTTTGGAGTAACTTCGTCCCAGGGGTAATGCAAACAATGACAAGGCATTTCTAAACATAATTGAAAAGTTCTATATTTTTGGACGGAAATGCTTAAAGTTTGTAATGTTGTGGGTCATGTATTATTTTAGTTTTACTTTATGTGTAGGTACACATGTACTAATCATGTTATTTAATGATTTCATAATAATTCTTTCTAGATTTTACTATGTCATGTTTATTTCATTAGAGAATATTCCAGTATATTCTTTGTTACATCATTATCATCACATGACTGTGATTTCTAGAATTTACTCTATTGTTAATCATGTGTAATGAGTCATTGTTCTAGAAGCTTCTGGTTAATTCATTGTTCTTAAGTATAAATACCTCTGAGGAACTGTGTTAAGGGGCATTCGTACACATTCGTAGACACGATTCATTCATCTATTCTGATATACTGGGACACTTTATTTGTTGAGACTTTAATCCATTTAACAACGTTTGGACACCGATCTTTCGAGAACGTTTGTGATTACCGGAAACCATACATTCGATAGACTTTGTGGACCGTAACGGACACTTTGATCCGGACATTGTATTGTAAGTTGTAATCATTTCAAATATATATATTTTGTACATAATTAAACTTGTAAATTTATATTCTGTCTTTGTCTGATTTTTGCTGGCGTTTTGGGGTATTCTGACCCATAACAGAATTGGGGGCTCGTCCGGGATAGTAATCTCTGCATATTTGCATTTTTACGTATAGATCGTTTTTGAAAAAAAAAAGGAAAATTCTCAAAACTTTTGCCAGCAGAAATCAATCATGGTATTTTCGGTCACTGAATTTTTGAAATCGCCGACTGTACAAGAGTTCGAATCATTGAAGAAAGATGATTTGATTGGTTTAGGTCTTCACTTGAAGTTAGATGTAAAATCTTCTATGAGAAAACAAGAAATTAGAACTATTGTGGCTAAAAAGCTTTTAGCTGAGGAAATCTTTTCGTCATACGATTTTCTTGTTGAACCTGTTTCAAGCGAAACCAAAATGTCAAAATTTGAGTTTGAATTAGAGAAAATGAAAATACAGTTACAATTTGAAAAAGAAGAAAAAGAAAGACAATTTCAAATTGAAAAAGAAGAAAAAGAAAGACAATTTCAAATTGAAAAAGAAGAAAAAGAAAGACAATTTGAAAAAGAAGAAAAAGAAAGACATTTACAATTTGAAAGAGAAAAAGAAGAAAGAGAGAAACAGGAACGTATGCACGAGAAAGAACTCCAGTTTGAGTTAGAAAAGTTAAAATTAGAGAAAAGCACCAAGGAAAATCCTGTTCCTTCGCTTGTCAAGTCTGAATTCGACGCCGCCAAAAACATCCGATTAGTACCAAAATTTCAAGAAAAGTCCGTGGACAAATATTTTCCACATTTTGAGAAAATCGCGGCCAATCTGAAGTGGCCACGTGATTTTTGGCCAACTTTGTTACAAAGCGTACTTATAGGCAAAGCGGCTGAAGTGTACTCGGCGGTCAGTATTGCTGAGAGTTCAGACTATGACAAGGTCAAGGACACGATTTTGAGAGCATATCAGTTAGTACCTGAGGCGTACAGACAAAAGTTTAGAAAGTACAAAAAGTTTGAAAATCAAACATATGTTGAATTTGCTCGAGAAAAAGAAGATTTATTTGACCAGTGGTTTCGATCTAAGAAAATTCCCAATTCATTTGACAATTTGCGTCAAATAATTCTGATAGAAGAGTTCAAAGAGTGTGTACATCAAGATTTAAGAACTCATTTGGAAGACAAAAATGTTAAAACTCTTGAAGAAGCCGCTGTTTTGTCTGATACGTATGCTCTCACTCATAAGAAAAATTTTGTGTCAAAAACTCAATCTAGCGATAGCGCAAAAACGTCAGATTTTCCAAAGAAAAATTTACAAGAGTCTCAGTCGTCCATTAGTTCCCAGTCACCATCTCAAGGTGGTTCTACGTCCGGTCCTAGGTCCGAACGTTCTGAGGCATCCCCAGGGGTGGGGTCGCTTCCTACATGCAATTATTGTAAGAAAAAAGGTCATGTTATTGGTGAGTGTTTGAAGCTTAAGAAGAAAAAAGAGCTTAAGTCACAGGCCTGTGCGTCTGTTAGAAATGAAAGGAAAGCCTTAGATTCGATTTGTTCCGACACTCCTGAGATTCAGGGTTCTAAGTCCAGTTCTGATGATTTTGTGGAGGATCATTATAAGCCCTTTTTGTCACAGGGATTTGTTTCACTCAGTGATTCTAGCGAAGCGTTGCCTGTTCAGATTTTGAGAGATACTGGTGCTGCCCAGACTTTATTGTTAGAGGGTTCATTGCCTTTGTCTGAGCACACTTTTACTGGTAGGTCAGTTTTATTACAGGGTGTGGAGCTAGGCGTCATTGATGTTCCCCTTCATAAAATTTATTTGAAGTCAGACTTAATTACTGGACCTGTTATCGTAGGTGTTCGACCTACTCTTCCCGTTCAAGGCGTTTCCTTGTTGCTTGGCAACGATTTAGCTGGCGGCAAAGTTGTAGCCGATCCGATTGTTTGTGAGAAAATCACGTCCGATGTCGTGTCCGGTGATGAAGACGACGACTTGTACCCAGCCTGCGCAGTTACCAGGGCGATGGCCAGGAACAGACTAAAAGAGGCTGAGAGTACTTCTGCACTTAACGAGGACCATCCCTCCGAAGATATAGACCTTTCTGACACATTCATGTCTACCATTGATGATAACGTACCTGAGACGTCAGTACCACTTCATGTTGACAAGTCTCCGACATTACCTGGTGATGATTCCCATCCGCCATTAGACAGTGATACAGATGCCTTAAGCCGTGAGCAGCTCCTCTCCGAACAAACTAAAGATCCGGAGATCATCCGGACTAAGCAAGAGGGCTCTTCCCCGAGAAGAAGCGGACAAAGTCGGAGAGTGCTTCTACATACAAGATGGCATCCTTATGCGGAAATGGAGACCACCCGATGCACCCCCTAATGACGTGTGGCGGGTCGTTCACCAGATAGTGGTTCCAGTAGCGTATCGCGGGGATATCATGAGTTTAGCTCACGACACACCCATGGCAGGTCATTTAGGTGTCAATAAGACTTATAATAGGATTTTAAGTCACTTTTACTGGCCTAAGTTGAGAAAAGATGTGTCTGAGTTTTGTAAGTCTTGTCATAGTTGTCAGATGGTAGGTAAACCCAATCAAGTTATACCACCTGCTCCCCTTCAACCCATTCCAGCCTTTGAGGAACCTTTTAGTAGGGTGTTGGTTGATTGTGTAGGTCCTTTGCCTAGGACTAGGTCAGGGAATCAGTACTTACTGACAATTACGTGTACTTCGACTAGGTTTCCTGAAGCCATACCTCTTAGGAATATTAAGGCAAAGACCATAGTTAAGGCCCTTACAAAGTTTTTCAGTTTCGTAGGTGCTCCCAAGGCTATTCAGTCAGATCAGGGTTCGAATTTTATGTCAGGATTGTTTCAGCAGGTTATGCATGAGTTAGGTATCAGGCAGTATAAGTCTTCTGCGTACCATCCTGAGTCCCAGGGGGCACTTGAACGCTTTCATCAAACCCTTAAAACTATGATGAAAACATATTGTTACCAGTATGGAAAAGACTGGGATGAAGGGGTTCACCTCGTGTTGTTTGCGGCACGAGAAGCGGTTCAGGAGTCCCTGGGGTTCAGTCCCTTTGAGCTAGTTTTTGGGCATACGGTCAGGGGGCCATTGAAGTTATTGAAGGAAAAATGGTTGACTGAGACTAGCGATTTGAATCTCTTAGACTACGTGTCTAATTTCAAAGAGAAATTATATAATGCTTGCAAATTGGCTCAAGAAAATCTCAAAACATCACAAATGAAAATGAAAACATGGTATGACAAAGATGCTAGAAACAGAGTTTTTAAACCAGGCGATAAAGTTCTTGTATTTTTGCCTATCCCTGGTCATCCTTTGCAAGCTAGATATTTCGGTCCTTATGAGATTGAGAGTAAAATTAGTGATGTTAACTACGTAGTTAAGACACCAGGTCGGCGAAAAGAAAAAAGAGTGTGTCATGTTAACATGTTGAAAGAGTATTTTGATAGAAGTGACCGAAATTTTGTAAAACCAGTTTCCACTTTGGCCAATGTAAATACATTAGAAAATTGTGTTGAACCTGAATGTAATGAAGAGACTGTCGAAAAAGACTTCGCTCAAAGTGTCCGTTTGAAGAATTCTGAAATTCTGACAAATCCGGAAGTGAAACTCGGACATCTGACCGTGCATCAAAAAGAGGAAGTGCACCAATTAATGCGGGAATATACGACAATCTTTCCGGACGTTCCAAAAAAGACGAATGCATCTCATCATGACGTCATTGTGGGTGATGCGTCACCTATCAAACAGCATCCCTATCGGTTAAACCCTATTAAGCTTCAATACATGCGGAAAGAAATTCAATACATGCTCGAAAATGACATTATTGAACCCAGCAATAGTGATTGGAGTTCCCCATGTATTCTGGTTCCGAAGCCAGACGGAACTTACCGATTGTGTACGAACTTTAGAAAAGTCAATTCAGTCACCAAAACTGACTCTTATCCGATCCCACGAATCGATGACTGTATAGATAAAATTGGCAGTGCAAAATTTGTCAGTAAATTTGACTTGCTCAAAGGTTATTGGCAGGTCCCGCTTACCGAGAGAGCCAGAGAAATATCGGCATTTGCGACTCCAGATGGGCTATACCAATATAAAGTAATGCCCTTTGGTATGAAAAACGCAACAGCCACATTCCAGAGGATGATTCATTCGCTCCTAAATCATCTCGAAGGATGCGAGGCGTACATCGATGACGTCATCATCTACAGCGACACCTGGGATGATCATCTCCGAATCATGCGTACCTTCTTCGACATACTGGCGAAAGCAAACCTCACAGTGAACCTTGCGAAAAGTGAATTTTGTCATGCGACTGTAGAATATTTGGGTCACAAAGTAGGTCAAGGTTTTGTTACTCCTATCATGGCCAAGGTGGAAGCTATTTCAAAGTTCCCGATTCCTACCAATAAGAAAGAAATAATGAGATTTTTGGGAATGGCAGGATTTTACAGAAAATTTTGTCCAAATTTCTCGTCAGTTGTTGGTCCACTTACCAATCTGTTATAAAAGAGAGTGAATTTTGCATGGACCAATGACTGTGACGAATCTTTTAAGAAAATCAAATGTGTTCTTATGAATAGTCCTGTCCTGTCAGCTCCAAATTTTGATAAGCAATTTAAGCTTACTGTTGATGCCAGTGACGTAGGAATCGGGGCTGCTTTGTTTCAAGAAAATGATGATGGTGTAGATAGAGTTGTTTGTTATTTTTCAAAGAAATTGACAAAATGTCAAAAGAATTACTCTACTATTGAAAAAGAGTGTCTTGCATTATTGTTAGCTTTACAACATTTTGATGTTTATTTGAATGTTACTGTACATCCCATTCTTGTGTTTACTGACCACAACCCTCTCACATTTTTGCACAAAATGTCCAACAAGAATCAAAGACTTACAAGGTGGAGTTTATTGTTGCAAGAGTACAATATTATTATTAATCATATCAAGGGCAAAGACAATGTGATTGCAGATGCACTATCGAGAGTTTCATGAGTGATTTTTGCAGAATTTACCACCTAAGTTTTCATTGACATTCAAACTTTTTTTAAGGGGGGAGGTGTTGTGGGTCATGTATTATTTTAGTTTTACTTTATGTGTAGGTACACATGTACTAATCATGTTATTTAATGATTTCATAATAATTCTTTCTAGATTTTACTATGTCATGTTTATTTCATTAGAGAATATTCCAGTATATTCTTTGTTACATCATTATCATCACATGACTGTGATTTCTAGAATTTACTCTATTGTTAATCATGTGTAATGAGTCATTGTTCTAGAAGCTTCTGGTTAATTCATTGTTCTTAAGTATAAATACCTCTGAGGAACTGTGTTAAGGGGCATTCGTACACATTCGTAGACACGATTCATTCATATATTCTGATATACTGGGACACTTTATTTGTTGAGACTTTAATCTATTTAACAACGTTTGGACACCGATCTTTCGAGAACGTTTGTGATTACCAGAAACCATACATTCGATAGACTTTGTGGACCGTAACGGACACTTTGATCCGGACATTGTATTGTAAGTTGTAATCATTTCAAATATATATATTTTGTACATAATTAAACTTGTAAATTTATATTCTGTCTTTGTCTGATTTTTGCTGGCGTTTTGGGGTATTCTGACCCATAACAGTAAAATAAAAAGGATAGGTTCATGTATCTATGTACGCACATGTGTTATATCGTTTCCTCTTCATCTTATCATCGACCATAGACAATATCCATCTTCTTAAAGAGATTGGTATTGGTATCATGTTTGTTCAAACTGAATGTTTCAAATTTCCCCTTTATCTTTTATTCCTACTTATATTCTGGTTTGAGTGACATGCCGAATCAGGATATTGTTTTTGGTTGCTGATCAATTGAATATTGATTCTTTGATTTCTTTTATGTTCAAAAACCTTCCATTCTTTTCCAAAATATCTTCAACGTAATAGAGATCAGGTCCACTATTCCCTCTTTAATTCAGAAATACAATGTACGGTATTGCATACTTTGATATGCTTACGGACGAAACAAACTTAAGTGCTTAATTATATAACAAGATAGTTCCTCTGATTCATTCGACGTAAGGAAATCGGGAACACAAAAATCAGTGAATTAAAGTCAAACCCAAAATTAGAATACAAAAATCATAATTAAAAGGCTTACATATTATAAGACTTGTAACATTTAAAAAACAGAACTTTCTCACGAGAAAATGATAATCGCACAAAAAGACTTAGCTAGTAACAAAGCTCCAAAGAAGTTTATAGTCCATTACAAAAAAAGAATGAATTGTAAGTGGTGCGACTGGCTAATTATTAAGGTTTAAGCATATCACTGTGACATGAATCATGTTACGTATAAATGTAAAAAAAGGAGCTCAATTTCTCTCGCCGTATTATCAAATACTCAGTTGGAATGTTCATTTTATTTATGTTCCAAGCAGCTGAGTAGAATTGGAATTGATAATAACGGTTTCATATACTGGCGCGATCCGTTTACACGATAGATAACTGAGTTTACCAAAAAAGAAGTACCAATCATAGTTCAGATGTCATCGATCCAGGGTAATGTGCTTTGTGTGTGGTCATCTGACAGTGAGAAGATTGTTTTACACCACAATTGTACGTTCTTCAAGACCTCTGGGTAATCGGAAAAGTTGGAGGGTTGTGCGCACGTAATCCAGGATAACCAAACCTTCTGCTATTTCCTTGGCAGATGGCCTAAGTCGGCACCGGTTGCCCATTGGTCTCGTTGGTTTATGTGTAGTCCTTTGTGTTTGATGTTTCTGTGTTGTGCGTTGACGTTCCTTGTCCCTTATGCGTCTCTTTCTGTGCTTGTCTGATTTGTGTTTTTCCATTTGTTGGGGGTTTTGCTGGGGATGCTGCAACCTGGTGTTGTTGGAGATCCCCTCCTTTGTTTTGTTTTTTAAATATATATAGAAATGCTATTACAAAGGACTACATAATCTTAAGTGAAAAGGTGAATATTTTACTTATTATCATAATAAGTATTTTTGTAAAACAGGCTCTTGGTGAACAGGAGTATTGAGCGTAAAATTTAGAAATTATATGCCATTATGTGCGTCAGCTTTTTATCATTTTGGCTTAATGTGTCACCGATGAAAATGCATTATACGAAAGATGTATGCCTGATACAACACGTTTTAACATTCCCGTTCAGAAGGCTCCTCTCTCAGAACATATTCGGACATTTTCTTTTCTTTAACGTATCCATTGTACATTCAAATGGAGATCTCGCTGACATCTCGTCCATTTAAACAGTGGTAAAACTATTTCGGTAATCTTCGGCAGTGTCTCGATAGTTTCCGTTGCTTAGTTAGCGGTTGGGATGTTGAACTATGATTTTGGAAACCAACTGTTATGTTGCATTATGGTATATTTAGGTAAAGATATGCCGTAATTCTAACTATATAATACACTTGACATTTATTTGTACAACGGATACCTTAAGTAATCTAATGTGTATCATCATGCATTTTACATATTCCCTTTCATGGATGTCAGCATTGAGCATTGTAAAACATTCATCTTTCCTCACAATATAGATGAACTGTTGCGTAGAATGGTTAAATGGCAATAAATTCAAACACGTATTGTAATGATAGAGAGATCAATATGTATCCGTACTCTTATCGTCATTAACAAAAAATTCTTATGCAATCCGAATCGCAATCATGCAATATGTATTGCAAATATGAAACGAATGAATTGTCAAAGAGATGCATAATTATGTACTGTATTACTAGACCAGAGGGACTTGATTCTCTCTTATTAGAGCTGATCAATTTAATACGGTTGTCAGCCTACGAATAACGTGCGTACGAAACCCTACAAAATTAGAGAGGTAAAGTTACAAGTTCTTTCAAGGTGTATGTGCATGTGACGTACATATACACATTACCGTTTGACGTCATAATCCGAAGACGTCGGTTAGTTATACTTACGAACCTGATAAAGTATAAGTGTAGCTTTGTAGAAAAGTGTACATGTAGCAAGTTTTTAATCAGTTTAATCTGCGAGAAATGCACATCGAGATTCGTAAAACCTCGACGTAAGGAAAGTTAGAATCCTAAACGTGCTTTTTAAAACCGATCATTGTTAATTAAGAACAATTTCAAAGAAAATTCCCATTCTGTCGTAACGTGTGGAGCGCCGTTTCAACGTATAGCTATACTTCACGTCATGACGTCATTTGAAAAAAAAGATCGCAGTGATGGCGTAATACGTATACACGTCGCGTTAAAACTTGTTACGAATTGTCTCTTTGGAAAAGCTCTATTATAAGATTACCATAATTCCCCCTTAAGCTTAAGGGTTTTAAAAAACATTCAAACTGAAAGGAATTCAAGTTTCTGTGCACTAGACAAATAAAATGTCGAGAATAAAGTTAGCGTTGCGTGTTACAGTCCTGATTTCAAAGAAAAGTTAATGGAATTGGTGAATTGAAACATTTCTATTGAGAACCTAGTTACGTCACTGTTTATACGGTCACCCTTTTAACATAGCATGGAATCGATATTTCCTATTGTCATCGGCTTACTGAGGCGATTCGCGCTATGGTGATAAGGAAATATTCATCGGCTAGACACGGAAAATGTCGCGTGAGTTTACCTGGTGGAACAAAAATGGGTAATCATCTGCAGTAATTAGGAAACTAGCTTTTTGGTCTCTTCAAATGTATGTTCTGTTTCGTATGTCGTTGTGTTCTTGATCAATTCTCAATCTTTCATAAATGACTAAGAATTCTACAGAAATGTAACTTAAAGTCAGTTTTTAAAGGGGTAGCATGCCTAATTTACTATTGCCTGTCTCATTGCAGAGCTTAATAAAGCTAACAAGAGCATTTTCATTCGACTTGTGTGTACGCTATCATGGAAAAATTAATACTTCCTTACTCTTTGTGAATTTAATAGTTGAATGTTAACCAAACAAACAAAAGGCAAAGAAAAAAAAATAATAATAAAAACAAAACAAAACAAACGAAAAACACTCATTTTAAATTTCATTCAAAGTTTTGGAAATTAAACTACTGAAAATTACTTCAGTTTGATTACTCTTTACTTTAAATCTTACAGCATCAAATATCTCGAATTCAAGTATTATGAAAACTTTTTTATTTTAAAATATAATGACTTGTGTTGGCGCTGTAAAAATCAATTTGTGCGGCGCTGCACACATGTTGATTGCTGTAATTTTAATTTCCGTCTTGTTTTATACAATATTTACACGAGTATTATGTAAAAGTTGATTTTTGTATTAAATTTGTGTTAGCTGTGTTCCTCATTGGATGTTTGGCAGGCTATAGGAATAATGGAATGGCATTTATAAATTTTCATGTACATTTTTTCTTTATAACATTCATTCAAGGTGGCGATACTTACATTTATGTTCATTTGTGGCAAGTGAGTATGGGTAACGCTAAGATAGAAATCGGGATTGACTCTGTCCTACATACTTGCATGAGATATGTAATATGATTCATATGATATATGAACATAATGAGTGCGGCTCGTTTTAACAGCGCCACCTACAATGTATTCCGCAATGCCCTCCGCACGTGCATTGGAGATGGTTCGTTAGATAAGTTGTCCTTCCTGTTCCCTTGGAGATTGTGTCATGCGTCATTGTCTCCGTCTATTTGTCCTTCCTGTTCCCTTGGAGATTGTGTCATTGTCTCCGTCTGTTTGTCCTTCCTGTTCCCTTGGAGATTGTGTCATTGTCTCCGTCTGTTTGTCCTTCCTGTTCCCTTGGAGATTGTGTCATTGTCTCCGTCTGTTTGTCCTTCCTGTTCCCTTGGAGATTGTGTCATGCGTCATTGTCTCCGTCTGTTTGTCCTTCCTGTTCCCTTGGAGATTGTGTCATTGTCTCCGTCTGTTTGTCCTTCCTGTTCCCTTGGATATTGTGTCATTGTCTCCGTCTGTTTGTCCTTCCTGTTCCCTTGGAGATTGTGTCATTGTCTCTGTCTGTTTGTCCTTCCTGTTCCCTTGGAGATTGTGTCATTGTCTCCGTCTGTTTGTCCTTCCTGTTCCCTTGGAGATTGTGTCATTGTCTCCGTCTGTTTGTCCTTCCTGTTCCCTTGGAGATTGTGTCATTGTCTCCGTCTATTTGTCCTATTTTCCGTTCGCGTCAGAAAGCTCTGTTTTGCATTTTTATCCACAATTCGTAAGCCTTTCAATTGTGGGCTTTATTCTGGAATCCGGTTTCGGCTTTGTAAGTATAACACTGAAACATTCAAACACCCAATCTGATCAATTTAGTTTTAGATTTCCCTCATCTTTATGATGGAATAAAAACAACAATTTTGCCCAGCAAATTAAAATTTGTCTTTTACATAAAAAGCTTAAGTAACACGAGGACTATGGAAATGTCTTCATAAAACTGACATTCATACACCCAATCTTATCATTTTAGTTTTAAACTTCCCTCATCTTTGTAATGGAATCAACACAACAAAAGTGCCCGGCATATTAAAATTTTCTCTTTCTTTAAAAAAAGCTTAAGTAACACCAGGGTTAAGTAAATGTCTTCATAAAACTATATGTTCGATACGAAGATCGAATTTATGGATTCAACATAATATATATCAAATTCAAATATAGTTTGCTATGTTATTTATGTTTTTCGAACTTCTTTTATTCGGTATTCCGCGTAGGAACTAGGTTATCATAGACATTTTTCACTGTGACGAACTTCGCACTTCGTACTTCGAACTTTAATTATGATAGAAAGCTTTATACGTTGGTTACCAGAAGAACAGAAGTTCAATATACCAATTTCATTTAGTATATTAATCAAAATGTAGATGACTCCGCTTACGAGTTTATACGTGAACGGCAGCTACGCCACTAATTCTTCAATATTCGAAGTGCGAAGTACAAAGTTTGAAGTGCCACGTCCGTCACGGTGAAAAAAGTCACTAGTAGGGACCAAAATTAACAGAAATATATAACGTTGTCGTGGCGCGTTAGCAAGGGTAACATGATGTTGCTCTTTTCTCATCCCTAATATTTTAACGCATTTTGAAAATATAAATCTTGTTCACTGTGAACCGCGATAGTGTAATTCCCAACAGACCAAAATCATCTTTTACTGAACCTTTCATATGAGTTCTATTCTTGTTTAGTTCATTTTGATTCAGGTTTTTAAAATAACGTTTTTAAAAGTTTGATTCCCCGAGTGAAGTTAACCGTATGTATACTATATTCTTGCGAACATCCTACGAAAATCCTACGATGAGGCTTAATACAGATTTGATATTTTCAATCGTATTTTACTTATTTTGAATTCAGTAAGTCCTTCAACGGAAGTTGTTGATCCATCAATCGATATTTCGGAAATTTACTAATCCGACAGGTTTTCGATAATTAAATCTCTCTCTTTGTTTCATTTTTTTCAAAAGTTTCGACATGCTCGGGTTAAACAAAATCAATATTTATCGAGTCGCTTAATTAGTACATAAAGATCCTGGCATACTTGAATCGTGTCCTGCTTCTTGAGAATGTGCAACTTCTAAATATCTCTACAAACCAGCTGGCCATGTTGTTACAGGTGACTTTTCAATTATCCAAGACAGACAGCTCCGTGGTCTTCTTTTAAAAAAGGACCTAAGTATAGAATCCCATCCAAGATAGATTTTGTCAAATGCCGTGAAGTGCTTACGGAAGCCTTTAGATAATTATACGAAAAGATGGTGTAAATCAGAAGGAGTCGAACCGCATGCTCTGAGTGACTGGAAAAACCTCATTTTAGATATAACGGATATTCGAATAGATAACTTCCATAAAAACCCTCATCTTTTTCAAAATCCACGTTCCAAATCAGAAAGATATTTCAAATCCAAACTAAGTAAATTACATGAAAAATATGTCTTTGCACCAGCTGATAAAGCAGCCAACAACACCATTATCATTTGAAAACGTTTCTACATATCAACTTTGATTTCGGAACTTTCGTCTACTAATACATATATCAAAAGCAATGAAAGTGCATCTAACATTTTAGGCAAGCATAACAGTGAACTGTCTTCATTCAATATCTCTATTTCTAAATTGGATCTCCCAACACTATATTGCATACCGAAACTGCACAAGTCTCCTTACAAATTTCGATTTATTGCTAATTCTAGTAACTGCTCCACTACAATTTTGTCTAGAAATCTGACGTCAGCACTTACTGCTATTAAAGAACACATAACTAGATATTGTGAAACGGTTCTAAACAGGAACGATGTAAATTTATTTTGGTCTATTAAGAATTCAGGGGATGTGATTGAAAAAATGAAATCTGGAAATTTCCAAGCCAATACGATTTCTTCATACGACTTCTCTAATATGTACACCACACTTCCTCATGACAAAATTAATGATCGATTATCTAATCTCATTAAATGGTGTTTTGATCGAGAGCGAAAAACTTACATTTGTACATCTGAATCGAAGGGTTTCTTTTCCTCGACAGACTACAAATCATACAAATCATGGACATGTAGTGACCTGTATAATGCCTTGTGCTTCCTCTTGGACAATATTTATGTTAGATTTGGTGAGGATCTATACAAGCAGGTTGTAGGAATTCCTATGGGTACTAACTGTGCGCCTCTTGTTGCAGATTTATTTTTATACACTTATGAAAAAGAATTTATCCAAAATCTTCAAAAGCAAAGAAAATTTGATGAGCTGAAATGTTTCAATAATACTTCTAGGTATCTGGATGATATTCTAACCATTGACAATCCTGCTTTTGAATTATATAAGAATGAAATTTATCCACAAGAATTAACCCTTAACAAGGCAAACCTTTCAAATACAGAAACACCCTTTTTGGACCTAAATATCAAAATTGTAGACGGAAAGATTCATACAAGTGTATTATGACAAAAGGGATGATTTTGGATTCAACAAAGTAAATTTCCCTTGGCTTGACGGTGATGTTCCAAGATTACCGTCATATGGCATTTACATATCACAGCTCATCCGGTACGCTAGAGCATGTACTGATATTTTGGATTTTCACAGTAGAAATTTACAAATTACCAAAAAACTTTTAGGTCAAGGTTTCCGCTTTCATAAATTAGTTAAGACTTTCTGGAAATTTTACAAGAATTACAGTCAACTTCTTTTAAAATTCGGATCTATACATGCAACGGAGTACATTACTATGGGTATTACACAACCTGTCTCTTATGGTGATATGATAAACAAAATAAAAAGGATCAAAGGTAGGCAGCATAACCATCGAAAATGCGTCAGAATCATCAAACGCCTTTTATATCGTGGATATGATCCTAATGTCACCAGACGGACACTAGGCTTGGTACTTGACCAATCTACAGTCTTGTACAAGCGCATCCTTGGGACTTGCACTCTGACTGACTGTGACGACGGGACTCCATGACGGGCCCTGTCCAAACCTCTTTAGAGAAGACAGGGCCCCGACCACCTGTCCTCTCTGAATGTCAGTCAGACTCCTCGGGTGATTACATACATGAGCTCGCTACAGCCGGCAGAGCACGGACTGTATTACGCATGCCCTCTTTTTATATCCATTTACATATTCATCTGTGTCTCTGGGGCCTCTGCGTTTTGCGGTCTTGTTTGTGTGATGTCATCTGACAGTGAGGAGGTTGTTTTACACCACAATTGTACGTTCTTCGAGACCTCTGGGTAATTGGAGAAGTGAGAGGGTTGTGCGCACGTAATCCAGAATAACCACACCATTTGCTACTTGCGTGACAGATGGCCGTCCAAAGTCGGCACCGGTTACCCATTGGTCTCGTCGGTTTATGTGTAGTCTTTTGTGTTTGATGTTTACATGTCGTATGTCTCTTTTCCGTCTCATGCTGTACTCGTCTTTTGTGTTTTTGCATCGGGAGTTTTGGTGTTTTACTGTTGATGCTGCAAAGGGGTCTTGTTGGAGATCTCCTCCCTTCTTTTTCTAAGTAGGGTTTTCTTATTACTTCTCAAGGAATACACACACAATATCAGCCTTCTGTTTCATAAATATTAGTCAAATTCCAGTGGCTTTAAATCATTTATTGTTCATTTCATTTTACCTCTCATGTACATTTTTGCGCCCCCCCCCCCTTTCTCTTTTGTTTTCACAAAACATATCGAAAACGTTAACATAGAGAAGGCGATCTCCAACAAGACTATTTTACAGTTCTTACAATAACACACCAAAGTAACGCCATGCGAAAACACGGAGAACAAAGGAGGGGATCTCCAACAACACCAGGTTGCAGCACTCTCAGCAAAACCCCAAAACACTCAATGCAAAAACACAAAGCAGACAAGCACAGAAAGAGACGCATAAGGGACAAGGAACGTCAACGCACAACACAAAAACATCAACCACAAAGGACTACACATAAACCAACGAGACCAATGGGCAACCGGTGCCGACTTAGGACGGCCATCTGCCACGGAAATAGCAGAAGGTGTGGTTATCCTGGATTACGTGCGCACAACTCTTCCACTTTACCGATTACCCAGATGTCTCGAAGAACGTACAATTGTGGTGTAAACATCCTCCTCACTGTCAGATGACCACACACAAACAAGACCGCAAAACGCAGGGGCCCAAGCAACACAGATGAATATGAAAATGGATATAAAAAGAGGGCGTACGTAATACAATATGTGCTCTGCCGCCGCGAGCTCATGTATGTTATCACCCGAGGAGTCCGACTGAGAAGACATGCAAGAGAAGCAAAATGGACGAGGAACACCAAATATGACATCAAAATACGAGCACGAAATACAATGAATAAATCGACGAAACCAGTCGAAGAACGTTTTCGAATATACACACTTAAACACTGAGTCGCGGGGAATCTAAATGCATAACATGGAGACAGTTTGGTGAAGATCTACAAAACGACAACATGTAGTAATCGAGGGAAACATACATAAGACGAGGAAAAAGCGGAGCAGCACATATTCATGTGACACCAAGTCAACAAATATGGATATATCGAGAGCAATCGTATTAAATAGACCGACAAGCAAGTGAAAACATTATTGAAACACGTATGCAATGCAAATAGGAAGATCCCGTACATGTACAGTCTGAAAATGGAATTAATTGTATATGGCGCCACCGAAAGTAATGTCCAATTAAACACATTTAACACATAAATATTGTCGGACTATGGTTTCTACATGGAAAACATGAACATAGAGCTTGAAAACAATTTCTGACTGTGTAAAGCAATTTGGAGGCAGCACTCTCTCGACGAGATATATCTGCTGTATCGACCGGTGATTTCTTCATGGTTTTCAAAAATTTTAAACGGAAGTCTCCTACAGTAGAGTGATTTCTCCAAGCAGCACATAATTCAATGACAAATATGGATAATGACCATATCCCTATATATTTCAATATCATTCAATTTATTCTGATGTCTAGATGCATTTTGTCGGAAGGAATGTATCTCTAGAGTGGTTGACAAGAGAACTTATTTAAACTATCTTACTCTTGTCTTAATTCGGAAACATTTTTGGTCTATTTGATCTCCTCGTCCAGTCTGTTTAATGACGTAGTAGGTCTGTGTTACCTCTCTTCCTTGTAAAATGTGTGTGAAAATTGCAATATCGTCTTTTTATAGATTTTATTTACTTTTCTTGAGAAAAAGATCGACTTTGTCGTTCGTCCTCATGTATCTTTTTTGTAATTAACAAAATTTTTTTTATTCAACATTTTCGAGATGCAGTACAAAGAATTGTCTATCACAGTTGATGAGTTTTGTAAAGTGGCACATTGAAAGTGATATCTCTCTTTAAGAAACTGTTTAAGGAGTGAATGTAATCAAGAGATGCCATTTAGATATATGTGTCATATTTATCTTACTGTGACGTGAATAATAAAAACGTTTCAAGTGACGTCTTTTCAGAATTGCAAAATACTTTCACAAGTTGAAAATGTTTTTTGAAGTCGAAAAAAGGAATTATTTTCGTGTCATGAGGCACAAAATAAAACATAATTGTAATTTCTCTTTAATACACTTGATATGCTTAAGAATGGAGGACGGAAAGTAAACTACCTGAATCCATTGTTTCTTCTCCTTTTCCCGCTGACTAGAATAACACTTTAACACTTAAAAGCCAGATGTCTGATGTTATGTTGCTCTACAAAAGAAGAAAATAAATGAAAAACAGGTAATATATTTGGTGACTAGAAAAAGAGATTTAGCAATTTATGGAACAAAATATGCATTTGGATCTTATTAAATGTAGTTTGAATTTCACTATTTTGAGTTAGAAACAGCCGTTAATTTACGAATGATCCTATCCTGTAAATGTAGTAAATACTGAATTATAAATAGAGTTTTGCCATATAACATTGTTTTGAATGAGGATCACTGACGAGGGTTAAGAACCCAAAACATGCATGTCTGGTCCAAGCTGCAAAAATGATGCTATTGAATTTGAAGTGGTTTAACATTACATTCCATTCGACGCAATTATTCTTATTTTACCGATATCGAATTCATCCGTTGTCAATGAAGCAACCTGCAAGAGAGTATAACGTTACTCGGTGTGATTTGACATGAAAATTTTATTTTAATTTCAAATTACTACTCATTGTTAATCATTCATTTGGTATTAGATATGTAAACGAACCAAGATGGCGAGGCAAGAATCGAAGAATTTCGTACCGCTGATTCGCAACTAGAAGAGTTCTATTTCATCTATTTATTCAGTTGCATGAATTTGGCCCTGAAGATTCCCTTTGATATCAGAGAAAGGTTTCAAATATAAAGTTAAATATATATTCTAGCAACTAAATCCAAGGAATATTTTAAGTAAATATATTTTGTATAGAATGCAAATTCGATGCACAAAAGAAATAAAGGTTATAAGACTATTCCATGCAGGATACCAAGTCTGTTAAGTGTCCAGTTTGATAATTTCATGGAAATATAAAAACACATGAAGGTCACATCATGCACTTACTTTGAGGAATGAGTAAATTTGACTCTCGTCTGATGGTTTTGCTAAAACCGTTCTTCGGTATGTACCGCTTCAGATGTTGCGATGTATAGAAATGCATATAGTACATGAACAGAGATTCTGATTGGCCGATCGTAATTCGGCCAGACTGCTTATGACCATTAATGACTCGGTCATAGTCTTCAATATCTGCAAATATATATCTGCAGATATTGAATATCTTATCATTAATCAAGGCATCATCCAAGTCTCATAAACACATATTTAAAAGTAAATTCCCATAGAGTTCTATATAAAAATTATATATAAACATTTCTATAAAGGCTAGAAGAGACGAAGGAAAGATCTCCAACATGACTACTGCAATGATTTTAATGACTTTGAGTTGACGGGATCGGTTTATACGCTAGTGGACATCCAGGCGACGGGACCCACTCTTGATCAAGCTACCAAGCTGTAAGGTACTTAAAGATACGCTAAACAGTACTTGAATAGCGATAGGTAGACAGGTAAATTAAAGATAGCATTTAGTGATAAAGCTTTTATGCCAGAGGCAAGGTGTGTATCAGAGGCCATAACCTATAGATATTGCCAGAGACATTTGTCGGAGGCACTGTCAGAGGCTATTTAGACAGAGTCAAGTACCAAAGGCATTTGTCAGAGGCAAGATCCAAAAGAAAGGAGGGGATCTCCAACAACACTAGGTTACAGCACCCACAGCAAAATCCCAAAACACCCATGCAAAAACACAGAACAGACAAGTGACAAGTGACAGAGTGTCGCCATTGTCGTGTAAGTAGTCTCCAATGTTTGAATATACATTTCATTGTAGTTTGATTAATGTACCAATCATTTTCTCAATCATTAGCAAATCATTTGTTGAAACTTCTAGTTAGTCAAAACACTGAAGGTAGATACATGTTTATATTTTAATTTATATTGTTTTCTAACCATAAGCTTTATATGAGATGATGAACCTCCCGCGGTGGGCTGATTTATTTTTTCAATACGATTTGAAGCTTAAGTATGTCTGCTGAATTCAATTTACAGTGTGAGGTGACTACGTTAGAGAGATTTAAAAATTTGAACGTAGTATTCAGGAAAATAGTATACGACATTCGACACCTAATACTATCAGTCATTTACAAGGTATAATATCAGGTAACGTGTGATTCGGCAAAGAAAATTCCAAACCAATTTCCTTGCACCAGACGCGTGTTTCGAATATAATGTGAGTAGCAACAAGAACGCGTCTCTATCTCTATGTACTATGTGCGGTGCATGTATTTTATAGTGTTTTCATTTTCGAGCATGAACATCGACGGCGGTTCGGATAGCCAACGGGGGATGCTTACTCCTTCCGGGCACCTGATCCCACCCCTAGCTTGCTAGGGGTCCGTCGATGTTCAATTTTGTGCTCTATTGTGAGTGATGTTGGGTTATCGTCAGGATCTTCTTTAACTCATTTGTTCTGGTGATGCTGTTATATACGTAGAAGTCTTTATGAATGGAGTCCGTTGTAAGTTTCTGATTGATTCAGATTCAATTGATGCAATTATTTCTGGGGAATATGTCAAGCAATTGAACCTGATATTGCATGATACAGACATGAAGATATTTACTGCAGATGAAAAAGACATGTCGATATATGATTTCACAGAAGTTACCATAACATTGATCAAAACATGTAAAGATACATGGAGTAGTATCTGATATTCCAGCAGAAAGTATATTAGAAGTAGATGTTCCTAAATAGTATGGCTGTTACTCGATATCGGTAATGTACATGTATGTTTCATTGTCAAAGACTTGACTCTTTACATAACCTTTGACATTTGAAGGTAAGGTAGGTTGTTTTAGGTATGCATCTTGTCAAACGGTAAGCATACCGCCAAGGAGCGAGACGGTAATTCAAGGAAATATAAAAAACCTGGTGAGACTTTGCCTACAGTAGGTATGATTGAGTCGTCTGTGAAGTAAAGAAAACCGAATTTCTACATAATGAAACTCATCGAACCATTTTCTTGCAGTTTGAGCTAGATCCATAAGACAAAGAGAAAACTGCCTTTGTGACAAGAAGATGGTTTTTCCAGTTTAACAAAATGCATTTCAACTTGTGTTGCACACCTGGACCAATTGAGCGATTGATGGAAACTGCAGCATCATATCCCACACTCATTCTGCTACATCTTTCGGTACATTTTTGGACATAATAATTTCACACGTTTTGGCTATATTACATTATTTAGACTGAGGATCACTGACAAGGGTTCAGTAGCCGAAACGTGCATGTCTGGTCCAAGCTGTAAATTTATCTGGTATTAAATGATGCTATTAAATTTAAAGACGTTTAACGGTTCTTGCTAGGCTGCAATGGGACATCTGTCTACATTACTTGAACGATATAATCATCATGGAGGAACGATCTATGAAATGCTCTTTTATTTAGGTAAGGTGTTCAATAGACATAGAGAAACAGTGCTTAAACTGACATCAAAAAATGTCATAAGGTCAAAAGATATATGGTTTACCTTGGACATGTAGTGTCAGAGGAAGGTACATGTGTAAGTACAGACCCTTCAAACATTGAATGTGTTCTACAGTGGCACACATGCATCTACTAACACTACTAAAATAAAACCATTCCTTGGTTTATGCAGCTATCATCGCAAATTCAATGACTTTGATAGGATAACCAAATATTTACATCGCCTAACAGAGAAAGGACACCCTCTGTACATGTATGCAATCACGAATGTCAAGATGCATTTCATTGCCTAAATACCAACTTAATATGTGCTCCTGTTCTGATGCATCTCGATTTTTCAAAGGAGTTCATTCTAGACACAGACGTCAGTCAAGAAGCTATAAGTGCCGTTCTTTCACAGATTATTGATGGAGATGTACATACTTGCGATAACTTTTGCAAATCTTGTATTATTAAAGAGTGAAGCTGCTGTGTTATCAGAACAGAGTAATTTTCAGTATTTCTGATTTTCACAGATTTTGGCCATATTACATTGTTTAGATTGAGAATCCCTGACGACGGTTAAATACCCGAAACGTGCATGTCTGGTCCATGCTCTTAATTTATTTGCTCTAAAATGATGCTAATGAATTTGAAGACGTTAAACATTTCAGTAGTTTACTTCGTGAAAATGTTTAGGCATTATCTTGGAGGTAAGCAGTTCTTGCTAAGAACAGATCATTGGTCACTGCGCCGTCTTCTAAATTTCATAAAATCATAACGGCCAGTTATCCAGATGGCTGAGGGTCTTGAGTACATATGATATGCTCACAGAGAACAGACAAGAGGAAAGACATCAAAACGCAGATTCCTTAATTCACATACCATGTGAACAGTTTGGTTACTTTGTAAGTGATGTGGATTTAGAGACTAAAGCTTGCGTTATTAGAAAAGCGGAAGATGATACTGACTCCCGACTAAAAGACGTTCAAGCTAATGTCCCAGAAATTGGTCAAGTTATATCTTAGACGAATGATGGTAGGCGACCAGGTCGCAAAGTAGTTGATGGGCAAGGTAACTTTGTCAAAATCAATTAATTAATTTAAAATAAGGGTTTGACTTTTGATAGAGTTGAGGTTGAAGAAATATTGATATGTCTACATGTAGAGGAACACCCCCCCCCCGAACTATTCAGAACAAAAAATCATTTTTTTTGCTACAAACATCATTTTTTTTGGCCTATTTTAACATTTTCGTTATTTTGGAGAATCCCACATGATTACTGTACATATCTCTGTAATGCAGAAAATGTCATAATTCGTATTTATCTAATACTTTTCGGAATACCCATAGCTTGTATATTAATTTAAGGCTAGTTTTGGATGTTCTGAAAGAAATAAAGAGTGGATTATTTCATATAAATACGATATTGCTGGTTGCCATGACAACAACTTGTAGTGTTTTGTTTAAAATCTAGAAGGTCTACAGTTGTATGACTTTTTCTCTTTGTATAAATTTGTGGTTTCGCTTTATCGTAAAGCAGTTTAACCAATATGTACCCGAATTAGTTTTTGCGCAAAGTCACACCCTTAACCGTAATGATAAAGGACACTATCTTATACATAGGATACTGCACTAAAATATGGTCACGGTCATAAAGGCTCGGGTCAATTAAAAATGTACAAACATATGTAAGTGTTGGTCGGAAATGTTCTCGTACCAGTTAAAAGGTAAAGAGCTCCAATTCATCTAGTTGCATGTGGTATGCAAATGCAATATATTGACACTGACATACTAGATGAATTACCGATAATGACCAAGAATGAAGGTAAGATGCCCTCAGAAATAACGTGTTTTTAACGTATACGCAAATGAACGGAGAGTTCGTGTAATTATCCCTACTCTGGCAAATTTCTTATATTCCGAGAATAAACGAATATCATGTTGTATTATGTTACTGACAGGATATGATCTTAATATCCTGTTTCTTCTAAGGCACTTTACGCTTTAAGCGTCACCGAGATGTTTTATAATATGTTGTCATAACATACACAAACCAAAAGCCAACGTCGAGATGAATTTGTTATACAGTGTTTTACAGGGGGATACTTTTAGTTATATAGTGTTTTACAGTGTCTATGACCCAATATATTGTTGTATCTCCCCTGTAAAAAAAACACTGTATAACGAATTTATCCCGCCGATTGCTTTTGGTTTGTGAGTGTTATGTCAACATATTTTAAAGCATCTTGGTGACGTCAAAAGCGTAAAGCACCGTAGTAGAAGCAGGATATTAAATGAGTTAAAGAAGATCCTGACGATAATCTCAACAGCACTCACAATAGAGTACAAAATCAAGCATCGACGGACCCCTAGCAAGCCAGAGGTGGGACCAGGTGCCCGGGAGGAGTAAGCATCCCCTGTTGGCTAGCCGCACCCGCCGTCGATGTTTAAGCACGAAAATGAAAACAATATATAAACTTCATGCGCTGTCTGGCGTTATGTCTATATAGAAAGTGCTATGGCGACAATGTCAAGGAAATATATTCAAAACACTTACTGTCAAAATCATATCCAGTCAGTAGAATAATACAACATAATATTTGGTTCTTCTGGATCAATCAGATTGCAAGAAATTTGCCAGAGGCGGGATAAAAAATATATTGGGTCGATGAAAAAAGTTGAATTACAACTTGTGCACCGTCCCAATATATTTCTGTACCCACCCCCTGTAAAACAGTGTATATATATCTAATAATATCAGGATGAAAAACATTTTGTATCTTAATTCCTCTTTCCCCAACACTAAGAAACTAAGTGTCGTAAATGTGACAAATAAATTTGAATGGTTATCTTACCCCTCCGGTACAAAACTCATCGTCCAAAGATATTTTTTTTATTATTTCACAGACAAAACATAGAGTTTTTAAATACACGTGTGAACATTTTATTTTGGCACTATCAGCTCTCCATACAAGGTCAAGCTGCATAAAATTTAAAACAAAGGAGGGTATCTCCAACAACACTCGGTTGCAGCATCCAGTCAAAAATTCCAAAACTACCCATGCAAAAACACAGAGCAGAATTCCACAGAAAGAGATTCAAAAGGAACAAGGAACACCAACTCACATCATAGAAACATAACAGACTACACATAAACCAATGAGAACAATAGGCAACCGATGCCGACTTAGGATGGCCATCTGCCACTCAAGTGGCAAACGGTGTGGTTATCCTGGATTACGTAAGCACAACTCTCCCGCTTTTTCGATTACCTACATGTATAGGTCTAAAAGAACGTAACGTACACTTGTGGTGTAAAACAACCTCCTCACTGCTAGATGACCACACACAAACAAGACCGCAAAACGAGGGGGCCAAGAAACAAAAATGAATATGTAAGTGGATATAAAAAGAGGGCGTACGTAATACAGATAAAGCATTTAAAGCATTTCCTGTTTTGTCAACAGGATGATGTAAATTTGTGTAGTTTACTCTTATTAAATGTATGCGTTTACGAGATCTAAGGATTTGTACAATTTGAAATACAACTCGCTGTAGACTGAATTTTAATTTATGGATTCTCGTTTGAGAAATAACGTGCGAAAATTTGCACGAATTGGTTTTTAAGTTCCTCTTTAAAGTTATATGTAGTATGGAAATGTCGTATTTTTTTTTCATCAACGTCTATTTTATATATGTATTCTAAGAAATATTCGGTTTCCAGGCTTAAAAAAACTTGACAGAGTTTCTAGGTATTTTAGAAAAAAAAAATGGCTTAAAACTACCTAAGGTCGAGATAGGAGAAACTATTCCTTCTACACGACATTTTTTTTTATAATAAGATACCAATCTGCTCCATGATATGGAGCGATTTCAGTACAAATAAATGGAATATAGAAAATCAAAGAGGATAAAAACGGTTGATTAAATTAAACTTTTTACAAAATTGTAATCGACTCTGACCATAATATTTTTACGACAAGCTGTTTTTGAAAAATGGGTTTTCATCTTCTATTAATGACTTAAAGCAGACCTGTGTTAGATATATATAAAACTGGAAAATTGAACATTTTTTTAAAACGATAACTCTACTAGTATCAAAATAGGGTAAATATTGCGCTGTATTGCTCTTAGACTACCAATTTTATAAAAACTACCTCTATGTAAGAAAATATATTTATATTCTTCGACAAACATTGCTTTACCGTTAAAGAGCATTCTTCGGGTGATACAAAATCGTAAAGAAATGAAAAGAGAACATGTAGGTTTACTCTGTGAATACAAATCAGTAAAAGAGAATGAACAAAAACTACTTACAAAAATTCACAAATAAATCCAAATAATCCTTCGACAGTACCTCTATGTAATACCCAACGGCATTTCACTCATTCAGAAATAAATTCACCTTTAGCAAACGGAAATATGCATTTGACGTTCGGATCACGATCGATCCAATTTGTGCTGAATTTCTTTCATTTCATCTAAATTTTATATCAGTTTTCCTGAAGGCAAATTGAGATTGCAATTAGCTTGAAAATTGATTTCAACATGAAAACATTCCTAGAAAACAGCCTAGACTACCTTGGTCTTATCATACAATTTGATATTCCTCTGGGTATTTTGAACGTAAAATCTATTAGTCATGATATTAGCATATTCCGTAGTGCATATCTAAACATACCTACCTCTATATAGATTGTGTAATGGAAATATTTTCATCTGGGAACTGTTTTAATTATTTTACAGTTCCGAATTTCTATCTCGTTTTGAATTATTCATTTGTGCCATTCCATTCGCATCGCTGACGTCCACATACTTGGAACTTGATATAACATGTTTGGGGTTTTTTTTATCAATTTCGTTTATTTATTTATTTATCTGTATTATTTAGTTATCTATAATTAATTAATTTACCTATTTTGCCTATTATTCATTTATCTATTTTGCCTTTTATTTATTTATCTGTTTTGCCTGTAGCCTATATTCTCCAACCTTTAAGGATGATTTATTCGTAGACTCGTTTCGACAAGATTAAAACCCTTCAACCATACAAGTTTATATAAAAGACAAGGTACAAGGTTGTAATTGTCTTTCAAACTATTTATGTATTCTCTGTCATGGAACTCAATACAAACGCTTTGATCGGGCGTGAGAGATGATAAATAGATGTATGAATTAAAAATGTCCATAGCAACAATTTTCTGAACATAACAAGAATTAATGTAGCATGCATTGGTAGAAAATAAGGTTAGATTAGATAATTTTCTGGTGGTATAGATTGATGACTTATGTAAATCAAAGGGATTCCCCCTCATGAACTGATCTTTCGTTAATCAGTTCTTTAATTTATAATTTATCCGTATTTTTCTAAATATCCCTTTTGTTATTGAATTGTCTCGTACATCAACGTCATGAAATATTATTAATTACAGCGGTTTTAATATTATTTAAACTGAATCAAATTACGACATTTGTTTAAAAATCTTATCCTAAGAGCTCTCAAGAACATGAAACGGCGACCAAAGTCAGAATTGAATCACTCTTAAAGCAATAATAATTTTCAAAATAAATCCTGCTGAACTTTCTACTGAGATCGTCGAATCAGTGAATAAAAGTAAAACGCGAATTCCAAACTCAAAACAATCAAACATGTTGAAAAATATAATCCAAACAAAAATAGGGAGGAGATCGCCAATAGTGAAAACAGCGGAATGCACTCTCTTGATGAGAAGAGGAAAAAACCCGTTGACAATACCATCATGTCATAGAAGAATTCTATGTCTAATCACTCCCATATCGGGAGTTCGCTTCTTTTCATATGGTAGAGGTTTTTGCTTGTTTGCTTTGGTTTCTGTATCATCCTGATTTTGTATGTCTTCGGTTTCTGATTTTCTGAATTATCGATTTTATGCTGTATACAGGGATATGGTCATTATCCATATTTGTCATTTAATGCTGTATACAGGGATATGGTCATTATCAATATTTGTCATTTTGTGCTGAATACAGGGATATGGTCATTATCCATATTTGTCATTTTGTGCTGTATACAGGGATATGGTCATTATCCATATTTGTCATTTTATGCACCGGATTGTAAAATCCTCATCAGTGCTTTCCATAAGCCGCCAAAATTCACCTCACTATCGCCCTCTGGTTTGATTTTTAGAATTTGAATTTGTGTGTTTACTTTACAGAGAGTACGCGGCTCCAAATTTCCTGTAGGGTTGATTCAGTAGCATATTCTAGTATAATCTATGTTAAAAATAGCTTTGGAGGGATAATGCTAAGATGTTAAGCTCCTTTTTATTTCGATAATATTGTTGGATGAGATGACAAGTTTCCAAAATAGCCAAATAAATATGAATATATGTCAACTTGATAAAGTACCAAAAACATAACTTTTTTTTCTGGCGACAGAGTTGGAAAGAAGTAGTCAAGATACTTAAAAACACCCACTGTCATGGGGATGAAGAGACACGAAAGACGTCATAATGTTAATGAATAATCCCCACATCGGATACAACTTTAGTATGCGGTCATGAATGGTTCTTTTTACCGTTTTATGCATAGGGAAATCATGATTTGTTCGAGAAAAATTTAACAGTGTTTTTAGTTGTGTATATATAATTATTCTATTCTGCATACAGATGTACAAAAGAACGTTTCTGTCAAACGACAATGATAAAAATAAATCAGAATTTTCATGAACTAATGTCTATCTGCACATGTGTGTTCAAAAGCAGTTATACGTGTGAAATATATATAATTACAGATTTTCTTTATATTTATACGTCTTATTTTATTAAGGCTTCTGACATCAGCACACAGTATAACAGGAAAGAAATGCTTAAATTTCTGGGATACAAAATGTTGAGATTTTCAGTTTTGGTAGGAGTTTGTCTCAATGTAAAACTCTGTAAGCATGACCGCATCACCATTTGTGCACTTCCCTGGCTTCGGGGCTTTCTTTCACCTTATTGATAAGATTATGATTGACACTTGGCTTCACAAGACCATTGTTCCTCTGACTGAGTAGATTGAGATCGTAATCACACAGTTTCTCCATGTCTGCGATAGCCTGTTCAACTTCGTCATCTTCTTTAGTAGGATCTCGAGACCAGTCTACTCTGGGAAGTAGAACTGGTTTGACAGCCTCTTTAGCTTCGCTCTCGTCTTCTGTAGATGATTCATCACTGGATAAGCTTGACTTCTTAGATGATGGTACCTTAATCTGTACTTTTTTATCTGAAGGATTTGCTTTCTTACCTGGTTTTCGATTATGTTTTGAAGGACTCTTTTTCTTCTCCGTCTGTTTCTTTGTTTTGTTGCTGTCTTTGCGATGTGTTGCTTTTGAATCTTTGGGGGTTTGGGATGAAAAATGAGAGTCATCGCTCGAATCATCAGATTGCTCCGAACTTGAACTTATTTCAGAACTTGATCTTGATGTAGATCTATTTCTTGACCTTGATGTAGATCTATTTTTTGACCTCGATGTAGATCTATTTCTTGACCTTGATGTAGATCTATTCCTTGGTCGTGATTTCGTCCTTTTGTGCGTTTTATTTCTCGATCCCGAATCTGAACGTGAAGACGAGACGGACCTTGATCCTTCAGACGTAGACGAAGATCTCTTTTCTCTTTTGCGTCTGATCTTTGAATTTCTAGATTCGTGTTTTCCATTTTCTTGCGAATCCAGATTTCTATTTGCGATGTTTCCACGAGAATCCAACTGAAGAACAATAACTTGAGGTTGATTTGGTACAGGGTGATACGGCATCATTTGAGGCTGAATCATTGGGTAAAGATTCAAATTAGGATTACTTTGGATTTCCGATTTCTTATCTATATTTCTACGGGAATTTCGGTCCGACGATGATCGATTTGAATACTTTCTGTCACCTTTCTGCAATGAAATATAAAACGATTTCGAATTAAAATCCTTCATCAACGTCTGTGCGTATATCAAAGAAGAGAATACATTTAGTTTAAATCAAATTAATGTCCCTTTTTTTAACATAATAGTTGTTTTATCTTCTATATCGAACAGTGTATGGAAATAAAATCTACTTTTATGGCGAAAGGTATCGTTTTGTGAAAATGAGGATCACCGACGAGGGTTAAGTACCCGAAACGTGCATATCTGGTCCATGTTTCAGATTTATCTGTTCTTAAATGATACTATTGAATTTGAAAACGTTTAACATATGAAATTTCTAAAACGTGGGTCCTCTAGCATCATATCCTACCCATCCTGCTATGTCATTCGGTACATTTTTAAACATACTAACTTTCACACTCTTTCACCATATTATATTGTTTTTGATGGAGGATTACTGACGAGGTTCAAGTAACCGAAACATGAATGTATGGTCTATGCTGTAAATTTATATGTTCCTTAAGGTAACGCTAAAGTCAAAATGGACGCCTGGCAGCTCATGTAATAAAAATGTGTATATCTTTTTTCTCTCTTTGCCTGTTACTTTCAAACTTTGCATTTAACTACATATAAGTACACACTATACATTTACAGTAATGGCCTCTCCGTGACCAGCCCATGTTTTAAACAATACTCCATATAATTTATGAAAATCATTGTTTTCCTACCCAATTTTTCAAACAGTTCAGCTGTTATATACTTGAAAAATAAAAATTGAAACTTTGGCAACAGAAAAATATGTTTTGATACTAGTGCATGCGGGATTTGAAATTGCGCGCCACTTTTGTACAGTTCTGAATGGAGGCCGTTTGTATGTCACTTTGTCGAGATGGAGGTCGCCATATTTGATTTGGTGAGTAGCCAATTTCATCTCAATTTAATGCATGATCTAATGGGTGACAGCCCATATTTCTGAAAGTATTCAAGTAAGAGACCCATATATTTTTTAAAACATGTGGTACCTTTTTATTTCTAGCCATTTGAATGTACTATTTCAACTGTATAATTTCGGTCTTCCCTCTTCGATCAAAATGAAAGTACGTCAAATTCCTGCGCGAATTTTTACGTTTGAGAAACTTATATGAATGTTGATAAAACAGTCTCTTACTTTCGTAGACATAATATAAATTTCTATATCTATTCTACAAAAGCACATAGGAGAGATTATATATAAAGGTTTGTCGACATTATATCGAACTACTTTTCGTTGGAAGTATTTCCCCTCTTTGCGTTCGAAGGTCTGCGGTTGGCACGAAAGAGAAAATAAACAATCGAGAGAAAATCTGCTTTGTTCAGACGTAAGACAGGTACTGTAAACAATATTTGGTGGCTATAAGAATTTATTGACGCACGTCTGAAAGAGATCGGACAAGATTTTGCCCTTCTAAAACTTTAATTCACTCGATCAATTTGGCCTAAAAGTCATGACGTCACATGGTGAAAACATCGACAAAAATTTCTATTTTTTTTAAATATTAATACAAAAATATACCGAAATATATCCAATATTTGCAATTGACATAAGATGCAACAACAATTATTTTGAAATTATTGACATTTCTGTCAAGTTTTTGTCAAAGTGTTGTATGGAAGCCAAAAATGGTCATTCACACATGTGTATGGTATTTTAGATGTAAATAGTGTTTACAACAACATTGATACCTCATACTCAGATATTTTGTACCTGAACAGTACTAACATTTGCTCTTGGATCTTTGGTATACTCTTTCACATAGAAAACAATTGTTTTCTGCTTAATATTTGTATAACTGTTAAAAGACAGCAAATGTGAACAGCAGTATGTCAATTCGTACCATTACCTTCTTTTCCTGCAATTTCCTACAATGCCTACTAACAAATGGTTTCAATATTTCGCCAGTATCTTACATGTTATTTCATATTGGTATAGTTCATGTTTGTGTGAAGGCTTCAATATTCCTGCCTACATACGATGCAAGCCGATTGTGATCTCAACAGTGATTGGGAAGGACAGAGACCATGGGCAAAGACTATGATAGTCCCATTTATAGATGGCACATATTGATTCCGAGTACTTTCTTATATCAAGAAATGGCCCATTAAAATGGTAAAAAAAAATAATGGAAAATGGCCCATTCACAATATTTCATAATATTATAGGTATACATGTATTAACAGTTGCACACACAATCTACTGATAAGAAATATTGTGTGTGACAGGCAAAAACTTGAAGCTATATTAAGTCGAGACCTGATTTCCTTTGCATTTTTGATGTTGAAAACGTTTAAGGCATACCAGTCATTTTGAAAATGATGCCAGTCCTAACAAAGTACATGTGTATTGTGTAGCAAAACTTTAAACCTTTTGCCAGTATGAATGTAATTTTGCCGGTGAAATCCTTCCGACTGGTACTTTTCAGCATCACTGAATTATTTTGCAATTTACTTAAAATTACATTCTACTCTTTGCTGCTAAATTTTATGTCTTAAATGAATTACCATGCGAAATAACTTTTTGCAAATTTGTCAGCAAGCGAATAGACATGTGTATGTTAATTCTTTGTCACTTCAGCGTTTGAATGAATCTATTCTATACCAATGACATAGGCAAGCATGTGATTTATAAACAATTTGCTACAATGTTGAAGCAGGGAAAATCTATATTTCTTCATACGTTAAGCATAACAAAGTATATGTTTTACTCAAAATTACAAAGATTACTCCTCATGAGGTAACCCATTATAGGAATGCAAATTCATATAAATGCTTAAGTTTATATCTAATTTTGCTTGACATCATTTTGATTTTGATGTCTTTGCTCTTTTCCTCAACAAAAGTTTCATTTACATGTATCATGAATTTAGCATTAGTTCTTTGATTTCACTTTCATTGGTTTCTTGTCACCTGAAGACGATGTTTGAATATCCCTTCAAATTTCTTGTATGATTATTTTATTATCATGGCAAAGTGACCTGACCAGGTCGAGTTTATTTTCACCTGGTTATCAAAAGATTTAAAAAATAAGCCGTTTAAAATTACAGATAAAAAGTATTTACTTAATTAATATAATAGATCTACCCTAATATAGGGCTGTCACGATTCACCGCGGTTCTCGATTCACTGCCCGGTTCTCGATACACCGCTGTTCTTGATTACGGTTCAATACACAATACAAGAAGAGGCTGTATCGTTGACTTGCGGTTTATTTTCGGCATTTAGTTTTATCTTTAAAAATTCAACATGGCGATGCTGAACGCCGAGTCGTCAAAGATAACTTCTTTGTACTTTGTTTCTAGTCAATACAATATATTCTCAAATCATTCAAGTTATGTGTTTTAATAAAATATCTGACGAATTACAGAAATGCCTCCATATCTACATAAAAAATGTTGTATCGTGATATGAATCGTACCGTGAGTAAATATCTTGATACATATCATATCGTGAGCTTAGCGTATCGTGACAGCCCTACCCTAAAATTTTTGTTGACTCGTCTCAGTCGCTTGATTCAAGAAGTTCCACCCAGTCATGCCACAAAATGCATGATTACTGAAGATGACTAGATTAAATTGTTTAGTTTAATTTGTTTCATATAATTAATGGTCAATGAATTAGTCGCTTGTCTGTCTACAAAGTCATTGAAAATGCGTTTTGAGTCATGAAAAAGTAATGGAATTTTGGTATAGAATTTCCGTATGAACCTTGGAATCGAGCAAAATTATCAAACAGTATGGAATCTTTTAGGAATTGTTACGCCTCTATACAGTATACCATATGAATTCAACTACCAGAAACAATTCATCAAAGACTTTTGTTCACACTTGCTGCCTTTTTACAGTAAAGTACAAAAAAACTTTAATTGTGTAAGAATTTTGACACACCATATAATTCATTGACTCCAATATATTACTTTTTATACCACTAGCCTATAAAAAGACAGATATTTGCATTGCTAAATTTTCAGTAGCTCCGGGCATTTGGCTACACCAGATTTTTTTTAATTATATGATGTAACTGAGTATGATTGCCATCAAATTCAATGAATATGACATCACTTCATAGTTTGTATATTTTTTTGCATACATCATATCTATGCCCAAAATATGAAAATGTCTCAAAATTTTTATGATGAAAACCAAATTGGATAAATCTGTTTGAAGAAATATTTTGAAATGCATTTTGAATACAAATTTGCTTTATCTGTTTTAGGAATTCAATATGTTCTACGTGGAGTGGAAAGAATCATGAACCAAAAAGGCCTTTCAATATATTTGGTATCGAAAGGAAAATGTACTACTGCTACATACAGTCTAAGATTGACATGGATACCTGCAAACATTATGTGGTTCAAGGAGATGTGGTGTGTATCTTACAGTATTATACTTGAAATCTTGTATTAAGACTTTCAACAACCTATTGGATACATTTGGAACAATTTTTAAAATTCAATTAACAAATGTGAAAGTTAGAATGTTAGAAAAAAATCATTACAACAGCATTTTACAGACAATTTATTGATTAATACATGATATGCAGTATTAGAAAGTTCTTAATACGACTTAAGACTTGTAATATGGTCTTACAATATATACATTGTTTTGATTTTGGTTTCAATTACTGTCTGGAGCCAATAAATATTATATATTCTAAATATGCTGTCATTTAAAGCAGAGTTGCCTTGCTCTTATTTTTAATTATTACAACTTCAAAATGATTTATAAGTTTTGTGTAATCTTGCAATAAGGGCAATCATACATGAAGATATAAATATTCATACATTCAATATAAAGCAGTCAATACCCATTGATAAATTGATGATGAATTTATAACAATTCGACAGTGGGCTTACATATCGTCATATTTATATATAAATGCATATATATGTTTAATACTTTTGTTATTAGGGACTTATGATATTTTTTCCCTTTGCAGTTGATTCCTGTACAGAATTCTTGTGTATTTCTGAGGATGAATGAACAGCTATGGTTGTAGAATGGACTTCTCTCGAATACCTAACGTACATTCAGTATGTGATTTATTCACATAAATTACATTATAAGTGATAAGAAGTTTAACATTTTAAAATTTTTCCCCTTATACTTCAGAAAGAAGTGGTGCTATAGAAATAAAATTCTAACATGACTTGAGATTTTCTTCCTTTATGTACCATAGAACTCGCCTGATGTAAAATCTCCAACAAACTTCCAGTTCGCTAAGCTCCACCCATGCACGTGCGCGTGCTGTAGAGCCTGTGCAGAACAATATAAGAATAGAAATAACAACTAGATAGCTGTGATTTGTTGTCCAGTAATTTCCTGAGTTGCATGAACCAATCAAATTATCACCTCGCTGCGAGGTGATAATTTGATTGGTTCATGCGACGAAGGGAATTACTGGACAACAGACCACGGCTAGCTAGTTGTTATTTCTAATTAAATATTATACACAAACATTTTTTTCAACAACCTAGCATTTTAGTGAAAATATTGTTTGCACATGTTGTATGTAGTTTAGATGGGAATAGATTCAGACTCGTGCATTTAACTAGGTAAATAGGTAAATTTTGATAAAGTCTACTGTGAAATAATTTTAATAATTGTTAAATGTATATATCTAAAATGAAGGAGATAAATTTGTATATAATATAGCTTAAAATAAAATGTCACAAAAAGATAGGAGAAATGTAAACTTTTCTTAAAATTTGACATTTGCTTACAAATTTCATCAATGTTTCAGTTTTTTTCCTGAGTGATGAAGAATGGCTGCAAATTCAGCTTTATTACAGATATTTCCAGATGAAAGATAGAATATTAGTAAGTATGAAGCAAAGTAATCTACAGCTTGTGTCTAAATTGTGATTTGTT
The DNA here is from genome assembly GCA_033119305.1 of Pinctada imbricata. NCBI lineage: Eukaryota > Metazoa > Mollusca > Bivalvia > Pterioida > Pteriidae > Pinctada > Pinctada imbricata. Next base: position 26,495,437 of record VSWD01000003.1, on the reverse strand, counting down.
TTTTTTTTTTTTTTTGATTTTAGTTTTTTTATTTGGGGGGGGGGGGGGGGGGGTGATCATGAGTATTTATAAACATACAGTGTTTTTGCATTTTAATGAAAAAATGGAATGTGATAAATAAAAAAAGCTCATCTTTATTTAGTGTTTTTTTTTCTATTTTGTACAATGAATGTTTCCTGAAAACAGTAATAGAAAATTCACATTGTCACCATATATTACATTTTATATTTGCTTGGAAAAAAATTAAATGTTAAATAAAGTGAGTTTCCTTGAAATAGTACCTTCTATACAGTACATAATAAAACATTTGTTGATATTAGTGATTCATTTCAACTTGGTGATTTTTATTTAGGAACCCCCCCCCCCCCCCCTTTCGTCTTCTCTTATATTTGAATATCATTATTATTCATTTTAGTATATACATGTATACTTTTATGCTAGTCTCGTTATCAATATACATGTACAATGTCAGGTAACTATGATTAAACTGTTGGATCATAAATTCAAATAAATTGTTGGCACTGCAAGGACACCATACTTTTTACAACATGAAAGTAGTCCCCAATATGGCCGACATTTTAAGATTTTTATATCAATAATTTCAGGCCAGATTATAACAATTTGTTTGAATATATTAAAAACTCACATCTAGCTTGCACTAGACCTAACTTTAACCATCAATAATTCTGCATTGTTTAGGTGAAAGCTGTTATCTTAACCTTGATGAACTGTGTGAAATGGAAGGAGTGAAAAAAATAACATTACTCCAAGCCAACACTCTGTGGAGAAAAGTTGATACCATGATTGTATGCAGCTTTTCATGACAATCAATTTGATGTATAACATTGTATATGTATCTTGAAAATAAGCGAAAAAATCTGATTAAATATGTAAGTCCAAATTTGTGTTTAGCGTTACCTTAATGATGCTATTGAATTTGGTGACGTTTAACACATCCCCGCTCGCATTGACTCTATAAGACAGCATATGTGTCACATACATGTAGCTACACAATCATGTAACTTTATGGGAGTTTGCTTCTATTCAAATGGTGAAATTTGTTCTTTCTTTGCGTTGGTTCTTGGTTTGTAATTTTTGTTATAATATTTTGCATGCCCTTCGGTTAATGAATTTCGTATTTTCTATTTTGTTCTCAATATCGGGATATGGCTCTTCTCCATATTTGTCATTCCTTCACATTTGTGTACCTTCTTGTAGAAATGGAATATTTTTTTTTTACTTTTATTTGTAAATATAACATGTTTTATCAACTACAACGTACCTTTCTCCTTGAGGAACTTCTGTGATTTGATTGATCTCTTGAGGAACTACTGCTATAAGAAGGTCTATATGATCGGGACTTTCCATGCCTATCTCTACTGCGATGTCTTGTGTGACCCCTCCGTTTGTGCCTGTGTCGTTCCTTTGATGGTGTGGAACTTCTCGATCGTCTGCGACGGCGGTGGTTAGAATCACTCCTTGAACCGTGTCGGCGCCTATGGCGATCTCTACTATTTGACCTTCTGTAAGAGTGTGTGTGACCACGTCGTCTTCTCTCCGATGAACTACGTCGGCCAGGAGACTTTTTCCTGTCATCATAATGTTTACGATCTTTGGATGCGTTTCGACCGTTACCTCTGTCTGGCGAGTTTTGCTTCCTCGAAATCTCAGGAGATTTTGATCTCTGACTTCTTTCGCGGTGACCTTGGATTGGAGCTTTTGTTCGATCAGAATCGCGTCTAACATCATTGCTCCTTCTTTCAGATTTAGAGTCATTTCTTTGGTCCGGTGTTTTACTGGTATAAGACCGACCCGTTCCTTGCCCTTGTCCTTTCTCTGATGTACCATTTTGTCTTTCATCTGTAACCGTACTTTGTCTTCTATCTGATGCTCCATTTCGTCTATTGTTCGATACAATACTTTCTCTTCTTTCCTTTGTCTGACTGGGCCTATTTTCAGTTAGACTTTTTCTCCTGACTGGTGTCTGGGGCTGTCTCTGATCTGTTACATCGGACTTTCTTCGTTCTTGGTTTTGCCTTCTTTCTGGCGTTTGCTCCCGGGCATATCTTGAGGTTGTCGGTTGTGGTGTAGGTGTCCGTCTTTCATTATCCTCTAAAGTAACGTAGTCATCTAGATTAACACTACTGGGTGACCCATTGCTGTAATTCCGATTTCTCTGGTTCGGATTCTACGAAAAAAGTACAATTATTGGATCGTATTGAGATGCATCAAGAAGTATTTTGGAATAGAAAAAAGCAAACCCACAGCTTATAAGAGCTTTGAAATAAAAGTTTAGTATCGATAAATATTGAGTCTTTGCGGAAAACAAAGTTATCTTTTCTTTGAGACGGTATCTGACGTAAATCTATTATGACGTCATGAAAATGTTATGATAAAGCCGATTTTATACCGTCATTTCCAAGAGTTTTAGGATCGTTTCCATAGAATTTGATGACGTCACAATTTTTAGTCTTCGTCAGGTCCCGTCCCAAATTGGAGTAACTCTATTTTTCAAAAATAGGGAATACAAAACTGGAAGTATGAACTTGAAAGCTAAGCAACGGAGTAAAGTAGAACCACGAAGCCCCTAAATCGGCCCCGTTTCTTAACATTTGAAGTAATGGAATATTTTGTGTGAGTTGATACTTTGTAAAGTTCTTTTACTATGTTGTGCGTTGAGATTTTGTAAATGATGCATTTTCCACTAGCTTTAAACCCGAAATTCGGCAATTTTCCATGAAAGCTCTGCAACACCTACAATGTACATGTTTCTATAAAATAACTTAAAGGATTATTCACATGCATTGAGAATCATGAAAAAATACAAATGAAAGATAATTTCTATATCTTCTTGTCGTAAAAGTTGTACGTTTCTCGACGCATGTAGGCACATAGAAACTTTCCACTGAAGACACATTTTCGAGCATTTATGACCATGTTTTGTCTATAACTTCAAAATGGCATCACTTGAAGGCGTCATAAGACTTATTACTTCCTTATTAAGTCTAATTTTAAGGAAAATTGTAGAGCAGTTTAGGGGCTGCATGGCCCTACCCCTGTAATGAAACATGTATCTGACAAATATACAAAAGAAACAAGTCTTTGATGTTTTGGTTACTTGGAACAACTCATTTCGGATGACAACTTATGACTGGGGATTACTTGTGACAGCTCGTATTTCATAAAGGAAATGTTTGCACGAATTTCTCTGGAAGCATTAATGAAAAGACACAAGCTATTTGGAGATTGAGGATTGAATCCAGCAAATAATCAATTCTTATTAGGAAATTACCGTAAAGGTATGTTTTCACTTGCATTATCTCTTGATAGAACACATTTATGTACAATCACAGAAAGAGGCTTCACCACTGGCTTTTTACATGTGCGGTTGTCATGTTAACAAACATTTGGTTTAATAAGATACTTCACATTTTGTATAAATGTTAAACGTCTTCAAATTGAATAGCATCATTTAAGAACAGATGAATTAGCAGCATGGACCAGACATGCAATTTTCGTGTACTTAACCCTCGTCAGTGATCCTCAAATCTAAACAATGTAATATGCCAAAAAAGTATGAAAGTTACTATGTCGAAAAAGAGAAAGAATTAGCAGGATGGTGGGATGTGATGCTGCAGGACCCACGTTTTAGAAAGTTCAAGAAAAAAAATACATTTAAACCTACCGTGGGTCCCTGTTGTCTCTCCCCTCCGCCCTTTATTCTATCTGCCAACAGAAGGCCATCTTTGGGAGCTCTATTGTATCGCGTTGCAAGTACTCTTTTTGCGTTCGCTATCCCCTCCATCGTAGACTGAGGTGAAGTTTATCACTTAATCAGTTGGTTTTCAGTTCATCTACTTATATAATGTGGCAATATGCTCCTCTGTCCAAGGCAGAGCAAATTATAGCTCTGGTTACTATTTTCATATCTAAAGGAAAATCTATACTACGACAAAACATATTGCTTTTAAAGTTGGTAAGTGTTTGTTTAGCACTTCCAATTATTGTATTTTTGTTCATTAACACTTAAATTCATTGTATTTTCGTTCATTTATTGAGTTATTACAGTTGATCAATGCTATATTCTAGTCAGTATTTGCTTATTGATATGAGTTTGTTGAACAGGTGGTGCAATCAATTTAATGAATGATAAGCTCACACTATATGTATACCTTGAAAGTGGTTTTAAGTAAAGAACAGATACAGAAACACGTTAAATTGGTAAAATGATATCCATGGAGAATATTTTTAAGCATTTAAGAACTGAATAAATAAATACCAATTGCAATGGAGAGTTTTAACCAAACTTTTCCGTTCTGATATCTAGCTGCATAAACGTCACTTGTATGAGATATGACGTTGGCTACCCATTAGTCCCGTTGGTGTATTTGTTGTGGTTTGGGTTTAGTACTTCTATGTCGTGTGTCTCTTTACGTAACTTGCTGTACTTGTCTACTGTATGTATTCGAATCAGGTATTTTGTTGCATTGCTGTTGCCATTCTAACCGAGTCTGGTTGGAGATCCCCTTCTTTATGTTCTTATCTTCGCCATGCAATATGAAAAAAAAAAAAACAGAACATTAAAGACATCTATATTCTAACACACACCCCCCCCCCCTCCCTATCTAATTTCAATTGTTTAACGTCTTCAAATTCATTAGCATCATTTTAGAGCAGAGAAATTTACAGCATGGGCCAGACATGCACGTTTCTGGTACTAAACCCTCGTGAAGTCAAGGAGAACCATCATACGCGGAAAATAAGTTAAAAAAATTATGATATCAATTGAATTGAAGTCTATAGAAGAAAAAAAAATTCAATAGGTGAAGAAGTAACATATTCGGATTAACTATTTTAACAATTACAGTACAATTGTCTTTGTCTCTGCCTTTTTAAATAATACGGAAGTGCTCCAACTCCGTACCGTCATAAGTTAAATGTTGAACTCCATACCGTCATAAGTTAAATGTTGAACTTGACATGCACTTTCCTGATAGATAAGGTCGTTAAACATGCATGGGGTGTTCTTTTCATTTTCTTATGTAATCTTGTATCATTTTTCAGTATCTTATGAGTTAAAGAAGATCCTGAAGATAATCTCAACAACAATCACCAATCACAATAGAGCACAAAATTGAGCATCGATGGACCCATAGCAAGCCAGGGGTGCCCGGGAGTATAAACATGTAGAAGCCAAGTCGCACAATTGTGAAAAGAGGGATAACTCAAAATTAAATTTACGTAGATTTGGTTTTTGTTATGGTATTGGGAACATTTTCTAAGTTTTAATAATATCAATTGTTTTCGACAGTGAAGTTACAGATCGTAATTACAAGTGTGAATGGTGTAATTTAGTAGAAAGAAGAATTGAATTGGTTTGCGCAGTTCTCTTGCTTAAAACCTCAATATCGTGTTATGCGTGTTACATTATACAATTACTTTGTCTTTTTACTTTGATGATTGCAGCATGTGGGGTATCGACAATTTGCATGATGAGCATATTTCTTATGGTTTTGCTTCACTTTTGAATAGAAAATGAGAAAAACATAATTCAATTGCTGTTGCAAAGGAAAAAGGGGATACAAGTACATGCTTACAAACAGTCATGAAAATATGAAAATGATTGGTTGGTGCTATATGTACCACCAGTCCTTGCGTCGGAGACTATTCATAAAACTTGTTACCACACCGTCGGCTACTGGCATGGCAGATGACCGTCCTTAGTCGGCGCCGATTGCCATTGGTCTCGTTTGTTTATGTGTAGGCATTTGTGTATATATGCATAACCAATGCAATTCCATGAGATGGAACCACTGAAAGGAACGTGCTGCAATTCGTATGTTAACATTCGTTGCGTTGCAATGCATTAGATCTTAAGAAACATGCCGCGATGACACATCAACGTCATCCTTTTGCCCAGAAAAGGAAATTTCAGAAAACAAGAACGAAACAGACAACTCTGGTGCATATTTATCGAATAAATATCATAATTGTCCCCCGCTTTCGCGAAAGCGCGGGGACATAAGAAAGCGGTTCATCTGTCCGTCCGTCTGTCCGTTCGTCTGTCTGTCTGTCAGTCAAAAAACTTTAACCATGTGCATAACTTTTGAATTGATAGTGATAGGGCTTTCTTATTACACATGTGTATTCCTTATGACAAGACCTTTCCATGGATACCAAAATATTTGACCTTGTGACTTTAACCTCGGACTTTGACTTACTTATCAAAAACTTTAACCTTGACCATAACTTTTGAATGGAAAGTGATAGGGCTTTCATATTAAACATGTGTCTTCCTCGTGATAAGACCTTTCCATTGATACCAACATTTTGACCTTTTGACCTTGGACTTTGACCTACTTATAAAAAACTTGAACCTTGACCGTAACTTTTGAATGAAAAGCGGTAGAACTTTCATTTTACACATATGTATTTCTTGTGATAAGACCTTTCCATAGGTACTAAAATTATTGACCTTGTGACCTTGAGCTTCGAGTTTTACCTATTTTTCAAAAAGTTTTACCTTGTCCATAACTTTTTAATAGAAATGATCGGGCTTTGAAATCTCACATGTGTATTTCTTGTGAAAAGATCTTTCCATTGATACCAAAATTTTTGACATTTTGACCTTGACTTGGAGTTTGACATACTTTTCAAAAACCTTGACCATAACATTTGAACGGAAAGTGATGGAGCTTTCACATTTCACATGTGTATTCATTGTAACAAGACCTTTCTGTTGGAAACAGCATTCTGACCTTGTAACCTTGTCCTTGGAGGATGACCCAAATTAAAAAACGTTGACCTTGACCATAAGTTTTGGATGGTAATTTAAATGATAGGACTTTGATATTTCACATGTGCATACCTTTTCATAAGCCTTGAAAAAATTTGCAAAAAGTTTGGGCCCTTTGACATTTTCTTGGAGTTTAATCTTTCATATGTAGAATGTTGATAACAAATAAGATATACCCGGTATTATGAAGCCTTCAGAATGGGAGAGTGTCTGTAAGCATTTCTTAAAACACAAACAACCAAAAGCGGGGGACCACTATTCCTTGAATTCGATTTTTTGTGTTTTGTTATGGGTATGCAACACACTTCAAGTGCATTTACCGCAAGAAAATCGCTAACGTGCATTTTACTTGCGCTAAATACACTTGCTGTGTGTTGCATACCCGTAACCAAACACTAATTAAGAACACTTATTTTCTCTTTGATGTTTCTATGTGATTGGGTGTTCCTTGTACCTTTTGGGTCCTTTTTTTGTGTGTATCTGCTCTGTGTTTTTGCAGTGGGTGTTTTCGGATTTTGTTGTGGGTGCTGCAACCGGGTGATGTTGGAGATCCCTCCCTTTCTTGTAAAGAGAATTCACTCTATTCGTTCCAGAATGGAGTTTTATCACCATCAAATACACATTTCTATCATTCTTAAAAATAATAACTTGTCAAATGTCTTGTGATTATCCAGAGGATCCATATTTTGGGATGAACAATTTTAAGCTTGACTTTCATTCACTGATTAAATCTTAAATGATGAAAAAAAATTTCAGTTTAGATCTTCCATACGTTCCCCAATCTTAAATCTTTTTTACATGAAATATTCTAATTGTCTCATTTATGGGGATTTACCTGCACCTTACATGTTTTTTTTTTATATGAAATACGTAATAACCGTTTACCAACATTAAAGACACTGTTTATTTACATAGTAATAATGTGACACACAATAGTAGCGATAAAATTGGTATACTCGGCGAGGTAGATTAGAAGTTGATGCTTATTTTTATCATATTTTTGTATATTCCATAATCATGAACCTCAGACAGAATTATCTACTGTATATTTAGCATAGTGTAATCGTGGAAAATATCGTTCGGGGGTGATTTTCGCGTTTATTCGCGAAAAGAGGAATTTCACGAAAATGTACCCCATGCAAAAATATCCCCGTTGCATTCCAATAATGGAAAACACATTTTTATCGCTAATATTTCCCCAAAAGTCTTGATGTTAAAAACGCGATTTTTCCCCGCGAACATAACCACATTTATCACATGTCACATGCCACATGATACACCCTTTATTCGGTTAAATAAAGCCATTTCATAAATAAATTTTATGATAACACGTTACATATCACTTTGGGAGCGTGATCACTGGATGAAGCGCTACAGATCCTTTGTGACGTCACAATAGCAACGGCGACGTTGGCGCGTTATTTGCAAGAAATGAAGTCGGAATCATAATATTTTGACGCTATTTTGATCAATTACGTCACATTTCATGTGAAAAAAAGAATCTTAATTGGTGTTTCTATTCCATACAGTATTTATGAAACTCGTTGTGTGATTTATATGCCCTCGCCATGGCTCGGGGATGTCAAATTCACACAACTCGTTTCATAAATACCGTATGAAATAGAAACTCATTTGAGATCCTATATTTACAGTATGGAATTCTGCCAGGATCAGAATTGCATATCGTTTCGTCTCTATGTCAGAGTACCTTCCTGTTACAATATGTGATAATACAGAAAAATCGTTTAATTATTCGTACACGCATTTGATATCTTCCATCGCATCCAAAGATCAGTCAGTGTACCTGCGATGTCTATTGAGTCTTTTTGGAACACAGAGTTTACAGACGGTATCTGACGTAAAACCATTGTGACGTCATGAAAATGATATCGTAACGTCGATTCTATACCGTCATTTCCAAGACTTTTAGGACTGTTTCCCTAGATTTTGATGACGTCATAATCAGTATACGTCAGATACCGTCTCAAATGGAAAGTAACTCTGGTTTTCGAAAATAGTTGTGAATTATACGTGACACATCACTTGCACACCGATGCAACTCAGACTTCAGTGATTTTTCCTAGATCCTCAAAGCTGGGGGCATTTTTTTTTACATATTTTATTGCATTAAAAAGCAAATGAATTGAAAACAAGTTATGAAACTAATTAATTCATTCATTTATTCATTCGTTCCTCTCCAAAAACAAACTTAATTCAACAATTGCATGCAGTGTGACGACAGAATAACACAAAATGATTTGATTAACAATACAAAATGAATATGAATATGATGAATAAACATTTAGACTAGATGTGTATGGAAAAATGAGGCTAAATACAAAATGTATGGATGAATGAACATATATAATAAGTGGATGGACGGATTCATGATAATGAATGAATTAGCAAAAACGATTGATGAAAATAAACAAACGAACACATAAATTAATGAATGAATGTATTTGAATGGTGCACTTTCTGAACAGCTTTATGGATCCAATTAAGAAAGCACTGTCTTACTTTTGGTGTTCATGGGTGTATAATTCTGGTTGGTCACGTGCAAATTGCGATTCTCGGATAAGTTGCAAGTGTCAAACCAGAATTATACACCCATGAACACCAAAAGTTAGACAGTCATTACTTATATTTAAATTTATTCTAATTATCGGTCGTTTTTATTTACATGCACATAACAAATTTTGCCTGTAGCAGCATCAGATGTATCTTCATGTTGGTAAATTCTCCCTAAATTCAAAACTTCAACGTGACGTCACAATAGCAACCCAAGTTATTGAAATATAATTCTAGTATCCTAATGGGCGTTTAACATGGGAATTCACTGGTAATGTAAATATCAGATAATGTTTTCTCATCCATATTACATAATACAGCGAAAAGGCGTCCGCCACACCCAAAGGGAGAAAGGTTCCTGTGACGTCTGAGATCCTTGTTGATCTTTGCACTTTGTAAATTGGTCTTTTGGTGATTTTCTTATAACTTATAACCTTTATGTTTTGCTGGGGGGGGGGGGGGTAGATATTTGATGAAGTTAGTTTACTGCTTTGAAGACATAGTTCTACGTCTATTTATGGTGAATCTTTGTCTTTGAACACTGTATTATCAATACAAATCAATGTAGATACAGTCAAACATTCTTGTTTTGAAGGATACTTATTCTACCTGTCCTGTATAAACGTCTAAAACGTACATCAAGGTCTCAGGAATTAGTATTGAATTTAGTTTCTTTTTTCTTCAACCAGTATGTTGGTCATACTCTGCTCATAAATTTATTCATAAAAGAAAACATTGAGCTATACTGCAGCTAAAAAGGTGTTTAATTTAACGTTTGAAACTTTTTAGAAAATTTGAACTTATAATTAGGTTTGCGTTCAATCCGATTAGGGCGTGCCTCGGTTGCTGCTTTTACACAGCAAATTGTGCCTCATATGAAATTCATGTGAAATTTACATGAACTTTACATGAAAGTTCACATGAAATTTATGTGAAATGATCACGAACATGAAATTTACATGAAATTTTTCACATGAAATTCATGTGAAGATTTTTACATTGATGTTATGTGAATTCAGTTTCCTGTGAAGGTCATTTAGAAAAATTCATGTGAAATTCATGTGAAGGAAATTTATGTGAAATTCATGTGAAATATTTTTCACATAAATCTTTATGTGAAATTTATATGAATTTTACATGAACTTTCATTTGAAATTTACATGATGCTAATTTCATATGAATTTAATGTGAGGCACAATTGGCTGTGTAGTTCTTCTTTGAACGAGAGATGCTAGAAATTAAATGGTGTGTGTGCTGAAAAAGTGATAACAGTAAGAATAGTTATAAATGGCACTCTGGAAAGCACCTTCAAGCTCCAAAAGTTTGGGCTTATAAATAAACGAGTTTCCATATTCCCATTATCTACATTTCTCATGTATAACTTTTATACGAATGATTTTCCATATTGCCATTATCTACATTTCTCATGTATGACTTTTATACTTTTGACTTTTCATTGCTAGCCCCTTTAATCTTACTTTGTAAGTCTATTCATTCTATCGGCAGGTCAGCAAATTGATATTTGTGTTGTTGGGGTTTTTTTTTTATTGAAAACATTAATAGAATACTGGATATTTCCTCGCGGTTCGAAGTAATGTTGTATTGGTGAGTGTTCTATGTAAATAAGATGATTGGTTGATATCTATTAATGAAATACAACTTTTTGAATATTTCAGGTATTTACTCAAATAAGCGCTCAAGTGTACAATGTGGTCATTCCCTAGCCTAAACTCATAAAGCATTTTTCCTTTCAATTAAGATTAAATTGAGGAAAGATATAAATTATGATTTGTAATTTTCTTTCTGAATGACCTTGAAAGTCTTTTTATCACCTTCAAAGTTTTTTTCATTCTCACATTCAAATTATTTTATCTCTGTATTCCTCTGTGTTCACATAATGATATACATATTGATAACAATTGAACTAATTTTTACGATAAAAATCATCGGATTTTTTTTTTGGAGGGGGGGTAGTAATATCTTTTAATACAAGTATATGTCTTCAGTGTATTCATTCTACGGGCTAGTCGGCAAATTGATATTTGCGTTTATGTTTTTTTTTTCTTATTTCAATTTAAAACATGAATAGAATACTTGAATACAACCATGTTGCCTATTTGGCGATTAAAACGTGGGCAATTTACTAGCAATGTTAATATTTACGCTTCGCTTCATGTTCACGCCATTGATAGAAAATGTTTTCTATTTTTCGCGTATCAATTCATTTTAATAAAAAGAAAAACAAACAATTATAGTTTTCAATACGTTTAGCCTCACTCTTTGATAGAATCCATGTCTTTTTCCTAGACAATGCACAAAAATATGCAAATACATTTCTATATCTATTGTAGGGATTTTTAGCTCACCTGAACCAAAGGCTCAAATCCAGATATTGTCATAGTCCACCGTCTGTCGTCCGTCTGTCGTCTGTCTGTTATTTTTCTTAATCATTTTCGACTTCTTCTCCAGAACTGCTGAGGGATTCTCATGAATCTTGGTAGGGATGAAGTACTCATGGTCCCCTATAAGTGTTCTTTTTATTTTTGTCCAGATCCGTCAACAGAAACCGCAGCTAGAGGCAAAACTGTGTCCAAGAGGGACACTTCTTTGACAAGCTTCTTCTTCAGAACCTAAGCAAATATGATCTTATAATTAGGAACTGTATTTTTTTCCTTCATGGGTCATTGTAGCACAAATAACCATAAGAATAATTCCACCAGTTATTTGTATTATAAATCAAATATATTACGTTCTTCCTAAGAAATACTTGAGTACAGTAAATTTTGATACTTTTGACACTCTGATTCAGCCGATAAACAAAACAACCAAAGAGGCATGTGACCTCAGCTTGGGGTCCTGAACTTGTCTATTTTTCCGCCAACTTTGTCACACATTAATATTAACTTTAAGGAATCGCACATCAACTTATATATTTTTATAAATTTTTCTAGTTCTTTTTTTTTAGGAAAGAACTTGACTTCTGAGTGGAAACAAAGATAACAAAATTTCTTAAGACATCTCTCTAGATCATCTTCTTGCTTTCAGTGTATTGATACGTGTTTCGGTTTTGAAGAAGTTTGTCAAAGGAGTGTACCCCCTGTGACCTACTTTTGCGTGTGATGGCGACACCTGTTTACAGATTTGGAAGAAAAACAACAATACTTGCAGGGACCTTGTTTACCTCATACCTAACAAGTTTCATTATGAAAATACGAGAAGGAGTTATGGAAAAAAAGCTAAACATGTATGCCAATCCCCTCGCCCCTGTCCTTTTTACAAAAAAAAGGCATAAGAAATGTGAAAAAAGTAAATTTTAGCATAAAATATTTATCAAAGCATTTAGTACATGTAACCTAAATATAACAAATTTGCAGCAAATGAGTGTGTAAATCATATATGTGTTGTATTATGTAAAGAAATGGTGCAAAAATGTGCATTTCTGACTAAGTCCGAAAAAAAAAATGCGTCAAAAATTTGACAAGTTTTTGACGTCTTTTCGGACTTTTTTTTCTTTTTAAGTACAAATAAGTGATAGGGAATTGATTTTCCTTAATATTCAGGAGTTGTCTTTCTTACATTAATTGTTATACAACCTGATAGTACCTATAGATACGAACATTTGGATCTGCCCTGGTGAGGTGCAACTACAACATGTATCATTATGCATTGTTAGAGTGGTGAGAGTGAGCGATGTTCCCCATGGGACTCTTGTTGTGTGGACCTCTCCGTAGGTGGCGCCTGTTATTATGTTTCATCTTTTTCCATTTCAAAATTTTATTCAAGTTTTTTTCCATATTATTTTCAAAGTTGTCATTGATATTCTTTTAGTGGCATAATAGTAGAACTTTATGAATGAATGCTTTTTTGTATGTCTTTTGATACCTTATGTGGTATTTTTCTCATTTACAAACCGCAAAACTGCTCTATGCACTTATTGCTTACTGCATTAAATTAGCTTATAATTATACAAGACAAGTATAAATCACATTCAAATTCCGCTAGGGTAAGATCTCCAATATTCTGAAGTGAGCGATATGGCCCCTGGGACCTCTTGTTATAGAGGGGAGTACTTTATGGTTCATCATGAACGTAAATTGTAATAACCCTATGATACTGAATTGTTAACAAGCGGGTATTGCATGCAAGCAGGAAATGCTTACTCTTTATGGGCACCTGGTCTCACTCCCATATCGGGAGTTCGCTTCTTTTCACATGTTTCATATGGTGGAGGTTTTTGTTTGTTTCTAATTGTTACAAGTATTGATGTCATCACTATCTTGTCTCTTTATTTCAGGATAGTCGTTTGGTCATGTAGCGTAGATTTCTTCATAATCTAGTCCAATCTGTAAGTCATCAATTCAACATCCTCTTCCTGGCTTCTTTTTTTTTTTGTTCTTTTCACCTTTGTGTGCCTTGTCAATAAGAGGTATTGGACGCATTGAACTGATGAAAATGTTCACTTATCTTATCATTACTACTACTCTGGGTGAAGTAAAAATTTTAAATCACTAATTGTCTTACGTATCAAGAATATTGATAGATACTCAAAAATTTCTTTGGTAAATCCTTTATGTAGTGATATGTCAACTGCAATAATGAACACTGTATAAGGCAATAAAATCTTTTAGAAATCCGTACAAAAAATGACAAAGGATCTATTATGCATTCTCTTAACAATTTTAACTCTATGAAATCACCCTTCATACAACATAAATCATTTACGAAATGATGTGTATCAAGCAAGTTCAAAGACAAAACATAAACAAAAGACTTAGTATAGAATATTTCTTTAAAGAAAAACACCAGAGACTTGTAAACAATTCACAGACAAGGACATTTTATATATATGCATGTATATATGTCGGCCGACCCGTGATTCTAGTAAGGCTCGAACCAGCAACCTTTCGGTCACTGGCCTGATGCCATAATCACTAGACCACGGCGCCGTGAATGATGTTTGAAATAGAATAATAATAATAAACAGTATGCTTTATAATTCTACATAACTGAAATGTCAAACCAATATGTTTTCCCTCTTGGATAATTTGACATATCTGAAGATCGTCAAACATGATTATTCCATTTAGTTCTGGTTACGACAAACACACAAATAAGATTTCTGCGTTTATCATATCTATCCCCCACCCATAAGTATGAATGTCATGTATCATTACCCACAAAGCCATGTGAATCCCGTTAAAATTCGTTAAACCTGATATTTGCAAAGAATTTTTGCATCATGCTTCTGCAATCATAGATGCTTTCTAATCTGGTTTGCATTAAGAAAGACATTCGCCCAGACGAACAAACAGGCACATTTGCAATTATCTTTAGAATGACAAATATGGATAATGACCATATTCCTGATTACAGCACAAATAGTTAATAGATAATTCAGAAAATCAGAAACCGAAGGCATACAACATCAGGATAAAACATTACTACATTTAAGTAACATATCGGAACTTTGATGGCAGGGGAATGAAAACAATTCAATTTAAGGTAGATTATCCCTCATGTCTCAAATGCTCAGATTTCCTAGATAACAACATTTATAATATTTTCATTTCCACATATTCGAAGCTTATGTAAAACCTGATATACAAACAAAATATAGTTCGTGATGATTATACCGAGGACGTAGCCGTTTTAACTTTGATATTGGACCCTATGGGAAATGTAAGAGAAATCCCTTTTCAGAGGGGATAAAATGTAACTATGAAAGTTTCTTTTATCAAAAGTGGTATCAATCATATGTGGATTTTAAAGAATTCGAAGGAACTTTTAGAACATTTGAAATCCACTCATTTTAGTAGAGTCCATTCGATCAAAGCCTTTGATTTTTCGACACTTTGCACTACAATTCCACATTCTTAATTGAAAGAGAGACTCGCAAAAATTATAAGTAATGCGTTTACAAATAAGAACGGTAATCGCAAATACAAATTTATTGTTATTAACTATGACAAAACATACTTTGTAAAAGAAAAGTCACTGAAACTGATATTACTCAGATGTTAAACTTTCTGATCGACAACATTTGTGTGGTGTTTGGAGGAAAGGTCTTCCAGCAAATTGCCGGAATTCCAATGGGGACCTATTGTGCCCCACTCCTTGCCGACATTTTCCTTTACTTGTACGAAGCTGAATTCATTCAATCTTTGGTCTCTGAAGGGAAAAGATACTTAGCTTCTGACTTCAACTTCACTAACAGATAGATAGATGATGTATTGTCCATCAATAATCCAAAATTCGCGGATTACCTGCGTAGTATCTATCCTTCGGAGCTTGAAATCAAAGACACTACAGAGACAAATAATTCAGCATCCTATTTGGACAAAAGTTGTCTTATGACACTGATGGTCACATGAACACCTCACTCTATGACAAACGTGACGACTTCAATTTCAGCATTACAAACTTTCCTTTTCTGAGTAGCAACATCCCTACATCGCCTGCTTATAGCGTGTTCATATCTCAGTTGATACGCTATGCCAGAGCAAGTACCAAATATACAGATTTTGTTCTGAGAGCTAGGCGTCTTTCAGATAAGCTTCTCAGTCAGGGAAATGTTTGTGACCGACTAACATCGTCACTGAGGAAGTTCTACTGTCGATATGGGGAACTCGTTATACACTACATACACTATGATGTCCCACTCTCCAGAATGGTGGATGATATTCTGTCATAGACCATTTGAACCATCCAACCAAAGATTGTACTCTGTCTTCTGAAATGGAAGTTACCAAATGTGACAGTTTTACCGAATTGAAGCGGCGGGTGTTGCATGCAAGCAGGAGATGCTTACTCTTCTTGGGCACCTGGTCTCACTCTCATATCGGGAGTCCGCTTCTTTTCATGTGGCGGAGGTTTTTGTTTGTTTGCTTTGGTTTCTGTATCATCCTGATTTTGTATGCCTACGGTTTCTGATTTTCTGAATTATCGTTTTTGTGCTATATACAGGGATATGGTCATTATCCATATTTGTAATTAAAATTGTACTCTTGCAATGTTCCCTAAATGTTGAAAATTGTTATATTGTTTCCCTGTCCTGTAAAGCGTGCGTCAGAGGTACATTGTCATGCTTTTAAGTCAAAAACTAAAACTTGATCTGTAATTCATTATCATCAAGGAGCATACCAATGAGTTAAAGAAGATCCTGACGATATTCTTAACAGCCCTCACAATAGAGCGTAAAATTGAGCATCGACGAACCCCTAGGAATGTAAACGTCTTCAAATTGAATAGCATCATTTAAGAACAGATAAATTGGCTACATGGACCAGACATGCACGTTTCGGGTACTCAACCCTCGTCAGTGATCTTCAGATCTAAACAATGTAATATGCCAAAAAAGTATGAAAGTTACTATGTCGAAAAAGCGTACCAAAAGACGTAGCAGGATGGGTGGGATATGATGCTACAGGACCCACGTTTTAGAAATTTCAGGAAATTTGATAACCGATATTTTGGAATGCGTTGAAGTAAAGATCAACCGAAATTGATCGAACTTGGCTACATGTGCCCTCGGGGACTCCTGGTCCACCAGCAGTGACACTCACCAAGTGGTATAAATGTAAACGTCTTCAAATTGAATAGCATCATTTAAGAACAAACTAGAGGTGTGACCAGGTGCCCGGGAGGAGTAAGCATTCCCTGCTGGCTAGCTACATATCATTTCATATCAATTTCATATCAATATCATATCAATAGTCAAGACTGCGAAAACAAGTCAAGAAAACTGTAAAATTGTTGAATATTTTTAAGCTCCAAATATACGTCTATTCTTGACCAGAATAAATTACCATCATAAAATTAATAATAATGACCATATGATAGGCCTAAAATAAATTCATATATCACATAATACGCCACAGTGCCTTAGCTATATCTTATTATTTTGATTGAGTATCACTGACGAGGGCTAAGTACCCAAAACGCGCATGTCTGTGTGTGCGGCAGATTATTATATGCTTAAATGATGCTATGAATTTGAAGAAGTGTAACATTTAAACCAATGATCATAACAAAAATGCTTTGGAATGAGAACAAAGATGCTTATCATGTTTACTCTCTTGACGCAATATAACATGAAATGCCAATGGAAAAAAGAATATGACTTTTTAAAGTCATAAACATTGTATCAATTTCTACATATTTGCAATTGATTGCTATCAAAGGGCTATTAAGAAGAAAAAATATAAGTACACAAAATAGATAAACGCATATTGAGTACTTTGAACTTTAAGATAGTCATTTTGGGAATCGCTTAGATTATATTCTATTATTTTATTCTCTTCCTTTCTGGCATAAGATTTATCGTAAAATTGAGTAATACAACACATTTCTTCACAATATGTCTTCTGTTTTCTACCTGTAAAGGTGTGTTACATTTCAATTGAAATGCAACCGAGAATGGTCCTAACTTTGCTCTGCCTGATCATAGTGATTGGAATTCTGAAGGCAGAATACTTTGACAGATGGGCACGAACCTGTGAAAACTCAACTCCTGCACTATCCATTAAAGTAGATGGACTAATACAGTGTGCCGTGAGATGTAATTCTGTTAATTACTGTAAGACGTTCTCTTTTATAAGGGAAACTTATGTTTGTAATTTTTACTCACTACAGGCGCCGTGTTGTGATGACTCCACTACAGGGACATCCTTGACATTCAGAATGAGAGGTAAGTATGCTCTCATGTATCCACGGAGCTGTTCTTTTTTCTCTGTCTGTTTGTTCAATTTTTATACGCCCGTCATTTGACGATCACAATCATATGGCAAAGTCCGTCCGTCCGTCCGTCTGTCCGTCTGTCCGTCCGCCTATGGAACGCAATAACTTGAATATGCGTCAACGGATTTTCAGTAAATTCATATATTATGATTGGACTTTGGAGAGGAAGCCGCCTTTCGATTTTCAGGTTCATCCGATTTGTCGTTACAGAGTTATGGGACTTAGATTTTTAAAATACAGTGACAATATACTAAAATAGTTTAAAAAATTTAAAAATCTATTACTGGTCGGAATGTTTTGAAATTTTTATACTTCAAGTAGAAAGGATGTTCTTTGACATATGTAACGGGTTTTCAATTTTTTGGTCGCATAACCGAGATATTGTGTGTAATGGGAAGGGGGGGGGGTTTATATGCACATACATGTTAAGTTAAGGGCAAAATATAGGGGCATGGAACGCAATAACATGAATATGCGTCAACAGATTTTCATGGTATTGATACATAATGATAAGACTGTGGAGAGGAAGCCGTCTTTCGATTTTCAGGTTCATTCGATTTGTTGTTACAGAGTTATGGGACTTAGATATTTCAAAATACAGTTAAAATATACTTAAATAGTTTAAAATTATTTAAAGATCTATTTCTGATCGAAATGTTTTGAAATTTTGTATACTTAAGGTAGAAAGGATGCTCTTTGACATATGTAACGGGTTTTTAATTTTTGGTCGCATAACCGAGATAATTGTACATGTAATGGGAGGGGAGGTTATATGCACATACATGTTAAGCTAAGGGAAAAATATAGGCGCATGGAACGCAATAACTTGAATATGTGTCAACGGATTTACATAATATTTCTACATTGTGATCAGACTTTAAAGAAGAAGCCGCCTTTGGATTTTCAGGTTCATCCGATTTGTCGTTACGGAGTTATGGGACTCTTAGATATTTTAGATACAATGTAAAAATATACTAAAGTAGTTAATTTTTTTTTTAAATCTATTTCTGGTCGAAATGTTTTGAAATTTTGTATACTTCAAGTAGAAAGGATGTTCTTTCACATATATAACGGGTTCTTAAATTGTTTGTCATATTATCCAGAAATTATGTGTAATGGGGGGGGGGGGGGATATGCACATATATGTTAAGCTTAGGGCAAAATATAGGTGCATGGAACGCAATAACTTGAAAATGCTTTAACAGATTTTCATGATATTTGTACATTGTGATCAGACTTTGAAGAGGAAATCGCCTTTCGATTTTCGGGTTCATCCAATTTGTCCTTATGGAATTATGGGACTTAGATATTTTGGTGTTGTGAAAAATCCCAACGGGCGTATCTTGCTGCGTAAGCGTAGGCTTTATTATTCCTTGTAAGAGACATGCTTTCTATTTCTTATGAGTTTAAAAAACTTCGAGATTGATTTTTGGTGTCTGGTTTCTGAGGGAAAGATCGGCTGCTTAAAAGTTGGATCGGGTAAAACAATAAGGTCTTTGACATATACAGATACTTAAAGTGAGCTCTAGTATTAGCGCGCCGTTCGCCGTTCGTAGTCAGTCCGTCGTACGTCCGTTGTTAACTTTTAAATGTTTTCAACATCTACGCAATCGCTGAACAGAATTTCATGAAACCTTGAAGGAAGCAGGAACTGATGGTCCTCTACCATGTTTGTGTTTTTCGTGCCGATCGTTCAACATTTATGGCTGCCGATTGGCTGACACATTTTCAACTTCTCCTCTGCAATCTTTGCAAAAAAGCGCCCAAGTTCCTCTAACAAGTTTGGGTTTTTCGTGCCGATCAGTCAACAAATATTGTCAACGAGGACTATGATTGGCTGACACATTTTGATTTCTCCTCTGCAATCGCTGCACAGGATTCCACGAAAACCTTCAGGTAGCAAGTACTCACGGTCTTCTACTTAAACATCGACGGCCGCTGCGGCTAGCCAACAGGGGATGCTTACTCCTCCCGGGCACCTGGTCCCACCTCTAGCTTGCTAGGGGTCCGTCGATGCTTAATTTTGTACTCTATTGTGAGTGCTGTTGAGATTATCGTCAGGATCTTCTTTAACGCATTAGCTTAGTTGCGGATTGGTCAACAAGTATGGCTGCCACGGGCTCTGATCTGTAGAAGCATTTTGGCCATTTTCAACCCTTTTTCTGCAACTCAGATGAGCAATCTGACTCCATTGGGCCTCTGTTTTCAAGAATTTTTAAGCCTTTCGATTGTGATTATTAAGGAATCTGATTTTGGCTTTTTTATGTTACTTTTATCTAGAAATATATGCACAGCCACTGTAATTGCCTGAGATAAAGCTTTCAGGACGATTGTTATTGATTTCCTTATAAATGTACAGTGTGACGTCATAACGCCCGACATAGCGGATGAATTTGAATTGAATATCAACAAGTTTCAAATCCTTTCCTATGCAATGAAGAAAGTAGGAAAAACATTTATAAGAAAACGAATTAATACTAAAATACTAAGTCCTTACCTCATTCAGCAACTGTGTCTTGACGATTACTAGAATACGACATCAACAACAAGCGACAACGGAATATTTCGAATGTAGATTTCCTGTCACATTCAGCGTTGTTTGTGATAGTTTCAAAATAGACCACACATAAACAGTACACAGTAGAAGAAAAATCCATTAACGAACGCTATCAACATTTCACTGATTTCAGCCGCGCTGCAACTGACTCAAACGGATAACATTAATGGGAATACATTCCGCAAATAAAAATTAGTTCAAAACAGTCAACATCTAGAGAGTAATAAATAACTTGTTTGGTCATATTTGGTCATTATTCCATTGTTAAATGTCTAATTTGTAATACTTGATATATCACAATGCATTAATTTATGACATTTCAGTCACAATGAATAAGCGTGACTTTGCCATGGGGACACTCCCGCTGTTACTTTCTAAAATTAACTCCCCTCCACATTGGTCGACGGATTCCATTTGAAAATAGAATTGGGAGCTTTCTTTGTTCTATTTTTGGCTTTGAAAGCGCATATATATATAATAAGTGTCTAATTTTGTGTGTTTATGCAGAAATAAATCACAATGGCTGATGGCTAACGCGCATCATATCAAAATAAATGCATCAGTCATTGTAATTTTTTTCTGCATAAACCCACAAAATAAGACACTTATAATATAATTAACAACTTACAAGCAACTGTGAACACCAGATTCGAGTCTATCTTTAATTACCCTGATGTAATCACAGAGCTGACCTACCTCCAAGAGCATTACGTCATCACACCAGCAGACAAAGCCTTAACAAAAATATTGTTCGACAGTATAGTCCCGAAGCGGTATTAACCTGATGTGGATTTTAAAGGATTCAAGGAACTTTTAGAACATCTGAAATCCATTCATTTCGATAGAGTTCTTTCGATCAAAGCCTTTGATTTTTCCGACACTTTACACAACAATCCCACATTCAAAATTGAAAGAGAGACTCGCAAAAATGATAAGTAATGCGTTTACAAACAAGAACGGCAATCGCAAATATAAATTTCTTGTTGTTAATTATGACAAAACCTACTTTGTTAAAGAAAAGTCCGATTCTAAAAAATAAAAACACTGAAGCAGATGTTATTCAGATGTTAGACAACAAATTGTCGGAATACCAATGGGAATCAGTTTTGCCCAACTCCTTGCCGGCATTTTTCTTTACTCATACGAAGTTGAATTCATTCAATCTTTGGTCACTGAAGAGAACAGATACGTAGACTCTAACTTTACCTTCACTTACAGATACATAGACGATGTGCTGTCCATCAATAATCCAAAATTTGCGGATTACCTCAGCGGAATTTGTCCTTCGGAGCTTGAAGTCAAAGAAACCACAGAGAGAAATGATTCAGCATCCTATCTGGACATAATGTTGTCCTACGACACTGATGGTCACTCGAACACCTCACTCTATGACAAACGTGACGACTTCAATTTCAGCATTACAAACTTTCCTTTTCTAAGTAGCAACATCCCTTCATCGCCTGCTTATGGCGTGTTCATATCTCAGTTGATACGCTATGCCAGAGCAAGTACCGAATATGCAGATTTTGTTCTGAGAGCTAGGCGTCTTTCTAATAACCTTCTCGGTCAGGGATACGTTTGTGGCCCACTAACCTCGTCACCTAGGAACTTCTACGATCGATATGGGGAACTCGTCATACATTATGATGTTCCGCTCTCCAGAATGGTGGAGGATATTCTGTCTTAGACAATTTGAACCATCCAACCACCGAATATACTTGTATCTTCCGAAATGGTAGTAACCGGACGTGACAATTCTACCGAATTGAAGTGACGGGTGTTGCAAACAAGCAGGAGATGCTGACTCTTCCTGGGCACCTGGTCTCACTCCCATATTGGAAGTTCGCTTCTTTTCATATGATGGAGATTTTTCTTTGTTTGTTTCGGTTCTTGTTTTATCCTGGTTTTGTATGCCTTCGGTTTATGATTTTCTGAATTATCCATTTTGTACTATGTATTGGGATATGGTCATTATCCATATTTGTCATTTATGTTTGAGAGAAAAGAGGGATTTCCACAGGACAGTTGCGGCACCAACAGCAAAACATGAAAAGAGACAATGTTAAAACATACAGACTGGATTTAAAACAATTTTTATTCACTGATATTATTATTGCATTTGTTTTTACAGGAACAGGCCAAAGCTGAGTTTAAGTAAAAATAAAATACCAAAATTCTTGAGAAAAGTGAAAATAATGCATTTCTCACGATTCTTTTCTTTTTTTCATTATACACAGCAAACGCTTGTGAATTAACATTTGTGTACCACCAGACAACACTTCTAACACATAAGTGTGGAGCATCGTTCCTTAATGAACCAATGATTTTCAGAATGAAAGGAACGGGAGAAGCTTATATGCTAATGTTTGGTAACAACGGAGGCCAGTATAGCATAACCTTTAAAAACACCAGGGTTATTTTGGATCTTTCTTATAGTAGTAGTAAGTAAATTGAGTAACCATAATTTGATAAAAAGAAATTATAGGCTAAAGGTATTCAAGTCAGCAATATCAAACTATTAATTCCTGAAAGGTAGGATAGAATGGTACAGTTTTGGGTTTTATGTGTAATCAATAAAACAAGAGGCTGAAGGGTGCAACATCGCTTACCAGCGTTGCCGAAGACGGGTTAAAGGTGGCATATTTGTAAGAGGACCTCCGCGACTTGATTACTAGCTTCATGTAAAGTTTCGTGTAAGTGTTTAAGCCAACCAGAGGTATTGACTAATCAGCACGAAAAACACAAACGCGTTAGAGATCCTGGAGTACTTGATTCCTTTAAAGCTTCATCCAATTCTGTGCAGGGATTGCAGAGGAGATGTTGAAAGCTCATCAGCCATATTTATTGGCCGATCTGCACGCACAAAAATACATACTGGGAAGATGACCTTCCTTGAGTACTTGCTTCCTGTAAGGTTTCGTGAAAATTCCGTACAGTGGTTGCAGAGGAGATGTCTAACATGCGTCAACCACGAAAACACAATCCTTGTAGAAGAATTCGAGATTTTCCTTCGTGAAATCATGTGCTGCATTTGCAGAGGGGGTGTCGAGAATGTATCATACAATCATATTTGATTATCGATTGGCATGAAAAATACAATCTTTTTAGACGCCCTTAAGTACCTGCTTCATTTAAGGCTTCGTGAAACTTTGTCAAACAGTTGCAGAATAGATTTTGAAAATGCGTCAGTCATTCAGAGCCCTCGGACGTCAAAATTGATAACCGATCGGCACGAAAAAACACAGTGGTAGAAGACTTTTGTTCTTGGTTCCTTAAAAAGGTGTCGTGAAACTATGTGCAGTGGTTGGAAAGGAAATGAACATGTGTCAGGCAATCAAAGCCCTCGGCGGCGGTTTTGTGTACTGGTTGGCACGAAAAACACAATTACATATAGGACGTTAAGTACTTCCTATAAGGTTTCGTGAAAATCTGTCCAGCTTTTGTAAAGCAGAAGTGGAAAATGCACCAGACAATTGGAGCCCTTTGCGGCAATTTCAAACTTGGAAATGGACCTTCATTACTTAATTCCTTTAAGATTTTATGACATTATGTGCAGTAGTTTCTAAGGAGATGTCGAAAATGTACAAAATAATAATGAAGAACGAACGGACTGTCGGCGGACGGTGTGTTATGACGAAAGCTCATTAGAGCTTCGCTGAGGTAAGCTAAAATATTTGAAAGTATAAGTTGATTTTTTTTATATTTCATTTCCTCTTTTGTTTTTAGTATCTGATTGGTCAATTGTTGAAAAGCACGAAGGGGTAATCGACCAACACACATGGATCTATTACTGGGTTGCCTTTCCTCGATTTCAAAATGAAACGACTACCATTGAACTGGGACAAGACGAGATGCCGGGTTGCAGCATTTTACTGCAACAATATAACGGGATAGACTTCATTCCCTCTCGTGTGCTGCTTGATCAATTTGAAATAGGCTCAGAGATATTTTGGACCTTTTATGGGTACAATTAGTTGATTAGGATGAAACAGGATTGTTCATTTAAAACATTTGAGAGGATCTTTGATTTAAGGAGGTTCGAAATGTCGTTCGCGGTAGCTTCAAATCAAATCAAAACTATTTATACTTTTTACGATTGTTTTACCTTAAGTTTATGTAAGTGTTTTTTATTACTTATCCCGGGATTCGATTTTCATTTTGCATTGTTGGTTTTTTTTTCTATATTGCATCTTGCGTTTTTTTTAACACCGTTATTAATTACATACAATTTCTGTATCTTTACCATTACTTTATTCGCGATTCTCTTGATTTGTCAATATTTGTAACTTCTCCACTTGTATAATTCTACTTATTTTGATGTCCCTTCTAAAATTGCCTCACCACAGGAACAATTAATGCATTCTTTGAAGAATTGCTTGAATCAAATTTTAATCTAGCTAATATCAAGAGGGCAATGGGAGAAAGGCCGGATTTTGGTTCTTGTAGAATTACGTACATAGTTGCTAACTCATGATTTGGCCCTTTGAGAATACAAAAACTATCTTGAACTTTTGGAATGGCAAAAGCAGATGACACAATTAAACGAATAAAAAGCCATACAAAGTAAAGACGAAACAACACAGCAGTGGCAATTGATAGAAACAAGACAAGTCACACTAAAAGTACTTAGAAAGATACAACATACCAAGGGAATAAGAAATAGTACACTGTATAAACTTCATACAAAAACTGAAATCGTGTGAACAATAAAAATCAATAATGATGTTCACACTTGATGCATATAAGAAGACAAGAAATAAGTCCTGGTCGTCAAGTTAAAGCAAGGCCAGAGTAATTCAATATTCTGTTTAACGTCCGGAACTTTTTTTTCCGAAAGGTACCCTCTCGCCAGATATGAAAACACACAAATACATGATCAATATGACTGAATTGGGAAAGGAATATCGTTAACCAAAAAAACTAAAACTTATTTCCTCGAGTGAGGTGCATAGTTCTTTCTTTATTTATAGACATCCCATTGTTATCTACTCATATTGATTCTATGGTATCCAAAAGCAATTAGAGATATGTAGTTTGGTGATAAAAAAAAGTCGTCTGGATATATTTTGAGCTGGAAAATGCATGCTTATGTGTGTTTTTCCTTAGAAATTCCCTTAAAAGGTAACCTCAGATTGCTAAACTGCATTACAAACGTCTGAGATAACACGATATCAGAGAAAAATATATCAAACGCATTTTTATAAGAAAACCATACATATATTTAAATCAAGCTCATATCTTATAGACCAAAACGATAAACAAACTTTGGATTTTGTCTTTACATTGCTGAAATGAAAACCTCGAACAGGACTTTTTAGTGAAACTAGCAGAAAATCCTTGAAAACATGTAGCAATCAGCTGAAAGACAGGTTTAGATTACATACGTGTTCTTGTCAATATATATCGTTATATCATTCACCCTTTGATAAATAATTCAGTCTTTTTCCATAAATACTTATCGTATTGAAATCTATCATTATTTTGCAATTTTTCATTTCTTCAATTCAATTCCGTAATTTCTCATTAATGTCCTCAGAATAGGAAATTGTTTCTTTTCTTTAATTTCATAACCGTCGGCGCCGTGGCTTATTGGATAAGGCGTCGGGCCAGTGACCGAAAGGTTGTTAGTTTGAACCTCACTATGACCACTGGTCGGTCGACATATACTCATTCTGTGTTATATATGTATAGTTCAATGTCCTTGTCTGTGTATTGCATACATGTCTTTGGTGTTAAAAAAAAATCAGAAACCATGTACAAAATTTTGGCTTATTTTCCACGTGAACAGATTAAATTAATCTCTCGACAAGTAAAGCCTTTTTAAAATGGGCAGGATTCATTTGTTGTTGCATCATGGCAATTAGTGACAAATAAGGATAATGACCATATCCCTGTTTACAGCACAAAATCGATAATTCAGAAAATCAGAAACCGAAGGCATACAAAATCAGGATAAAACAGGAACCAAAGCAAACAAACAAAAACCTCCACCATATGAAAAGAAGCGAACTCCAGATATGGGAGTGAGACCAGGTACACAGGAAGAGTAAGCATCTCCTGCTTGCATGCAACACCCGTCTAATTGACTGACCAACAGAGCTGATTGACTGACCAACATAACTGATTCTATATTATTCGACACTTCTTCTTGTACAAACATTGTCATTTTTGAATAGCTTGAATTCACATATCAGAATGAATGTCGTAACTCCTCCCACTCATGATAGATAACTCGATCTAATGTTTCTACATAGGTCAAGCTTTCTTGAAAATGGCGGCAGTCAGTCTAAACAAAGGGCGAATAGGCGGAAAATACATAACGTAATAAATCAAAACTAAAAAAAATGCTTGTTTCATGAAAAGTTGTCAAATGTTATGTCATTCATTTGTTAATGATTAAATTCACCATGTCTTGAAAGTCATAATTAAGTCCTGAGAGGATTGGAAATAATAGTGCTTACCGTACATGTTTTGCATGTTTGTATGTAAATCTGTATAAACAAAGAGGAAATAGGAAGGCGATGGTTACAATGTTGAGTCTTTAATTTAGTAGAAATTTCACAATTATCTTGATGGAAACTTAATTATCTTATTTCAATAATTTATACGCTAATATTGAACTTTTTTTAATGCACAATTAAATTCTTGCTTGCTATTCAAATACCTATTTCTTCATTTCGACTTGTACAACCTTTCAAACATCTAATAAATATGATTTTTATTTCTACATTTTTTAAACTAAAAGTGATATTTTACCAGAATATTTATATATTTAAATTAGAAATTATAAGTACGTATTTTGTACAAGCAAATCGACAACTTTTAATTAAATGTATTCCTACGCTAGAACATCCATTTTTATCAACGTACAATAAATGTATGATAGACTGGGATTTCCCTGATGGAAAGGAATCGTGATAAATTAATAACGAAAAAGAATATGAAGTGATTCATTGAGGATGAATAAAAAAAACATATAAAACTAAATATTTACATCTTAAAAATAAAAAAATAAAGTTTAGGCAATTCATATCTGTTTCAACTAATTTTTTCATCTATTGAATATTAATATCATAGGTATTCGTAAAAATTGAATCGGGTCGATTCCAAATACTATCAATGTTAGGGTATGTGCCCCAAATAATTGCTGCATGTTGTTGCATTATATATATATATATTTACTGCAGTATTTATTAGAAAAATAAACGACTTTACGTCGTGTTTAAAATATCTCGTATAACTATTTCTGCACGTATGTATAGTCGGAGGAATTGGTTTCTATGAACAGTTTGACCGAGGTAATGGCTACTGCACCATATCTAAGATTAGCATCCCAGATGTCCGATAAGAGCGATTACTTCATTGGTCAATAACACATGCTACTCATTTCTCGCGGAGAGGTAAATTATCTCAATAAAACATTCTATTGTCCCTTACCTTTATCAAATCACGTCCTTCAGAAAGTCCAGCGCGTCACTCTTCGCCTGAAGACGTGAATGTAATTTCGGATTTTGGTAATCTTTAACAGGTGGAAAGTTTATATATTTTGATACAATTTTTATATTCAGAAATATAGATTTACCAATATCATTTTGTGTTTAATAATTGTTCATTAGTTTTTAATCATATTCATTGTCTTTACACTTGTTACTAAAATCGGTATGAATAAGTAATTAATTTGTTTTCCGGAAACGTAAATAGATGTTTATGTTCGTCACCTATTTTTTTTTCTTTAGCTTTCGCAATGTTGGATCAAAAAGAAAGGGCTAGGTGCGCTAACCCCTCAAATCGGCCCTATAATTTAGACGAAAAATGCTTTTGATAAACGAATGATTAATTATTAGTTTTTGCAATATTGAATGTTTGAGAAAATACCGCGTCATAAGCTTGAGCCCTCGTTACGCCACGCGCTTAATGTATGACGTCATGTTCTGAATGACGAAAAACAAAGGAAAAATCATCGTATTTTACACATTAATCTTCAAAATTCATCTACGCTCAAGGCCTCGCCTACGATATTTTTTATGCAAATTAAAAGGCCGATCAGAAATCCATCGATCATTACAGAAATATTCATGGGCAAGGTCTGGAACGCCTCTTGATTTCAATTTTTTATCGTAATCTTGCTTATTTATTGATATTTTCATTGATTTGGACGTTTTTAGATGTTTTGAGCAACGTATTATTCAGTATAGGATTGTTAAATCAAAGCAGGCTTGCCTGATTTCTATTCACCATACATCTGTCATTTCATAAACTAGAATGTTATGGATATATGAACAACTTTAAAAGATAAGGGCCGAAATGGCAGGTTGTCACACCTACTCCTTTACACTGAAAATCATACTCATCTTCGATCTAGAAATAACATGTATGTAAGTAAATGCTCATCTAAATTAACTTTCTCTTGACCTTGTGTTCGTATCCTTTAGCGATTTTCATAAATGGCAATCAGAGTTAGTTTATTTATCATTCAAAACAGATACACAAGGATGTGTGTATTTCTGTTGTTAAGTTACATTTCCAGTGCAAGTATCTGCAGCTTTAAGGTATTCAATCGGTAATGAGAAGTAAATGGCCCACACATCTATGGAATCCTGACACCTGAAATCACTGCATAGATATAATGTAAAATTAAATGAAAATGTTCGACAACTTTAGATATTAAAAAATGTGTTATTCGCCCTTAGAGGTTACATTGAACTCTATGGATTTCTTTTCTTAAAATTTTCAACAAAATATCGATTGGTGAAAAATTCTTAAAAATATATTTTATCAAATTTCCCTGAAAAATAAAAAGTTCATCATATTTGTTTTCTGCAGTTAATTTTTTTTTCGATATTTTCATCGAGGGGAGATAGTTCCTAAACATTTCCCCATTCAAAATATTTCTTATTTCAATATCTACTGGGATAGTATAACAGTTTTTAAAATACCATATGACACAGGAAAAAATTAAGTGTTTAATACGCACAATGTCAATGCTGTTTGCATAATGTCTATCATTACCCATCGAATACCTTAATAAAATCCCTTTACATTATTTCTAGGGATATATTTTACATTGATTGAGATTTCTTTGGGGGTATTTGTCAAATATTCCATTTTATTAAGTCTGTCTTTTTATAAATTTGGTTCATCAGTGTCTGCAAGCCAGTGCCCAATATTAAGCCAATTTTCTCCATTTCATACATTTCGCATTTTTCATTTATAAGCTAATTTCCACAAATTGCTTTACAGTTTTTAAATCTCCTTCACATTGTAATTTATCATAAGTATTTGCATATAAACTACTTAAATAGGGAACGGGCAACATATAATGTTGGCATAACTTACGCCCAATCCCATTCAGCTTACTATCTGAATAAAATATGTTTAAACTAATAAACTACTTCGTTATAATTTGATATTTATGTCAGACGGCACATGTTGTATCTTTTATTGTATGTATTCTAAGCATTTACTTTAATTGTAATTTACCTAATGTGTCATTGTACTTATTTCCAATCTATTTTTTTATGTCATATGGTAACTCTTCGTCTGGAATTTTAGTAATAAAGATGTAAATGTTTAACGTCTTCAAATTCATTAGCGTCATTTTAGAGCAGATAAATTTACAGCATGGACCAGACATGCGCGTTTCGGATAATAAACCCTCGTCAGTGATCCTCAATCTAAACAATGCAATATGACTAAAATCTGTGAAAATTGTCCTAAATATACCGGAAGACATAGCAAAATGGCTGGGATATGATGCTATAGAACCAGGTTTTAGAAATTTGAAAAAAAATTCGTAAGCAGAAATTTTCAAATGCGTTTGAAGAAACGACCACGAAATTGATCGAACTTGGCTACATGTGCCCTCGGGGACACTTGGACCAACAGCAGTGACACTAACCAAGTGGTACAAATGTTTAACGTCTTCAAATTCATTAGCGTCATTTCAGAGCAGATGATTTACAGCATGGACCAGACATGTAATTAATTCTGGATTTGGTCATCTTTTAGAGATCAACACTCTCATTCTGGTTAGTACGTTGTGGATAATGTCGATAAGCAGGAAAAGGTACAAAGCTAAGTTGCACTCCGTATCTATTATGGCGTGAGACGAAAACAGACGTGTTTTGATTTAAAAAAGGGGGGCGTATAAAAAGTTGCCATGTAAACTTAAGTGCGATTATTGTATACATGAGTGGAACAACCTAGACTTATCATGCCTTGATAGTTCCAGATTTCAAAAAAGTAATGATAATGAATAAACATCGAGGAAGTACCTATCAATTATTCAGTCTCAAAGTCAAGACGGTAAGGCAAAACCATTATAAAAGAAAGAAGGGGATCTCCAACAACACCAGGTTGCAGCACCAACAGCAAAACTCCAAAACACCCAGTGTAAACAAAACACAGAATAGACACCCACAGAAAGAGACGCAAAAGGGACAAGGAATATCAACTCACACCATAGAAACATTAAACATAAAAGACCACACATAAACCAACGAGACCAATGAGCAACCGGTGCCGACTTAGGACGGCCATCTGCCACGTTAATAGCAGACGGTGTGGTTATCCTGGATTACGTGCGCACAATCTCTCCCACTATTCCGATTTCCCAGAGGTCTCGACGAACGCACAATTTTGGTGTAAAACAACCTCCTCACTGTTAGATGACCACACCCAAACGAGACCGTAAAACACAGCGGTCCAAGCAACACAGATAAATATGTAAATGGATATAAAAAGAGGACGTCCGTAATATAGTCCGTGTTCTGCCGGTTGTAGCGAGCTCATATATGTTATCACCCGAGGAGTCCGACTGACATTCAAAGAGGACAGGTGGACAGGGCCCGTCATGCAGTCCCGTCGTCACAGTCAGTCAGAGTGCAAGTCTTAAGAATGCGCTCGTTCAAGACTGTAGATTGGCCAAGTACCAAGCATAGTGTCCGTCTGGTGACATTAGGATCATATCCACGGTATAAAAGGCGTTTGATGACTTTCAGCATTACAAACTTTCCTTTTCTGAGTAGCAACATCCCTTCATCGCCTGCTTATGGCGTATTCATATCTCAGTTGATACGCTATGCCAGAGCAAGTACCAAATATACGGATTTTGTTCTGAGAGTTAGGCGTCTTTCAGATAAGCTTCTCAGTCAGGGATATGTTTGTGACCGACAAACATCGTCACTGAGGAAGTTCTACGGTCGATATGGGGAACTTTTCATACACTATGATGTCCCACTCTCCAGAATGGTGGATGATATTCTGTCATAGACCATTTGAACCATCCAACCAAAGATTGTACTCTTTATCTTCCAAAATGGAAGTAACCGGATGTGACGGTTCTACCGAATTGAAGCGACGGGTGTTTCATGCAAGCAGGAGATGCTTACTCTTCCTGGTCACCTGGTCTCACTCTTATATCGGGAGTTCGCTACTTTTCATATGGTGGAAGTTTTTGTTTGTTTGCTTTGGTTCCTGTTTTATCCTGATTTTGTATGCCTTCGGTTTCTGATTTTCTGAATTATCGATTTTTTGCTGTAAACAGGGATATGGTCATTATCCATATTTGTCATTTGATGCATTTTCGATAGTTATGCCGTCTACCTTTGATCCTTCTAATTTTGTTAACTATGTCACCATAAAATGCAGGTTGTGAAATACCTAAAGCAATATAATCTGTTCCTTTCATAGGTCCGAATTTTAAAAGAAGTTGATCATACTTTTTGTAAAATTTCCAGAAAGTCTTTACTAGTTTGTGAAAGCGAAAACCTTGACCTAAAAGTCTCTTTGTAATTTGTAAATTTCTACAATGAAAATCCAAAGCATCAGTACATGCTCTAGCATACCGGATGAGCTGTGCAATGTAGATACCGTATGACGGTAATCTAGGGACATCACCGTCAAGCCAGGGGAAATTTACAATGTTGAATCCAAAATCATCTTGTTTGTCATACACACTTGTATAAATTTTTCCATTGACAACTTTGATATTTAGGTCCAAAAATGTTATTTGTGTGTCTGTAATGTTTGCCTGGTTTAGGGTCAATTCTTGTGGATAAATTTTCAAAAACAGGATTATCATCCAGGTACCTGGAAGAATAGCATCCAGGTACCTAGAAGAATAGCATCCAGGTACCTAGAAGAATAGCATCCAGGTACCTAGAAGTACCAATGAAACATTTCAGGTCGTCATGTTTTCTTTGCTTTTTAAGATTTTGAATAAATTCTCTTTCATATGTGTATGAAAATAAATCTGCAACAAGAGGCGCACAATTTGTACCCATAGGAATCCCTACAACCAGCTTGTAGAGATTCTCACCAAATCTTACATAAATGTTGTCCAAGAGGAAGGACAAGGCACTACACAGGTCGCTACATGTCCATGATTTGTATGATTTGTATTCTTTAGCGGAAAAGAAACCCTTTGATTCAGATGTACAAATAGAAGTTTCCCCTCTCGATTATAGCACCATTTAATAAGTTTGGACAATTTATCATTAATCTTGTCGTGAGGAAGCGTGCTGTACATATCTGAAAAGTCGTATTAAGAAATCGTATTTGCTTGAAAATTTCTAGATTTCATTTTGTCAATCACATCCCCTGAATTTTTAATAGACCAAAATAAATTTACATCATTGCTGTTCAGAGCAGTTTCACAATAATTTGCAACATGTTCCTTTACCACCGTAAGGGCTGACGTCAGATTTCTAGACAAACATGTAGTTAAGCAGTTGCTAGAATTAGCAATGTATCTAAATTTGCAATGGAGATTTGTGCAGTTTTGGTATGCAGTATATTGTATTAAGATCCAATTACCATTGGAATGGTTGCAAACCTCGTAATGAGCAACATGCCGGAGTGAGACCAGCTTAAGGACATTGTATTGAATATAACACGGCTATCTAAAAACACATTATGATCTACAATGGACTTATTCATGTTTTCTGTGTTGAACACAATGTCTTTAATTTATGTTAAATTCAGTGTCGTCTAATTGTTAGAAACACTGATGTCATCACTATCTTGTCTCTTTATTTCAGGATAGTTGCGTGGTCATTTAGCGTAGTTTTCTTCACTATCTACATTTGTAGTCCAATCTGCACTCATCACTGCAACTTCCTCTTCCTGGCTTTTCATCTTTGCGAACCCTAACCAAATATTGATGTTATAACTATCTTGTCTCTTTATTTCAGGATAGTTGTCTGGTCATGTAGCGTATTTTTCTTCATTATCTTGTCCAATCTGTCAGTCATCACTGCAACTTCCTTTTCCTGGCTTCTTTTTTGTGTTCTTTTCACCTTTGAGTATGCTTTCCACAAGAGGTATAGGACGCATTGAACTGATGAAACTGTTCAAGGAATTCATTTTATTACTTCTACTCTGGGTAAAATAAAATCTTAAAATCACTTATTATTTTACGTTTCAAGAGTATTGATCAGATACTTAAACATTTCTTTTGTAATCTATTTATGCAATGATGTTTCAACGGCAATAATGAGCACTGTACAAGGCAATAAAATATTTTAGAAATCCGTAAAAAAATGACAAAGGATCTATTATGAATTCTCTTTATGAATTTAAATCTATGAAATCAACCTTCATACAACATAACGTATTTACGAAATGATGTGTATCAAGCAAATTCAAAGAAATAAAACAAAACAAAAGAATAGGATATTTGTTTCAAAGAAAAAGACTACAGATGTGTAATAAACATTAAAAAATTACAATACACAGACAAAAATAATATACATACGGACATCTTTTATGTATAACACAGAACATAGAAGAGTATATGTCGACCGACACGTTGTCCTAGTGAGGCTCGAACCAGCAACCTTTCGGTCCCTGGCCCGATGCCCTAACCACTAGACACGCCGCAAGGTATAAACTAGAATTATTATAAAGTAGAATAATAATAATAAGCTGTCTGCTTTATTATTCTACATAACTGAAATGTCAAACCAATATGTTTTCCCTCTTTTATGATTTGACATATCTGAAGATCATCAAACATGATTATTCCGTTTAGTTCTGGTTATGACAAACACACAAACAGATTTCTGCGTTTATCATATCTATCCCCCGTCTATAAGTATAAATGACATCCTGTTGAAACTCGTTTAACCTAATATTTGCATAATATTTTTGCATCATGCTTCTGCAATCATAGATGCATTCTAATCTTCTTTCCATGAAGAGACACATTTGACCAGACGAACAAAGAAGCAAATTTGCAATTACCTTTAGAATACTACATTGAAGTAACATATCGGACCTTTGATGGCAGGGGAACGAAAATGATTAATTAAAGAGGTATGTTGTTTCTTTGCTGCACACATTCCTTTTATTCGGAGTTATTAAACATTTGTATGTGAGAAGTTTGCAACAACTACTGTTGAATTTTTATTGCCCTATATTTCTATCACTGTTGAAAGTTGGTAGACTTTTACAGCAATACAATTATTGACTTTTGATGAGATGAACTCGTAATTATACAGACCTGGTCAGCGATTAGTTGACCGAGGCCGAAGGCTGAGGTTAACCAATACCTGACCAGGTCTGTATATTCACGAGTACATCGAAATCAAAAGTCAATTACTGCTTTATTAGATTATCAGGATTATCAATCATTTGCATTGTAATAGTACGCAAAGTCAAAAACACAAAAGCATGTGCACGTGCTGGTTATTATTATGTCACTGAATCCCAAATAGATCGCTTTTGAGCTTTTGCGGTCAATTCACTCTGATGTACACTCTATCAAACTGCGTCTCCACCAATCAGAAATAAGCAAAATTGGCAATAATGCATAATGATTTAATTAAATTTAAGTGAAAATGTTGTTGGCTATTTTATCCGTTGTTACAAGTGTTAAACGTCTTCAAATTAGATGGGAACATTTTATCATGTTAAAAAAAATTGGATGTGAAATATATTAAGTTTCAGATTTGGAAAGTGGAATCGGAAGAGATGAGAGTATTTATGAAAATTATCTATTCGAATATCAGATCTATCATAAAATTAGGGTTTTCTATTTATCCAGGGCATGCGATTCGACCCTTTTCAAAGAACACAATCTTTCCGTATAGTTATCTTAAGATTGTTTAAGCACCTCGCCATCATTTGTAAAATTACTATTCTGGGTTCAATAAGAATTTTAAATCACCAATTTTCTTACGTATCAAGAGTATTGACAAGATACTTATGCATTCCTTTTGTAAATCATTAGTGCAGAGATACTGAAACGGCAGTAAAGAACAGAGAAGATAATAAAATCACTTAGAAAGATCCGAAAAAATCTATTATGTATTCTTTCTACAAATTTATCTCCATGAAATCACCCTTTATACAACTTTATATAAATCAATTACAAAATGATAAAGCAAATTCAAAGACAATACAACAAAACGAAAATATACTAGTATAATATTTTTTATAATAATAGGCAGTATGTTTTATAATTCTACATAACTGAAATGTCAAACTAATATGTTTCCCTCGCTGATCATTTGATATTTCTGAAAATCATTAAACATGATTACTCTCTTTAGTTCTGGTCATGACAAACACACAAATCAGATTTTAGGTTCATTATATTTGTCTCCATCCAAAAGTATAAATGTCATGTATCAAGACCCACGACGCCTTGTGAATCCTGTTAAAACTCGTTAAACCTGGCATTTGCAAAACCTTTTTTCAACATGCTTCCGCAATGATAATCAGATTAGATAATCGGATGGGTTAGTACCGATAGGTTGTTCTCGCACGCTGGATAGGCTAATTCCCATTTTCAGCGGTGCTAGAGAATTCGATCCGTCACCCCTGATCCGGCACTTTTGATTGCTCCTTTATGACGTCACAGACAAAACTGACGTACGTTATTTCACGTGCACATACATTTAGCTTGACGTTCAGTCATTCTGATGCGTTAACAAGAGGACTTTGAAGGCTTCAATATGCGAGAAAAATACTCAAGCACCACATTTGAGTTCCGGATAGAAAAATATCAGTCTCAGCTGGGAAGATCAATGTCCCAACCGAGGCGTTAGCCTCGTTTGTGACTTGATCAATCCCACCCTCGACTGATATTTTTCTATCCGGGACGGCCTCCGGGTTATTTTTACATTACTTTCTCAGTCTTTTGTCATTTCTTATCATTTGGAATGAGGATCATTGACGAGGTTTATGTACCCGAAACGTACATTTCTGGTCCAAGTCGCAAATTTTTCTCTGCTATAATGATACTATGAAAGACTTGTAACGTTAAGAGCCGTAATCTGCCCAATTTGTACTTGCGACATCAGCTCAACTATTATTATTCAAATTTTGTCCTGTAAGTGTAATTATTTCATTTCATGTATCTTTAATTTAACTTATTTTGAATAAAAATGAACACTCTATATCAATAAACTTTCTTTCATTCGGCCTTTATCAAGTGGAAAGGCATGGTTTTTACGCTGGACATTGTTTACCAGCAGTTATGGATATTACGTTGAATTTATTTTGTATTCGTGCTTTTCCACTTGATAAAGGCCGAGTGGCCGAAAATTTGTGGATATAGAGTTTTCATTGTTATTAATTATATTAAACTTCCCTACGGAGGACACAAGTTCATTCTTTAAAACTTAGTTTTGTTGACATAATCATGAGAAATAACTAATATTTTTATGTAGACGTGAGGGTTGAGGTATTTTTTATTATAGAAATGATACGTGTGATTCGTTAAAAATTTTTTAACAATCTGTCGCTTTTGTTGACCGAAATGTCAAAATCAACTACAATGAGATGATTCAATAAGAAATATCGTGCTAAAACATGATTATCTCCAATTTTATTCCGGATTTATCTGACCGTAAACACGTGGACAGAGATATATAACTGAACACTCACTCTCACTTTCTTTGTACAATTAACAACGCTGTCGTTATAAAAATAGTTTGAATCAGCTTTTCTTTCAGTATATAAAATCACATTTCATTTACATTTACCATAATTACAGTTTCTAAATACTTTGTGAATGTTATCGATGAATTTTTCGGCATTTTTCCAAGATTGACTGGTATTTCAGTCGTCAAGGCTAATTTTTAACTTTTATTGCGAGGGGTTAAATTTTCAATGCCAAAAAGTAAAATAAAGGAGATTGTTAGTGAAAAAGTTAAGAGCAACGAATATATTTTGTTAAAAATGATTAATTCGAAACTATGCATAAAGAAGTTAATTATTTGCCGAAAGTTGATCAAATATTAATTACTAATTCCCTTTTAATTTCAAATCTTCCCTTCACCTCTACATATTGGAGAAGTCGTAAAGAGAAATCGTATTGACTTGAAATTTCTAAATCTCACTTACCTAACCTTTTCGACTTTGAGACTAAATGACTCATGTGTCCATCTTCAATGTTTATTTTTCAGTCACATCCAATGATTTGTGCTTAATGAAAAAAGTGACAATTTCAAAATGAAACGTTATGTCCATTTGTCGAAATTCTAAATAGTTTTAAAACCAAAGTATCTTTATGTAGTTCTCTGTAAGGACCAAAATCGAACGGCACAACATCTCATGGATTTTGATGATTTTCGGTATAATACGGGTATATGTTAAGTTCTGACCATGAAAAGAACTTTCGGCCGATGTGACCTCTAGTTGCCATGGTAACGAGGTCATTTAATTTATAGCACTTTTTGGACCATGAAATAAGCAAGCACTTGATACCTAGTTGCCATGGATACCATTTTAACAGCTTGTTCAGTTTTATATAATCTATTCTTCTTAACTTCCATTCTTACTTAGTACAATTAGTTATGTGATATGTATTTAAGGAAGCTTATTGTATTAGGCCAAAGTCAGTTAAAATGGAGAGAAAGATAGAGGTGAAGATAAGGGCCAATTTAGTGTGTTTTTGACCATTTTCAATCTTAAATATCACGAAAAACACCTATAGGAGACCAATGATTTTCATCGAAGGAAATATTTGTTTATTGACAAATAAAATGAATGAAAAGTTGGAGTTGTCTATTTCAGAATTTTACCTGAATTCTGTCATCAAATACCGTTGCCATGGCAACATTAGACCTTTTTGCTTCTTTCATTTTATTTTTGAAATTCATTTTATATCTCTTTAGAGTTACATAAAATTGTATAAATGTATAAATTGATAGATATGACTTAAATATTTTACATTAAAACAATTGAAATGTTCAATGTCATTGGCTTTAATGTCATTTCTTCTTTGAGATTCAAATTTTCATAATAAAAAAAAATCATTTTTTTGTTACCGTTTTTAATGATTTTTTTTTAATTTGAATATTTTCATAGATCATATTTATTATGAGAGCTCATGAATATATATATCTTAGAATTTATTGAAATGTAGCAATTTGAAAGGAAAATGTATAAAAAAGCATGAAAATATAGATTTTGTCCCTTTTTATCATAATACTCACAAAGAACTTAGATATTAAAAGATGTGAAGAAACATAATCATTACATCTATGAAATTAGTGATAGATTTATCATTTTATGGCATATAAATGTTAAGTTAAATTATTCATGGTTTTTAAATATTGGCACTTTCATTTTGTGAAAAATACGGATTTTTCGTCAAATCTGGTCACTTAAAGTTTAATGACCTTGAAAATGCAGTGGTGACCTTGAAATATTTTGAAGGTCTTCTTTAGTTTAAAACGCCCCTAATAGATGTATACATGAACTTCTATTCCAATATCATGCATAGGTAGTTTGATAGAGGTTTTGTTTGAATTCGTCGTATCGAAACCTTTCAACCGATTGTTGCCATAGCAACTAATTTTGATGCTGCTTTGCATATAAAAGGACAAATTAGCCGAATTAAATGTTTAGTTTAAAGATGATACTAATTCGATAACTAGAATTTGGACTTCGAGATTTGTGCTTATATGAAATTTTCAACCCTGTAAATACTAAAAACATGCAAAATAAGAGTCTTTAAAAGCGTTAAACAGAACCTTTGGATACCCGGTTTTGGCCCAATTTTCATCTTGTATACAAAAGGTATCCGAGATGAATGAAAAAAAAATATGCATAATAACAAGGCTTGAAAGTAAATAATAAAAGTAATTTGAGATAAAAAGAATACCTATTTCCATGGTAACGAAACCAATAGATATGCCTTGTCCTATAAATTTTCCCGAAACTTCAGACACGGTTACCATGGCAAAGACAACCTTTTTGAAAAACTCGGGGTAGATTTTCATACTAGTAGACGTGTCTGGTGCAGGAAAAATTGGTTTGGAATTTTCGTCATGAAGGTATAAAGTAGGAACACTTCCATATTATCATTATAAACACTTATTTCATGTTGCATTTTAGAGCAGTTAAAATCGTTCCTCGTGACTCGATGTTTAGAAGTGTATTAATTACTACTTTCCTGCTCTGTCGCCTGAAAGAAACTTTGTTTTTCGCCCTTTATCGATTTGACAACATAGATATTATTTTGCTACTTCGAAATCTTGTCATTACACTCAAAGCTGTCACCGAAATCAAAGGAGGTTAACATCGTAGCACCATTCCTCCTATGCTATTTTGAACATTATTATATTTTATTTTGATATGAATCGACCCTACATGAAATTTGGAGAC
The DNA here is from genome assembly GCA_033119305.1 of Pinctada imbricata. Lineage (NCBI taxonomy): Eukaryota > Metazoa > Mollusca > Bivalvia > Pterioida > Pteriidae > Pinctada > Pinctada imbricata. Next base: position 26,455,157 of record VSWD01000003.1, on the reverse strand, counting down.
GCGCGCTCTCTGTTAAGAAAATGTACAAATCTAAATTCAAAACATTAAAGAGGGCGCTACTGAAATGAATTTTGGTGGCTCCGCTGGAAGCATAACTGATGAGAATTTAATTTCGAAATACCTGTCTGGTGCAGGGAAATTTGGTTTGGAATTTTCTTCATAAAGGTTAAGAGTCGGAACACTTCCGTATTATTCATATTGAACTTCCATACCAAAAATCTCTAAAATCTATGACATGTCTTGCCAACATCTCATTGACATTCTGTGATTCTGACATAGAATTGCTGTTAAAACATGTGTCTCTTTTATGGCGTCTTCATAAACAAACAAACAAAAATATATGCATAAAGTAAATAAATTTCAAACACAAAAACCAAAAGGTGATTCTAAAAATAACAATCAAAATTCTTACAAATTCTTGAAGAAAAGAGAACTTATTCATGAGAAAAGACAAACGGACAAATAGACATAGATAAGAACACCGCTCCGTATAAAATGTAAGGACTCTTTTTAGAGCTCAGTGCAAGCGCAAATGCATTTTATGTTGCGCTGTTAAAACACCCTGCGCTAAGTTGAGATATTAGATCAAGTTATCTTCGTATTTCTATGGAGCTTAATTGCCTCCGTCTGTTTGTCCGATTGTTCTTTTCTCGTGAGAAAGTTCTGTTTCAAATCTTTTTTTTTTATAATTATATCCTAGCATGTAGATTGTGATTATAAATTGAAATCTCAAATCCTCCGTCGTAATAAAATAAGAGATAACTTACTTCAATGACTTTAAGGTATTTGGAGAAAAGGCTTTGGAATGAATACAAAATAATAAAGATGCCTATCATGTTAACTCTTTCGTACGCAATATAACATGAAATGCCAATGGAAAAAGGAATATTACCTTTTAAAGTCATAAACATTGTATCAATTTCTACATATTTGCAATTTGGTCGCTTTCAAAGGGCTATTAACAAGAAAGAATGTAAGTACGTGAAATTGATAAGTGCTAATTAAATTAATGAAAAACACTTTGACTGGAAGCATCAAGGATTTTATATTAGAAACACGTGCCTGGTGCATAATAAATTGGTTTAAATTGTCCTTCAAGAAGGTATATTGTTGGAACCCTTCCGCATTATTGAGTACTTTCAAGATAGTCATTTGGGAAATCCTTTAGATTATATTCCATTATTTTATTCTCTTTTTTTTGCATTAGATTTATCATAAAAATGAGAATTCCAACTCCATTTTTTCACAATATGTTATTATTGTAGAGATGTGTTTTTTTAAGAATAAGTTGAATAAAATGCATCTGAGAATGGTCCCCTCTTTGGTCTGCCTGTTCCTAGTGATGGTAATTCTGAAGGGAGAATACTTTGACAGATGGACACGAACGTGTGAAAACTCTGCTCCTGCAATATCCGTGGAAGTAGATGGACTGATACAGTGTGCCGTAAGATGTAATTCTGTTAATTACTGTAAGACATTCTCTTTTATAAGAGAAACTGATGTGTGTAATTTGTATTCACTAGAGGCACCGTGTTGTAATGACTCCACGACAGGAAACTCTTTGCTATTCAGAATGCGAGGTGAGTATACCGTCGTGTTTCAAAGGAGATATGTTATTGTGTCTGTCTGTCTGTCTGTCTGTCCAATTTTTCATTCCACGTGATTAAAACGTGGGTCCTGTGGCATCGTGTCCCACCCATCCTGCTACGTCTTTGGTACTTCGTGTACACAATAATTTTCACACTCTTTGGCCATCTAACATTGTTTAGATTGAGAATCAATGGCCAGGGTTAGGTCCCCTACACATACATGCCTACCCGTACTGCACATTTATATGTTCTTAAATGATGCTATTGAAGACATTTACCATTTAACATTTGTACTACTTGGTGAGTGTCACTGCTGGTGGACCAGGGGTCCTCGAGGGCACATGTAGCCAACTTCGATCAATTTCGGTTGATCGTCTTTCTCTTCGACACATTCGAAAATTTCTGTCATCAAATTTTTTGAAATTTCGTGAACGTTGGTCCAGCATCATACATTGTATCCCACCCTTCCTGCTACGTTTTTCGGTACTATTTTGTACACAATAATTTTCACACTCTTTGGTCATATTACATTGTTCAGATTGAGGATAACTGACGAGGGTTAAGTACCCGAAACGGGCATGTCTAGTCCATTTTGCTTTGATGCTATTGAATTTGAAGAGTTTAACAATCGTGTTTTCAATTTTTATACATTAAATTTTTAAACGTATTCATTGATGTTTTTGGATTTTGATCTCTGAGAGAGAGAGAGAGAGAGAGAGAGAGAGAGAGAGAGAGAGATCGGCTGTTGGAAGTTGATAGGATCAGGTAAAATATTCAGTTCCTTGATATATACACTTAAAAAACCAATGTCATAATAGCTTAATTTTTGTAAGATACCAACCGTCCTTTGTCTTAGCAAGGGGTTGTATGAATGTGCAACAAAAAAGAGCTGAATACTTTCTATTATTTACAAGGGCTGATTGATATGTCATAAGCTTCGATTTTCGATGATGCAGAAGGTATTCTGCTTATAGATTAGTCACCCAGTTACGGGAACATTTTAAACTTAATCGCCGCGGAATGCTAACTAGTTAAACGTGTGTCGTTTCCCATCAGGACCATGCTCCTGATCACAAGTCTGTCACTTCCAATGCTGCCATTCTTGAGTGTGGCTTTAATTTGATTACACATCAGCTTTATTTACCTGGACTTGCTCCATCAGACTTTGATCTATTCCCAAAAATGAAAGCAGCTATCTATGGAACCGACATTCAGTCCGGTGATGATGTCATACTTGTAGTGGATGGCTTTCTGATCAGTCAAGATAAAGAGTTCTTTAGACGTGGTATTGAGACCCTTTAACAGTGTATATATGCTGAAGGAGACTATGTAGAAAATAATGCAAAATGTGTGATGAAATTCAAATTCTTTAATATGAGGCACACAACATATCAATCAGCTTTCGATTAAGAAACAACAATTGATGGATATTTTTTGTAATAGAAAAGTTTTCTTTTGTAAGTGTTTCTTCGTGGAATTTCTATTTTTGATACAGACGGGGAGGTTTCAAAGGATGAAATACCTTTTGTTTACCTGCATAGTGCGATACACAGAAAATAGAATGATATGAAACAAATTGAAAAGAAACGAAACAAATCGAATAAAAAAAAACAGAATGGAATCGAATCGAAAATAAAATGAAAAATGGTAAAAAAGGCAACAAATAGTGAAAATGGACGGGAACAAACATGTTAAGACAAGATCTTCAAATAGACTTTAGATATTGATTCGAGTGCTTCGAGTGCTTAGATTGTTTAGGGAGTCAAAATTGACCAATACAAGCAGTAAATGATTAAGAGGAACTCAAATGAGCTCTTGTCATAGCTCGCCATTCCGCGTCTGTAGTCCGTCAATCGTCTGTCCGTCGTTAACATTTTATATTTTCAACATCTCTGCAACAATTATGTCTGGTATACTTAACATCTTAGCAACATCCCCCAATCCCATTTTGAGTATAGATTTTATTTGGATATGCTTCTGAATCAACCCTACAGGAAATTTGGAGCCGCACACTCTGTAAAGTAAATGCACAAATTCAAATTCCAAATATATAACCATAGGGCGCTGGTAAAATGAATTAAGATGGCTCATGAAAATCGCTTTGACTGGAAGCATCACTGATAAGAATTTAATACTCGAAGCACGTGCCTGCAAATTGGTTTAAAATTTCCTTCAAGAAGCTATAGAGTTGGAACACTTCTGTTTTATTTTTTAGTAGTAGTTGTTATTTTAATGATATGTCACACTTCTAAGATATACTGAAGAATAAACACGTCATTATTTCATATGAATATCTAATGATAAAAGATGTCTTCAGAAGATTCACCAAAACATTTTCGTGCGAAATTACAAGTCGTAAATATTTAAAAAAATACTTTTTTTATTCTATGGTAATATTCTCTGAAGTATTGAGAAATGTACAAGCAAATTTTTCTATAATGTATTTGTTCAAAAAATTACAAAGCCACTTAAGGAGAAAAAAGTAAAAAGAATGTTTAACATGTCTATTTCATGGAAACTTGTTTACCATAGGAAAATTGTGGATGTTTTTGATACATAAATTTCAGAATTTAATTTTAAACTATTACATAATATTTATATTGAATAATAATCATAAAGTCAGTAAATGGAAAGATATGTTACTGTTTTGCTCTTTTTGTGCAAAAACAATTGAAAATACAGAGCATCTTACATATTTGTGTGACTTGGTAACCAATATTTGGGCTGTAATATCAAATACAATTAACTTTAAGATTATTTACAGACACATATTAATTGATTTTAATCTAGAAAATAATGAAATGTAGGAAAACAGAAACGTGAAATCTATTAGTATCTTTTGTTAGTTTCAAGATGTATAAACAGGAATTGAAAATAGATTATTAAGGGAATAAATGTAACTACTCTTGAAATCTCTATGTATATTAATTCATCGCTTTCAAAGTACAAACAAAACATTTTTTTAAGTATTTAAATCAGTGTCAGATGCATATTTTCCTTCCTTAAAATGCCCATGTTTGTAAAAGATAGATATTTGCTAGTAGGCAAATACACGGCCTATTCTCTTTAATATGGTATTGAATAATAAAAAAAAAAACATTGCCACAACCGCTGAAGAGAATTTCACGAAACGTAACAGGAAGAAAGAACTCTTGATTCTCCAACAAATTTAAGTTTTTCGTGTCGATCAGTCAACAAATATGGCCACCGAGGGTTTGACTGGCTGACGCATTCATTTTCGACTTCTCCTCCGTAATCGCTGCACAGGAAGCAAGTACTCCAGGTCATCTACTACGTTTAGTTGCGGATTGGTCGACAAATATGGTTTTCATTGGTTCTGATCTGTGGAAGCATTTTGGCAACTTTCAACCCTTTTTCTGCAACTCAAATGAGCGATGTGACCCCTTGGGCCTTTTGTTTTCAAGAAATTGTAAACGTTTTGAATGTAATTATTTTGGAATCTGATTTTGGCTTTTGTGTTTGAGAGAAAGGAGGAAATTTCCACTGGTTGCAGCACCAACAGCAAAAAATGAAAACAGCCAAAGTTCAAACATAGACACTACATTGACACAATCTTTTATACACTAATATTATTATTGCATTTTATTCCAGGTACAGTCTCAAGCTTAGATGAACTGAAAATATACAATCCGAATCCCTGAGGGAAATGCATTTCACCCATTATTTTCGTTTTTTTTTTTTTCATTATACACAGCAAAGGCTTGTGAATTCACATCTGTGCACCTCCAGACAACTATTCTAACAGCTCAGTGTGGAGCATCGTTCCTTAATGAACCAATGATTTTCAGAATAAAAGGAACAGGACAGGCTAACATCTTCTTGTTCGGTAACAACGCAGCCCAATATAGCATAACCTTTGAAAACACCAGTTTAAATAGGAATCTTTTGGATCTTACTTATAGTAATAGTAAGTATATTGAGTAACCAGATTTTGATTAAAAGAAATCATAGACTAAAAGTATATATCATTCAAGTCCGCAATATCAAACTATTCATTTCTAAAAGTTGGACTAGAACGGTACGTTTTTTTGTGTTTTATGTGCAATCAATAAAACAAGAGGCCGCAGTGGGAAACGTCGCACACCTGTGTTGCCGAAGAAGGGCTAAAGTTGGCCAATTTGTTAGAGGACGACTTGAGTACTAGCCTCTTATAACGTTTCATGTAAATATTTAAGCCAACCAGAGCCATTGAACAATCAGCATGAAAACGCTCAGACGTTGTAGAGATCCTTGAGTGTTAAACGTCTTTAAATTCAATAGCATCATTTAAAACCTGATAAATTATCAACATGGACCAGAGTACTTGCTTCCTTTAAAGTTTGATCCAATGTTGTGCATCGTTTGCAGAGGAGATGTTAAAAGCATATCAAAGCCCATAGCAGCTTTATTTGTTGACCGATCGGCACGCACAAAACTCATATTCGGAAAAAGGACCTTAAGAACTTGCTTCCTGTAAGATTTCTTGGATTTTTGTACAGCAAAGCGTCAGCCACGAAAAACACAAGCTTCGCAGAGGACCTTGAGTTCTTGCTTCTTCTTAGGTTTCGTTAAATTTTGTGCTGTGGTTGCACAGAGGATGTCGAAAATGCATCATCCAATCAGAGCCCTCGGTGGCATTATTTGATAATAGATTGGCATGAAAAATATAGACTTGGTAAAATCTCTTGAGTACTTTCTATAAGGTTTTGTAAAAGTCTGTGCCGCGGTTGCATAGGAGACTCGAAAATGCGTCAGTCAATCAGAGCCCTCGGACGTCATAATTGATGAACGATCGGCACGAAAAACACAAACGTGGTAGAATATCTTTAGTTCTTGATTTCTAAAAGGTTTCGTGAATTTCCTTTTAGTGGTTGTGGAGGAGATGTCGAAAAGCATCAGTTAATCAGAGTCCTCGGCAATTATAATTGATGAACGATCGGCAGGAAAAACACAAACGTGGCAGAAGATCTTTAGTTCTTGATTTCTAAAAGGTTTCGTGAATTTCCTTTCAGTGGTTGTTGAGGAGATGTCGAAAAGCATAAGTTAATCAGAGACCTCGGCGATTATAATTGATGACCGATCGGCATGAAAAACGCAAACTTGGTAAAATACCTAGAAAGCTTCCTTTCCTTTATGTTTTGTAACATTCTCTGCTGCAGTTGCATAGCAAATGTTGAAAATGCCTCAGCTAGTCAGAGCCACTGGCGACCACTTTCCGATTTACACGAAAAACACAAAATTTTGTAGACGACGTTGAGTACATGCTTCCGGTAAGGTTTCGTGAAAATATGTGCAGCGCTTTCAAAAGAGATGTCGAAAATGCTAAAAAACATTGACGACTGACGGACGGACTGACGACGGACGACGATTCGCTCAGGTGAGCTTAAATATTTGAAATCATTTTCATTTCCTTCTTTCTTTTGTTTTAGTCCCTCATTCGTCAAACATACAGAAGCACGGATGGGTATTTGACCAAGACACATGGATCTATTACTGGGTTGCCTTTCCTCGATTTCAAAATGGAACGACCACTGTTGAACTAGGGCAGGGTGAGATGCCGGGATGCAACATTTTACTGCAAAAATATGACGGCATCAACTTCTTACCCTCTAGCGCATTGCTTGATCAGTATGAGCCAGGTTCAGAGTTGTTCTGGACCTTTTATGGTTATGATTAGTTTTGAAATATTTATTATCTGGTACGCATTTGCAATTTCATTAAAGACTCATGGCACAACATTTCTCAGGTTTTGATGAAATTTATATTTAAGTCGCATGCATTATTTATCCAGCATAATCTAAAACAGAAAGCGATAAAATATTCGTATCCTATCATTGCTCTTTCAAGTTGAATATATATAATGTTTGGTATTTTGTCTTATGTATATGTTTCCATAGCAACAACTCAGGTACCCTATAAAATATTCGGGGGGGGGGGGGTGGCATTATTTTTTTCAAAATTAAATGATAATTTACTGACATTTTTCACATTTTTATGCAAATAAGACATCCGCATTCACATTTGAATAAAATATGTGTCCGTTGCCATGGCGGCATAAACTCAAATCGCAAAACTGAGGGCAATTTAGGACAATATCTAGAATCCTATTTTTATTAGATCATGGAGCTTTAAATGCAAGTGATGATAATTAATTAATGTATTTAGGTAGACCTTTCCTTTCATGTAAGTATGTCAGTTGCTATGGGAACAATTTTGTAAAAAATGCACATAGGTCCACTTTGAATCCTTGGTTACGGGCATCAAAGGTCAAACTATCTGATTTTTTTTATCTAAAAATGTTTAGACTTTGCTTCTCATATACAATATATGTAAAAAAAATTGTGTATTAAGTCTATTTCATTTTTTAAGGAATAGGCTTCAAATAACAGCGAAAAATGCTTAATTTTAGATTGTATGACCAAATTACTATACCAGCCATTATTAGTTTAAAAATGTTTTCTTGTATTTTGATAAAGGCCTACTTAATCTTAATTAAGATTGAATTTGATCTTTTGGAATAAAAAATAAGCGTTTTATGAAAAAATAATAAACATGAGACTCATGGGACACAACGCACTCTTACCACACTGACAAGGCATAATGATAATTATTGTATTTGTACTTTACCTGGGCAGATCCAGATTTTCGTGTTCAAATGAAAGTATCTATAGGACCATCAGGATGTGTATTAATTGATGTAAGAAAGACAACTCTTGCAAATCTAGGAAAATAAATTTCCTGTCAATTATTTTGACTTAAAAATAAAAAAATAACAAAATTGAAGGATGAAACAAGTTAAAAGAACTTAGAATGCTAAATGTGACAAAAATGCAGTAAATGAGTACACAAAATCACACATTAATAGAGTTATTAAAAGAAAAATTTAAAATATGAGCATTTCTGACAAAATCTGAAGAGACCTCAAAAACGCATCAAAAAGTTGACTTCGGAAATGGAACCAAAAATAACGCTAACAACACTTCTTAAGACATCCCTCTAGATCATTCTGATGCTTCGGTTTATGTTTACGACAGACTGATGACAGACGGACCACGGACCCACACTATGACAATAGTTCACTTGAGCTTTGCTCAGTTGAGGTACAAAAGTGACAAAAAGAAGAAAACATTTTGTTGGTAATAACAGGATTTGAACGCACTACCCTTGAGTCAATTGGGTATGCAAAACAAACCATATATACATTTTTTGAATCATTAAAAATCTTAAAGTTGTTATTTTGACAAAATTCTTTCACAGTAACATTTCTATCAATAAATATTAAAAGATAATGAGAAAAAAAAAAACTGAAAAAGGAAAAACATATTTTTCAGGTCCCACTGGGATTTGAACCGACTACCCTTCGGTCCATACATACCTATATGTATATACAATCTTTAAAAAACTCCTTAAAAATCAAAAAGTGCATATTTTGACAAAATTCTTTCACTGTTGCAATTAATTTTCTTACTATAAATATCAAATGTATATTAGCAATTTCAGGGGAGAAATTGAATACATGTATGTTAAAATGACCGTCCCCTTTCCTTCTTTGCAGTTAAAAAAATCTGAATACAATTTTTTTTCTTTTAAATTCAACAAAATTCTTTCACATAAGCAGTCCTCTAGTTTATCATGGCTAAAATGAACTAAATTGGGGTAGCAAATTTTGCCAAAAGAGAAAAGAATGAAAGAACTCTCATTTTTTTGCATTTCAATAAGTAGGTCGAAAAAATTTATCGGATATTAAAGAAATGTAAAAACTGAAAAAAATACATCCTTCCTGATAACTCAGTTGCCATTAGTTTTTCAATCCATGCTGCAGTTCTGGAGAAGTAGTTTTCTTCAAGAGGGGTACCCTTTAAGGCCTATTTCACCAAGCCCTGGATCAACCTCTGAAGGGATCCGGCCAAAATGAAAATAACGTGGTAGAGGACCTTTAGTACTTCATGCATACCAAGTTTCATCAAAATCCTTCAAGCGGTTCCAGAGGAGAAATCGAAAATGAGAAAAGTTAATGGACTAACGGACGACGGACAAACCCTTATGACAATAGCTCACGTTGAGCCGTCGGCTGAGGTGAGCTAAAATGGTTACCATGGTAGCATATATTCCCAATAACTTCATTACAGTTTTTGAAAGAGCTATTAGTGTTAGATATTATCCAACAATTATCTGTTCATCATGATGCAATTTTTTTAAAATGACTCAGAAGTTGCAAAAATTAGTAATATTATTGACCATAGTTACCGTTCCCAAGGTAACTAATACACATAACAACGAGTGGATTGATCTTGAATTTGCTAATTTTATAAAAATAAATCCATTTCCGAAACATATACACATCAACAGAGGAGAAAAATTGGAGAATACAAGCAACATTTTGAAATCAATATTTTGAAATAATGTCAGACACTGTATGTGAGATTATCTAAATGTTTAGGTCCTAATCTGTAGGATGCATAACAAATATTCAATTAATGTCATATTAAACCAAATTACAGAGCTTAAAAGATCCATTTGACCATTTTTTAAAACTTTATAGGCCGTTGCTATGGTAAACAGGTAACCTAGAAACAATTTTTCGTAAAATTTATCTTTTTTTCCATTGGACCCTACTTAAGTGTGAAATTTAATGAAAATCGGAGACCATGCGTGACAAAAATGTGTAAATGGTTACAGATAATTGTTATTAATTAGGATGAGCATGTATTGTTCATTTATAACAGTAGAAAGGATCTTGGATTTCGGGAGGTTCGAAATGCATCAGGTAACTGTTTGACTTGGATGTAAGTATTTTCATTACTTATCCAGGAATTATTACCATTATGCATTGCGGTTTTTTTTGGGGGGGAGGGGGTGTATATATTGCTCGTTGAATTTTGTTTAACTTTGTTAATTACAATTCCTGTATCTTTACCATTTATTTGTTCATGATTCTCATGATTTATCAATATTTATACACTGTTAACTTCTCCTCTTGTATCATTCTACTTGCTAAGATTGCCTCACTACACGAACAATTACATGTAATGCATCCTTTGAAGAAATTGCTGTCAAAATATCGTTGGGTCATTTATCCTTTGAAAACTGATTCAGTATTTTCTCATAAATTATACTTATTTTATTGAAATCAAACATTAATTTTTAAATTTTTAATTTCTACAATTTCGTAATTTCTCCTTTATCTCCTCAGAATAAAAAAAAACGTTTTTTAGTAAGAAACGTCGACGCCTTGGCATATTGGATAAGTCGTTGGGCCGCGGGTCGATGGACATATACTCATATATGTTCTGTGTTATTTACTAAAATTTCCTTGTCTGTGTATTGTATACATGTCTTTGGTGTTAAAAAATCAGAAACCATGTTCAAAGTTTTGGCTTATTTTCCAGATGAACAAATTATATAAATCTCTCGACAAGTAAAGACGGGATTCATTTGATGTTGAATCATGGCAATTAGTGTCTGACCAACATATGAAGATTTACTATTTTTCGACACTCTATCTGGTACAAACTGTATCTTTTTTGAGTAGCTTAAATTATATCATTTACAGTTCCTATTCTCCCATATCTTGACCTATTGCTTCATATGCCTGTCCAGCTCGTAATTCGTCAAATGGCATTAAAATAAAGAAAAATGTAATAAAGACGGTAATTTAATTTTGGCTTTTGATAATCTCCTTTACATGTAAGAAGTTTATATATTTCACTTAAGGTTTCACATTTACATAATTTTGTGTACGATTATTATTCATTAGTTTTGGATAGTATTTATTGTCATTACACATATAACGAATTTCAAGTATCAGCAAGCCATTTATCTGTATATAGATGTACTCGTGTTCTCGCAATGTTGAAACGAAAAGGAATTCTAAATGAAAATCATATTTATCTTCAATCTAGAAATTATGCAAGTGAATACTTATCTGGATTAACTTTCTTTTTACCTTGTGTTCATTTCACTGATTTATTTTTATAAATGCCAATCAGAGTTAGTTAATTCATTATTCAAAAGGGTACACTGATTTGTGTGAATTTCTGTTGCTAGCTTACATTTCACGTTCAAGTGTCTACATCTTTAATAATGTTAAACGTCTTCAAATTCAAAAAAACATTTTGTACTTATTTATCACTCCTGTGAGTGTATTTACATAATTTGAGATTTCATTGATTTTTTCAAAGGAGAAGGTACGTTATGGGCCAAAATCGGCCCTATCTGAGAAATGAGGCAAACTTTGAACAATGAAAATACAAGATTTACAGAATGTAAATCAGTTTAAATTTTGAGAATCGGATATTCCGTTGCGATTTTATAGCAATTTGAAAACACGTAGGTAAGCTTTCTGTTTCACTGACTTTGACGTCATGTGACGTTATGATCACGTCGTGATATAACGTTGTCAGATAACAAATTGCTGTATTCTTACATTATTCATAATGATTGTTTTGCTCAAGTTTTTGCCATGAAACGATTTCATGAATCCTCGAAAATCCGCGATTGATAAAATATCGTACGTCGTATTTTAACTTTATGGTTATTCTTGGAGACTGTCTCATTTTAATACTATAACTGATTCCAGAATTTAAGGGAATTACGATGTTTTTAAAAATCATATCCGTGCATATATTACACAGTCATTCAAACGAACGAAAAGACAGAGATATTACAGCTTAAATTTGAAATGGGGGATGTAGTGAATATCAGTCACAAGAAAGTCAATGAGTCTGGGAGAGCGACTAGGGTCCCTGTCCAAGGAGTCCAGGGCGTTCCTGAGGCGGCGAAAAATTATCTTGCGGCGATTGACCGTTTTGCTTGATGAAGGCAGTATTGAAATAGCCATTTGAAATCTTTATCATGGTTATTGGATTGTTATGAAAAGCTATATTTTATGATCGAAAATTATCTGATGAGCAAAGCAAGCTAGCGATTTTTAGGGGTGGGGAGGTTGGGTAACACACCCCTTGCTGTAAGGGTATGTTGACTTACTTAGTATAATTATCAGAAAAAGCCGGAGTTTCTTTTAGAGCAATTTGATATGCAAACAACAAACTGTTACGTGGCGAGCGGCCGGGAGCGAGAAAATATTTTTTCGAAAGTTCGAAATCAAAACTCAAGTATAAGCCAACCTAATGCGAATGTACCTTACTTACCGATTTTTTTTTTTTGGTGGTGGTGGCGCCCAAAACGCCCATCTAAATACGTCAATAAGCATTAATTTAAAATGAACCTTAGCTTGTTTAATAAATGTATGTTAATATATCTAGCTGCAATTAATGAATTTATTTAGTAATATACGAATAAAACATAAAATTGAAAAAATTAATAGAATAAATCTTGCGTGTACAGTTATCACAGCCGTTGTAAGAAACTGTGATAGATGGCGCCACTGAAAGAATTCGACAAAATAACGGTGAATAACAGGGGCTACAGTACACAGGGAGTACAATATAAATACGAGCCCCCCCCCCCCCCCCCCGTATAATACATAAACATTTTTTATTTATGTATTTTAAGTGGGGGATTTATTTTGTACTCTGTGTACTGTAGCCCCTGTGAGTAGATTTCGATTTATTGATGTATTTACGAGAAGTCACAAGATTGCGAGAAAGCCACCAAAAGACAGACGCAGACTATATTTTTCTTATGGCTATACTGTTCAATTCCATTTACTGATTCAATAATTTTATATACATAATAACTAATGTATACATGTATCAGGGTGATGTACTTTTCCAAAACAGTGTGTATTTAGTTTGGTTTGGTTTGGTTTTTCTTTCACCTAAACACCAAAAAATGAACAGTTTGTAATTATTTTACATTTGTATCGAATCGCCGGCATATTTTTGGATAAAAAATCGATATGCTATAATTTCATAATTAAAACGCGGACAACGTTGATGATGTTGGTGGTGCTGGGGTGGGGAGAGAGGGATTCGGAACCCCTTTAGATCAAATAGTACTGGTCGAGCAGATATTTCCGAACTGAAGGTATTTCCGAACGATTCGCTAGTTCGGTTACTTGGAGTTACTTTTTCACAATTTTGATGATACAGACGTTTAGATATTCAGAAAAATAGTCGACATGCAAAAGGAAATCTCAAAATAACTTTATTTAGTATATTTTTAGCGTTTGTTTCTAACTTTCGTCTGTTTGGGAGCTGGGGAAAGTGACGTCATTGTGTTAAGAACATATCTTGACCTAGTTTCGGAGTCATCTATTTTCCAAAAATCTATTCTTATCAACTGATCGATGAAAACCTGCATTGAGAGGGGCCCAGAGCAGAATATTCAAGAAAAAGTGTACAAATTTCATGTGTTAGAATACCAAAATCATTGGAAATAAGTAAGAAATAAACGTATCTCATCATGGTTCAGAAAGTCGCTTTAGAAATAAAATTTGTAAAAGTTTTATGATATATGTTGACATAGAATTCTTCAATAAGGATAAAAGGATAAAATAACAAAGTTTTGAAACATTTGATTTATATTTGACCCCATGAGGGACTAAAATGCAAATCGTTCGGAAATACCTTTAGTAACTTCCGTAAAATTGCCGTTAAAAGGGTGTGTTAAAATACCCTCAAATCAGCATTTACAGGTCGATTTTCAAAATTATTTTTACATAGGCATCTGTATAAAGGTGAAGCATTATTTGTTCTGAGTTTCATGGTGATCGGACGTACAGAAGCCGAGTTATTGACGAAAAACCGCAAAAATCGTTCGGAATTATCTGCTTGACCAGTACGGCACACACGTTATTTTCAAAAGATGCTGCGCTTTCCTCAAAAACCCCTACATTTCACTTTGGTCAATTAATAGGGGCACTAAGAGTAATAAAACCGAAAAAGACACGAATAGAGGACTTGTTCTGAAAAAAAAAAAAAAAAACCAATTCAACGTCTCGCTATCGCTCGCAATTTTTTGTATTAACATATCATTAATCAAGTACAATGACGTGAAAATTCAAGGTTTTAGTACTATGATGTGGAAATTAAAGAATGTAAGCTTTTGCTCGCTGTTTAGACCGCCAGTCATCTGTTTTATTTATACATGTAATGAAAAATAGAACTGACAGTCATTAATCAAGGACTTTATTTTCTGGTGTGTAACCCCCCCCCCCCCCCTTTTTTTTCCTATTCAGAAAAATTCGGACTTACGGACCAATCATGAAATAGAATCCTGGATCCGCCCATGATCTTGACCGTCTACAGAGATTTGTCGGGTTGATCATGCCAATAGAATGCGAGGCGAAGCAGAGCCTTCTATATATGGGCTTGATCTCCGTGGGCGGTCAGTTACAAACCTAATTACTGCAACGCATAGTTTTTTTTTTGGGGGGGGGGGGTGTTTTGTTTTGTTTTTTGTTTGTTTGTTGCTGAAAATTTCTGTTTCTGACTCCTTTTATGTACATGCGAATTTATTTATACGGAAATAGCTGAATTGCCGACGGTCTACACAAAGGAGCTGTTAAAATAAGGCGTAAAATCTGCCCTGAAAAGTGGAATTTTGAAAATTGAAATTTCAAGAACTTTTTATTTTTTAAAATGTATACCTATACGGCATCCCATCAGAATATGCAGTTATTTTTCATCTGTTTTGCATAATATTGCTAGTTTTGGGGTCAAAACTTATCTTTTTCTCATAGAAATAACAGAAAGCCACTTTTACTGGAGGTGTGTATCCATGATACATTTTTTTTTTTTTGCAAAGTGCGGTTCTGTATCTCCGGGGGGAACACTTCCCCAGATACGAAAAACAAAAAATGGAAAGGGGAGGGGTGCATACTTAAGAATCGACATTTTTTTACCACAAAAGTAAAATTGGAAGAATTCTCAAATACGAGTACATGTGTGTTACTTTGACCTTGCATGTGACTGCATTTTCTTTAATCCCTATCAGTTATAGTGGATTCGTGATCCTCGAATCAACGAATCTAAATTCTGATTAACTAGCTCGGTTTATTTGTAATATTTTACTCCTAAAATTTAAGTTATTTTACCGGCGGAGATTTTATTTATTTATTTTTTTTTACTACAAACGTTTATAAATCAAACCGAAATTTTAAGAGAAAACCGATTCCTGATTTTTAAAATATGTCACACCAGTGCATGCACCTGCGGTGTCAATCAAATGACGTCATTATAATGACGTCATAACGCCGTGCCGCCGTGGTCCATGTATTTTCCATATACATTCTACGCAAGACAAATCATTAATTTTCAACTAGAGCAAGAGCGTCTGCTACTAATTTTTCAACTTTAATCGACAGATATGGAGGTTATTGATTCATTTTTCTACTTTTATTTTTAGCAGATCGTCTTGCTCTATATGGAATTCTCGAAAATGTATGTGAATTTCTAGAGAAAAATCCGGATTTCTTAATCCTTCCTTGGTTTGATGAGCTATAATTTCGTTGGGGTGCATCAAGATGAAAAGCGCTTTTTATGTATATATGTAATTGATCTTGTAGATAAATAAAATAAACACAGTTGATCAATTTTCACGATTTGAATTTCTCAGGAAACAACAGGGCCGATATGGGGTCTTAATGTACCTCCTCCTTTGTAAATAGTTTGGTAAGATAGTTGTTCAGTCTGCAGGCGAGTGCCTAATTTTAAGTTAATTTTCGCCAGTTTTTACATTTTGCTTTATCATTTTTAAACTAATTTCCTTAATTTCTTAACAGTTTCTTTTAAATCTTGTCAACATTGTGAATTATCATAAGTATTTGTATATAAACTATTTGATTATAATTTTACTTGTACGTTAGAGGGTCCATGTTGTATTTATTATTGTATGCACAATGTTACCATTACCTTTATTTGTGATTTACTTTATGCGTCATTGAACTTAATATTCAATCTACTTACTTTTTTATGTCATTTGTTCAATGTTCACCTGGAATTCTTGCAATAAAGATGTAAACTTAATTCTGGATCTGTTAATCTTTAACAGATCCATATTCATAAAGTAGTCGTCACCATAATTACCATCAAACAAGCGTGGTCGAAATTTGCTCGTAGGTGACAAGTAACTGAATTCTTCATTCTCTTTCATAAGATTTTAACTGAATACGTGATTAATGTGAATAATGACTATATCCGCATGCAAAATCGATCATACAATCAAAAAATGATGTACCGAAGGCATACAAAATCAGAATAAAACATGAACAAAAGCAAACAAACGAAAACATCCACCACGTGGAATGAAGCGAACTCCCAATATGGAAGTGAAACCAGGTGCCAAGAAAGAAAAAACATCTCCATTTTGCATGCAACACCCGTCTTTTGTGTCAAGGGCTACAGGTTTTTATTGAACGTAAAAAGTCGGGGTTAAAGGAAAGGTTTGATATTGCTTAATTCACATGTCATGATATCTAATCCACTTAATACTGGTGCATGATACGCAAATGTATCAGTTCTTAAATGATGCGTTTTAATTTAAAGACGTTAACATTTGTACCACTTGGTGAGTGTCACTGCTGGTGGAAAAGGAGTCTACGAGGGCACGCATAGCCAAGCTCGATTTCACTTCGGTTGATCGTTTCTTCAACGAATTCGATAATTTCTGTTTACAAAATTTCTTGAAATTTCTAAAACGTGGGTCCTGAAGTATCAACTCCCATCCTTCCTGCTACGTTTTCGATATTTTAATGATAGAACAAAGGAGGGAATCTCCAAGAACACCAAGTTGCAGCACCCACAGCAAAACCCAAAACACCCAAATGCAAAGCTCAGAGCAGACAAGCACAGGCAGAGGCGCAAAAGGGACAAGGAACGTCTACACACAACACAGAAAAATAAAATAAAAAAGACTACACATAAACCAACGAGACAAATGGGCAACCGGTGCCGACTTAGGACGGCCATCACCCACGGAAATAACAGAAGATGTAGTTAGTTATCCTTGATTACGTTCGCACAACCCTCCCACTGTTCCGATTACCCAGAGGTCTAGAAGAACGTTCATTTGTGGTGTAAAATAACCTCCTCACTGTAAAATGACCACGCACAAACAAGACCCGAAAAAACAGGGGCCAAAGCATCACATATGAATATGTAAATGATATAAAAAGAGGACGTATATAACAATTCTTGCTCTGTCGGCGCGAGCTTATTTAGAACTTTAACATTGTTTGGTCATATTAAATTGTTAAGATTAAGGATCACTGACGAGGGTTTAGTACCCGAAACGTGCATGTCTGGTCCACGTTATAAATTTATCAGTTCTTAAATGATGGTATTCCATTTGAAGACATTAACATGTATGAAGAATACGGGCAATTAATTCAAAAGCCTGCAAGTTTAAAATTTAGACACAACAACAACACTCACTATAGAGCACAAAATGGAACATCGACGGACCCCTAGCAAGCTAGGGTTGGACCAAGTGCTTGGGAGGAGTAAGCATTCCCTGTTTTGCTAGCCGCACCCGCCGTAAATGCTCATGAACGAATATAAAAGAAAAACTACAGAATGTGCACTGTCCGAGGTCATATCTATGTAGAAAATCATTCCAAGGAATGCATGTGTCGCCTGCGAAACATAGCGACACTCAGGAATCACTTTTATAGGGTGTGATATCCAAGTGTGACAGACAGACGGACATACATACAGACATACGGACAACGGACAGAGCTATCCCTAGGTGTCGCTATGCTTCGCAGGCGACACAAAAATGCTATGGCGACCATGTTATGGAAAAATCATAACACTCACCGTCAAACCCCTCGCGGGGAACTTTTTTTACCAGCTCAACAAAGGGCATACGTGTGACACAGATGAGATAAAGAATATCTTGACAGCAATCATAACAGCATTCACAAAAGAACACTAAACGGAGCATAGACGGACCCCTATGAAACTCGAAGGACAAATCTTCCTTCTCAAACAATCTTCAGAAACAAAAGAAATGAAAATAAATATCCGGTTCAAATAAATTGAATAACATCAATAGGAAAGAGAGCTCACACATTATGCCATAGTCAGCTTGAGTGGTCTATTTCTGAATCTAACTGTTCCGAAACGATTCACAAGATGCACCTAAAGATATTAAGGAATTTTATAACTTTAAGTCTCAATTCTTTCATCTTACAGAGATGAGAAAGAACTTATTGAATGACTATAATACACGTGGAGAATATGCTTTATACCTGCTATCACTTCGGAATTTTGTTCATTCCGAGGTTCGCAACCGTTCCTGTAGAAAATCTAATGATTTTGCCTTGCCGTCACGACCATGAGACTGAATAACTGATACTTCTTAGACTGAACTGGTACTTCTGTAATGTTTATTATAATGAAATTATGATAATAAAGATATCTTTCCTATGAAAGCAAGATAATAATATGAAATGCCAATGAAAAACTATTTAACTATTATAAGTCATAAACATCGTCTCATCAGCTTCATATTTACAATTTGATTGCTTTCAAATGAGTTTTAACAAGAAGAAATATAAATACCTGAAATACATAATTCCTAATTGAATACTTTGAAAATAGTCATTTGGGAAATATTTATGATTCTATCTATTATTTTATACTCTTCCTTTCACAGCATTAAATGACATGCATTAAATTTAGGGTCAGGGTTAGGGTCATCATAAAGTTGAGTATTCTTTATGGGAGGGTTATGCGCACGTAATCCAGGATAACAATGCCTTCTGCTATTTCCGTGGCAGATGGCCGTCCTAAGTCGGCACCGGTTGTCCATTGGTCTCGTTGGTTTATGTGTAGTCCTTTGTGTTTGATGTTTCTATGTTGTGCGTTGACGTTCCTTGTCCCTTACGCGTCTCTTTCTGTGCTTGTCTGCTTTGTGTTTTTGCATTGGGTGTTTTGGGGTTTTGCTGTTGGTGCTACAACCTGGTGTTGTTGGAGATCCCCTCCTTTGTCCAGCACAATTTTATCAAAATATACCTTCTGTCTTCTTCCTGTAGAAATATGTTACATTTTGACTACGTTTGATGAAATGCATCCTCGGATGGTCCCCACTTTGCTCTGCATGATCATAGTGATAGGAAATATGAGGGAAGAATTCTTTGACAAATGGATTTGGAACTGTGAGAACTCTACTCCTGCACTATCTGTTAAAATGAATGGAATGATAAATTGCGCCCTAACATGTACTGCTGCTGTTTACTGTAAGACATTCTCTTCTATAAGAGAAAGTGATGTTTGTTATTTGTAGTCTGGAGTCAGCGTGTTGTGGTGCCTCCACTACAGGATTGAGTGGTAAATACAACATCATGTTTCAATGCAGATGTACAATTTGTCTGCTTGTCCGAGTTTCCATTTTTCCGTAAGAAACCTGTTTTTTTATTTTTTATTTTTCGAGTTTTTGTGTTTGATATTCATTCGCTATTAGAAATTTATTAAAAAGTGCATATTTTTACTTTACCGTTGATAGTTTGACGGTGTTAATACTTGTATAAATCTTGTGGCATTGTTTTCAACTTTTATTTTTCAATGTTGAGTGTAACTTCAAAACATCGAAGTACGACATCTACGGGAATCTAAATACTTCATCATGAAACATTTCCCTACCGTAGTACTTCACCTGGTCCCACCTCTAGCTTGCTAGGGGTCCGCCGATGCTCAATTTTGAGCTCTATTGTGAGTGCTGTTGAGATTATCGCCAGGATCTTATTTAACTCATTAGCACCATTTCTGTGTTTGATTTGTTCACAACCAGACGAAATGATAGTGATCCAGAAGTCAGGACAAGTTTGTTGCAAAGGAATATGTCTCGATAAACGAATCTTCCGGATACCAGTTACTGAATCCTTTATATATCATTAATGCGGTTTTGACCAATACATTCGTATTACGCGAGGTTTGATAATTGTCATACGGTTTTAAGAGAAAGGAGAGGACCTCTATCAACACTAGGTTGCAGCACCCACAGCTAAACCCCGAAACACCCAGTGCAAAAAAACACAGAACAGATACCCGAAGAAAGAGACACAAAAGGAACAAGGAACACCAACTCACACCATAGAAACATAATACATAAAAGACCATACGTAAACCAACGAGACCAATTGGCAACCGGTGCCGACATTGGACGCCCATCTGCCACGTAATGAGTTAAAGAAGATCCTGACGATAATCTCAACAGCACTCACAGTAGAGCACAAAATTAAACATCGACGGACCCCTAGCAAGCTAGAGGTGGGACCAGGTGCCCGGGAGGAGTAAGCATCCCCTGTTGGCTAGACGCACCCGCCGTCGATGTTTATGAAGCATGGAAATGAAAATATATAAAATGCCATTAGCAGACGGTGTGGTTATCCTGGATTACGTGCGCACAACCCTCCCACTATTTCGATTTCCCATAGGTCTCGAAGAACGCACAATTATGGTGTTAAACAGCATCCTCACTGTTAGATGACCACACACAAAAAAGACCACAAAACGCAGGGATCCAAGCAACACAGATGAATATGTAAATTGATATAAAAAGAGGACGTGCGTAATACAGTCCGTGCTCTGCCGGCTGTAGCGAATTCATATATTTTAACATCCGAAGAAAACGGAAGCCGATTAGTGCCATCCTAAAGGAAATTTCTAAGTCGTTATGACGACGCTGTATGTAATTAGGACTTTGTTTATTATAATTTCCACTATAACCAACACGGGCCTTGAATTCTGCCTTCCTGTAAGGATAGATTGAATTCTGTATTGCAGCTAGGGAGATCTCAGGAATGATATGCAAGGAAAAACAAGTTGGCCTATACCTCTAACCCGGCAAACCTTTTCTCCTTGCTGAATAAGAAAAATGAACTCACTCACCCATTCCTTTAATCAGACAATAATCATGAAAAATAAATCTCTGAAAAATAGCATCGTATAAATATACATGTACAGCTATTATATAAAAAGAGTCCACACATGTGATGAAAGAAAGAAAAAAAAAGAGATTATAATGGAAATCTTTAAAAAGGCATAAAATGTGTCACAAATTCACCTCAAAAGGGAAAGATATTAAGATATATGTAGTTACGACATAGTTAATTCGTAATTATAAGTTCAAGATAACTAAGTCGGAATATCGAGATAGCTAGGTTAAAAACATATCAAGTCGTAACTACGAGACCATGTTGTAATTACGAGATGCCTAAGTCGTAATTACGACATATTGTTATGGTAGCTGTATAGTGCAAAACGAAACAAAAACATATGAAACAAATCTAATCAAAACAAAACTGAATTATATTGAACACTTGATTGACCAGGTATGGTAACATTAGAATCTTCCTTTCCAGCCTTCTTTAAAATATTTATCAACTAAAGGTATGTTGATGATGCATCTGGAAATACTTTGTGTGATGTAGGAACAGATACTGGTCATATGACAAATTTGACTAAGATGAGCGCTGTCATCTCTGATGACAGTATGTTTAGACAGATGGGGGCATAAACCAGCCGTTTTATCAGACCTGAAATCCTTCACTTGCTGAAGATGTATATCTGTTGAATTTGGTTTCTGAACATGTTAAAATACCTGAGATTAATGGTTTTATAATAACTGTAGAAAACATGTATTATAATCATGCATGTCTCTGTTTTATCAAAATGGAATGATGTCTGCCTTTCAACAAGATTTGCATTCGTCAATGAAATTGCTAATAGTTCGGATATCTAGTATATTCGTTCTGCTAAAATAAGTTCACATTTGCTATTTTGAAATAATTCAAAATTAACGATAAATATTAATTTAATTATAATATGTACTTTCGTTTTGATTCAAGGATTTATTTTTTAACAGTTTGGAAAATACTTTCGATTTGTTACATGGCCGTGGTGTAGAAGCGTTTATGGCATTTTTGGCGTATATTTGAGCCTTCTTAAACTTTTTAAAAATCCAAACTGACCTATAAAGATTTGAATTATCGAACGGTATGCGGTTAGTACATTTCATTATTCTTTTTAATTCTAGTTATGAGTTAGATTATAGTAACTAGTATCAATGATGTCAATGCTATGTAATATTAGTCATTAGGTTTGTTACTGACTGTCTACAGAGATTTGTCGGGTTGATCAAGCCAATAGAAGGCGAGGAGAAGGAAAATAAACATACATAGTCACTGTGATTAAAATATACATGCATGCCAAGATGGTAATGTATCTTGTCACATGTACATGCACAAAAGAGAGGTGAACAAGAGGGACTTTAAAAAGCTTTGAAAAATTTAATATGTTATAAGCCTCGGATCACTGATATTTAAATTAAATCCAATGTTAAATATATATGCCCATTTTCCCGCTTGCTTTAAAATATGTTTTAAACAAAATTTGTAGATGACAAAAAATAATAATATTTGAGGAGAGAGACGTGAAGGTTCCGATCGCTGTACCCTGTACCATGTTTTGCAAATTATTTGAACATGTTTATCATGTTTATATTATGTTAATTACCGGTCACATGAACCACGTTGAATAAGGAGCAATTTTTCGGCATAAACACCCACTGCGACGTTCATTACAAAAACTTCGCAATTGTCTGCACGAATCGATAAATACTCCAATTGATACTGTATTTAATCGATATGATATAGAAATATATATCAGAAAATTAAATGTTGTAAATTTTGTTTCAACCATATCCCCCTCCCCCGACCAATGCCCCCCCCCCTCCCTCTAAGCCTGTCCTTCACTTCGTATCATGGGACTTACAATTCAAGACGGTTCTGTCTAATACGTTACTCTGAAGTTTGCGCTTTGTAAGTAATGATTATTGTGACCGAGTATCTCTATCATATTGATACCATGACCTGTTAGGATAAGTACTAAAAATACCACAATGAAGCCGTGACCCAGTGTCATTTTGCTACTGAATGGTTTCATAGGAATTCGTCTGTTGATAGCGAATAATTGTAAAGGAGTTTTAAATATGTGTGTTACCATTTGACATCTAACGTATAACTTGAATATATCTCTCTAATCAATGTTTTAAAAGACGATTCTATTCTCGGGTACACACGACCTGGTTGAACGGTGGAAATTTTCATTTGCATACAGTAAACATTCATATCGTAATCAACCAAACGTTTGAATGGATTTTGAGTTGTCAAACGTGTAGGAAGCCACGCGTATATGTTACAAGAAATAAGTGTCATCAGGGATTTCATGTTATTCTTGAAATTTCGGAATTTCGTGTAATCCCTTTATTAATTAATGTGAATAAAGGAAAAACTTTTTTTTGTGCGAGTAGTTAGAAAATAAATATCAATACACCAAAAATATTTATTTTTCTTTTTTTCCTTGCCTTTTAGACTATAAAAGGTTTATCTTATCTTACAAGATTTCTTAAATGTTCTGTCTGATGAGTGCTGTAGCAGGTAGGTAGGATGAGTGAAAACACGGAAGTATTTGTTCTTTTCGTCTATGATAGTTTGGCGTATTTCATACTTTGCGTTAGATGACTGCCAAAAAAGGGGGTGGGAGTAACCGGCAAGGCAAGTGGACACAGAAATACTTGTTCTTTTGGCTTAGACCGGAAGATATTAGATTGGAGGATAGGGTCCAGTCAGATTTACGGAAAATTTCGATTACAATCTAGTTTCAACGAACTCAGTAGACAGTGTTCATCTACATATCCATTTGTCCGTTGCGTGTCTTTCGGTTTCTTATATATAAAGGAGGCAGGGGATCTTAAACACTATTCTGTTGCAGCACCCACAGCAAAACATCTCATGCAAAAACACAGGATAGGTACACACAGAAAGAGTGGTAAAAGAAACAAAGAACAGCAAATCACATCATAGAAACATCAAACATTAATGAAATAGCATAAACCAATGAGACCAATGGGCAATCGGTACCGACTTAGGACGGCCATCTGTCAAGCCAGTAGCAGATATGATTATCCGGATTACCTATGCACAAAACCCTCCTATTTTCCCGACTTCCAAGAGCTCTCGAAGAACGCACATATGTTGTGTAAAATAACCTCCTCACTGTAAGATGACCATACAAACACAGGGCCCCAAAGCAACACACAGATGGATATACAAGTAACGAGTGGCGAATTTATGTAAACTATAGGTACATACAAGAGCTTTGATATTTCATATGTGTATTATTCGCCAGTGATAGGACATTGCACTGAATACTGTAGTCACATCTGAACGAAAAGATTATAACGAATCTTCTGATACATAAATCTTTAACCCTAATCAATTTTATCATTTAAAGGAGGGAATCGCTGGAGAAAGAATGGAAGTTTTGGGCTAAAGTCAAGTCCCTATTCTAACAGCTTAACAGTGATAAGGTAACCGACTTCAAAAGTCAACTGAATTAACCATGTTAACTCACCTCGAAGTAGAGAGGGTTCTGCTATCGCACCGTCGTCGGTGTCGGCGTCCGCACTGTGGATTATACAAAGCGGGACAGGTCCATTTACAAGTCCTACATCAACCAAATGTGCATGGATGATGCATCTGAGAATGCTTACCACAATGCATGGTACGGAGACTGCATCTGACCTTCATTTCACGCTTGAGTTAGCAGGTAAGGTAAAATAAGACATCCATTCCAGCTTTACATAAAGTTCTACATCAACCGAACTTGCGTGAATGATGCATCTGAGGATGCTTACTACCATATAAGGTACGGAGGCTGCATCTGACCCAAACTTCATGCTTGAGTGAGCAGGCTAGGTCAAATGGACAGGTCAATTTTTGCATTACTATTAGTCCTACATCAACCAAACTTGCATTTCCATACTCGGTCTATTTTTAGTTTAGATCAATAAGAAAACTTGTGTGGATGATGCCTTTAGAATGCTAGCTGCAATGCACTGTACAGGTGCTGCATCTGACCTATATTTCACACTTGATTTACGAGGAATGGTAAAATTAGAATCATCCTTTCCAGCCTTCTTTTACATTCTCATCAACCAAACGTATATTGATGATGCATCTGGAAATACTTTGTGCAATGACAGATGCTGGTCATGCAACGATGTTGCATTCTAGGTGAGCGCTGTCATCTCTGAGGGCACTATGTTTAGACAGATGAGGGTTATTAACCAGCCGTTATATCAGACTTGAAACCCGAGGAGGGATCACTTCCTGAAGTATATCTGTGGCATTTTGTTTCTGAACATGTTAAAATATCTGAGATTATTTGTTTTATAATAACTGTGAAATATATGTATTATATGCATGTCTCTGTTTTGTCAAAATGGATTGAGATCAACAAGATTTGCATGCGTCTATGCCATTTCTAATGTTTCGGAAATCTAGTGTATCAGTTCTACTAAAATGAGATTATATTTGCTATTCTGGAAATAATTCAAGATTAACGATACACATTAATTTCATTAAAATATGTACTTTCTTTTTGATTCAAGGAGTTATTTTTAACATTTTGGAAAATACTTTCGATTTGTTTCAAGGTCTAGGTGTAGAGGCGTTGATGGCATTTTGTGCAGTAATTTAAGCCTTCTAAAACTTTTTTTTTAAATCCAAACTGACTTATGTTAATATCGAATGGTAAGCAGTTAGTACATTTCCATTATTTTTTTAGTTCCATGTTTCAGTTAGATTATAGTAACTAGTATCATTGATATCAATTATATGTTTATAATATACAGTCAAACCTGTCTTAAAGTGACCCTCTTTTTAGCGACTTCCTGCTTTATGTGACCTTTATTATTCCTCCCGAGCAATTTTCCTATCAAATAAACCTGTATATAGCGACAACCTGTCTAACGCGACAACGACCGTGATTTTTCTGTCCCGTACCCAATTCCGAACCTGTATATTACGACTTTTAGTGTTGCAGAGGACCCAAACTACATATTAATATTTTACATTAAATATCTTCATCAGTGTCTTTCATAATTAAATATTCTGTGATCGATAAAATCTGATATGATTTTAAATGTGCAATACGATTCATCAATAAATACACTAATTGATATATGCAGGGATTCATTTTATGGTATTGCTCTTATACTACAAAAATTTTGTTGGTAAAAGTCAAATAAGCTTGAACCTGTATTCAGTGACCACCTGTCTTATGTGACCTTTTTTCTGTCGGCCTTTGCAAAGTCACATAAGACAGGTTTGACTGTACTGACTCCCAAAAGAAACGATACGTGTTTGTATTCCAAACAATTTTCAATCAATATTTGAAATATGTGGATTTTTATGATAAAATTGTTAAGTAAGTCTAGTTACTTCAATAAACGCAATATCTTAGCTGTTCATTCATCCAGAACGCCAATATAAATATTTTCATAATTTGCACGAGCTATGCAGTACCACGATATCGCGGTTTAATCCAGGTGAATTAATCAACGTTTTGGATAGAAAAAGATCTTACAAAACAAAAATCACAAAATTTTCAAAATTTCTCGCCCGATAAAGTGTCAAAATCAATCAAAGAACAGCGACGTCAAGCAGTTGGAATGTTAGAAACAGGTCTGCGTCAATCTGACGTTGCAATGCGTTGCCGCGTAATTCAGAGAAACGCAAATCATTATTTTGCGTTAAGCTATCCGTCACAGGATGATTTGATCATTCATCGGCCTTTAAGACCATGTATAAGCACCACTACCCAATGTGACGTCACGTCTACGTAATCTCTCTACGGCTCACCCAACAGTAGCGTAAACGTGCCAACAATAGAGTAAATGTAAGAGGTATCGGT
Source organism: Pinctada imbricata (assembly GCA_033119305.1). Classification (NCBI taxonomy): domain Eukaryota; kingdom Metazoa; phylum Mollusca; class Bivalvia; order Pterioida; family Pteriidae; genus Pinctada; species Pinctada imbricata. Next base: position 26,427,904 of record VSWD01000003.1, on the reverse strand, counting down.
AGGAGACCTGCAGAAAATGGAATCAAGACTTTGTGTTCCTGCAATGGAATCTAATTTACCAAAATTGCACAAATTTGGGTTTTTTATAATGCAATCTTTGCTTTTAGCAAAGGTATTGCGTAATGGTCATGTGATGAAATGAACATTTGTTTCAAGAAATGTCCTGTTCATGATCTGAATTTGAATCATACAAAAATTTATAAATGTGCGTTTTTATGTAGTAAATTTATTTCAATTTATTTATATGTAACATTTCTTTTGGGAGTCAGTATATTAGTTATTAGGTTTGTTACTGACTGTCTACAGGGATTTGTCGGGTCAATCAAGCCCACAGAAGGCACGGTGAATCAAAATAAATATACGTAGTGATTAAAATGTACATGTATGTCAAGGTGGTAACTTAATGTATCTTGTAGATTGATAGGAATTTTGCTGGAACCGTTGAGATTGGGACTGAGTCAGTTATTGATATCTGTTATTTTTTAATTGTCTATCAGGTAAGCTACATGTACTTGTGATATTTTCATATACCGGTGTCATATAGTGAAGCTTTACCATAGAGATCCTTCCCTCTGAGGATTTTCTATAATAGAGAGGCTTTCCCCTTTGTTACTATAGAAAACCTCCCCCTTATTTAGGGAGATGGCCTCACATAAGACGACCCGTCTTGTTGCCAGATCCCATTATATTACTCTGTAAAATTATTTTATCATTTATGCAATTATCAGAATAAGTACTGTTTAAACCAAAACCTGCCCCATACCGTTTTTGTATGACTTTAACTTTTCTCTCTGATACAATTTTTCTCGTCCAGTGATTGAATTATACATCATGAACATGAAAAATATCTATCACATGCATTTTGGTCATTTTATAAGGGTTTTGATAGTCAGGAAATAAGTGTAAAAATTATTTAAGTCAGGATGGCGACTTTTAACACAAATGAGGTAAAAGAAAGATGGATATATCGACATGTAGAGGAATAACTCCAATAACTATTTAGACCAAAAAATCAAAATTTGCCCGTCCATTTGTTTGCTATAGACATCATTTTTGTTGGGGGTTATATGAACATTTTCGTCTGTTCAAAGAATACTGTATCATACATTTACATACCTCTGCAATACAAGGAGTGTAAAAAATCATATTTATCCTGATTTCTTTGGATTCTTATAGCTTGAATATGAATTAAAAGCTATTTTGAGAAATTCTGATAAAACAAAAAACTATGGAAACAACTCGCAATTTTTATTAATAGCTAGATGGTCTACAGTTGAACTTTATTTTACTACATATAGAGCTATAGCATTGTTTTATCCTAAAGCAGTCATTGTTTTTTAGTAAAATGAACGTTTCTATAAATGGCATAATACTGTATGCAAAGATCAACATTTTGACACTAAAACAGAGAGTTTTACCCGAAGTTCGAATTTCTAATTATCTCACTTTCAAAGAGTGTAATGAATAGTATATATTCTTACGTTTTCATATTTGGTACGTAGCAGAACTCATGCGAAGATGATTTTTTTTCCTATTCTCGGCGATTTTTTGTTCCCAAAATACCCATTCAGTAATGAAAATTTCAAGGAGTATTAATCTTTTTCTGAAATAAAGAAAGAACCTGAACTTATATCTTTTATCGTTTATATCTGTTTCAAGTATAGCATGAAATGAAAATAAAATTATCTTCCTGTATTCGTAACCCTTACCTCATTCTCATAAATTTTCAGTTTTCCGGACTTCTCTTTCATGGTATTATTGAAATTATATCTGGTATGTGAATATATCTCAGTGTCATACAGATCAAATTTGTATTTCAATTTGATTGACCTTTTTACAGGAGTTATGACCTTGGAAAAAATCTAGTGAATTTCTGAGTTTTCCGGGGTTTTTTCCACGTTATTTCAGATAATGAAAAAGTTAAATGTGAATACATCATAGTCTGGTCACATGAAAACCTCACTTTATGACAAACGTGAGGACTTCAATTTCAGCATTACAAGCATTCCTTTTCCGAGTAGCAACATCCCTTCATCGCCTGCTTATGGCGTGTTCTTATCTCAGTTGATACTTTATGCCAGAGCAAGTACCAAATATACGGATTTTTTTTTTCTGAGAGCTAGGCGTCTTTCAGAAAAGCCTCTCAGTCAGGGAAATCTTTGTGACCGACTTACATCGTCACTGAGGAAGTTCTACGGTCGATATGGGAAACTCGTCATACACTATGATGTCCCTTTCTCCAGAATGGTGGATGATATTAATATTCTGTCATAGACCATTTGAACCATCCAATCAAAGATTGTACTCTATGTCTTCCGAAATGGAAGTAACCGGATGTGACAGTTCTACCGAACTGACGCGGCGGGTGTTGCATGCAAGCAGGAGATGCTTTCTATTCCTGGGCACCTGGTCTCACTCCCATATCGGAAGTTTGCTTATTTTCATATGGTGGAGGTTTTTATTTGTTTGCTTTGGTTCCTGTTTCATCCTGATTTTTTATGCTTTCGGTTTCTGATTTTTTTAATTATCGATTTTGTGCTGTATACAGGGATATGGTCATTATCCATATTTGTCATTGAATAAAACTTGTACATGTATCATATACTGTTGTGTACACTGTTGTCGCACTATATTTGTCATTATAAAGATCAAGTTAGAGTTTGTTTTCGATTGACCCATTTATACAGGAGTTATCCCCCCTGGACTTTTCTTGGCTGTTGTTGTAGATGTTTAGCTGATTTTTTGTATGTTGATATATTATATTATGATACAGATTAAGTTGATTTTTCTGTTCTTACAAAAGGTATGGCCTCGCAGCAGATTTCATGATATTTTCTGTTTCCAGACCTTTTTTAACACACATATTGAACTTATTTGGATATGGAATTCATTTTTTGGTACAGGTCAAGGCAGAGTTGTAGGACATGGGTTAATGCCGGTAGGGGACGTGTAATGGTGATTGTGATATTCCATGTTCTTCAAGGAAAGAATAAACTATACTTTATACATTGATGCCGATATTAAGTCGGCATTTTGATATGATATGTGCTTCAAACTTTTGTAAAATGGCTCAGAATCGACGGATAAAGCCCCCTTGGGACTTGAATTGTCCCATTTACTTAATCATTTCAACCTACTACTAAGTTGGATCTATGAGGATTGTTTAATCAACAGATATTTTTAGTATCTTATCACAATCATTTATCTTCTGTTTCTCTTTGCATGTACATTATGTTAGCTGTAAATTGCAAGGATAGCGCAAACCAATTACACAATGAAGAGCCAGCTGATCATTATTTTCGCAATATTCCATCCTACCATATCTATGTTTGTGAAGGAGTGTCCTGTAACTAGTTCAGGACGGATGTCTGCATCAACGAGGATGCTCTGTAATGATACTTTCTTATACCACTGTCTGCTGGACGATAAAGGCAACTTGACGGAAATTTGTCGACCGTTTTCATGGATGTCAAATGGTAACTTTTTACTTATTATTTTATCATTTTATAATCATGAGAATAATGGCAGATATGAAAGTGAAATTTAAGTTTTACAATGTATATAACTATGTATAACAGAGTCGTAAGGGTTAATAATGACAAAACAGTCCACCATATATTGACTTTGTTAAGAGGGTTAACAAGGTTAACCTCTAAGGCCGACACTATTACCATGAAGTGTTGGGTAAATTTTATAATGATTGTTGATTCGTTATAAATATTACTCCTTTAAAATATTAACTAAAGTTAAGAAAAGGATGCTTGATATGCATCGAGTCCAAGAGTAAATGAACACCAAAAACCGAGCATTTTCATAGACTCTCGGGTTTGATGAGATGTGGAGTAAGAATTCTTTTTCAAAAAGTCCGTCAACAATACACATCTATTGGGGGCAATCCGTGTTATTGAATCTGACTGAATAATCTAATTGGCTTATGGGCCTGATGTTCTTGATGGTCTGCATAAAATTCCTTTAAAAATGACTTTGTACTCTCTGTAAAGTAAATGTATAAATCTAAATTCAAAAAATAAAAGAATGCGCTATTGAAATGAATTTCGGTGGCTCCGCTTGAAGCATCACTGATGAGAATTACATATTCGAAACACGTGTCTGGTGCAGTAAAAAATCGGTTCGAAATAGAGTTGGAACACTTCCGTAATATTCGAAATGTTAGGTAAAAGTAGACCGTATATCTTGTTTAATTTATGGGTATAAAGTTTGTTAATACGATTTCATAGAGATTTCTAGAATTATTGCACTTTTCATAAAATTATAAACAGCTGCTGTAGAGAAAACGAAAAGATGCTAATTCCAATCATCTTTTGATTGTCATTTTCTTAGCATATATGGTTCAAAGAACAATTTTGAAACGGACGTTGACTATAAGCTTCGCCCGAACAAAGACCTCTGTGTATCCGTATAGGTATAAGGTTTTCGTCAGTATAATCCAGACAACCACGCCTATCTCTCTTACATAATGGATGACTGATCAAAATCGGCATTGGATGGCCAAAGGTCCAAGTAAACTGCAAGGTGCACAAATAGACCAACGATTAAGAATTAACTTTCCACAAGTTGTGGTTTTGGAGAAATTGTGACTGTTAAGAAAGGATGTATGAATTGTTATTCGCGTTTTATGATTTGGTGCGTCTGCATTTATTGTTTTTGTATTGTTACCTGTTGTTTTCGTTCAGTTGTATCGTCTTATGTTTCTAGCAACCTGCCGATGTGTTCCACAGTGGTCACTGCAAGTTGGTCTTCTTGCGATCTTTTCCTCTCAATGTAGAGAAGGTCGAAAAATGTTGAATTTAACAAAAGGTTATACGCCATACGGTATCACATTTATGACATGAATATATACTGATATATTCCTTACATGTTTTCTTTAACTTATTTTGATTCGAAACTGACATTGCAATTTAAGTTACGTATAAGTACATGCTTACCTTTAATATCACAATTTAGGATGTCCAGAATCATTGCAATTTCAAGTTATATTGTTTTTATATAAGTTTTCATTTCATACAGGCGACTGTCCAGTTTTTGTTTCTGGAGCAAATCAAGGCAAAGGAGGTTTTGACGTGAGAGAATGTCAGAAAGAGAATCTTAGAGTTGTGAAATGTCCAACCACTACAAAATATAAGAGTAATGAAGTTTTCAGATGTAAGTAGAACCATTTAAGATCATTTAAGTCGTCCAATTACCGATTGCTTAACCCAAACAAATGTGCACAAAGTCTAAGTTATTAAGTCCTTATCAATAAAGATGAATTTGGCAGGGCCCTTGAAACTTGTATCCAATCACTCTGAGATTCCTGCTGTAGTATGTTGGTCTCGATCCAAAGCTGTGAAAGCAACTTAACTAGAAGACTATGAGGCCCAGGTGACGGTAAACTACAATGTTATTATGCTTACTCAGGGAGAGTAAGAAATTTGGCTTTTTATCTCTACTGGTGAAAACATTCGATATCATGACTGTGTATCTTCCTGAGTCTAGGCGTCCGTACGTCCATCTCTTCGTCCGTTAGTCAAACCAAAAAAAATTGTTTTAACGTCCACAACGCAGTTTGTTTTAACGCCTTAATTCCCGCTACATGTACGTTATAACTTAAAGAGAGTGAATTATTTTTTCATTTAAAATAATCTATGGTATAGTTGATCTTAAATTTTGCTTGGACCCTTGATCAGGGGGTCTTAGAAAAAGGATGCCATTTCCTCCTATACATGCCTGTGTTTGGCGCAATTCCTAAGAGACTATGCATCATAAAAATCTATAATAATTCTTTTTGAATTATGAATGTGTCTGCGACCCAGTAATGCGCTTCAATTCGTGCTATAAACCTTGCTACCAATGATTATAGTCCTTGTCACTTTCTATTGTTACAGTATAATATAAAGTCTTTATTATCCTGTGTGCAGATTTTTTTACTTCGAGTTATAGAAATTACATTATAAGTGCTAGGAAGACCAAACTTTCACAGATGATAAGTTTTGATGAGTAGATCACAAGTCTACGTTCAAATTTAGGTTGACGTCATGACCTATATTTTCCGCTTGAGTGCACATGTTTGGAAGATTTGGTATCAATGTTATAAGTTTTATTTCTCTATTATAAGTGTTAGGAAGTCCAAATATTGCATAGGTGATTCGTTGTTATAAACAGATCACAAATCTACGTTCAAAGTTAGGCCATGACCTATATTTTCTGCTTGAGTGCACATGTTAGGAAAATTTTTATATCAATGTTACGAAGTTTATTTCATTATTGTTAGTGCCTGGAGGGCCAAATTGCACTAGTGATGTGTCTTTATGAGTAAAGTACGTATGTCTTAACGGCGGCAGACATGAACTGCTTCATGCTCTCTCATCAATACCAGCAGTTCAATTGAAATCTATCTTGGATGAAGCAGAGGTTGCATTCTTAAGAAATACTTATTGATTCAAACTAAATATCATTGTTGCATTCGCTAGGAATAAACTTTTTCCTGTCATGAAAAACATTTCCCTTAGAAGACGATTCATAAAAATTCCATTTATTAACAAAGGTTTCGATCTTCTTAACATCTCTATTATTTTTCAGGATCATCGCGTCCAAAGTGTTATTCCTCAATATTTTGAGAATTTGGAACCTCCATTTATTTGTTACAAGTATAAAAACCTATTCGAAATTTCGTATCTAACTACAATAAAGTAACATCAGATCCTAAAATTCTTGAATCAAGTCCTACTTCTTGAGAGTGTGCAAATTCTGAATACCTATATAAACCAGCTGGCCATATTGTTACAGGTGACTTTTCAATTATACAGGACAGGCAGTTCCGCAATCTTCTCAAGAAAGGACCTAAGTACAGAATTCCATCCAAGATAGATTTTATCAAATGTCGCGAAGAACTAAAGGAAGCCATAAATAACTATACAAAAAGATGGTATAAATCGGAAGGGGTCGAATCACATTCTCTGAATGACTGGCAGAACCTCATATTGGATATTACCGATATTCGAATACTGTAAATTGCTTTATTTTCGTCAGTACCAATTTTCGTCAATTTGTTCAAAATGACAATTTCGTCAGTACGTAAATTCGTCATCCAAGGGTCCTTCAAATGTAATGTAACTTCCTTTGTTCAAATGCCAACTCAACATTTAGATCGGCCGTATGGGTATGTTTTCATTGTTTGTTTAACAATTATTGGTAAACAAACAATAAGAGACATGTATACCATCTAGCTTGTTGTGAAAACATATGATTTGTTAATTAGAAGTACATTGAATGCGACCTTATGTGCGTAGTCAGTTTTCAATTGATTTATCATTTGCCTGTCGTAATAAATCCTAAGATTCAATTTTTCCTTTCTACACAATATTTTGTCAGGAGTATTTATATTCGTCGATACGTAATTTCGTCATGAGAGGCACTGACGAAAATGACGAAAATTTGTACCTGACGAATAAAAACCAATTTACAGTAGATAACTTTCACAAAAATCCTCATCTTTTCGAAAATCCAAGTTCTAAATCGGAAGGATATTTTAAATCCACAATACGCAATTTACACGAAAAATATGTCTTCGCTCCTTCAGACAAAGCAGTCAACAACACCATAATCATTTGAAAACGTAACTAGATATCCACTTTGGTTTCGGAACTTTCGTCTACAAATACTTATATCAAAAGTAATGAAAGTGTTCCTAACATTTTGAACAAACACAACAATTAAATTTCTTCATCCAACATCCCTATTTCTAAACTGGATCTTCCTACACTATACTGCATACCAAAACTGCAAAAGTCTCCTTACAAATTTCGATACATTGCTAATTCTAGCAACTGCTCAACTACAATTTTGTCTAGAAATCTGACGTCAGCACTCACGGTGATAAAGGAACACGTAGAAAAAATATTGTGAAACTGTTCTAAACAGGAATGATGTAAACTTATTTTGGTCCATTAAAAATTCAGGGGATGTAATTGACAAAATGAAATCTAGAAATTTTCTAGCCAATTCGATTTCTTCATAAGACTTCTCAAATATGTACACCACGCTTCCTCACGATAAGATTAATGATCAATTGTCCAAACTCATTAAATGGTTCTTTAACCGAAAGGGGAAAACTTATATTTGTACATCTGAATCAAAGGGTTTCTTTTCCAATATAGAATACAAATCATATAAATCATGGACATGTAGTGACCTTTGTATTGCCTTAACCTTTCTTTTGGACAACATTTATGTAAGATTTGGTGAGAATCTCTACAAGCAAGTTGTAGGGATCCCAATGGATACTAATTGTGCGCCTCTTGTTGCAGATTTATTTTTATACATGTATGAGAAAAAGAATTTATCCAAAATCTTCAAAAACAAAGAAAACATGATAATGTGAAATGTTTCAATTGTACTTCTAGGTACCTGGATGATATCCTTACTATCGACAATCCTGTTTTTGAAAAGTATAAAAATGTTATTTATCCATAGGAACTGAATCTAAACAAGGCGAACGTTACAAACACAGAAACACCATTTTTGGATCTGAATATCAAAATTGTTAATGGAGAGATTCATACAAAGTGTGTATGACAAAAGAGATATTTTTTTATTCAACATAGTAAATTTTCCCTGGCTTGACGGTGATGTTCCTAGATAACCGTCTTATGGTATCTACATTTCACAGCTCATCCGGTATGCTAGAGCATGTACTGATGTTTTGATTTTCATGATAGAAATTAACAAAAAAACCAAGAAACTTTTAGGTCAAGGTTTTCGCTTTCACACACTTGTAAAGACATTCTGGAAATTTTACAAAAATTGTTGTTAACTACTTTTGAAATTCGGATCCATCAAAGCAACATAGTATACTACTTTGGGTATTTCGCAACCTGCATTTTATGGTGACATGATCAATAAAATTAGAAGGATCAAAGGTAGACAGAGTTACCATAAAAAAATGCGTCAGAATCAACAAACGCCACCTGTCCTCTCTGAATGTCAGTCGGACTCCTCGGGTGATAACATACATTAGCTCGCTACAGTCGGCAGAGCACAGGTTATATTACGCATGCCCTCTTTTTATATCCATTTACATATACATCTGTGTTGCTTGGGCTCCTCCGTTTTGCAGTCTTGTTTGTGTGTGGTCATCTGACAGTGAGGAGGTTGTTTTACACCACAATTGTACGTTCTTCGAGACCTCTGGGTAATCGGAATAGTGGGAGGGTTGTGCACACGTAATCCAGGATAACCACACCGTCTGCCACTGAAGTGTAGTCATTTGTGTCTTATTTTTTTCTGTGATTTGACGTCCCTTGTACTACTGCGTTTCTGTGTGTGTCTTGTTAGTATTTTAAATTGGGTGTTTTGGGAGGTTGCTGTTGGTGCTGCAACTACATTTTTGTAGGTGTTGTTGGAAATCCCCTCCTTTCTTAAAAGAAATTCTTAAATTACAAATGTAGGTTCAAATTTAGATCATGATCTATACTTTCCGCTTGACTGCATATGTTAGGGAGATTTGAGTATCAAAAGAGTACACCCATTCATGCAGAATTTGAGTCAATAAATGAAATACTATACTTCCATTTTCTCTTCTGTTTTTGTGTGGTAGAATTTTTGTAGGTTCTCAGTAGAACAGATCTTCAAATTGAAAAATTGTGTAACCTTTGACTACTTTCTATTAGTTGCCATTTTAAAATGCTTCCATGAGGTGAGCTTTGTAAACTTTGAATACATTATGTTTATTCTAGAAGTTATGAAATTTTTACTATGTTCACACATCATATTTTAAGTGTTCTGGTGTTTTATTTTTCAGTTCCATCGTGTCTTGTCAAAAGCACAATAACCCAAACAACGACCAGTTTGTAAGTAAAAATTTTTTTCTGTCAAACACCGAATTGTCCAATTCTTCTGCCGGGTCCTTCTGGAGGTTAAGTCTAAAAATGGTACATCAGACATGTATAAGTGAATGACAGTTAAACATAAAATCTAATACATTTTCCAAAATCACAATTAAAATCCTGAAGAATACGGGAAACGGAACAAAGATAAGAAGGATATTTCCAACAGTTTCAAAAAGCAGACGACAGTTTTCTTATTAAAACAGAAACAAAACAGACGAACATACGGAGAAAATAATATAGCACAATAGAAAGTCAAAGGACAACATGTATGCATTTATTTTTGGTTAATGAATTTTCATTAAAATGTTATGGTGGCATATTTCTGCCATCCAGGTGTCAGATAATTATGTCGATTAAGAAATGATTATGTCGACTTGTCATATCTTGAAGTCGGCTTTTGCGAAAAATAAGTCGACTTAGATTGTCTGGTATCTATTTGTTTAGGCCGTGTTACTATGGAAACGTATCAGGGTAACCAGTTTACTACAATAACTGACATTTAAACATCTTTAATTAGGTTGTCCTGATCTGATATATATGGAAAGGTTTTAGTACCTCCTGATGTTGTGTTGTAATTTGGTTTCGCAACAAACGATAAATCGAATTGCCATAGAATAAGGAAAAATAATCGAAGAATGAATCCTCATGAGACAGAGGGAAATGCAACATTGTGTATGTGATTCATGCTTCAGATTTGTAGCACGTAGTATGAATAATTTGAAAATAACTCCGGTGATTTTTACAGTTTATCAAAATTCAAATATGAACTTTAAAAACTTTTATAGCCATAAAATTATTTTGTATTTTATATAGATTAAGCAGAATTATTCCCTTTTAATTTCCATTTTCGACATTTTCTCATTTCCTTCAGATTCATGATTCTGATTTAAGGTTTTGTGTTTGACTTTCTCTCACTAAAATTACTTATTTTTTGCTGAAGTTATTAATATAATATATGTATCATTGAGAATAACTGACGAGGGTTAAAGCTGAAAACCTACATTTAAGAATATGATGCTGAGGGACCCAGGTTTTAGGAACTTCAAGAAATTTTATAACATACATTTTCGAAGGCCTTGAAGAAACGATCAACCGAAGTTGATCAAACTTGGCTACATTTGCCCTCGGGGACATGTAAAAGTTGAGATCATTTTAATCCAATGTTAAACGTCTTCAAATTAAATAGCATCATTTAAGGACAGATAAAATTACAGCATGGACCAGACATGCACGTTTCGGGTACTTAGTCCAGTGTCATGAGGCCCAAGTAAAGGTAGATTCTAAAGGTATGATGTTTATAGTGGGAGAATATCTTTTATTTCAAAAACATTCATTTTTATAATTTTAATTTATCTGTGTAACTTGGGCCCCTGATTTGTGCGGTCTTGTTTCTGTGTGGTGATCTAACAATAAGGAGGTTGTTTTACAGTTGTACGTTCTTCGAAACCTCTTGGAAAGCGGAAAAGTGGGAGAGTTGTGCGCACTTAATTCAGGATATCCACACCGTCTGCTACTGACGTGGCAGATGGCCGTCTTAAGTCGGCATCGAGTGCCCTTTTGTCTCGTTGGTTTGGCGTTTATTGTACCGTTTCCGTCTCATTCTATGCGTGTCTGCTTTGTGTTATTGCAGTCGATATTTTGGGGTTTTACTGTGGGTGCTGCAACCGAGAGTTGTTGGAGATCCCTTTCTTTCTTTCATAAAATTTTGATTTTTTTTCCTGTTATAGAACGACCAAAATTCCCAAGGAAGGAAAAGGAACTGACATGGCAAATGAGTCGAGGACTGATGACACAGGGTAAGTTTAAAAGAATCCATCCTTAATGTTAAAGGTGTAAAATATTTTTTAAATATCAACGCTTACTAAGTTGTGTTTTCTGAAGAGACTTTTCATCTTCACTTAATATATTCATATCGAAGGAAAAATGGTTTATTTCATATTCACTCAAATGCTATTTTTATAGTTTTAAGTGGTATTGCATTAATTGGAAAATTGGAGAAGGTTAGTGGAAAACCAAAAAGAAAAAAAAAAAAAACAATAACTTCAATTGGTATAAAGGGAAGTGAAAAACGTCATAGAGTCCTTTTTCCTTTATAAGGGATGTTGTGTATACTTTCCAGCGGAAAGTATGATATCATTGAGTTCCCCACACATGTCGTGCAATATTCTGCTCCCTTTGAAGATCCTCACTAATTTGTTGTTTGGAAAATATAAAAAGTGACTTAAGGTGATACGACACGTTTCATGTTATACAACAGTTTTTCTCAGAAAAATGCACAATTCTGATTTCCTAATATAATTCAGAAATAAAGCACAATATTAGGAGGTCACCATCCAAAATTTTGAGATTATTAAACTGGTAAGATTTTTAGCCATCCACTGATTGTAATTGAAGTGCTCATTTCTTGGCTATATGATTTTTTGTCAAGATTTTCAAATAAAACTTCACATATGATTCCTTCCTCATATTGTTTAGATTCTTTAGAAAGAAAATTTAATCATTCAATGACCACGTCATATGTTGCAAAATCTGACTGAATGTGCATGTATTTCGCATGTTAAAAAGTTGAAAATACATTTAGAGTTACCTTTCTTTACTATATGACCAAAGACAAAAGAACCAATTTTTTGGATTATCACAGCAGACAATTATTTCAATATGTAAATAACTAGAGCCTAATACAGATTTTGTGTATTAAATAATGGGGCAGTATGTGCACATGTGTAATGATGTTACCATATGGGGAGGATATTTTGTACATGTAAGTTTCACTTTACAGGCAAAAAGATTGTATATCTTTTAATGTATCGCAGCACATTCAAGCAATTACAATGATTACAATAATTATAATTGTAAACTGTATGTCGAAGTTTTGTGTAATGATATGAACATATGCATTTGGATATATTCATATGATTAGTGTGAAAGATAAAATGAATCTACATTCAAACAGTTCTCAACAACATGATAAATATAATTATTTCTAGATATATATGACATATGTATGTAGGTAACAAAGTCATATAAAATTTCAAATAAGTTCAAACTGAGCTGTAATTCCAGCAACAATTCAAAAATAGTTGGTCACTATAGACTAACCATTACCATGATAACTTTGTAAAGAAAAATTAAACACAAGTGCATAAAATCAATTTTGGATTTTTAAGGAATATTTTTTAAGATTGTACATAGGTATAATGTATGTTTTCCGTGCCAAATGGACCAATGGGGAGTGGCTCCAAACCCTGGCGGGACCCAAACAATTTGCTTCCCTCTTTAGCTCACCTGAGCCAAAGGCTCTAGTGAGCTATTGTCATAGCGATCCGTCCGGCGTCCATCGTCTGTCGTCTGTATGTCGTAAACTTTTCACATTTTCGACTTCTTCTCAAGAATGGCTGAAGGAATTTTGATGAAACTTGGTAGGTAAAAAGTACTAATGGTCCCCTACAAGTGTTGTTGTTTTTCGTCCGGATCCCTCAACAGGTGGCGCCACCAAAGGCAAAAGTATGTCACGGGGGTACCCTCCTTTGACAAACCTTTTTTTCAGAACGGAAACACGTATCGACAAACCGAAAGCATCAGGATGATCTAGAGAGATGTCTTAAGAAGTGTTGTTATTTTTGGTTCCACTCTGAAGTCAAATTTTTGACGCTTTTTTGAGGTCTCTTCGGACTTAGTCAGAAATGCAAATTTTTGCACTATTTCTTTTTTTTGTTGTTGATACATCATATTGTTCAATGCACATATATCATTAAAATTAGATATATGATGATCATTTTTTCATAGATAGAAAAGGAAGAAAGAAGAAGGGGGGAGGGAGGGGGGACACATTCACTCATCACTTACACACATCATGGCAGAAGACATATCTTAGATATACACAATAAATAAAGTTTTATAAACTGTGAATTTAGACAATGGATAACTAATTAGTTGGAATATTTAGTGGAGTAATAGAGAGTAAGACTGAAAAAATATATGAACAATATTTAATTGTGATAACTTTATATATTTAGGATATTAAACAGTTGGTTCCATTCAATCCACTGAGCCTCAAATGTGTCCACACATTTATTTTTGCGAGCAATATGAAGATGAATGTCATACTTAGATTTCAAAAAGTGAATAAGACCTGTCATTGATGGATATTGGTGTTTCTATAGTGTATATAAATAATTTGTTTAGTATATTGAATAATGAAATTGACCACATTATCATCATTTACTTTGCAACATAACACATCTTTGACATTGAATTGTACTGCATGGTTAGTCAAAGTGTATATCATGTATTCTAAATGATCCCAAATTGAAGAAGCAATATCACAATGACAAAATACATGTTCGAAAGATTCTATATCATGGTCACAGAAAAAAAAAAAAACAAATATCATTACTTTTAACTCCTATTTTCTTAAGATATTTACTAACAGGCAAGATTCGGTGTATTATCCTATACTGTAACCAGTGAATAAAAGTATCTGCTGTTATGCTAAAACATATTCTAAATACATCTTTAGGATTAATATTAAAATCATTATTATTATTCCATGTAGTAATAGCGGTTGGCATAATATCTTTATCATTTAATAGTTTATAGACAAACTTATTGCATTTTACATTTGTTAAAAGTATATCATACAAAGGAGGAATAAAAGGTGCAAAACTTGAATTGTCATGAGTAAGAGTTACCTTTATTGATCTAAATAATTTTGTTAAGCAGCTATATATTCCATTGTAAGTCAGTATACGAATTTGGGTTATTCCAAATTTTGTTTCAAATTCATTTTTTGACAAGATTCTATTTCAATTAAAAAGTCATTAATTGTCCGAACCCCCTTTTTGGTACCATAGCTCTTTATAAATAGAAACTTTATTGATTTTTATCAAAGAATAGTACAAGACTTGCAAAAGTAACAATTTTTCATCAGAATACAAATCTTTATCATGAAATTGTATTCTCATGATACTTTGCCAAGCTAACAAGGTATCTTTCCAGAATTTATTTTTGCAAGAATTGACAAGTTGTGTTACAAAGTCATCTCCAAAATCACATAAATTTCTTTCAATATTTTCTCCAAAATTTGCCTTAAAAATGTGTATCCAAGACTGACCACCTGTCAATGCACTCTTCAACCAAGTACATTTTAATAATACTATGAACAAGTTTTCCAAATCAATCATTTTAAGCCCTCCTTTTTCGTTTTCTTGTGTCAGAACTGCCTTCTTAATTCTATTACTGTTGGAACCCCAGATGAATTTGTATAAGTCTTTATTAAGAATTTTTAAATACTCAGGATCTGGATTCGGAAGAGCGATAAATAAGTGGTTAAGTTTAGGAATAATCAATGTTTTTACTACTGTGACTTTACCGATTGGTGTTAGAATACGCCTGCTCCAGGTACTTAAAAGAGATTTTATCTTTGGAATCTGAGAATCATAGTTAAGAGATACCATTTCATCTAAGTTAACAGAAAATTCAATTCCAAGAAGAGAGAAATGAGTGGATCCCCAGTGGAGTTTCCATCTAGAGTGGTGGAACACTTCGTTGCTAATTTTTTAGACCCAATCCAAACAATTTTAGTTTTAGAACTGTTAATGTTTAAACCTGAAATTCGGGCATATAATTCCAAAGTGTCCTAGGGCTGAGAAAAGAGAAGATTGTGAACCGTCCAAAATCAAAGATGTATCATCCGCATATTGCGATATTTTATGTTCTTCATTATTTATTACAATGCCTTTAATATCTTTATTATTTCTTATAAGAATTGACAAGATTTCTGCTGCCAAAAGAAAGATGTCTGGCGCAACAGGATCCCCTTGTCTGCAACCGCGATATATAGATATTTGTTCAGAGAGAAAGCCAGATTGTATGATTGATGCTTTAATGTCTGTGTTAAGAATTTTAACCCAATTTGTAATGTAATCTTGAAATCCAAAAAATGCGAGAACCTATAATAAAGACCAACTAACGGAATCGAATGCTTTTTCAAAATCTAATAATACAAGTAATCCAGGAATGTTTTTTGTTTCTGTGTAAGATATAAGATAATAAATTAATCTGGTGTTCTCTCCTATGTATCGTCCGCTCATGAATCCAGTTTGAGAATTTGAAATAAGCTTATGAAGAGTAGATTTTATCCTTTTACTTATGACACCAGATATAATTTATAAAACACATTCAATAAGGTAATTGGGCGCCAATTTTTGAGTAAGTGTCTAGCCTTATCTTTCTTCGGAATGCAAGTTATAATGCCTAAACGTTGTGATATTGGGAGTGTTTTTTTATCAAAAATATCATTAATAGAGCGAATAATAAAGTATTTCAAGTCTGACCAGAAAAATTTATAGAACTCTGTTGTAAATCCCGTTGATCCCGGGGATTTGCCATTCTGCATATTTTAATAGCATTCAAAACTTCAGCTTCAGATATGGGTTCTTCTATGAGTAAAGCATCGGAACTATTTAGTTTTGGAATTTCATAAGATTGTAGAAGAGTATTCAAATCAATATTATCTATGTTTTCCTCATTATCAGAATATAACTTTTCATAAAATAGTTGACATTCTTTCAGAATTTCTTTCTGATCAGCTATATTTTTATCATTTATTTCTAGTTTATGTATAGTTTTGTTTGTATAATTTCTTGACTCTAGACCGCAAAAATACTGTGAAGGTTTCTCTCCTTCTTCTACCCATTTGGCTTTTGACCTTATCATATGACCTTGTAACTTTTCTTTTCTTATATTTTCCAATAGGATTTTCTTTTCATTTATTACTTCTAAATATGCTTCACTATCTATTTGCTTGGATTCTAGTTCATTTATTTCATCAATAAGGTTGTTCTCCAACAAATTTCTTTCTTTTTTTAAAGAAGCATGTGAAATAGTGATGCCTCTGATTTCCATAAGAAGTACTTCAAAAAATAAACTGTCGTCTATGTCAAGATCTAATATATTTTCAGGAATGTCCTTGATAGCTTCTTTGTTGTAAATGATATTAGCATATTGTTTCTTGGTATTAAGTATAGTCATCTTAACTTTATCATGTATTCTTTATCACCTAATAATTTATTATTAAATTTCCATGTGCCTGTACCCTTCACAAAACTGTCAAACTTTAACTCTAAAATAACACTGGAATGGTCGGATCTATATCCAGCTTTAATACTTATGTTTTCTATAATATTTGCATAAGTTTTCTGAAGTTAGAAAAAAATCCAACCTTGAATTTTTGATAGGATTTCGTTTATGCCATGTAAAACATTTTTGATCAGGATAAAGAATTTTGTAATAATAATTCAGATCACGTTCACCCATTATTTGCAAAACCTTTTCTCGGGCATGAGGATTGTTTATATGAGAATAGTTAAGAACGTCTAAATCGTAATTCAGTGCAATATTAAAATCACCGTAGAGGGAGAGCGTATAGACTATCAAAGTCATTTATAATTTCTACAACTCTTTCGAAAAACTCAGGACAGTATGAGTTAGGTCCGTACAAGGTAATCAAGGTAAATCGATTATCGTTAGTAGTAAAAAGAAGGGAGGAGATCTCCAACAAGAACCCGTTGCAGCAACAACAGTAAAACACCAAAACACCCGATGCAAAAACACAAAAGACGAGTACAGCACGATACTGAAAAGAGACACACGACATGTAAACATCAAACACAAATGACTACACATAAACCGTATTACCGTAGTAATATCTAGCCCCGGTAAATTTCCATTTTGATCTTTCTTTTCCCTATGTAACTTGAATTCAAAGTTATTTTGAAACATAATTGCAACTCCTCTTGAGTTTGATCTATACGAATTGAAAATACATTTATAGCCCCCTTTGAGATTCTATGCATGGTTCCAATTCTGGTGTAAAATGCGTATCCTGTAAACAGAGTATTTTGTAATTTTTACTTTCATAATAATAAAGAACATCTTTTCTTTTTGAGGAACACCCTAGACCTTGGCAATTAATTGTAGCAATTCGTATTATGTCTGACATGTTCGGAAATTTTCAAACACAAGGAATTTCGACATAAAGCACCATTTAGATAACAGCCATACTCCATACACACAAAGGGAAGGGATATAGAAAAAACTCTCTTACCGTAGAGGTAAAAAGTATCATGTTATTCCTTTCACACAAGGCTAAGTTTATGAAAAACATGAGTCCGTAAAGAGAAAGTAAAAATGAAACTGAAAGAGTCACATGATCACTCAGCTGTTTTGGACCAGTCCATTTAAGTGCAGGGGCGTCGTTTGAATCTAGGTCAACGGAATGTCACATTGTTCACAGAGGGATGATGTTTTAAACCCTGATAGATCGAAGTTTAAGATTAATGTCATCTGTACATTCAAACATGTGGCGATCCCCGATAATGTCCAAAGCGTAAACTTTACAATTAAAGTACCACGCGGAGTGTACTTTTGGGCTTTCATTCAGGTCACTAATCAGTTTAGCGTTCATAGGAGTGATATGGTCGTGCATCGAGAATACGCTTTTAAGAGTTTTATTTTCCTGATGACGGCGGTTTTAAGTTCCGAGCTAATGAATTTCACTATGATAGGTCTAGGACCCGGGGAACTTCGAAGGAACACGATGTATCGCCAAAATGTCAGCGGAATTGACTACAACATCAGCTTTCTCTTTCAGGATTTTACAGAGCTCAGGCCTCAAGCACTCATCCCTCGTTTCTTTCCAACCTAAAATTTTAATATTGTTTTTCTGTGAATATTTATGGTTGTGATTTGCGAGGTTAAGTGCCTTGCGCGTTTCATTCCAGCATGATTTTAAATCAGTTTTCATCTGGCGTAATTCCGAAGCTTGATTTGCCAATGTTTCACGGACTGAGTTAAAATCTAAGTTGATCCCATCAATTTTCTCTGAGTTTACAGCACTTTTGTCAAACGCTTCTTTTTTTACAGATTCGACACTCTCATCAAAACCTTCTTTTATTTCTTTCACTATGCTTTCCTTCATTTTGACTTTCATTTCCTCAGAAATTTCTGACATAATGTCGGCTTTTATTTCACCTTTCAGTACAACTATCGTTTCTTTTACAGTTCTTTTTTCACTATTTCCTCAAGATCAGATTTGGTTACCATGTTTTTCTTTATTACATCCAAATCATCATGGATTGATTTAATTTCATCGATAATTTCCGAGTCCGTAGACAGATCAGAGCTGCTAACTCACGTTTTTTTAGAAGGCGGTTTTGATGATATTATGGCGTTTTTAACACTTTGCGAGACTGTTTCCAGGTTTAATTGTACTATTTTTTTCTTTCTCTCATTACTCTCAGTGTTAGGTAATGATTGGTCAATTAACACTTCGTCCGATTCTCCGCCCGTAGGTTTGTCCTGGGACATAATTTAGGTTATTAAATCCTGACACTAAGCGATATTCAATAGCTCCAAACCATTAAAATTCGGAGTTTTTCACCAAAATAAGTCCAAAAGGCAGCATTATTTTTACAAAAAAAAAATCAGATATTCGCAATCTACGTATTATATAATATAATAATATAATAATAATATTTTTCCGCATCAAAAGACAAAAAATCGCTTGTAGACGACCCAAAACGGCAGAGCTGTAAAAGTACGTCTAGCTCATTATACTGATCACGTGAACTTTTTCCTTTTTTTTTTTTGCACTATTTCTTTAAATAACTCAATAAGTGTATGATTTTACACACTAATTTACTGCATATTTATCATATCTAACTTGCTTTTTACAGATCGTCATGAAACTTGGTAGGTATGAGGTACTCATGGT
The DNA here is from genome assembly GCA_033119305.1 of Pinctada imbricata. NCBI lineage: Eukaryota > Metazoa > Mollusca > Bivalvia > Pterioida > Pteriidae > Pinctada > Pinctada imbricata. The sequence goes on along the minus strand of VSWD01000003.1, from coordinate 26,408,242 downwards.
TCCCTACAAGTGAAAGAATTTTGTCAAGATATCCACTTTTGGATTTTTACTGAAAAACATTCATAGGTACAATGTAGGTTTTCCGTGCCCAATGAACCCAAGAGTGGTGGGTTCAAACCCCGGCAGGACCCCACTTTTTCAGGGTTTTTTTTCTCATTTTCATTTTATATTTATTTTATATTTAAAGAATTCTGTCAAAATATCAACTTTTTGATTTTTAATGATTTTTTAAAGAGACAAGCTTGTTTGGCTTTATGTACTTATTTTCGTACGTCGAAATAACTCAGTCACACATGCAATCAAATATATACTCTGAATTTTTTTTTGAGATGTTGACTTTTTCCACACTTGCATATTTCATAACAATTTCCCTATTTAATAATTATATTATAAATCTCTGCTTTATTTTTGTATCTATGGTAAACAAAGTCGCCATATATCTTGTGTTACAGATTTGATTGGTTCAATATTCCTCCATGCCCATCTAATAGTCAAGGTGGGTAATCTCGCAACGCACAACACTAGGTTTATCTAAAATTTCGTGTATTACAAATTATTTTTCACAAAAAGGGGAATGTGATGCAGTGTAAGGATGCCTTAGATACGAGTTTTATCGAAAGAAAGAGAGGTAATATCCTTTTATAAAGCCGACAAACTATCGGCATGATTGGTGTAGATGAAAGTGAAAGTAGAACGCTGATCGTGTTTGTGCGTTATAAAAAGCTAATATCCACCTTATTTTGGATGCAACTCATAGTTAGGGCGTTATTACACTGCATCACATGTCCCTTTTTGTAACAAATTATCTATTTTGCGTAAAAATATAGAAAAATAAACGTGTTAGTACTGTACACGTGATACATTTCAGGAGATTAATAGAATCTATCGTGCAAACGAAATAGTACTGGTATTTGAATAGATTTTGATTTAATGTGCATATACTGGGAACACTTTCATACTTGTTATCATTCATGTACTTGGAACACTTCCATACTTGTCATCATTTACAAACTTAGCTCGAATTTCCTTTGTCTTAGACTCTCTTAGGTGAAGTATACGGACTGAATTTTTGAAGAAACATCTAATGAGTAAATTCTCTTCCTGAGGATTTTGAGAATGTATAGGACATTTGATATATCTGAAATTCTTGAAAACAAATAATTCAGATCAGAGTTCTTGAAATCTTTCAATGAAATGTTGGACCACAGGAAGCTTTTGTTTTAAAAGAGAAAATAAATTTTTATTCACAACCTTAAGCCACTGTGTTCGATATCTTGTATGTATAACATTTCTAAAGATGAACACAGAGGCTTAAGGTTGTGAATAATAAAACATTTTCTCTCATAAAACGACAGGTTCCTGTGGTCAGACATTTGGGAATTTTTATCTATCCAAATAATAGAATCAACATGAGTTTTTATCGGACCAAATGATTTTTTATCAGCAAATCCGATGCAACTGGTACTTCTCATGAACTCTGTCAGCTAATAATTTGTCCGTGTAACAGTCCTATCGCGAGGCGAAACATAGTTAACAGTAAATAACGATTTCGTAGGTCTGCTAGTTGTACATGTAGCTTTATAATATCATGGGCCTATTAATTTGTTTCCCTAAAAGCAGCATACACCAGAGTATTAAGTTTATTTCATTGTTTTATTCTTTTTGTCTGTTTCTTCGTCACCTGCTGCACATTAATGTGGAATTTTACAAAATGATTTTTTTTATGTTGAATCTTTCTAGAAAGAATGTGGGCTCAAATCGTGATACTGGCACTATCAATTTTACGTCTTATTCAATGTCAGTATGTCAATTAGAGCATGCATGGGTATCAGGTGAGCGTTGTGCCCTCCTGGGGTTCTTGTTCGCTTGAGTGCTTTTGCTTTTAAAGGCCGATATTGAGCATAGTATAAGTGTTACATGTACCAAACTTGCATATTGGATGTATCTTTGATCAAACTTTCATAAAATGACCTTGACCTACTTTTTTCGCTTGAATGATTTTGCCTTTTAAAGCCAATATACATGTACTTAGAAATATGTTTGAATTGAATATTGCTGCCAAGAGGTGAGCTTCGCAATCTGTGATTACCTATTTTTTTCAAAAGCATATACTAGAACACCCGTCCTCTTTCCTATACTTAACCCCCATTGAATTTTTTTCTGGATCCGTCCATGATAAAAGTATATTCAAGGGACTGAATGTTCAAATTTCTGCATTTCAAAGATTTTTGTCATTTAAACAAAACCTTACCCGTCTCTTTTGCTGAGATAAATGAATCTTGAAAATGTACCCTGTATGATGATGATGATGATGATGATGATATTGAATGTTTTCGACAGACGGACGGACGGACACCGACGGTGCCTTATGACAGCGCAGGTGAGCCAATCAAAATAAGTAATTTCACATACATGTGCAAAATCTGCAAATTAAACTGTGAAAGTATTTTATATATTATATTTTATAACTGAACAACACTGCATAAGATATTTATAAATTAATTCTAGATTAAAAGTATACAAAGTTCAACTCTTCAGTATAAAGGATATTCTAACAAGGAGCAACTTCTCCCCGAATATTACTATACGATTGTATTCAAGTGATGCAATAAAACCGGCTACTAAGCTATGATTGTACATGCAACTTATGAGAATATGTTTCAAAATAGGTTTGACATTTAAATATTACTTTTTCTGTGTACTGTGATGACATGTCAGTGTTCTGTAACAAGTTGTATATTTTTATACCCCCGCCATATAATGGTGGGGGTATATAGTGATGCACTTGTCCGTCCGTGCGTGTGTGCGTCCGTCCGTCCGTCCCACCTGTGGTTTCCGGACATTTAAAGGTAAACCGTTATAGATAATCAATTCATTTCTTGTATATAGCATTTACACCAAGAAATACAGGTCAAGCTTGAATATGGGTCATGTCCCTCGATTTTGTGCAGAGTTATGCCCCTTGAAACTTAGAAAAATTCAAAATTTTGTGGTTTCCGGACAGTTAAAGGTAAACCGTTATAGATTATTAATTCATTTCTTGTATATAGCTTTTACACCAAGAAATGCAGGTCAAGTTTGAATATGGGTCATGTCCCTCAATTTTGTGCAGAGTTATGCCCATTGAAACTTAGAAAAATTCAAAATGTTGTTGTTTTTCGATATTTAAAGGTAAACTGTTATAGATAATCAATTCATTTCTTGCATATAGCATTTACACCAAGAAATACAGGTCAAGTTCAAATATGGGTCATGTCTCTCAGTAATGTGTAGAGTTATGCCCCTGTCAACTTCCAATATGCGTCATGTCCCTCAATTTTGTGCAGAGTGATGCCCCTTGAAACTTAAATAAAATTCAAAAATTTGTGGTTTCCAGATGTTTAAAGGAAAACTGTTACAGATAATCAATTTATTTATTGCATATAGCTATTACAACAAGAAATACTTCTAATATGGGTCATGTCCCTCAGTTACGTGCAGAGTTATGCCCCTAAAACGTAGAAAAATTCACAATTTTGTGGTTTCCAGACATTTAAAGGAAAACTGATACAAACAATTAATTCATTCCTTGCATATACCTTTCACACCAAGAAATACAGGTCAACTTCAAAAATGCATCATGTCCCTCAATTTTATGCAGAGTTATGCCCCTTGAAACTTAGAAAAATTCGAAATTATGTGGTTTACGGACATTTAAAGGTAAACCGTTATAGATAATCAATTCATTTCTTGTATATACATGTAGCTTTTACACCAAGAAATACAGGTCAAGTTTGAATATGGGTCATGTCCCTCCATTTTGTGCAGAGTTATGCCCCTTGAAACTAAGAAAAATTCAAAATTTTGTGGTTTCCGGACATTTGAAGGAAAACCGTTACAGATTATCAATACACCAAGAAATACAGGTCAACTTCGAGTATGTGTCATGTCCCTCAATTTTATGCAGAGTTATGCCCCTTGAAACGTAGAAAAAAATTTCAGGACATTTAAAGGTAAACTGTTATAGATAATCAATTCATTTCTTGCATATAGCATTTACACAAAGAAATAGAGGTCAAGTTCAAATATGGGTCATGTCCCTCAATAATGTGTAGAGTTATGCCCCTGTCAACTTCAAATATGCGTCATGTCCCTCAATTTTGTGCAGAGTGATGCCCCTTGAAACTTACAAAATTCCAAAATTTTGTGGTTTCCAGTTTTTTAAAGGAAAACTGATACAAATAATCAATTCATTCCTTGCATATACCTTTCACACCATGAAATACAGGTCAACTTTAGCGTCATGTCCCTCAATTACGTGCAGAGTTATGCCCCTTGAAACTTAGACAAATTCAAAATTTTGTGGTTTCTGAACATAAGAAGGACAACTGTTACAGATAATAACTTACATGTAATCTCTTGAATGTAGCTATTATACCAAAAATTACAGGTTAGGTTTGAATATGGCCCATATCTATGCAGAGTTGTGCCCCTTCAAACTTGGAAGAAAAAAAAACAATATTTTGTGCTTGCCTGACATTTAAATGAAAACTGTAACAGGGAATATATTCATTTCTTAGATATAGCTTTACATTTAGACATACAGGTCAAGTTCAAATAAAGGAGTTAAAGAAGATCCTGACGATAATCTCAACAGCACTCACAATAGAGTACAAAATTAAGCATCGACGGACCCCTAGCTAGCTAGAGGTGGGACCAGGTGCCCGGGGGGAGAAGCATCCCCAGCTGGCTAGCCGCACCCGCCGTCGATGTTTAAGCACGAAAATGAAAACAATATATAAACTTCATGCATTGTCTGACGTTATGTCTATATAGAAAGTGCTATGTCGACAATGTCAGGGAAATATATTCAAAACACTTACTGTCAAACCCCTCGCGGGGAACTTTTTTTCGAGCTTCACACGGCAAAGGACATAAGTGTGACACAAATGAGTTAAAGAAGATCCTGACGATAATCTCTACAGCACTCACAATAGAGTACAAAATTAAGCATCGACGGAACCCTAGCAAGCTAGAGGTGGGACCAGGTGCCCGGGAGGAGAAGCATCCCCTGCTGGCTAGCCGCACCCGCCGTCGATGTTTAAGCACGAAAATGAAAACAATATATAAACTTCATGCACTGTCTGACAATATGTCTATATAGAAAGTGCTATGGCGACAATGTCAGGGAAATATATTCAAAACACTTACTGTTTAACCCCTCGCGGGGAACTTTTTTTCGAGCTCCACACGGCAAAGGGCATAAGTGTGACACAAATGAGTTAAAGAAGATCCTGACGATAATCTCAACAGCACTCACAATAGAGTACAACATTAAGCATCGACGGACCCCTAGCAAGCTAGAGGTGGGACCAGGTGCCCGGGAGGAGTAAGCATCCCCTTCTGGCTAGCCACACCCGCCGTCGATGTTTAAGCAAAGGGTCATGTTCCTCAATGTGTGTTGAATTGTGCACCTTCAAACTTTTTATACATTGCTTATATGTAAAATATGCCGGGCGGGGGTATCATTGATCCTTAGATCAACAATAGATTTCATTTTATAGGTTTAACATATAATATACATACTAAACATTATATAGGTTGTCTAAGATGAAAAGAAATTAAATAAAGCTATGTGTCCATTTGTAAATTAAAACGCGTCTGAACCATTATGTATCAAATTAATTGAGTAATACAGAATGTGTCGTAAAATCCAATGTTTGACAAGTGCCCGTGTTCGTAAAATCCAATGCCCGGTTTCGTAAAATCCTTTTCATTTCACCCCATCACACTCGCTAATTGATTATCTGCATGATCCTGATAAACAGAAGAATCCACCAGTTCGAAATATATCTATGAATATTTTTTCTAGATTGTGAACCGCAGAAATCTCGAGACATCATTTTGATTATAAAGAAAATCATATTTTAGTGAGAAACGATGTGCGAAAAAAAGGAAATTTTGGTTAAAAATCGGAAATGTGTGATAATATCAAGCCATGAATACCTCAATTGATAATAGAAATATGAATAGGTTATCAATCTCGACAGGCATTGCCTCAATTGCTTACTTTTGTCCCTTAAAACTATCTTCCCGACAGTTTAAACTTTGCATATCTCATCGCCTTTGCTACTTTATCTGCCCGATTCGTAAAATCCTTGCCCGATTTGTAAAATCCTGCCCAATTCGTAAAATCCGTTTTCCCGGTGTGATTATGCCCCCCCCCCCCCAAACGGGAAAGAGACAATATTGATTTTGCCTTCGTCGTCCGTCTGTCCGTCTGTCACAAATCGTGCCCGGGCTATATCTCCTGAACCGTTTGCCCGATCACTTTCATATTTTAGTATGCGTGTTATTGCTTAATATGACACAAATATTTCACATCACCTTGACCCAAGGTCATGTGACCAAGGTCAAGGTTACTTATTGCATTCTAATGAAATTATGAATACGTTTCTGTCCGGGCTATATCCCTTGAACCGTTTGCCCGATCACTTTCATATTTCAGAATGTTGTTGTTATGATCCGAAGGTTTCACATCACCTTGACCAAAGGTCATGTGACCAAGGTCAAGGTCACTTAGTGCATTTTTAATAAAATTGTGAATACATTCCTGTCCGGGCTATATCTCTTGAACCGTTTGCCCGATCACTTTAATATTTTAGTGTGTTGTTGCTTATGACCCGAAGGTTTCACATCACCTTGACCCAAGGTCATATGACCAAGGTCAAGGTCATTTAGTGCATTTTAATGAAATTATGAATACATTCCTGTCCGGGCTATATCTCTTGAACTATTTGCCCGACCACTTTCATATTTATACCCCTGCCATTTAATGGTTGGGGTATATAGTGATGAACTTGTCCGTCTGTCTTTTCGTGCGTGTGTGCGTGCGTGCGTGCGTCCCACCTATGGTTTCCAGACATTTAAAGGAAACCTATTGCAAATAATCAATTCATTTCTTCCATATATAGCTTTTACACCAAGAAGATTGGCAAAGTTCGAATATGGGTCATTTCCCTCAATTTTGTGCAGAGTTATGCCCCTTGAAACTAAGAAAAATTCAAAATTTTGTGGTTTCCGGACATTTAAAGGAAAACCGTTACAGATAACCAATTCATTTCTTGTATATAGCTCTTACACTAAGAAATACAGGTCAAGTTCGAATATGGGTCAAGTCCCGCAATTTTTGTGCAGAGTTATGCCCCTTGACTCTTATTAAAATTCAAAATTTTCTGGTTTCCAGACATTTAAAGGTAAACCGTTACAGATAATCAATTCCTTTCTTGGATATAGCTCTTACATTGAGAAATACAGGTCAAGTTCGAATATGGATTATGTCCCTCAATTTTGTGCAGAGTTATGCCCCTTGAAACTTAGAAAAATTCAAAATTTTGTTGTTTCCAGACATTTTAAGGTAAACTGTTACACATATTCAATTTAGTTCTTGCATATAGCTCTTACACCAAGAAATACAGGTCAAAATCGAATATGGGTCATGTCCCTCAATTACGTGCAGAGTTATGCCCCTTGACACTTAGAAAAATTCAAAATCTTGTGGTTTCCGGACATTTAAAGGTAAATCGTTACAGATAATCAATTCATTTCTTGGATATAGCTCTTATACCGACAAATGCTGGTCAAGTTCGAATATGGGTCATGTCCTTAAATTTTGTGCAGAGATATGCCCCTTGAAACTTAGAAAATTCAAAATTTTGTGGTTTCGGGACGTTTAAAGGAAAACCGTTACAGATAATCAATTCATTTCTTGCATATAGCTATCACACCAAGAGATACTTTGAATATGGGTCATGTCCCTCAATTACGTGCAGTGTTATGTCCCTTGAAACTTAAAAAAATTAACAATTTTGTGGTTTCCAGACATTTAATGGAAAACCGATAAAAATAATCAATTCATTCCTTGTATATACCTTTCACACCAAGAAATACTGGTCAACTTCAAATATGCGTCATGTCCCTCAATTACCTGCAGTGTTATGCCCCTTTAAACTTAGACAAATTAAAAAATTTTGTGGTTTCTGGACATTAGAAGGACAACTGTTACAGATAATAACTTCATCTCTTGAATGTAGCTATTATACCAAAAATTACAGGTTAGGTTTGAATATGGCTCAATTTCATGCAGAGTTGTGCCCCTTCAAACTTTGAAAAGAAAAACCAATATTTTGTGCTTGCCTGACATTTAAATGAAAACTGTAACAGGAAATATATTTATTTCTCAGAAATATCTTTACATTTCGAAATACAGGTCAAGTTCAAATAAAGGGTCATGTTCCTCAATTTTGTGTTGAATTGTGCACCTTCAAACTTTCTATACATTGCTTATATGTAAAATATGCCGGGCGGGGGTATCAGTAATCCTTAGATCAACAATAGATTTCATTTAGTATGTTGTTGCTTATGATCCGAAGGTTTCACATCACCTTTACCCAAGGTCATGTGACTAAGGTCAAGGTCACTTAGTGCATTTTTAATGAAATTGTACATGTATTCCTGTCTCGGCGAAAACTCTTGAACCATTAACCTGATCACTTTCATATTTTAGTATGTTGTTCCATATGACTCGAGGGCTTCACATCACATTAACCCAAGGTCATGTGACAAAGGCCAAGGTCACTTACTACATTTTTAATGAAATTGTACACACATTCCTGTCTAGGCTTTATCCCTTGGACTGCTAACTGGATTGCTTTCATGTTTAGTATGTATTTGCTCATGACAAAAAGGTTTCACTTTGACCCATGGTCATTTGATCAAGATCAAAGTTACTAAGTACATATTAATGAAATTGAACATGCTATCCCGTTGGGACTGTATCTCTTTTAACTAATTATCAGATCACTATTTCAGTATGTTGTTGCTTATCACCTAAATGTTTCACATCACGTTGACTCAAGGTCATGTGACCTAGGTCAAGGTCAATAAGTATATCTTAAATGAAATTGTATTTGTTATGTGTATTATGTACAGGCTAAATCTTTTGAACCGTGATCGGATCACTTCATATTTTAGTATTATGGTGCTGATGACCCACACATCACCTTGATCCAAGGTCATATGACTAAGGTCAAGGTCAAATATTACATTCTTTAATGAAATTGTAAATGCTATTAAGTCTGGGCTTTATCTGTGGAATCATATACTGAATCACTCTGATACTTTAGAATGCTGTTGCTCAGGATTGGAAGGTCGCTTATCATCTTGACTCAAGGTCATGTGCCCAAGGTCAAGATCATTTAGTTCTTTTTAACGAAATTGTACGTACTAATCTTGTCTGGGCTATATCTCTTGAACCCTTCTTACAATTGCTTTCATATTTTAGTATGTTGTTTCTTAGGACTAAATGTTTCTTATCACATTGTCCCAAGGTCACATGATTAAGGTCACTTCTTACTTTGGTAATGAAATTGTATATGCTAATCATGTCCAGGCTGAAATTGTCTATGCTTATCATGTTTAGGCTTTGTATTTTGAACCGTGTATCCAATCACTAATTCAGTTTTTTGTTGCTCATGATCCAAACAATGTAGGTTTCAGATCACCTATATCCAAGGTCATGTGACCAAAGTCAATTTTACTACATATGCTTATAATGAAATTGTATATGCTAATCATGTTTGGGCTTTACCTCAAACAATACATTGAATTACTTTCATGTTTTAGTATGATGTTGCCCATGACTCAAAGGTTTCACATCATCTTGGTCCAAGGTCAAAGTAACTTAGAGGGAGGGGGAGACATCTGTTTTTTTAAACGTTTGATTTAATATAGAATAATAATTATCATGCTAATTTTTTACTTTTCAGTGGAAAAATTGCAGGGATAGTTTTGGGTATATTCTTTGCAATTGTTGTTGCTGGTATTGTGGTATGGAAGTATGGATCCCTTATTAGATTTTGGACTAAGTTCAGATACCGAGGTAATGTCATGTAAGCTAAAATTAACTTTGATTGCACTTAAACATTTGAGATAGAATAAGAAATCAATGTTGCAGTAATATAATGGTTTAATATGGTCTTAGGTCACCTGAGCGGAGCACAAGTGAGCCATTGTCATAGCATGCCATCTGTCCGTCCGGCATCTGTCGTCAGGCGTAAGCTTTTAAAATTTTCGACATCGCATCTGCAAACGCTGCACATAATTTAACGAAACCTTACAGGAAGCAAGTACTCAAGGTCTTCTACCAAGTTAATGTTTTTTTGTGCCTATCGGTCATCAAATATGGCTGCTGAGGGCTCTAATTGGCTGATGCATTTTTAGGATACTTCCTTTCAGGAAGTCTCCTAATGTTGTCGTAACAATTGAGATATTGCCGCTTTTCAACGTATTTTGTAACGTATCTATACACCTCAAAATATAGTGCTTTATCTAATTTAGAAATTTGCTGTCTGACACATGCAAAATGCAAGAACAAGATTATCCTCATTCTTGAAAAAATCAATTTCATATCAAGTAAATGCATCACAATAAATCTAATATTTATTTCTTGCTTTCACTGCTCGTCGGTGGCGTAATAATATATTACTTCTAAAACTTATACAATGTAAGAGTTGTATTCCTTATATAATATATTCAGTAATAAGGCAAAATTATGAGAAACAAAAGTAGAAACGAAGCATGATCTTACTGAAAAAATAGGAAATTCTGGTAATTAAAATGAGAATTTTAGGAAATTACCAGTGATAATAAACTTAAAGTTACACATGTTACACTGGAACTACATGTACATGTAAACGCTCTTTTATCAAATATATTGTAGATTGTAAGTAATGCATGGTCTTTCTAGTTTCCCGATTGGTTAATTTTAGAATTTAAAGTACTTCTCCGGGTTAAAGTCGTGAGAATAAAATGTAGTTTAAAGTATACCATTAATAGTAAATATAAACAGTTTATGCTGTTTATAGAACAACCTTAATGAGCTCATAGAAATAAAAATTATTAGCTTCACATGCATATGCATTCTATGTATAAAAATCATCAATTCCTCATAATATAAACAAAAAGATTAATTAGCATTCATCTGCTGACTATAAATTTTGAATAGAAGTGTCTTTCAGCCTTCAGTCCTTTGATTTACATTCCCTCTGCAACCGCTACACAGAATTTAATGAAACCTTACAGGAAACAAGTTCTCAAGGTCCTCTTCCAAGTTTGTGTTAATCACGACGATCAGTCAACAAATATTGCCACTGAGGGCTCTGATTGGCTGACACATTTTGACTTCTCCTCTGCAACCGCCGAACAGAATTTCAAGAATTTTAACAAGGAAGCAAGTATTAAGGTCTTCTACCAAGTTTATGTTTTTAGTGCCGATCGGTCAACAAATATGGCCGCTGAGGGCCCTGATTGACTGACACATTTTAGACTTCTCCTCATTTTTGACTTCTCCTCTGTAACCGCAGAGCAGAATTTCGCGAAACCTTACAGGAAGCAAGCACTCAAGTTCTTCTACCAAGTTTATGTTTTTCGTGCCAATTGGTCAACAAATATGGCCTTCAAGGGCCCTGATTGGCTGACTCATTTTAGACTTCTCCTCTGCAACCGCTGCTTAATATTTCACAAAATCTTATAGGAAGCAAGTATTCGACATGCTCAAGGTCCTCAACCAAGTTTGTATTTTGTTGGTGCCGTGGTCTAGGGTAAAGGACAATTGCTGATTCAAGCCCTGCTATGACCATGGGTCGGCCGACCTATACTCTTCAATTTTCTATGCTTATTAACAAAATGTCCTTATCTTGTCCTTGTATTGTTAACATGTCTGCCTGTGGTGTTTGAAAAATTAAGTTGGTATTTTTCGTGCAGATCACTCAACAAATATGGCCGACTATGGCTCTGAGTGGCTGGCATGTTTATGACATCTCCAAAATTGATGCTCATAATTTCACGAAATCTTAAAGGAAGCAATTACTCAAGGGTCGAATTGTCCACTACCATTCGTTTGTTTGCAACTCAATTGAGTGATGCGGCCCCCTTGGGCCTCTTGTTAGCTCTACTGGTCATATACAAGTTGAGCTTATGCGATAACTCAACGTCTGACATCTCTGTCTGTCCGTCTATTTGTCAGTAAACAATCTTTGTGCTAGCAACTTCTCTGAAAGTGTAAGAGATAGAAATGTACTTCTTTTTGCATTACACTTGGTCTGTTGTTGAACCTGACATTTTGTTTGAGCCTCTGACCCCCAGGTCCTAGATGCCCCGCATGGTCTTTAAAATCTATGTTATCTTGTGCTCGCAACTCATCTGCCACTATAAATGATGGGGAATTGATTCCTTTTTGCAATATAATGGTTCTGTAGTCTAGTTGTGCACCTCAGCCACCTGATATTTTGTTTCATTTCCTGACCCCCTGGGAGTTAGAAAATGGACGTGGTTATTTTCGCCTACATCAAACTATGAAATCTTGTGCTCTTACAGGGTGGCCTTCAACTCTCGAAAACAGGGAAAATGCCAAGTAATAATTCCCTGCAGGCAAATTTCACGAAAATTTGGGAAAAATCAGGGAAGTTTGTAATTAATGTTTAAAAAATACCAAAAGTACCTGATGGAATTGATGATTTAAACGACAAAATGCATTATATTGCTGATGTATTGTCTTAAAAAATTTCTTTGCTTGCCAATAGACACTTCAAATAAAAGTTAGTAAAGTAAAGGACCTTTAATTAAATATTTGAACATAAACAATAGACTAGTATTTTAGCGCATTTTGTAAGGGAAAATCTTGTACGAGTCAGGGAAAATCATGAATATTTCAGGGAAGTTTATTTATATAAACCTGTGGAGTCACCCTTTCGAAACTCCTCTAAAGCTTTAAACGACGAATTATTTTTGCAGTAGTATAGTTGTGCATCTGATATTTTATTTTGGTCCCTGACCCCAGGCAATTCTTCCAGACTACAGCTTCATTTCCTCCTGTTTAACTCTTTGTATATCTTGTTTTCACAAGCTATAGATATATGGACACTAAATTCTTTTTACAATATGATATGTTTAAACTGTAGTTGTTCACCCGAAGTTTTGTTTGATTACCTGGCCCCAATGACTTATAAAGCGGATATGGTCATATATCGTATAACCAGAAATTTTCGTGGGATACTAATTTTCGATATATTTGCGAGTGATTATTCTGAGACGCTCGAAAAATTGTGTTTGGTATTATTGTATAACATAAATTGGTTTATCAGCTACATTTTGCTATACCCCCCCCCCCGCAAACAAAGTTTAGGAGGGTATATAGGAATCGCCCTGTCCGTCTTTCTGTCTGTCCGTCTGTCTGTCCCGTTAAGAATTTTGACAGTAGATTTCTTATATACTATTTATGGTAGGCCTTTCATTTCATATATTCATTTACTATAAAGAGTACTACATTTTGGTACCATGACCATTGCATGTTTTGACCCTTTGACATTATGACCTTGACCTTCACCCTTTACAGCATTTTATGTTAAGTTGTTTTGAAAGCAGATTTCTTTTATACTATTAATGGTAGGTTTTTTATATTTCAAACACACATTCACCATAAAGCGTACTGTATTTTGGTACCATGACTTTTGACCTTGTGACATTGTGACCTTGACCTTCACCCTATACAACATTTTATGAATTGAAGTGATATGGGAAGGAAATAACTCCTGGTATAAGTGGCAAAAATGGATCGTGATATACGCGTAGATGGGGGTATGAATATTCCATTTTCGTCCAGAAAGACTCGTGAGTCGTCTTGTGGATATGAAATATAGAGTAAAACAGAAATTGATATGAAACAAGAGGCCCAAGGGGAGCACATCGCTCACCTGAGTTGCAGACAAAGGGTTAAAAGTCACAAAAATACTTCTGCAGATCAAAGCCCTTGACAGCCATATTTGTTGACCTATCGACAAGAAAAACACAAACTTGGCAGAGGACCTTGAGTACTTGCTTGCTGCAAGGTTTCCTGAAATTCTGTGCAATGGTTGTAGAGGAGATGTCGAAAATGTGTCAGCCAATCAGAGCCCTCGTAGGCCATATTTGTTGACCAATCGGCACGAAAAACACAAACTTGGAAGAGGACCTTGAGTACTTCTTTCCTGTAAAGTTTCATGAAATTCTGTACAGCGGTTGCAGAGGAGATGTCGAAAATGTGTCAGCCAATCAGAGCCCTCGGCGGCCATATTTGTTGACCAATCGGCACGAAAAAACACAAACTTATTGGAGGACCTTGAATACTTCCTTCCTGTAAAGTTTCATGAAATTCTGTGCAGCGGTTGCAGAGGAGATGTCGAAAATGTGTCAGCCAATCAGAGCCCTCGGCAGCCATATTTGTTGAATGATCGGCACGAAAAACACAAACTTGGTAGAGGACCTTGAGTACTTCCTTCCTGTAAAGTTTCATGAAATTCTGTGCAGCGGTTGCAGAGGAGATGTCGAAAATGTATCAGCCAATCAGAGCCCTCAGCGGCCATATTTGTTGACCGATCAACAAGAAAAACACAAACTTGGTAGAGGACCTTCAGTACTTTCTTCCTGTAAAGTTTCATGAAATTCTGTGTAGCGGTTGCAGAGGAGATCTCGAAAATGTGTCAGCCAATCAGAGCCCTCGGTGGCCATTTTTGTTGACCGATCGGCACGAAAAACACAAACTTGGTGGAAGACCTTGAGTACTTCCTTCCTGTAAAGTTTCATGAAATTCTGTGTAGCGGTTGCAGAGGAGATGTCGAAATTGTATCAGCCAATCAGAGCCCTCTGCAGCCATATTTGTTGACCGATCGGCACGAAAAACACAAACTTGGTAGAGGACCTTGAGTACTTCTTTCCTGTAAAGTTTCATGAAATTCTGTGTAGCGGTTGCAGAGGAGATCTCGAAAATGTGTCAGCCAATCAGAGCCCTCGGTGGCCATTTTTGTTGACCGATCGGCACGAAAAACACAAACTTGGTGGAAGACCTTGAGTACTTCCTTCCTGTAAAGTTTCATGAAATTCTGTGTAGCGGTTGCAGAGGAGATGTCGAAATTGTATCAGCCAATCAGAGCCCTCTGCAGCCATATTTGTTGACCGATCGGCACGAAAAACACAAACTTGTTAGAGGACCTTGAGTACTTCCTTCCTGTAAAGTTTCATGAAATTCTTTGCAGCAGTTGCAGAGGAGATGTCGAAAATGTGTCAGCCAATCAGAGCCCTCGGTGGCCATATTTGTTGACCGATCGGCACGAAAAACACAAACTTGGTAGAGGACCTTGAGTACTTCCTTCCCGTAAAGTTACATAAAATTCTGTGCAGCGGTTGCAGAGGAGATGTGGAAAATGTGTCAGCCAATCAGAGCCCTTGGCGGCCATATTTGTTGACCGATCGGCACGAAAAACACAATCTTGGTAGAAGACCTTGAGTACTTCCTTCCTGTAAAGTTTCATGAAATTCTGTGCAGCGTTTGTAGAGGAGATGTCGAAAATGTTAAAAGTTTTCGCCAGACGGACGACGACGACGACGACGGACGGACGATGGACGGACGACGGACGACGCGCTATGACAATAGCTCACTTGAGCTTCGCTCAGGTGAGCTAAAAAGGAGACTATAAGAATTCGATTTTTGTTGTACGTATTTTGAGAACAAACCATTATCATTTAAAAAAGAAAACTCGTGGAATTGGGAAAGACCAAAATATTCCAAACAAAGCAGTCATGAATACACAGCCAATTTTGCCTCAATAAATTCATATGAAATGAGAATCATGTAAATTTCACAAAAAATGTAAATGTGAAATTCATATAAATTTCTTATGAGATTTATAAAAATGTTTCACATGAACTTCACATAAATTTACTTCACATGAATTTTTCTTTATGACCTTCATGCGAAATTGAATTCACATAAAATTCATGTCAGACGCTTCACATGAATTTCACGTAAGAAAACTGTAATGTAAAGTTCATGTTAATTTTACATGAATTTCGTGTGAGGCAAAATTGACTGTGTATTTTTCCAAACTCGCCCGACTCTTATGGAGGAAATATATGCCGGTCAAAGTGTCAATAACCACACTAATTCAATTCAAGTGACATGAATGGAAAACCTTATGATCTATAAAATATATATCTTTTTTAGGGAAATGGGGGACTTAAATTCTGGACCGCGTTCGGGTTGGAAAAAATAACCAGTTCGAAGGTGAATTAAAGATGACATGCGGAACCTGAATATGAGGGGGCGGAGGGGACTGGCATTTCCATGACTTTGAAAATTATATGAGCGATCATCTCCTAGAATAACTGGATTATGTTTGAACTGCTAATTTCACTCTAAGAGATGAATTATCTATCATATATAACTTTGGCAAACTGAACGAGCCAAAGCCGCATCGGTGATTATGCATAAAAATGCAGCAGAAATTTTTATAATCTTTTAGACTGTATACTGATGGGTACATCTTCTATGTTCATGATGTTTATTATTACTAAAACGCCAGTAATCATGTTACCCTTTCCTCTTTTCTTTATAAAGAATACCAAAGAAGAAGTACTTACATAATTAAAGTATTTATTTATGATGTCATAGAGACAGACAGAGGTACCTCTTCTTTGATCTTAATTAAATCTCTCTCTTCTCTTTCACTATCTTTTTACTTTAAGTTTCCGTATTCATTTTTTCCCTTTTTTGTCAGAGCAAAGGAAAGGTTGGATTAATTTGCATCCTCTCCGACCTAAGATCTATCTGTATTTGATACATATATTACTAATTTCTAAAAACGTAAGTCTTTCTTTTCTTCTAGTTCCTATTATTTTCTGAGTGGGGAAGAAGGTGGATCCAAGTCTTGACATGAAAAAACACAAATCGTGCAATCTTTTACTCGCCAATGTCATTGAAGGATTTAACGATTCGATTTTTTTTATTTGAATACCGTCACTGTCTTTTTGAGTTGGGTTTGCCAACTCTCATTGCTATCACTTTCAACTTCGCACTTGATAACCCTGCACGGACCAAACAACGCACAATGTTACTGGCGCAGTAAGAAATAGGACCACTATGATTTGACAAAAGAACATATTAGACGACAGACGTTTAAGTTGAAGTTGTAAATGATGGGTTAAATGCATTATGAAAATGCAACAAAATGCTACAAGGAACGATGCTTTAGGAATAGTGATCACTTGTTGATGTCAGTGCATTAAAATATGGCGCATCCTCTTCTTTGTATTTCCCTCCTCTGTATAAGGAGCATCCCATTTTTAGATAAATAGGTAAAAGTATTGTATTTAGGATAAAAAATACATTAGATATTAAAATTCATGGATGTGTAGAAGACTTAAGACAAGTAAATAAATCAATCAATCAATCAATGATATTTTTTTTAAAGTCATACATAATTTATAACAATCAACATTAGCTCTGATGAGCTATTTACCAACTAGGAAAAAAGGGTCTTCAGTTTGATACTTAATAAACCTAAGATGTTGGTTTTAAGTTGGTTAAGAAGTTTCAAAACAAATATACTTGTCAAAATTTCTAACTTACCATTCCACGGGTATGGATTTTCGTTAATGTGGAATTCAAATTATTTTAACGATAATTGGATTTGATATACAACATTTCACTTTTTAATTTAAAATCAAGAAAAACGAAATTTCTTTCAACGGAATCAGACCGTGACGAAATTTGAATTTTGAACACTTTTCATGAATTTCGCGTATTTTATCGGAAAATTACAATCAAACCACTTTTAAAGAATTGTTTGCACCAAGTTTTATCAGAAAAACATAAATTAAACGGAATGCATTTGTTACAAAAGTGATAATAAGCAAATAAAACTTAACGAATTTTCCATAAAATGGATGCGTGCGCATACTCTTGTGAGTGGTGCTTAAAATGAGCTTCCATTAACCAAACATCTTTTTCTAGGCTTACTTTTCACGAAAAGTGGCAGAGCACAGGAAAAAATTAAATATCGCACTCGCACAAAAATCCTTACCCGGTATATCAATGATACCGCAAGTGTTATTGACTCGTAACGCATCAGAAAATGTGTAAGCATATCACGACGAAATAACAGTTTCAATCGCCGATATTTAAAAATCCGAAAAAAGAATCGCACGACAATCGTAAGATTTTTTCTATTTTAGCCTTTTTCAGTCAAGAGACAAATTTGTTCTTACAAACCGGAAGCGGATGATTCTTTGCTAAAATGCTGTAGAATTTGAAGATACACATCGCAGGATAATCATTTATTCATTTACACTTAAAAAAATTCCGTTGTTATTATAGATATAGATATTAAATAATTGATTTCTACTAATCGTGATATTGAAGTAACTGGGAAAATGTAAGTTAGAAATTTTGACTAGTATATATCCTAAAGTAAATGTGATAGGACTTCATACATACACCCATAACAATTGCAACAAATTTGACATGATCATATTTGACATGACCTTGAACTCTGACCTCAAAAGCAGTTATTTGGTTAAGAAGTTCTATCATTTTGTATATTTCCAGACTTTTTTTTAGATTTGAGACAACTCTTGAATTTTGAGAATCACTCATTCAAGCAATTTAGGCATAGATTTGGAGTTTGATTTGTGCCAGTTTTATACTTGTCTTCTGTATGTTCTTCTCAATGTTACTTTTTGCCAACTCGCAGGACTTTCAGTCCTTTGATTTTAAAGATTACAACTCTTATAACAAATGCATTATCTTCCATATAGCCATCGTATGCTTACTTCTACGGTGTCCTGCTTCTGACGAATCCTTCACACATGTGGTCAGCAGCAAGATGTAGTGATAAGGCGCTCGGCGGTTTCCCGAAGCAGGTGTAAATGGACACTAAAATAATTAATTTCAGAGGCTAGGTTCAAGAACTTTTGCAAACAGATTGCACAATTTTATGTAAGATCGTATTTACCATCTTATTAGCCAAAAACATTCTCAAATGCATTGAAAGCAAATTTCTTTTATACTATAAATGGTAGGCCTTTCATATTTCATATTTCATAGACACATTCACCACAAAAAGTCCACAGTTTGGTATCATGAGTTTTGCCCTTGGCCTTGACTTTGAGCTTCTGTTAAAATTAGGACATGTTTAGAAAATTTGAAAGCAGATTTCTTTCATACTATAAACGGTAGGTCTTTCATATTTCATACAAACATTCACAACAAAGAGAACTACAGTTTGGTATCATGACTTTTGACCTTGACTTTGGACTTATGTTGCAGATTAAGTTAAGAAGATTTGAAAGCAGATTTTTTGCATGCTATAAATGGTAGGCTTTTCACGCTGCATCATAAATGATGCCATACAAAAAGCTTCCCGCAGGGGATATAATTCGTCCTCTTTAGAACAATTCTAGTTCTTATTGTACATGTGTCATTCTTCACTTTTCCTGATTAAACGTGGAGAGAAGTGAATTGATTGTATTCTTATGATAAAAATACCTAATCCTTCAATAACAAAAGATACAAAACACACCAATCAAATGTATTTATTTTGTTTGTAATTAACGAGTCAAAAAAAATCCTGACGATAATATCAACAGCACTCACAATATAGCACAAATTTGAGCATCGACGGACGAGTCACGAAAAATTTTACTCAAGAAAATTAAGACACCTTGATTTGTTTGATACTTACAAAAAGATATAGTTATACGGTAATGTATCATATATGAATTCACATGTCAACGAATGAATAAAGAAGAAGAATTAGGAGAGCTACGGTCTCATAAGATACTTCTGGTAATTTATGAACATGCAAAAGTGAAAATTAGACCAGAAGGAAGGTCAATTGATGATCAAACAAATGATTTCTTTCTTAGTCCCCTACCGGCAACGCCGAAGGGGACTCTTAGTTTCCTCTCGGTCTGTCTGTCTGTCCGTCTAACTGTCCGTCCATCTGTCCGTCCGTCTGTCCAATTTTCAGTTTTTCGAACTTTTTTTTCGTTGTTGTTGCATATATTGAACTCATTTGTTGTATGTGGATATATCTCAATGTGATACAGATCAAGTTTGAGTTTGCTTTTGATTGACCTAATTTAACAAGAGTTATGACCCTTGGATTTCACAAATTTTATGAACATTTCAGTTTTCCAGACTTTTTTCGCTGTTGTCGCATATATTGAACTCATTTTTGGTATGTGGATATATCTCAATGTGATACAAATCAAGTTTGAGTTTGCTTTAGATTGACCTATTTTTACGAGAGTTATGGCCCTTGGACTTAGCAAATGTTATGAAAATTTCACTTTTCCACAGACTTTTCTTCGGTTCTATTGCAAATATTGCACTGAATTTTTGGTATATGAATACATCTAAGTGTGATACAGACCAAGTTTGAGTTAAGTTTCCATTGGCCTATTTTTACAAGAGTGATGGCCCTTAACTTTGCAAATTTTGTGAAATATTCAGTATTCCGGACTTTTTCATGCCTGTTATTTCAGATAATGAGCTGATTTTTTGTATGTGAATACATTATAGTGTGATGCAGATCAAGTTCGACTTTAATTTAAATTGACTAATTTTCACAAGAGTTATGGCCCTTGGAGGTTTCGTGCATTCAGTTACCCAGACTTCTCTTGGCTGTTCTTGCAGATAATGAACAGATGAACAGAGATGCAGGACATAGATTTATGCCGCACTTAGGGGACTTATATCGCGCAGCGATTATTACATTTTTTGAGAGTGTACTGTTATGGATGTATAAGTTAAGATACAGGATGCAGGCATAAATTTACAACTATAACTCATACAATCTATGTCTTCAAATAATTCAAATATAGATAATGTTATCCCCTAACTCGAAAAATGTTATCAACCAATTTGCCTGCAAATCCTTCAAATACAAATATATCCCCATAACTGAAAGTTTTGTCACCCATCCTTTATGAAGTTAAGGGGGGGGTTTTTAGCTCTACTGGTCTCAGACCAGTCGAGCTTATGCTATACCCAGTCGTCCGTCGTCCATCCGTCAGTCCGTCTGTCTGTCTGTCAGTCTGTTCGTTCGTCCGTAAACAGCTCTTACACTCGCAACTCCTCTGAAACTATAGGAGATAGAAAGGTAATTCTTTTTGCATTCTACTTACATTTTGTATGTAGTCTAGTTTTGCATCTACTGTTTGGCCTCTGTGGTAAAATGATGGACCCATGTGTTATCCATATTGACAAATCTATTATGAAAATTGACAGGATCTCCCTCAAATGGTTTAAGATAAGCACGCGATAAAGTGTGCATGATGTGCTTCTTATCAACTGTGTAAGCCGATGCGTGCTTACAAGTCATACTTCGCGATGTGCCAATAACGAATGTGCTGTACATTGTAGTTGAAAGCTATGCTGGTATTTTGCGTGTAAAATTGACAATCATTTCTCCGACACATAGATAAATCCAATTTGTAATTAAGTTCTTATCAATCTTTGGACTTTCCAAGTATTGAATAATAAATATTTCAATTTAACATTTTTAAATTGAGAAAATATTTAGAAAAACTTATATAGTATTTCAGATATCCTTATATGAACTAATAATGCATACCATCCATCTTTCAAGTAAGGGAAATAATTTACTAATTTGTCAATTTATTTTAGAGTTACCCCTCTTACTACAGTGACTGTACAAATGCCCCCAACATAAGATAATAATTCACCACAAATATTACGGGTGAGAGGCCATTTATAAATGATAGAAAGTTCAATGTTTTTGCAATGTTCAAGGTCTATGAGCTAGTTATGTTAGAGCCCCTTACCCCAGAGTCTTAGACATTGGGTGTAGTCACTTTCTTCTTTACACATGTATATAACTCAATGTGCATGTAATCTTTGTGGTTACAATTTCTCAGAAGGTATAACTAATAGAAAGTTAGTTCTTTTTGATATATTATTGAGTCTTTGCGGAATACAGAGTTTTTTCCCCTTACAGACGTAAAACCATTGTGACGTCATGAAAATGGTATGGTAACGTCGATTTGATACCGTCATTTCCCAGACGTTTAGGACTATTTCCATAGAATTCGATGACGTCATCATCAATCTACGTAAGATACCGTCTCAAATGGGAAGTAACTCTAGTTTTCGAAAATAGCGAATAGATCTATGATCAAGCTGTACACAAGATATTTTATTTGAGCCCCTGACCCAAGGGTCTTAGAAGGGGGAGTGGTCATTTTCTTCTATATAACACTATGTAAAATTGTGGTTCCATTTCTCAGAAAGTATAAATGATAGAAAGTTACTTCTATTTGCAATATAAAAGGTTAATTATCTAGTTGTGCACCTGATATTACATCTGAGTCCCCGACCCCCAGGGTCTTAGAAAATTGATGTGGTCATTTTTCCTATATATATGTATATATAACTTACTCAGCAATTTTGTTATCATTTCTTTTCTCAGAAAGTATAAATGATACAAAGTCAATTCTTTTTGCAACATGATGGGTTTATGGTCTAGTTGTGTACATGTACCGAATGTTTTGTGTGAGATTTAGACTCCAAGGGTCTTGGAAAATGGCCGTGGTCATTTTCTCCTATATAAATTATATATATATTATGCATTCTTGAAAAAACCAATTCTCAGAGTGTATAATTTATATAGTATAAATTATTTTTGCATAATACATATGTAAAGGGTATGTGGTTTGATTATCCACTTGATAGTTAGTTTTAGCTTCTGACCTCCAGGTTTTTGGAAAGTGCATGTGGTCATTTTCTGGTATACAACTCTATGTAATCTTCTGAACACCATTACTTAGAAAGTATGACTGATAAACAGATTTTTGCATTATGTTCAGACTTACGCTTATTGTTTCGCTTGCACATCTGATACACTTTTTTAGCCTCTTACCCTTGGGTCTTAGAAAATAGTTGTGTCATTTAGTTATGTATTTTACTAAATAACCAGGAGAGCTTCAGTCTCGTCAGAGACTTCTAGTTTGTTGCTCATGATCCATACAATGTATGTTTCAGATCACCTATATTTGAGGTCATGTGAACAAAGTCAATTTCACTAAATATAGTCCAGTCAAAATTATTTTTGACCTAGAAGTAATTGCAACAGAAATTATGAAACTACTATACGAAAGTACACATCCAATATATAATGTGACCAAGTTTCGCCAAAAATCGACAAAGAGGAAATGTAAAAATTAAAGAGATAAAACTTTTTGAAAATGTCGCGATCAATATAGCTGAAATAGGCTTCCATAACCCGTTCTGATTCAGTATTTACGCTACCGATAACATTTCCGGTTTTCAAACAGTAATTTTTATGAAATAATTTGAACAAAATATATATGATTATAGACAAGTAGACGTGAAATATGCTATAGAAATAAAAAGAAATGTCTAATATAAATAAATAAAGTATTTATGAGATGCCGTACTTGCTTAACAATGAATTTATAGTTGGTTATCATTTTCCCTCTGATCAAGGCTAAAGATAAAATGTTGTACGGCTTAACACTGAAAGTACAGTGTTCATGGAAAATACACGCGATGTTACGGAATAGAAATTGATATATTTGCTTTATTTGTCTTAAAATTGTCATAAGAAACGCTGGAAAGCAGTCAGAATCTGAAGCGGTTTTAAAATGTATGGAGGGCATTTACAACCTAAACAAAAATGCTATTTCACATGTAAAAACTTATGTTCATAGCTATTTCCGATCATTGACATATGTTTAATTGCTGAGCTCACCTTGAATGCAAAGGAGGGTAAAGGAATTTTATTTATTGTTTAGAAAGGTCAGAAAGCGCGAGAGAAAATATGGAGGGGGGGGGCTGAACACTTTATAATACTTAACTATAATGGAGTGTTTGGCTACACATACTAGTAACACAACACCCCCCAAATAACGGAGCGGGATCGAAGAATGTTTCCTTCTACTACTAGTATTCATTTAAATTTCATATATGTTAAAGTGATACTAGGCTTAGCTTAATCGGTATGTGTTCTACCTTGCACGTGCACGTTAATTTGTTAAAAGGATTACTTTTTCTATCTCTTTCTCTCTATGTGTCAGAGGGATAATATTTCTATCTCTTTCTCTCTATGTGTCAGAGGGAGAATATAGCAACCCCTTTCTATCGTGTTAGGTCCCTCCATGGAATAGAAGTCTATATACACTTTTTACGTAAATTTTGTACGGTTCGCCCTCTTAATCTGAGTCAGAGCATTGATAATCCAATCGCACTGATTACTTAAACACAACGTTCTAAGAATATTTGATAGTTTGGACGAAAGAAATCATGGAAACGTTCGGTAAACACAAAATTTATAGGATAGAAAAGATGTTTGGGGTATATATTAACTATATTTCACACAAAAAACAGAAACATGGCTCTTTCTGGCAGACACTGATACAAGGACGTCACAAGCAATGGTCCATCAAATAATGCGTTGAAAAGTCTTGATGATAACATCGCCACATCTAAGGCAATCAAAAGTTGCAATGTCAAATATTTGGCGATTCTTCTTTTGTATTGGTTCTCATTTGAGTGGAGCTTCTCCAACTAAGAGGGTTTGACGTGGATTAGGTGATGACACTAAAAGTCTACTGGAAATCTGATATCATTCAGCATGCAGACCTTTACTTGTGTGATTTAATGTTGAGGTGCACATATTCTGTAAACGTGAATATTTTCACTGGGGAAAAATTTCGTGATTATCACATAAAGACGTTCCACGTAGGGGAAATTTGTAAGAATGCAGCAGGGTCATTTTTTGCATGTGGGAAATTTTCGCAAACTCCATCCTCTCTCAAAATACGCCAAAACAGCCCTTTATACACGAAATGTCCATGTTTACAGTAGTCATTGTTGCATTCCGTGCTTAATTATTTCTCCCCAGGACTATCTCATTGGCGGTTGGATGGATCTATGCACTGTGGTTAAAACAGGTACAGGTGCAATTCGAATATGGGTGCGACTGTAATTGCCTTCGGATGTAGTAAAAAGTTGAAAAAAGCATTTTCTTCTTGGAGGTTTGCACGATTGAAATGAAAATGGAACTAGTATACGAATTTATCAGAGCGAAATGAAAGAATCATAATGATATTGGTGTGGTCCGCCCATTTTGCAAGGTTTATATTGCCCATTGACTACAGCGGGGCAAACAATGCTAGAAAACTCTCACAAATCATGATATTACGGTGGAATGTATCTCGTACTAACACAATTTTGATTTTTAAAAAATAGTATGAGAAAAATATTCATTTGACGGTACAATTACATATTGTAATCGTATCTAAAATGATCTTTTGCAAAGATTTGCCTGATGTATTCAATCTACACAAAGAGACCATTTTTATTTGGACGATTACTCAGCTAAAAGCATGGTGAATATTTTCAAAATCAGTGAATATAGCACCAAAATCATAATGCAGAATGTTAACTATAAAATAAATATAATTTAGTTCAAAATCATTCATATATAATATTAATGAGGCAATCTTCATTTGATCTACCTATGAATTATCTATACCTAGCTTAATACTCATGATGTTATGTTTTCTGGGGTTTTCTATTTTTCTTAAACCTAATTGTCATTTTGACAACTCGAATACATATATCAGACGTTCAAGTAATTGCTATATATAAACTATATTCAGCATAACGAAATAGTACTAATTGTAGTTCAGGAGTCTAAGATCAAGGGGAATACGATATAATTTTGTAAGTTTCCATTAACAAGTCAATCGCGAACCCTCGAATGGAGGCAGGACTAGGTTGAGTTGAATTGCGATGCTAGCTTCTATTTGCTGTTTGAAAGCAGAGACTTATGAATTCTGCCTAATGCCATCAATCTGTAAATAATTTAATATATTCATATTTCCATGATTTTTACAAAAATGCGGCATTTTTATCCCAAAAATGAATACATTACGCATTCAGATGTTCAGAAATAATTCATAGCGACTCGAAGAAGATAAAAATGTTCATTTGATCGATGTTCTTTTACTCTTAAATTGGAATTGAACATTTTAGAAAACATTTAAATAATTTTAAGGATTTTTACAAAATTTTCGCATTTTTAGCCCAAAACTAATTCCATTTTATGCACAATTCTATTGTCAGAAACGATTTATATCGATTGCAATAAGAAAGAAGTGATCATTTGATCGATTTTATTTCATTTGGAAAATCGCTAAAAAGCTTCAAAGACAACATTTCAAACTCAAAGATTTTTACAAAAATTCCACATTTTTAGCCCCAAAACCACCCTTCTCACGGATAGATATTGTCAAAAAATTATTCATATCGGTGAGAATACTTCGGAATGCTCATATAACCGAATCTATTACACTTGGTAAATTGCTTAACAGCTTAAACGATGGTTTTTTAAATTTTCAGGATTTTCACAAAAATTCCGTATTTTTAGCCCCAAAATCACTTTTTCCCACTTTCCGATTTTGGGCGAAATTTAGATATTAGTTGGTGGTCCGGTGAAGAATCAATTCCGACTAAAATAATTTCTGTTGCAATTATTTCTAGGTTTAGCCCCATTTTGCTCTATATTGACTGGACTAATATACTTATAATGAATTATATATGCAAATCATGTTTGGGCTATACCTCAAACTATATAATGAATCACTTTCCTGATTAGTATGATATTGCCCATGACTCAAAGGTTTCACATCATTTTGGCCTAAGGTCAAAGTAAGTGAGAAGGAGGGGGTAGACATTTGGGTTTTTTGTCAGAAAAACATTTTTTAATTATATTTTGTTTTAGCTCCCTGATCCCACGGGTCATGGTCGATGGGTGTATCACTTAGATTTATTTAAGCAAACAAACAGGAGAGCTTCAGTCTCATCAGAGACTTCTGGTTTAAATCCTTATTTCCATATTGACTCGTTTGAATATTGATTCCTCTGATTTTTAAGTGAGCTTTTTTATATACATTTTTCAACCAAGATCTGAGCTCATGAATATTTACTAGATGAGAAGAAAAAACCTTTTATCAATATTGATAAAAGAAGAGAAAAAAGACGATGAAATACAATAAATAGAAAAAGGATAAAGAAAAATAATTCACTTGTAACTTGTAGAATACGAACTGTATTTTTTCTAGCATTGCCAAAGTTATTAACTTTCCGTTAATTACAAAAATTTCGGACCAAATCTCTCCAAGATATCAAAATATAAAGATAATTTATTGTAATTTTTTTTTGGCTCACAATATTTACAACGAAAATGGAAAACCCCGAAGTTACGCATCTGCATTACCCTGATTACAATTTTGAAATGATTACGACAAAGACCAGTCGAGCTTATGTGATACCATGTTGTTCGGTGTCCGTCCGTCTCTCTGTCTGTCTGTTAACAATTTTTTTGTGATCGCAACTCCTCTGAAACCATAAAATGATATAAAGCTAATTCCTTTTGCATTTAGTTTGGTCTATGGTGCAGTTATGCACCTGATATTTTGTTTGAGCCTCTGATCCCAAGGGTTTTAAAAAATGGGTGTGGTCATTTTTTCCTATATAAGTCAATGTAATCCAGTGAACACCAATTCTCAGAAAGTATAATTAATGTAGAAATAATTCTTCTTGCAATATAATCAGTCTCTGGTCCAGTTGTGCACATGATATTTTGTTTGAGCCTCTGACCCCCCAAGGTCTTCAAAAGGGGTGTGGTCATTTTCTGCTATACGAGCCTATGTAATCTAGTGAACAACAATTCTTAGAAAGTATAATTGGTAGAGAAATAATTCTTTTTGCAATATAATCAGTCTCTGCACCTGATATTTTGTTTGAGCCTCTGACCCCAGGGTCTTCAAAATGGGTGTGGTCATTTTCTCCGATATAAGTCTATGTAATCTACTAAACACCAATTCTCAGAGAGTATAATTGATAGAGAAATAATTCCTTTTTTAATATAATCAGTCATTGGTCAAGTTGTGCACATGGTATTTTGTTTGAGTCTCTTACCCCTAGGGTCTTCAAAAATGGGTGTGGTCATTTTCTGTTATACGAGCCTATGTCAGTATGTGATCTAGTGAACACCAATTCTAAGAAAGTATAATTGATAGAGAAATAAATCTTTTTGCATTGTTATCAGTCTCTGGTCTAGTTGTGCACCTGATATTTTGATTGAGCCTATGACCCCCAGAGTCTTCAAAAATGGATGTGGTCATTTTCTGCTATATGAGCCTATGTAATCTAGTGAACAACAATTCTTAGAAAGTATATTTGGTAAAGAAATAATTCTTTCTGCAATATAATCAGTCTCTGGTCTAGTTGTGCACCTGAAATTTTGTTTGAGCCTCTTCAAAAAGGGATGTGGTCATTTTCTCCTATATAAGTCTATGTAATCTATTAAACACCAATTCACAGAGAGTAGAATTGATAGAGAAATAATTCTTTTTGCAATATAATCAGTCTCTGGTCCAGTTGTGCACATGATATTTTGTTTGAGCCTCTGACCCCCCAGGGTCTTCAAAAATGGGTGTGGTCATTTTCTGCTTTACTAGTCTATGTCAGTATGTGATCTAGTAAACACCAATTCTTAGAACGTATAATTGATAGAGAAATAATTCTTTTTGCATTATTATCAGTCTCTGGTCTGGTTGTGCACCTGAAATTTTGATTAAGCCTCTGACCCCAAGGGTCTTTAAAATTGGGTGTGGTCATTTTCTCCTATATTAGTCTTTGTAATCTAGTGAACACCAATTCTCAGAAAGTATAATTGCTAGAGAAATAATTCTTTTTGCAATATAATCAGTCGCTGGCCCAGCTGTACACCTGATATTTTGTTTGAGCCTCTGACCCCCAGGGTTTTCAAAATGGATCTTTGAAATGGATGTGGTCATTTTCTCCTATATAAGTCTATGTTACCTTGTGAACATCAATTCTCAGAAAGTATAATTGATAGAGAGATAATTCTGTTTGCATTATAGTCAGTCTCTGGTCTATTTGTGCCCTGATATTTTGTTTGAGCCCCTGAATCCCAGTGTCTTGGATATGGGTGTGGTCATTTTCTCCTGTTACCTTGTGAACATCAATTCTCAGAAAGTATAATTGATGGAAAGATAATTCTTTTTGCATTATAAGCAGTCTCTTGTCTACATTGTATGTGTGTGCCTGCTATTTTGTTTCAGCATCTGAACTCCAAGGTCTTTGAAATTGGTGTGGTCATGTTTTCCCATTTAACTCTATGTTATCTAGTGAACACCAGTTCTCAGAAAGTATAATTGATACTATAGAGAAATGTTTCTTTTCCCATTTCCATGAGTCTGTGGTCCGATTGTGTGCCTAAGATTCTGTTTAAGACTGGCCCGTCTTTGAAATGGGTGTGGTCATTTTCTCCTATATAAATATGTTAAAGAAGATCCTGACGATAATCTCAACAACACTCAATAGAGCACCAAATTGAGCATCTACGGACCCCTAGTAAGCTAGAGGTGGGACCAGGTGGCCGGGAGGAGTAAGCATCCTCTTTTGGAAAGCCGCATCCGCCGTCGATGTTCATGCACGAAAATAAAAACTATATAGAATACAAAATATAAGTCTTTGTAATCTTGTGAATACCAGATCTCAGAAAGTATAGAGGTAATTCATGGAGAGTAAATTCTTTTTGCATTTATATACATGTATTATGTGTCTGTGGTGTCGATGTGCATCTGATATTTTGTGTAAGCCCCTATCCCCCAGGGTTGGAAAATGGACGTCAATTCGGTGAATTTAACAAGAACAGCCAGTAGAGCTTCAGTCTCATCAGAGACGTCTGGTTCTACTTAATAAAGGGTAATAAGGGTAGATTTTCACAAATTATTTTGTAGACTGTGAAAAAACTTTCAAACTTTTCCAGATTGTTGACAAGAAAGCTTCGTGAGATAAAGCTCACCTTTTACGACATGAGTTTATTTATAAATATTGTGTTTGTAAACTTTGTGTAAACATTGTAAATTCGGTGGCTAACACACATGAATAAAAGATTCTATGTTTATATACCTGGGACAAGTGAACGTTTTGTATGTTTCTTTACCCAATAAAACCAAAATGATAAAATTAGATAATATATTCCATTTTCTAGAAGATACAGGGTATACATCTTTAAAAACTAATGGTGTGCAAGGAGAACGTACACTTCTCGTGTACGCTGACCGTAGTACATGTACATTGTAGCAGGAAGTCTACATATAAAAACCAAGTCGTTTAGATTAAGTGTACTAGAAGCATATTTTAAGTTTAAAATTACTTTAAACGCCTGGGAGGTATCTACAGTTATGTACCCCGCACGGTTCGATGACACGCGTGTACTTCTCAAAACAACGATTTGTTAATTTGGATATTTCTTTTACAAAAAAAAAGACGAACAAAACGTCAGCCTTTAGATTTAATGGTCGTTCCTGTCGAAGCTCGTAAAGGTTTTTAGCTCTACTGGTCTCTGACCAGTCGAGCTTATGCGATACCCCGTTGTCCGGCGTCCATCCGTCTGTCCGTCCGTCCGTCCGTAAACAATTCTTGTGCTCGCAACTCCTCTGAAACCATAGGAGATAGAAAGCTAATTCTTTTTGCATCTTACTTGGTATGCTGTCTAGCTGTGCACCTGACATTTGGTTTCAGCCCCTGACCCCCAGGGTCTTAGACAATGGGCAGGGTCATGAAAATCTATGAAATCTTGTGCTCGCAACTCCTCTGACACTATAAATGATAGAGTCTTGATTCTTTTTGCAATATGATAGGTCTGTGGTCTAGTTGTGCACCTGATAATTTGTTTGAGCCCCTGACCACCAGGGTGTTAGAAAATGGGTGTGGTCATTTTCTCCTATGTAACTGTAAGTAATCTTTTGCTCGCAACTCCTCTGACACTATAAATGATAGAGATTTGATTCTTTTTTGCAATATGATCGGTCTGTGGTCTAGTTGTGCACCTGATAATTTGTTTAAGCCCCTGACCACCAGGGTGTTAGAAAATGGGTGTGGTCATTTTCTCCTATGTTGCTCTATGTAATCTTGTGCTCGCAACTCCTCTGACACTATAAATAATAGATAGAGACTTGATTCTTTTTGCAATATGATGGGTATGTAATGTAGTTGTGCACCTGATGTTTTGTTTGAGCCCCTGACCCCCAGGGTGTTAGAAAATGGGTGTGGTCATTTTCTCCTATGTAACTCTAGGAAATCATGTGCTCGCAACTCCTCTGACACTATAAATGATAGAGACTTGATTCTTTTTGCAATATGATGGGTCTATGGTCTAGTTGTGCACCTGATATTTTGTTTGAGCCCCTGACCCCCAGGGTCTTAGAATATGGGTGTGGTCATGAAAATCTATGTAATCTTGTGCTCGCAACTCCTCTGACACTATAAATGATAGAGACTTAATTCTTTTTGCAATATGATGGGTCTATGGTCTAGTTGTGCACCTTATATTTTGTTTGAGCCCCTGACCGCCAGGGTGTTAGGAAATGGGTGTTGTCATTTTCTTCCATATAACTCTATGTAATCTTGTGCTCGCAACTCCTCTGACACTTTAAATGATAGAGACTTAATTCTTTTTGCAATATGATGGGTCTATGGTGTTGTTGTGCACCTTATATTTTGTTTGAGCCCCTGACCCCCAGGGTGTTAGGAAATGGGTGTGGTCATTTTCTTCTATATAAGAGTATGTAATCGTGTGCTCGCAATTCCTCTGACACTATAAACGATAGAGACTTTATTCCTTTTGCAATATGATGGGTCTGTAATCTAGTTGTGCACCTGATATTTTGTTTGAATCCCTGACCCCCAGGGTCTTAGAAAATGGGTGTGTTAATTTTCTCCTATATAACTCGATGTAGTAATCTTTTGTTTGCAACTCCTCTGTCACTTTTAATGATAGAGACTTGATTCTTTTTGCAATATGATGGGTCTGTGGTCTAGTTGTCCACCTGATATTTTGTTTGAGCCCCTGACCCCCAGGGTCTTAAAAAATGGTTGTGGTCATTTTCTCCTATATACGTCTATGTAAACCTTGTGCTCGCAACTCCTCTGACACTATAAATGATGGAAACATGAATTCATTTTGCAATATGATGGATAGAGCTGCAACGATTCACCGCGGTGCACCGAGAATCGCGATTCTTAGCTCTGACTCGAATCGCGAGTAGTTGTGGTCAGAAACGATTCGAGTCGAATAGTCTTAATAATGCAGAAAAACGTTCTAATATCAACTTTAAAGATTCACTAATCGCAGGATTCCCAATAAAAATGGTTTTAGGTTGTGATTTAGAATCAAAGGTTTCCCCTTCAAGTGCATTTTACCTAGAAATTCGTAAGAAAATACAGGGTCAGAGGAAATTCGAACCGGCGACTTTTGCCGAAGATCGACAAGTGCTGCCCCAAATATTGGAATGCCTCTTTTAAAGAAGTTTACATATGCACCTCTTTGTGCAAACTGTTTAATTATCATGTATCCTTTGTGTACAGTATTGACTTTATATCCAAAGAAGGCTGTTCTTTGGAGGGGGTGTCTTTGAATAATAATAAACATGTATATCATTCAAAGCTTTCACTTGAACTGGGTTTTTATGCTTTAATTTTAGAGTCAGATGAGGTTTTCAATAAAATTTTCAAATAAATGGAAAAAAAATAACGTATCCATGGAAAATATTATATCATAAATAAATCGAACCGAAAAAATCGAATCGAGACATAAAATCGAAATCGAACCGAATCGAGAAGTTCCCGACTCGTTGCAGCTCTCATGATGGATCTATGGTCTAGTTGTGCACCTGATATTTTTTAGCTCACATGAGCAAAGCCCAAGTGAGCTATTGTCATAGCGCACCGTCCGGCGGCCTTCGTCCGTCGTCCGTCGTAAACTTTTCAACATTTTCGACCTCTTCTCCAGAACCACTGAACAGATTTTCATGAAACTTGGTAGGAATAAAGTACTGATGGTCCCCTACAAGTGCTGTTGTTTTCGTCCCGATCCATAAATAGGTGGCGCCACCACAGGCAAAAGTAAGTCACAGGGGGTACCCTCCTTTGACAAACTTCTTCTTCAGAACGGAAGCACGTATCGACAAACCGAAAGCATAAGGATGATCTAGAGAGATGTCTTACGAGGTGTTGTTAATTTTAATTCCACTCTGAAGTCTGGTTATTTTCCTCTTACAAACTTCTTTTTGTTTGATATGCTTAGTTTACGTAGTTTTCAGGTGAGCGTTGTGGCCCCTGGGCCTCTTGTTTTTTAATTTTATGATCTTTATTCTAAATATGATTATATATGTTTACTGTGCAAGTACCAACGTGCATGTCTGGTCCATGTTGCAAATTCATCCGTTCTTAAGTGATGATAATGAATTTGAAGACGCTTGATTCATGCACCCAAGGGTTTTGGGTTAAAGTCCGTGCACCGACACCCTAAAAAAATCTTCCTTTTTTACATTTCCACATCTGCCAGCTTTTTATGCACTTTTAGATTATCTGAATACCTTTACGTTCATTTTTGGCCCAATTTTGTTTTCTAAGAAATTTGTATTTTTTTTTTATATTGAACATAATCTATTGCATATTTTTCATATTTTTGAAAATAATTAATAATCACTTTATGCTGTGATATATATTCTATGCCTAAATGTTTAGGAATATTTATTATTTTGTAAAAATGATTTATCTGTATATGGACTCCAGTATTGAGGGTTCAAGCCTTGACACTAGCACTATCATTATGCAATATCAGTATGTTAAGGATGTGCATGGGTATCAGGTGACCGTTGTGCCCTCTTCCTCCGGGCCACATATTGGCAAATTCCTCAAACATTCATATAGTTGTGCTAAGTACAGGTACACTATATTATACAGATACTGCCACATAAAAATTTTGCATGAAGGTTATGATCTTATTTTGAATTCAAAGCGGTTGTCGCGATCCGCCGTACGTGCACGTACGTGCTATCTACGTGCAAAAACATAGGCAAACCTTCGGTATCTGTACGGTGTCTGTACGTTATCAGTACGTGTCCCTACGGCCTCCTTGGGTATATGGGAACACGCAGGCAGGACGTAGCAGCTTTATTGCATACAGAACTTCTGCTGCGTCCTGTCTACGAATTTAACAACAAATACTACACGCACGTTGTAAGTACGTTGCAAGTTCGTGCAAAGCACCTTCGACGAAAGGAAGTGAGGACTCCGTGCGTTGGCATTACGTTTAAATTCGACATCCTTACAATAGCGAGGAAGATGTACAAAGGCAGTGGAAAGTTGCACGCTAGTAGAAAGTACGTACAACGCACTTTTTTGCGCAACATATGATGTATGAAACCACCGATATAATCGTGCGTGCGACGAACGTTGACGCATTTTTTCCATATTCTTTTCACTTCATTCCCTGCATCTTCAGGAAAACGTAGCGCACATAGCATCAACAAACACGCACGTCCAAGATGCACACGAGTCGGGTTCTGACCAGGGCTTTAATCACCGAAAAGGGGTTAAAATCAAACTTAATATACACCAATATACACCAATACTACATATACTAATCTATGGAAACCAATATCACTCCATGATATGATACTTTCAATACTTAATGTGTTGCATTACGCTTGAACATATTCTTGGTGTCACGATGCATAAGCTTCACAGATAATGCATCGATAGCTGTTCTAACTTGCAAACAGAGCCCCTGATGACCTTTATTTTGATCCTTTTCCGTTGAAAGTGGGTAATTCAGAGAACGGGAATGAAACTGACAGATTATGCATATATGTATATATATTTATTCAGAATAAATGTCAGAATTCGTGTTTTCTCATGTTTGAAACACGCAAGTTCATTTATCGTTTGTAGTGCACTAATGCGCATCGTACATATGATATATGCACTTCCTGTCTATTGCATACTCATAACATAGCACAAATCAAGACAATGGTTCTATAAGTAAATTATAAAAGTATAACTTTGCATGATTAGTGGAATGACTTATATATTAACCTTGACCTTAACATTTGACCTTGCAGTTATACTATATTTTCTTTACGTATGTATAGTTTAATGAGAAATAAATGAATCTGAATAATAAAAATATTAATACGAATAATTAACGGTATTGTAATAATAAAGTATTAGATTACATGTATTAGTATAATTATAACATTTGAATGATTATTCTATATAGTATTAAATAGAGTATTGACATGATATCATATAATTCGAAATAACGTCTTCAAAAATACAATGTATCTAAAACTATTTATACATAGATATTAGTTGTATTGCTTTCTCTTGTTCCAATGGACACAGATTATAAATTGATTTTGATCTTAATATAAATCAGGCCTAATGAAGCATTTAGGCCTTATGTGTATCATGTTTAGATAATCTAGTGGTCAATATTTTTTAGATATAGAACAGGGGTCAAAAATAGAAGAACCCGTGACAGAACCCCTACTTCATTCATCAACAAAGTCAGTACAAGCAGGTACTTAGCTTTTTCTTATGCTAATATCCCTTTTATTTCTTAATCAGTTGTACATGTACCACAGGTCATCCTGTGTACTTCATAACCAATTACTAATATGGATATTGACCATATCACTATTCAAAGAAAAAATCGATCTTCAGAAAATCATAAACCAAAGGCGAACAAAATCAGGATAGAACAGGAATGAAAGCAAACAAACTTAACCTCAACCACATGAAAATAAGCGAACTCCCAATATGGGTGCAACAGAAGAGTCGGCATCCCCTGTTTGCATGCATCTCATGTCTCGTAAATTCGATAAAATTGTCACATCAGGTTACTTCCATTTCAGAAGATTTAAGCATGCTCTGTTGTTAGATGGTTCAAATGGTGTAGGAAAGAATACATCCACAATTCTGGACAATCGGACATCATAGTGTATGACGAGTTCCCCTTATTGACCGTATAACTTTCTCAGTGATAATATTAGTCGGTCAAACATATGTGTTAGAACAAAATCTGTGTCGCAGTTAAGATATGAAAACGCCATAAACAGGCGACGAAGGGATGTTGCTACTCAGAAATGGAAGGTCTGTGATACTGAAATCGAAGTCGTTACGTTTGGTATCGAATGAGGGGTTCATGTGACCATTAGTGTCGTAGGACATCATAATGTCCAAATATGATGCTAGTTTACTTGTCAGTGTAGTTTCTTTGACTTCAAGCTCCGAAGGATAGATTCTGCTTAGGTAATCCGTAAATTTGGGATTATTGATGGGCAGAATATCGTCTATAGATATGTAAGTGAAGTTAAGGTCGGAAGGTAAGTAATTTATCCCTTCAGATACCAAAGATTGAATGAACTCAGCTTCGTACGAGTTAGAAAAATGTCGGAAAGAACTACAGAATGTACTTGCACATGTATCTTCCGAAACTGAAGTAACCATATGTGGCAATTCTACCTGATTGAGATTTAACATTCGCTGTGATGCATCATGTAATGCTCCATGAAAAAGAATCAGGGGAGAGTATAGTCGCTGTCATGTCGGTCCGTCTTCCGCTCCGTCAATCCGTCAATCCGACCATCTGTTCTCACTAAACTGCACTTGTGATGAAAATTATGAGTACCTGTAGTACTTGTGATGACAACCCGACTATCGAGGTGCACCTCGAAATTCAGTTCTCGCAGCTCACAACCACGGACAAAATGCTGTGTATATAACAAGAATTAAAACGCACATCGGAAATTTTTTTTCGTACGGATGACTGGTCGGCACCTATGTAGTGATATTGTGCGGGGTTTCATTGAAACATTTTCCCCTTGTGATTTCCACCTCAGAATCTACGAGCTTATATCTCCCACATCAGAATTTGATCGTTTTTCATACAAATATTAACTAGGATAGACCCCTTTAGAAGAATACATTCAATATGAATCATACATTTCAGGTCCAGACAAAAAAGTTTCCTCTGCATGAATTAAAGATAAAAATTAATTGAAAATCTGTCTTTTGTCCACATGCATATAATTTGTTTTTCATATTTACGGATATTCATATTTGGGACAAAGGTCACTGACGTTCAGTCATCAAAGATCAAGGTCATTTCCAGGCTTAAAAGAGTTTCTTCGCAATAAAAAATCAAAAAAAAAAAGAAATCAGTGAAATGTCCAAAATGGTCTGAAATTTTGTTCAATAATAGTACAATGCATATCAATCTTTTATATGTGTCACGGATTTTAAGATTTTCTATTGCGTCGATAAAAATTGTGTGCACAAAAGTGAATGTGTACACAGTATATATATAGTCTGCTTATGAGAATGTCATCATAGATCCCTCTTTTGTTTATAAGTGTAGCACCTTCAGGAACAAGGTCACATAAAGTCAATCATCAAAGATCAAGGTCATTTCAAAGCTTAAAAAAACTTTTTTGCTTTTGAAATATGAAAATTCATAACATATCAGTGTTTGGTCAAAACAGTCTGAAATTTTGGAAAATCATTTTATCTTTTAAATAAGTGACGAGTCGAAAGATTTTTATTGCGTTCTTAAGAAATGTGTCAAGGGGGGGGGGGGGTACACATAATTTGTGAATGTATATGCAATGTGTATATATTTGTCCTTTGCTGTTGATGTTTCTGTGCTGTCCTTTTACGTTCCTTGTCCTTTTTGCGTCTAATTCTGTGCTTGTCTGCTTTGTGTTTTTGCATTGAATGAGGTGTTTTTGGAGATCCCCTCTTTTGTCTTATAATTTGTTTTTGAGAATGTCATCATATATCCCACATTAATGGATAGACTCTTCAAGACAATGGTCACTTAAGGTGATTCATAAAGGTCAAGGTCAGTTGCATTCCTATGTGATTTTTTTCTGCCTTGATTAGAAATTGTGTACAAAAAAGGTGGGGATGTATTACACATTACATCATGGGGATAATGTTTTAAACTTTACAAACTGTTTTGCATGATGTGGGCTTTCGGAAAATTGTTTTTATTGTCATATTAAGATTAAAGGTCAAGGTAATCTATTATTATTTCGGAAATGTCAAAGACACTAAGAAAATCAAATTTTTGGTATCTAAATTATTGTGTTCGGGTAGCATCCATCAGTTGAACTGATTTTATTTTTATTTTTATTGCACTGAATCAGATGTGAAATTGTGTACCAAAAAGAGAGAGGGGCCTTACACATATTTTCTGGAGAATCATTTTTTCAAACTTAAAAAAAGAATTGTCTTGCAAGTTATGGACTTAAGTCAAAGGTCTTCGAGGTCGCATTAAGTTTTACATTATTACTTCTGTAATACATTTAGAAAATAAAACTTCTGGAAATTTTTTATCAGGCAGCATTCTTTAGTTTTAATCATTTGTCTTAATGTTATACAGGTGTTTTGACTGAATACATTAACGTCTATGTGTCCAGTATTTCATTTAATTCTTTGGTGTCAAGAATCCATCTGATAAATCTTAAGTAGAAAATAATTTCTTTCATTCAGCATTGATTTCATTTATATCATACATATTTGTAACTTACAACCGAGGGTAACATGACCTGAATCAAGGTCATAAGTCAGAGGCCAAGTACACATCAGACTCAATGAATTGTAACATTGTTCATGGCATATCCCCTTTTCACATATATATAGTAAGTCCTTTATGATTCCGTTCACACATTCCCTACTTTTCATCTTTCATTCATTTAAAAATATCCACCCTACCCTGAACCTAACTTTTATCATTTCTCTATCCTAAAAGGATCCAACCATTCCTAACATCCAAATAAATCCTATTTGACTGAATGACTCTATGTGAATTGTCATTATGCATCCACTAACCTTTGATGCAACCTTCACTGTATCCCACACGCTAGGAGCCCATCCAAGTTTTTCCAAGCCATTGGTTCACTCACCTCATATCCATCTTGAATCCAATCCTCCAAGTCTTATACTTCCCTTGATGCACCAAGACTATTTATTCTATACCCAAACCAAACCCAATCCCATCCAAGGTCCCTTTCATCCTGTACTGACCCAACCTTGAAATCACCAACCAGACTCAAAACTTTCCTTGACCCCCAGCTCTTGATTCAATACATCGTTTGTGTACGAGGTCTTGTTGCTGTGTTTTGATGGCTCATAGCTTGGATTGGTCACAGCATGGGTGGATTTAGGACCAGGTTGATCAATTATACATGTGTACGTAGAATAAGGGGCAGTTTGGACAGGGTGGATCTAGATTCAGTTTATCAAAATAATGTGCAAATAGGGTGAACATGGTCGCGATTAGGAATGACTGGCGTCATTTTCTGAAATCTCTGTTTAGTGTTATCTGAGATATTTTCTTATAACACCCCCTAAAATATGGGGTATTAATGAATACTTATGTCTAACTATCCGTCTTCGTATGTCTGCCCACCAGTTTAATAATCTCAAATCTCAATTTTGTAATACAATGTAACACATTCAAGTTATCTAGTCCCTGTACGAGATCTCATCTCTATGTCTCCGAGATCAAAGACTTAGATGCGTATAGTTTTTTTTATGTCTGTCTGTCTGTCTGTTCGTCCGAAAACCTTAACATTTAGCATAACTTTTGAATTGAAGGTGATAGATATTTTTATTATTTCACATGTGTATTTCTTGTGCCGGGACATTTCCATTGATACTAAAATTTCTGATCTCGTTACATTGACCTTGACAGTTGACCTTCTTTTGAAAAAAAATGTTGGGCAAAACTGTCAATGGAAGGCAACAGAGCTTTCATATTTCACATGTGTATTCCTTGTGACAAGACCTTTCCATTGATGCAATACATCAATTTTTTTACCCTTAGACCTTGACATTTGACCTGATTTTTTTTATTAATTTTAACATTAGGTATTTCTTTTGAATGGTGGGTGATACAGCTTTTATATTTCACATGTGTAATCCTTTTGAAAAGACCTTTCTATCGAAAGACTAAATGAACTTGACCTGTGATCTTCTTTTGAAATTTTTTAACATCAACCCTTGCGCATCGAATATGACCTACTAAACAGAAAATAATGTTTTTAATACGAAAAAAAGAACAAAAAAATACATATTACTTAAAAAAACATGTGTTTTTAAAACACGAATGCCCTCGTCGGCATCTTTGTCAGTAAAAATTGTCAAATGGTCAAACTCCAAGAGGGTCACAAGGTCAAAATTTGGTATCCATAGAAAGGTCTTGTCACAAGGAATACACATGTAAAATATCAAAGCCTTACTAACCATTCTTATTAGATTACCACTTACCATTCAAAAGTTATGGCCAAGGTGACTGTTTTTCAAAAGCAGATCGAATTCCAAGGTCAAGGTCAAAAGGTAAAAAAATTTGGTATCCATGGAAAGGTGTTGCCACAAGTGATACACATGTGAAATATCAAAGCCCTATCCCTTTCCATTCAAAAGTTACATCCAAGGTTAAAGTTTTCGCGGATAAAGAGGCGAACTGACAGGACAAAAACTATATGCCCCCGAATCATCAATAACGTGGGCATAAAAATGCCAACGAGGCAACTGTGTTTCAAGTTTTACAAATCAGGTTTTATCATCCCCTCGCAACTCTGTTGCGAAGGGGATATAGAATCGCTGTCGTGCCTCCGTGAGTGAGTATATGAGGGTATGTGTTTGTTTTACTTTCACAGCAGCATAGAAGCCACAGGAATCATAATAGAAACATCAAACTTTCCATAAATGCTCCCCACGATTAGAGGGTGAACCCTATTTATTTTCAAGATCAATGATCAAACGTTAGGGTCACAGTAGACTTAATATTATAATCCTTTTGAACAGCATATAAGCAAAAGCAATCATCTATAAACATCACACTTTCC
Source organism: Pinctada imbricata (assembly GCA_033119305.1). Taxonomy (NCBI): domain Eukaryota; kingdom Metazoa; phylum Mollusca; class Bivalvia; order Pterioida; family Pteriidae; genus Pinctada; species Pinctada imbricata. Next base: position 26,367,544 of record VSWD01000003.1, on the reverse strand, counting down.
AAAAATATTCTATATGAGGAAAAGACGAACCCTATTGATTTTGAAGGTCAAGTGTAAAATGTTAAGGCTACATCGGACTTAGGTTGTGCTTGTAAACAATAAAGGAGACATAGCAATTTTTCCAAATAGGCAGAAACTTATCCCGATTAATTTTCAAGGTCAAAGGTCCAAGTCACAGTTGACTTTGGTGAAAACTCATTGTATACAGAATAGAAGACATAGCATTCACCATAGGATAAGCCAATCTTTCACAAATGATCAGTCAGTGGAGAGGATGAACCTTAAGATCAAATGTCAAAATTACAATTGACTTAATTTTAAAATCTTTTTGCTGATGGCGTAGAACAGGCAATTGTGACGGGATGCTACGCTTGTGTTGCCTTTATTATCATCATTATTGAAATGCTCCTGATTCTTCATATGTGACATTGATTTGAAGGGGAAAATGTGATATTATGATATATTGAAAAGTCATCTTCGTCTAGAAATTGAGTCACCTATGATACAATAAATTTTGTTAGTCTGCTTTGCGTCAATTATATGGAATATACAGTATTGCACAACGTGAATGTCGAATCACATTTTAATATGATCAAATCATTTTGTTTCTATTTGCATTTTTAGAGAGAAAAATAGTCCAACTTGCTGCTTATGCTAAGGGAAAGCAGATTCTTACAAAGAATGGAATCCTGGTCATCACAGGGAGAGTGGGAAGTGGAAAAAGCACAGCCATGAACAGAATCATCGAGCTTCTAAATGATGATCAATGTGATGAGAAGAAGTGGAGAGTAGAGGAAGCATTATATTGGAATAAGGAACTTCAATACGAGGGTCAGATTATAATTACATGGGATGACTGTTTTGGACAATTTGTGACTTATCCTACAAAAAAGAAAAAACGAGACAAAGAATTAAAGAACTTGTCAGGTGGATAAAAGAGGATGATCAGAATAGAAAATTAGTTCTTTTAATGAGTGAGAAAGTATTTGATAATTTTAATGTAGTAGATTTATTGGAAGCTGAGGAAAAAGATTTTAAACTGTGCTTAGACGGATTGTCACACGATGAGAAGTCATCACTTGTAGCAGCTACATGTACTTCTGAGTACATTAGAAAGTACTCAGAGCTCAAAGATGATACATGGGATGAGGTTGAAAAGATATTGCAAGAACTGATTAGTAAGGAGGATGAATCTGTAAAAATCGGTTACTTGGGCTGGCCATTGATATGTAGGTTAGCAGCAATTCCATATATTGCAAATGACTTTACAGCCTTTATAGAATATCCTTTCACATGTGTTCAGAGTCTATTTGATGACTTAAATTCAACAAAACAAAATTTACTTTTATATTGTGCAATGATTGGAGTATCATTCAAAGTAATAGATCCAGAATTTCTCAGGAAATTTAAGGAGGTAGAGAAAAATAAAATGCACAATGTAAATAATGAAGAGATGGCTGACCTTGATGGCATGCTAAACAGTGGAGATGCAATTATTAAAAAACTGAGCTCTGAACTGAATAGGGATCCTCCAAATGCTTACTCTCACTACTTTCTAAAAGCAGGAGAAGAAGATTTTCATTTATTCCACAACATCTTTCGGCTTTGGCTTCTTTGCCATTTCTACAAACAGTTTCCTGAATTGACCGTACAGTATCTTGATTTTGACTTATTACTTGAACTTTTGCGTCCCACTAATAAAACTAACGAGAGGTTTGAGGACAAGATCGCACAAATATGTGGTTTTGAGGACAACGACGTGGTTTCTGAAGATAACAATACAAACAAAAACTGGAAATTTATTCTTGAACGGAATATGTATGATTTGTTCCTTGGAAGAGTGGGAACAGAAGATGACAAAAGTCTGATTGAAAATAAACAGAACAGGGATCTCAATCATCCATTACTTGATGATAGTACTTTTAAGACAATGTTACAGGTGAAATTTGCTGTAACAGAGGAAAGTAATACAGTATAAAATCGTACTGTTAAATTATGTTTTATCTCAACTTTGAAAGTTAATAGATAAGTCATAAAATCTGCTCTCAAAAATATTAATTAAGGAAATGAAAATTTGAGAATTGTCTTTGTAAACTTGATTATCTTTTTATCTTTCATGGATCCCATCTAAATCTTGATTTCAACAGATTCTTTTTGCATAATATCACTGACATTAATCAATTCCTCTGGCAATAAAGCATTCATATCATAGTATATGCCCTCCCAAAAATTGTAAAGATCGATTGAATTAAATCAAATTATTTTAATTAATTTATTACAAGGAATATATCTTCTGAACCGTTTACCCGATCACTTTCTCATTTCAGTATGTCGTTGCTATTGACCTGACATACCCGAAGGTGCCACATTTCCATGATTTTTCAAAAAAATAATATTGGCTTAATTTATCAATTTGTAAGTGAGACGGCTTTAATACTTCATATGTATATTTCTGATGATGAGTCCTTTTTTTGTAACCGAAAAATTTACCTAGTGATCTTGACCTAAATGATTGACCTTCTCTTCTGAAAATTTGAGATAAACAATATTTTTAACTGGTAAATAAGAGTTCTAATATTATACATGTGAATTTTATTCGACAAGATCTTCCTACTGATTCAAATAATTTTGAGCCAAGTGATATTGACCTACATATTTGATCCAATTCTTAAAAATAAGCCGCTTCGCAGACGACAAAAGCATTCCTTGGATTGCTTTTTTAATGAAACTCTACATGCTATCCTGTCCGGGCTATATCTCTTGAACTGTAGACCGGATCGCTTTCATATTTATAACCCCCACCTTGCAAACGAAGATGGGGGTATATAGGAAATACCATGTCCGCCCGTCCGGTTAAGAAGTTCTAAAAGTAGATACCTCCTCAATTATAAGTGATGGGGCTATCATATTTTATACATACATTCACCATAATACTCACTACATTTTGTTACAAAGACATATGACATACAGAGCATCAAATTGAACTCTGACCTTATAGTAGTTTTCTTCAAGCGACTATCTCCTCAAGTATAAGTGATAGGACTTTTATATTTTATACATACATTCACTGTACCATGTGCTACATTATGCTACAAAGACATTTGACCTAGCGACCTTGACTTCGAACGTTGACCTTACTGTCATATTTTGGATTAAGATATTCTTAAAGTGAATATGTCTTAAATTACAAGTGGTAAATCTTATATCATATCCATCGTGACAAGTATTACTCCAAGATATTTGACCTTGTGATCTTGACCTTTGACCTATTCTTAAATTATAAGGGGTAGTGCTTTGACATTGCACATATATATTCCTCATGACGACAGCTTCCATTTGATACGATGACTTTTGACCTAGTGGCCTTGACCTAGTAGTGTAACGATATATCGTTTGTACTCGTATCGCCATACAGTAGCTTGAAGATACGTATCGCAGTACATCTCCCATTCAAACTTACACAACGATGCAATATTTTTTATATAAAATCAAGAACTGTGTAACAAATAGAGACAATCTTTTTCTCCATCATTTACTTATAATGTACATTGTATATAGCCAATAATATATCGCCATCACCATTTACCTTGTGAGTATCTATGCAAGTATGATAAGTTTTTCTGTATGATAAGTTTTTCTTTGGATTCAAGGAATATGTGAGTGTTGGATTGGATAAAAAAGTGTATCGTGATATGTACCGTATCGTGATACGTACCGTATCGTGATACGTACCGTATCATGATACGCACCGTATCGTGATACGTACCGTATCGTGAGCCTTGTATCGTGTTACGTATCTCACCAAGTATTACTCCAAGATATTTGACCTTGTGACCTTGACCTTTGACCTACTTTTAAACTATAAGGAGTAGTGCTTTGACATTTACATGTATATTCCTCGTTACGACAGCTTTCATTTGATACCATGTCTTTTGACCTAATGACCTTGATCTAGTAGTGTAACGATATATCGTTTGTATTCGTATCGCGATACAGTAGCTGACTATATGTATCACAATACATCTCCAATTCAAACGATACACAATGATAAAATATTTTTTGTTAAAATTAAGCACAGTGTAATAAAAACAATTTCTGTCCTTCATTTACTTATGCACATTGTATAAAATTTCTGTGATCAAAATTTCTAAAAAGTGGGTCCTGTAGCATCATATCCCACCCATCCTGCTACGTCTTTCGGTAACATTTTGGACATAATAAATTTAAAACTCTTTGGCAATATTACATTCTTTAGCCAATCAGAGGCCTCGGCGGCCATATTTGTTGACCGATCGGCACGAAAAACACAAACTTGGTAGAGGACCTTGAGTACTTCCTTCCCGTAAAGTTACATAAAATTCTGTGCAGCGGTTGCAGAGGAGATGTGGAAAATGTGTCAGCCAATCAGAGCCCTTGGCGGCCATATTTGTTGACCGATCGGCACGAAAAACACAATCTTGGTAGAAGACCTTGAGTACTTCCTTCCTGTAAAGTTTCATGAAATTCTGTGCAGCGTTTGTAGAAGAGATGTCGAAAATGTTAAAAGTTTTCGCCAGACGGACGACGACGACGACGACGGACGGACGACGGACGACGCGCTATGACAATAGCTCACTTGAGCTTCGCTCAGGTGAGCTAAAAAGGAGACTATAAGAATTCGATTTTTGTTGTACGTATTTTGAGAACAAACCATTATCATTTAAAAAAGAAAACTCGTGGAATTGGGAAAGACCAAAATATTCCAAACAAAGCAGTCATGAATACACAGCCAATTGTGCCTCAATAAATTCATATGAAATGAGAATCATGTAAATTTCACAAAAAAATGTATATGTGAAATTCATATAAATTTCTTATAAGATTTATAAAAATGTTTCACATGAACTTCACATAAATTTACTTCACATGAATTTTTCTTTATGACCTTCATGCGAAATTGAATTCACATAAAATTCATGTCAGACGCTTCACATGAATTTCACGTAAGAAAACTGTAATGTAAAGTTCATGTTTATTTTACATGAATTTCGTGTGAGGCAAAATTGACTGTGTATTTTTCCAAACTCGCCCGACTCTTATGGAGGAAATATATGCCGGTCAAAGTGTCAATAACCACACTAATTCAATTCAAGTGACATGAATGGAAAACCTTATGATCTATAAAATATATATCTTTTTTAGGGAAATGGGGGACTTAAATTCTGGACCGCGTTCGGGTTGGAAAAAATAACCAGTTCGAAGGTGAATTAAAGATGGCATGCGCAACCTGAATATGAGGGGGCGGAGGGGACTGGCATTTGCATGACTTTGAAAATTATATGAGCGATCATCTCCTAGAATAACTGGATTATGTTTGAACTGCTAATTTCACTCTAAGAGATGAATTATCTATCATATATAACTTTGGCAAACTGAACGAGCCAAAGCCGCATCGGTGATTATGCATAAAAATGCAGCAGAAATTTTTATAATCTTTTAGACTGTATACTGATGGGTACATCTTCTATGTTCATGATGTTTATTATTACTAAAACGCCAGTAATCATGTTACCCTTTCCTCTTTTCTTTATAAAGAATACCAAAGAAGAAGTACTTACATAATTAAAGTATTTATTTATGATGTCATAGAGACAGACAGAGGTACCTCTTCTTTGATCTTAATTAAATCTCTCTCTTCTCTTTCACTATCTTTTTACTTTAAGTTTCCGTATTCATTTTTTCCCTTTTTTGTCAGAGCAAAGGAAAGGTTGGATTAATTTGCATCCTCTCCGACCTAAGATCTATCTGTATTTGATACATATATTACTAATTTCCAAAAACGTAAGTCTTTCTTTTCTTCTAGTTCCTATTATTTTCTGAGTGGGGAAGAAGGTGGATCCAAGTCTTGACATGAAAAAACACAAATCGTGCAATCTTTTACTCGCCAATGTCATTGAAGGATTTAACGATTCGATTTTTTTTATTTGAATACCATCACTGTCTTTTTGAGTTGGCTTTGCCAACTCTCATTGCTATCACTTTCAACTTCGCACTTGAGTGACATGATATCATCTAATTCAAAATAACGTCTTCAAAAATACAATGTATCTAAAACTATTTATACATAAATATTAGTTGTATTGCTTTCTCTTGCTTCCAATGGACACAGCTTGAAGAAATTGATTTTGATCTTATTATAAATCAGGCCTAATGAAGCAATCAGGCCTTATGTGTATCATGTTTAGATAATCTAGTGGTCAATATTTTTTAGATATAGAACAGGGGTCAAAAATAGAAGATCCCGTGAGAGAACCCCTACTTCATTCATCAACAAAGTCAGAACAAGCAGGTACTTAGATTTTTCTTATGCTAATATCCCTTTCATTTTTTAATCAGTTGTACATGTACCACAGGTCATCCTGTGTACTTCATAACCAATAACAAATATGGATATTGACCATATCACTATTCAAAGAAAAAATCGATAATCAGAAAATCATAAACCAAAGGCAAACAAAATCAGGATAGAACAGGAATCAATTGCAAAGCAAACAAACTTAAACCTCAACCACATGTAAATAAGCGAACTCCCAATATGGGTGCACAAGAAGAGTCAGCATCCCCTGTTTGCATGCATCATCCGTCTCGTAAATTCGGTAAAATTGTCAAATCAGGTTACTTCCATTTCATAAGATATAAGCATGCTCTGTGGTTAGATGGTTCAAATGGTCTAGGAAAGAATACATCCACAATTTTCTGGACAATCGGACATCATAGTGTATGACGAGTTCCCCTTATTGACCGTATAACTTTCTCAGTGATGATATTAGTCGATCAAACATAGGTCTTAGAACAAAATCTGTGTCGCAGTTAAGATATGAACACGCCATAAATAGGCGACGAAGGGATGTTATTACTCAGAAATGGAAGGCCTGTGATGCTGAAATCGAAGTCGTCACGTTTGGTATCGAGTAAGGGGTTCATGTGACCATTAGTGTCGTAGGACATCATAATGTCCAAATATGATGCTAGTTTATTTGTCTGTGTAGTTTCTTTGACTTCAAGCTCCGAAGGATAGATTCTGCTTAGGTAATCCGCAAATTTGGGATTATTGATGGTCAGCATATCGTCTATAAATATGTAAGTGAAGTTAAGGTCGGAAGGTAAGTAATTCTTCCCTTCAGATACCAAAGATTGAATGAACTCAGCTTCGTACGAGTTAGAAAAATGTCGGAAAGAACTACAGAATGTACTTGTACATGTATCTTCCGAAATTGAAGTAACCACATGTGGCAACTCTACCTGATTGAGATTTAACATTGGCTGTGATGCATCATATAATGCTCCATGAAAAAGAATCAGGGGAGAGTATAGTCGCTGTCGTGTCGGTCCGTCTTCCACTCCGTCAATCCGTCAATCCGACCATCTGTTCTCACTAAACTGCACTTGTGATGAAAATTATGAGTACCTGTAGTACTTGTGATGACAACCCGACTATCGGGGTGCACCTCGAAATTCAGTTCTCGCAGCTCACAACCACGGACAAAATGCTATGTATATAACAAGTATTGAAACGCACATCGGAAGATTTTTTTCGTACGGATGACTGGTCGGTACCTATGTAGTGATATTGTGCAGGTTTTCATTGAAACATTTCCCCCTTGTGATTTCCACCTCAGAATCTACGAGCTTATATCTCCCACATCAGAATTTGATCATATTTCATACAAATGTGAACTAGGATAACCCCTTTGGACGAAGACACTCAATATGAATCATACATTTCAGGTCCAGACAAAAATGCTTCTTCTGCATGAATTAAAGATAAAAATTAATTGAAAATCTGTCTTTTGTCCACATGCAAATAATTTTTTCATATTTACGGATATCTATATTTGGGACAAAGGTCACTGACGGTCAGTCATCAAAGATCAAGGTCATTTCCAGGCTTAAAATAGTTTCTTCGCAATAAAAGATCAGTGAAATGTCCAAAATGGTCTGAAATTTTGTACAATGATAGTACAATGCATATCAATCTTTTATATATGTCACGGATTTTAAGATTTTCTATTGCGTCGATAAAAATTGTGTGCACAAAAGTGAATGTGTACACAGTATATATATAGTCTGCTTAAGAGAATGTCATCATTTTGTTTATAAGTGTAGCACCTTCAGGACCAAGGACACATAAAGTCAATTACAAAAAATCAAGGTCATTTCAAAGCTTAAAAAAATTGGTGTTACTTTTAAAATATTAGAATTCATAACAAATCAGTGTTTGGTCAAAACAGTCTACAATTTTGGAAAATTGTTTAATCTTTTAAATAAGTGACGAGTTTAAATATTTTTATTGCGTTCTACACATAATTTGTGAAATGTATATACAATGTGTATATATCATTTGTTATTGAGAATGCCATCATCTATCCCACAATTGATAATTGGATATACTCTTCAAGACGGACGTCACTTAAGGTGATTCATAATGGTAAAGGTCAGTTGCATGTGAATTTTGTTGCCTTATGAGAAATTGTGTACAAAAAAGGATGGGGGTGTATTACACATTAGTGTAAAGTTTTTAAACTTTACAAACTGTTTTGCATGATGTGGGCTTTCGAAAATTAGTTTTCAATGTCATATTAAGGTTGAAGTTCAAGGTAATCTATTAACATTTCGGAAAGGTCAAAGACGCTTAGAAAATCAAATTTTTGGTATCAAAATTATTGTGTTCGGGGAGCATCCATCAGTTGTACTGATTTTATTTTAATTCTTATTGCACTGATGTGAAATTGTGTACTAAAAAGGGGGAGGGGTCTTACACATATTTTCTGGGGAATCATTTGTTCAATCTTAAAATAAAATTGTCTTGCAAGTTATGGACTTAAGTCAAAGGTCTTAGAGGTCGCACTAAGTTTAAATATCAAGGTTATTCATAATTACTTCTGTGATACATTTAGAAAATAAAACGTCTGGTAACAAAATTTTTATCAGGCATCATTCTTTAGTTTTAATCATTTGCCTTCATGTTAAACAGGTGTTTTGACTGGATGCATTAACGTCTATGTGTCCAGTATTTCATTTAATTATGTGGTGTCAAGAATCCATCTGACAAATCTTAAGTAGAAAATAATTTCTTTCACTCAGCATTGATTTCATTTATATCATACATAGTTGTTACTTACAACCGAGGGTAACATGACCTGAATCAAGGTCATAAGTCAGAGGCCAAGTACACATTAGACTCAATGAATTGTAACATTGTTCGTGGCATATCCCCTTTTCACATATATATAGTAAGTCCTTTATTATTCCGTTTACACATTCCCTACTTTTCACCATTCATTCATTTAAAAATATCCACCCTACCCTGAACCTAACTTATATCATTTCTCTATCCTAAAAGGATCCAACCATTCCTAACATCCAAATACATCCTATTTGACTGATTGACTCTATGTGAATTGTCATTATGCATCCACTAACCTTTGATGAAACCTTCACTGTATCCCAAAGGCTAGGAGCCCATCCAAGACCTTCCAAGTCACTGCTTCACTCACCTCATAGCCATCTTGAATCCAATCCTCCAAGTCTAACACTTCCCTTGATGCACCAAGACATGTTTATTCCCAAACCAGACTCAATCCCATTCAAGGTACCACTCACTTTGGATTGACCCCCACCTTAAACTCACCAACCAGACTCCAAACTTACCTTGACCAACATCCCTTGATTGAATCCACCGTCTCTGTTCGAGGTATTTTTGCTGTGTTTTGATGGCTCATAGATTGGCAGTTTGGACGGGGTTGATCAAAATATTGTGTAAAAAGTGTGAAAATGATCGAGATTAGGGATGATTTATATCGTTTTCTGAAATCTCTGTGTAGTGTTATCTAAGATTTTTTTCTTATTTTACCTCCTAAAATCAGGGGTATAAATGAATAATTATGTCTATCTATCAGCAATCGTATGTCTGTTCACCAGTAAATATATGATCAAAGTTCAATAATCTCAGATCTGAATTAAGTAATATTATATATCAAGTAATCTAGTCTCTGTGCGATATTCATCATAGGATAAGCAAATCTTTCACAAATGATTTGTTAGCGAAGAGGATGAGCCTTAAGATCAAATGTCAGAGTTGCAATGGACTTGATTTTAAAATCCTTTTGCTGATTGCGTTGAACATGCAATTGAGAAGAGATGCTACTCTGGTGCTGCCTTTATTACCATGATTATTGAAGAAATGCTCCTGATCCCATATGTGGCATTGATTTGAAGGCGGAAAATGTGATATTGTACTTTATGAAAAGTCATCTTCGTTTAGAAATTTAGTCAACTATGATAAAATGAATTTTGTGAGTCTGCTTTACGTCAAATGGAAATGGAATATACAATAAGTTATTGCACAAAAGTGAATGTTAAATCACATTGTAATATGATCAAATCATTCTGTTTCTATTTACATTTATAGAGATGAATACATATTTTTTACATCTGCATTTATAGAGAGAAAAATAGTCCAACTTTCTGCTTATGCTAAAGGACAGCAAATTCTTACAAAGACTGGAATCCTGGTCATCACAGGGAGAGTGGGAAGTGGAAAAAGTACAGCCATGAACAGAATTATAGAGCTTCTAATTGATGATCAATGTGGTGAGAAGAAGTGGAAAGTAGAAGAAGCATTATCTTGGAATAAGGAATTTGAATACGAGGGCAAAGTTATTATTACATGGGATGACTGTTTTGGACAATTTGTGACTTATCCTACAAAAAGAGAAAAAACGAGACAGAAAATCGAAGAACTTGTCAGGTGGATAAAAGTTGATGATCAGAATAGAAAATTAGTTCTTATAATGAGTGAGACAGTATTTAAAAATTTTAATGTTGTTGATTTATTCGAAGCTGAGGAAAAAGATTTTGAACTGTGCTTAGACGGAATGTCACCCAATGAAAAGTCATCACTAGTAGCAGCTACTTCTGAGTACATCAGAAAGTACTCAGAGCTCAAAGATGATACATGGGATGAGGTTGAAAAGAAATTGCAAGAACTGATTAGTAAGGAGAATGAATCTTTAAAATTTGGTTACTTGGGCTGGCCATTGATATGTAGGTTAGCAACAATTCCCTATATTGCATCTGACTTCGCTGCCTTTATAGAAGATCCTTTCACATGTGTTCAGAGTCTATTTGATGACTTAAATTCAACAAATCAAAATTTACTTTTATATTGTGCAATGATAGGAGTATCATTCAAAGTAATGGATCCAGAATTTCTCAGGAAATTCAAGGAGGAGATAGAGAAAAATAAAATGCACTACGCAAATGATGAAGAGATGGCTGACCTTGTTGGTATGTTAAACAGTGGAGATGCAATTATTAAAAAACTGAGCTCTGAACTGAAAAGAGATCCTCCAAGTGCTTACTCTCACTACTTTCTTAAAACAGGAAAACAAGATTTTCAATTATTCCACAACATCTTTCAGCTTTGGCTTCTTTGCCATTTCTACAAAGAGTTTCCTGAATTGACCGTGCAGTATCTTGATTTTGACTTATTACTTGAACTGTTGCGTCCCACTAACCATACCATTGACTACTATGAGGTGGAAATTGCACAAATCTGTGATTTTGAGGACAAAGACGAAGATGCATATTCTGAAGATAACGATAAAAACAAATACTGGAAATTTATTCTTGAACGAAATATGTATGATTTGTTCCTTGGAAGAGTGGGAACAAAAGATGAAAAAAGCCTGGTTGAAGATAAACAGATAAGTTATCTCAATCATCCATTAGTTGATGATAGTCTTTTCAGGAAAATGTTACAGGTGAAATTTGCTTTTACAAAAGAGAGTAATACATTATAAAATCGTACAGTTAAGTTATGTTTTATCTCAACTTTGAAAGTTAAAAGATAAGTCATAAAATCTGCCCTCAAAAATATTAATAAAGGAAATGAAAATTTGACAATTTTCTTTGTAAACTTAATTATCTTTTTATCTTTCATGGATCCCATCTAAATGTTAATTTCAATAGATTCATTTTGCATAATATCACTGACATTAATCAATTCCTCTGGAAATAAAGCATTCATATCATAGTAGATGCCCTCTCCAAAATTGTAAAGATCGATTAAATTGAATCAAATTATCTAAATTAATTTATTACAAGGAATATATCTTCTGAACCTTTTACCCGATCACTTTCTCATTTTAGTATGTCGTTGCTTATGACCTCAGCCACATTTCCTTGACCCAAGATCAAGTTCACATAGTACATTTTTGTGTCGCCTGCAAAGCATAGCGACACTCAGGGATCACTTTGTCTGCTGTCCATCCATCCGTCCGTCTGTCACACTTTAGGTGTCACGGCCCATAACTTTTGATTGATAAGTGTGTATTTCTTGTGACAAGACCTCTCTACATATTCCATAATTTTCGACTTAGTGGCTTTGACCTGGATATTTGACTTACTTTAAAGAATAGATTGGCTATATATTTTGATTGATAAGTGATAGGGCTTTGATATTTCACATGAGTAGTCCTTGTGACAAGACCTTCGTACCATCCCATAATCTTTTACCTTGTGATCTTGATTTAAGTGTTTGACTTTTCGAAAAAAAATAATATTAGCTTAATCTTTCAATTTGTAAGTAATACGGCTTTAATACTTCACATGTATATTTCTGATGATTAGATCCTTTTATGTAACTGAAAATTTAACCAAGTGATCTCGACCTAAATGATTGACCTTCTCTTCTGAAAATTTGAGATAAACAATTTCTTTAAATTGGTAAGTAAGAGGTCTAATATTATACATGTGGATTTCATTCGACAAGATTTCCCTACTGGTTCAAATAATTTTGAACCAAGTGATATTGACCTACATATTTGATCCAATTCTTAAAAATAAGCTGCTTCGTAGACGACAAAATCATTCCTTGGATTGCTTTTTTTAATGAAACTTTACATGCTAGTCCTGTCCGGGCTATATCTCTTGAACCGTTAACCGGATCGCTTCCATATTTATAACCCCCACCTTGCAAACGAAGATGGGGGGGTATATAAGAAATACCATGTCCGTCCGTCTGTTTAAGAGCTTCTTAAAGTAGATACCTCCTCAAGTATAAGTGATAGGGCTTTCATATTTTATACATACATTTATCATTATACTACATTTAGATACAAAGACATATCACATAGTGACTTCACATTGAAATCTGACCTTATAGTAGTTTTCTTCAAGCAACTATCTCTTCAAGTATAAGTGATAGAACTTTCATATTGTGTACATTCACCGTACCATGTGCTACATTATGATACAAAGACATTTGACCTAGCGACCTTGACTTTGAACTTTGATCTTACTGTAATATTTTGGGTTAAGATGTTCTTAAAGAGAATATCTCTTCAATTATAAGTGATAAAGCTTTCTATATTCCATACACATATTCATCATGACAAGTATTGCTCAAAAATATTTAACCTTGTGACCTTGACCTTTAAACTATTCTTAAACTGTAAGGGAGAGTGCTTTGATATTTCACATATATATTCCAAATGATGAGAGCTTTCATTTGATACCATGACTGTTGACCTAGTGACCTTGACCTAGTAGTGTAACGAAATATCGTTTGTACTCGTATCGCGATGCAGTAGCTTGACGATACGTATCACAGTATATCTCCCATTCAAACGATACACAATGATACAATATTTTTTAATAAAATCAGGGACAGTGTAACAAAAAGAAGCATTTTTTTCTCCACCATTTACTTATAATGCACATTGTATAAAGCCAATAATATATCTTCATCACCATTTACATTGTGAGAATCATCTTTGTGCTGTTTACACTAAATTAATGCACGTATGTTCAGTTTTTCTTTTGATTCAAGGAATATATGAGTATAGAAAAGTGCATCATGATACGTATCGTGTCGTGAGCCTTGTATCGTGATACGTATCTTAACAAGTATTACTCCATCATATTTGACCTTGTGAACTTGACATTTAACCTACTTTTAATCTATAAGTGGTAGTGCTTTGACATTTCACATATATATGCCTCATGGCAACAGCTTTCATTTGATACCATGACTTTCGACCTAGTGTCCTTGATCTAGTAGTGTAACGATATATCGTTTGTACTCTTATCGCGATACAGTAGCTTGGCGATACGTATCACAATACATCTCCCATTCAAACGATACACAACGATACAATATTTTTTCACAAAATCAAGCACAGTGTAATGAATAGAGACACTTTTTTCTCTATCATTTACTTATATAATGTCCGTTGTAGAAAGCCAATAATATATCTCTTCACCATTTACTTTGTGAGAATCCTCTTTATGATGTTAAGACTAAATTGATGCAAGTATGTTCAGTTATTCTATTGATTCAATGAATATGTGAGTGTTGGATTGGATAGAAAAGTGTATCGTGATATGTATCGTATCGTATACGTAAGCCTTATATCGTGATACGTACAGGTTTCGTAATCTAGTGCATCGTTACATCCCAACCTTGACCTTTACTCTACTTTCAAATTGTAAGTGGTAAGGCTTTGATATTTTACATATAGATTCCTCATGATGAGAGCTTTCATTTGATATCATGACTTTTGACCTAGTATACTTCATCTTGACCTTCGACCTACTTTTTACCTATAAGGGATGGGGCCTTGCTATTTCGCATATAGATTCCTCATGACCAGAGCTTTCATTCGATACCATGCCTTTTGACCTAGTGACCTTGACTTTTGACCTACTTTTAAACTGTAAGGGTTGGGCTGTGATATTTTACATATAGATTCCTAATTACCTATCTGTGTTACGTCACATATGAATCCATTTGGAGAAAAAGTCCCATGTTGGATATAATTCGTCACTTTAAGGGCAGTTATAGTTTATAAAGTCGGTTAACTCCGTACGGCGGCTTCGTCTAGCATACAAAGCAGACCGCTCATACCGCAACGCCACGGTGACAATCCTAAAAATCAAACTGCAATCAAATTCAAATAACAAGTTATAGTTTAGTTTGTTGATGCTTAAGACCCAAAGGTTTCACGTCGCCTTGACCTAGGGTCACTTAGTTCATTTTTAATGAAATTGTACATGCTATCTTGTCTTAGATATATATCTTGAACCATATACCAGATCGCTTTCATATTTTAGTATGTGCTTATTACGCAAAGGTTTCAAATTGCCTTGACTCAAGGTCATGTGACCAAGGTCAAGGTCACTTATAAAATTGTACATTCATTCCTTTCTCGGCTATATCTATTTACCTGTTTATCGGATCCTTTCATATGTTAGTATGTAGTAAAATCATGTGGCCATGGTCAAGGTCACCTTGACCTAAGGTCATGTCACCAATGTCAAGATAACTTAATACATTTTGTACAAGCTATCCTGTCTGCACTACATTTCTTGAACATTTCACAGGATCACATTCATATTATAGTATTTTGTTGCTTAAGGTCTAAAGGTTAAGGTAAAGACACATCTTGTATTCTTTTTAATGAAATTGTACGAGCTATCATGTCCAAGCTTTCTCTTTTGAACCGTTTCCGGATCACATTCATATTTTAGTATGATGACCAAAATGATTCACGCCACCTTGATCTTTGGTCATATGACTGAGATCAAGGTCAAGTACATGTATTACATTTTTTAATGAACCAAAGGTTTCAAATCAGAGACTGAGACTTTGAGACTGAATAACTGATAGGTACTTCTTGAATGTGTATGTTAATGAACCTGTGCAAGCTAATACTGTTTGGACTATATCTGTTTTACAATTGTTTTCATATTTTAGTATATTGTTTTCCAGGACTTTTAATATTTCTTATCGCATCGTCCAAAGATCACATGGCCGAGGTCTCAATTTACTTTAGTAATGAAATTGTATATCATTATCATATCCAGACTAAAATTGTATATGCTAATTATGTCCAGGCTGAAATCGTTTATGCTAATCATGTACAGGCTATATCTTTTGAATTGTGCATGTTCGGATTATACCTGTTAAAACAATATAATGAATCACTTTCATGTTTTAGTATGATGTTTCCCGCGACTCAAAAGTTTCACATCATCTTGGCCCAAGGTTATGTGACCAAAGTCAAAGTAACTTAGAGGGTTTGAGGGAGACATCTGTTGTTTTTTTTTTTCTGAAAAACGTGTTTTACCTTATGTTGCTCAGACTTTATTTCTGTAACATTATATCCAATTACTTTTATATAAGTATATTTTTTGTTTATGAACAAAATGTTTCCTATCATCCTGATTAAAGGTTATGTGACCTTAAGTCCATGAAATGTATTCACAAAGATATAGAACTTAGAAACAAGTAAATGAAGATATATTACCACATTTTGAAAATTGGCATATTAAAAGACCCACCTTTTATTACTATATTAATGTCATCCAAATTCTTCTTATCATGAAACTCATCAGAGGGTGTAAAAAAATTGTTACAATTTGATGCCAATTTAAATGTGTTATAATATGATCAATGAAACTGTTTTGTTCATGAGTAATAACTTTGACTATTAACACCTTTTTGAAATAATGATGTATTATACAATGTCGCAGTATGTTTTTGAATACAGTGTTTGTTCAAGTTCTTATGGAAACTAAACTGATAAGGCTAGTGTACTTTTAAAAATAAATTGTTTGATTCGTGACATACTAGATGCATACTTTGTCGCTTAGACCTTTTTCGCCATTACATTATGGTTATAGAGATAGTGCGAAGGTAAACTCTTCTCAAAGTTGTGTACTCGAACTCCCATAACATTCAGCTATGAATGATCCAAAATAAGGGATAGATTTCAGGCCTTTATTCTGTACAGAGAAAATACAGATGGTTATTTTCATGTTATCAAGGTTATCTTTATCAATCTCCTATAATGAGGATGTCCTTAACCTAACAATATACAGAATATTATCAAGTTTTTTCTGACGGTGATTGAAATCCATTTTTGTGTGCCGTTTTATTTCAGTTGAAATCTAAATTATTTACATATACTTACATGTTTGTATAAACGTATTTAGTTAGAAGTGTTTTATGTATATTGCTCTATATTGTCTTATCATGTAGAATAAAAAATTAATACATTACTTCGAATGCCGTTTCTTTTGCGAATTCAAAATAAACTTATGATGAAGGCGTCGAAACAAAAAAAATGTCTGTCCAGTGGTGAGCGATCTGCATCTATCAAAATGGTGAGGAAAGATATGTAGAGTTGAATTTGACTTGTTTGCTCCGGATAGCTTAATAACAAAATGATCGATGTCTTTATGTAGCATGTATAAATTTTCTGGTATGATTAAACCTACATGTATACAGTTGTAGCCATAAAATGCAATATGTTTTAGGACTTTTAAAACTTTTACCTTAATTACACATTTTAGATCACCTGAGCAAAGGGCTCAAGCAGAGGATCTCGATGCCAACGATCCATAAGAATATCAGCCCCTACTTTCCTTATATATATAGGACACTCACTATCCATATCGAATGAAATCTAACAGCCTCGCTTGAACATCGAATTTCTCGTAATCAATCTATTTTGCAAAATAAAATTGTGTTTGTCATGTTTCTGATTATGTTAAAACTACCCAAAAAGTTACAAGACTTTTACATATCTCAACGCAATACACCCTTCAACTCTGTAAAACATGCCTTTCGAGCCATTTTCTTCTCTGTAACGCCAAAGTAGACCGAAAGTTTTTTTTAAAAAAAGACTAGAAAAGAACCCGCACAAGCGCGGAAAAGATTGTCATATCAAGTGCCTCCCTTATTCTTTGACTTCACGGCTATGATTCGGAGAAAGAAAAAGCAGAGGGGAATATTTTCATGTCATGTCATGGATCTCAATCGCCACCTCTTTCTCTTCTCTTTAAAGGAAAGTGAAAGTACTGTAGAGAATCAGGATTATCGGCAATGAGATCCTGTAGTTTTCAGGCTCATGTGCATTACCCTTTGTACACACACATACACACCGAACTTTACATTTATATTCATTTTACATATATCAATGAATTATTTTCTGAAATGTCTTTGTAGATTCTCAATGTTAATAACCATTTAATGACACATATTGATAATGACCATATCCCTGTATACAGCACAAAATCGATAATTCAGAAAGTCAGAAACCGAAGGCATACAAAATCAGAATAGAACAGAAACCAAAGCAAACAAACAAAAACCTATACCACATGAAAAGAAGCGGACTCCCGATATGAGATTGAGACCAGGTGCCCAGGAATAGGAAGCATCTCCAGCTTGCATGCAACACCCGCCGCTTCAATTCGGTAGAACTGTCACATCCGGTAACTTCCATCTCGGAAGACAAAGAGTACAATCTTGGGTTGGATGGTTCAAATGGTCTATGATAGAATATCATCCACCATTCTGGAGAGTGGGACATCATAGTGTATGACGAGTTCCTCATATCGACCGTAGAACTTCCTCAGTGACGATGTTAGTCGGTCACAAACATATCCCTGACTGAGAAGCTTATCTGAAAGACGCCTAGCCCTCAGAACAAAATCCGTATATTTGGTTCTTGCTCTGGCATAGCGGATCAAGTGAGATATGAACACGCCATAAGCAGGCGATGAAGGGATGATGCTACTCAGAAAAGGAAAGTTTGTAATGCTGAAATTGAAGTCGTCACGTTTGTCATAGAGTGAGGTGTTCATGTGACCATCAGTGTCGTGGGACAATATTTTGTCCAAATAGGATGCTGAATTATTTGTCTTTGTAGTTTCTTTGGCTTCAAGCTCCAAAGGATAGATACTGCTCAGGTAATACGCGAAATTTGGATTATTTTTTTTCCACACCACATTAGTCATATACAACCATATGTCAATACAAAGATGTAGGGTTTTTCTGTCGCTCTCATTTTATACCCATTCACACACTCATACACACTTTATGCCCTTCTCTACCACTAATGAAAAAATCTTATTAGTATCAGGAAGGATGACACACATCATAATGACAATGACAACATTCTAGCATAAACAGCATATCTGTGGCATACATTACATAATGAACAAAGGTACATATAAACTTGACACACATACATATACATAAAGTGACATCAGGACATAAGGCTCAATACATGATGGACAACACACACACACACACACACAAAACAAAACAAAAACATCACAATACTACCAATGTACCCATCAAACAGGTAGTTTGTTATCAACTCAAAATGTTAAGATTTCCCCATCTGATTGTGAATTTTTCTGTAAATTAGAACATTTTATTTTCAACTTTTTGGTACTGTATAAGATATGAAATGAAACCAGCTATTGTTGGTACAATATTATGCAATCTTTGATTTTATACAAATTGTTTTAAAAAGAAGTAAAGTTAAGTTGATTACATCTGAAGCATCCAATTTTCCAAAAATGATTCCTTGAATACATAGACTTAAGTTATTTGTAATTCTACTAGTCAGCCATACTAAAAATTCATTCCTAAAGTTTACAATATATTGACATTTATAATACAGGTGGACTATAGTTTCCTTTTCTCTACCACAAAAAGTGCAAAGTTCAGAATTGATTTTATGTATAGTATATAGATAAGAATTAGTTGCAAGAATTCTGTGCATGATGCGAAACTAAAACTAATGTATTTTGTGTCTTCGGTTACTTTATAGGTTAAAGAATAAGATTTTTTTCCATGAAAGGTTTTCCCTTAATAAAAGTTTCTTTTCCCATTTTACTTGATGTTTAGGCTTATCATGCTTACTTAAAATGAAACATATATAGTTATTCTTGCATCCTTTTTTTCTGATAAAATAATATTAAGGTATGAATGTATTATTGGTCTTTCAGGTTTCAACAGCTGTCTATTTTTAATGATATTTTTAATTTTCCAAGAGAAGTTGTAATCTATTGTTAAAGGCATAGCAATGGTAAATTTTTCATTCAGATCTTGCAAGCTAAGTAGATCCATATCATCATCTAACAAGTCACATTCAAAAATAAGACCTTTGTTAAACCATCTTTGAATAAAAATATATGTTTTATTTAATCTAAAATCAACATTATGCCATACTTATGTTCCTTTACAAGTTTCCTAAACTCAATTAAAGACGAAAATACATCTTTCCAAAAAGGTTATTAACAAATATGTGTAAGTATTGTGCTAGATGTGGTAATGCGTCCTTCAATAGGGTAGCCCATGATGCATTACCTTTTTCCATTCTTCTAATCTAACTTACTTTAAGACTTTTGATAAAGGATTTTAAATCCGTCATTCTAAGCCCCCCTTCATCATACTCTTTTATCATTTCCTTCCTTGCCATCCTATCAATTTTTGAATTCCAAATGTAGTAAAAAATAATATTGCATTTAGTTCCCTCACTTTATTTTCAGGTGGATCAGGTAGTGTCATAAATAAATGAATGAATTTTGGAATTAATAAAGTCTTGACCATTGTTATCCTACCTATGATTGAAATATTTCTCTTTGACCATGAAGCTATCATCTTTCTCACTGAATTAATTTTATTACTATAGTAAATTTTTATTATTTCTTTCAAATCTAAGGTAAAGGTAATACCAAGATATTCAGAAGGTCCATGTGATCAATTAATACTGTACACTGTGTTATACCTAAGCTGAGAATTTTTCATTGAACCTATCTTAATGCAACTAGTTTTATCGTAGTTAGGCTTAAGTCCTGAAAATTTTGCAAATTTAAATATCAAAGAAAGTGCAGGATTTAAAGATTTTTCTGTACCATCTAATAGCAATGTAGTGTCATCAGCGTATTGAAGTAGTCTGTAGTCCCTATACCCTTATCATAAGCCCCAAAATTTCCACGCATAGCAAAAAGATGTACGGGGATGCTGGATCCCCTTGTCGGCAGCCCCGCCCTATTTTGAAAAATTCCGAAGAGAAACAATGCTGAATTACATATAATTTGATATCTGTAACAATAATTTTCACTAAACGAGTAAAATAATCCCCAAAATTAAAGAATTTAAGAACCTTAAAACCGAAATTCTGATTATTGATGGTCAACACATCGTCTATGTATC
Organism: Pinctada imbricata; assembly: GCA_033119305.1. Lineage (NCBI taxonomy): Eukaryota > Metazoa > Mollusca > Bivalvia > Pterioida > Pteriidae > Pinctada > Pinctada imbricata. The sequence continues at coordinate 26,346,483 of VSWD01000003.1, read as the reverse complement.
TGTAAGTGAAGTGGAACTCCGAAGCTAAGTATCTTTTCCCTTCATAGACCAAAGATTGAATGAATTCAGCTTCGTACGAGTAAAGGAAAATGTCGGCAAGGAGTGGGGCACAATTGGTCTCCATTGGAATTCCAACAATTTGCTGGAAGACCTTTCCTCCAAACACAACAAAAGTGTTGTCGATCAGAAAGTTTAACATCTGAATAATATGGGGTATGGTCAATTCGTACCATAACCAACTCGTACCTGCCACTTCGTACCATACCTTACTACCAACTCGTACCAAAACCATTTCGTACCATGACCAACTCGTACCATAGATTCTACCAACTCATGCCATAGATAAACTCGAACCATTGCCAACTCGTACCATGGTACCAATACTCGTACCATAAACTCGTACCATGCATAAATTCGTGCCATCAATAAACTCGTACTATTGGTACCAATACTCGTACTATAAACTCGTACCATGCATAAATTCCCACCCCTACCAACTCGTACCATGGTACTCAGTAAATTGTACTATGTAAACTCGTACCTGAAATAACTTTTTCGGATCTTGACAAATTTTTGCATTAATTTTAATTGAATAAGCGTCACCAGACATGCAATGTTTTCGAATATCTAATCCGCATCAGTGGAAACTTATCATACATTTTAAAGAGTTCAACTAATAATTCATAGTTTATTCAAAAGATGTTGTATATATACGCTTCATCGATGGGTGATTCGAGTTGGCTATGATTCGAGTAAATGTTAATGGGTACGAGATTCTGGGTTATTCGAGTTGGTTTTAAAAGAGTTCATGTCAATGGGTACGAGATTATGTGTGGTACAAGTTGGTTATGATTCGAGTAAATGTAAATGTGTACGAGATTCTAGGTGATTCGAGTTGGTTATGACATTAATGTCATTAGGTAAGAGATTATGTGTTGTACGAGTTGTTAATGGCACTAGTACATGTATGTTATGGTACGAGCTGAAATAAAATTGGGTACGAGTTGGTTATGGTACGAGTAAATATCAATTGGTACGAGATTCTGTGTGGTACGAGTTGGTTATGGTACGAGAATGTTATGGTACGAGTTGGAATAAAATTGGTTACGAGTTGTACCTATGAATTCGCAATGGGTACGAATTGACTTTTTATTTTGGTACGAGTTAATCATGGTACGAAATGGTTATGGTACGAGTTGGTAAATTTTGGGTAAGAAGTGACCAAGGTACGAGTTGGTTATGGTACGAAGTGACCATAAACCAATAATATCAGTTTCAGTGTACTTATTTTCAGAATCGGACTTTTCTTTTACAAAGTAGGTTTTGTGATAGTTAACAACAATAGATTTGTATTTGCGATCACCGTTCTTACTTGTTACCGCATTACTTATAATTTTTGCGAGTCTCTCTTTCAATCCACAATGTGGAATTGTGGTGTAAAGTGTCGAAAAATCAAAGGCTTTGATCGAATGGACTGAACTAAAATTTGTGAGAGAGGAATTGATATAAGTGGTGAACCACTTGTTTTCCAATCTCTTATGTTATTGTATTGTCATTGTCACCATGCTTGTCTGGAATAAATACAGTTTAAACTAAAATGAGTTGATTTCAGAAGTTCTTAAAGTTCCTTCGAATTCTTTAAAATCCACATCTGGTTGATACCAATGCGAGAATATACTGTCGAACAATATTTTTGAAGCCCAGATTTGATTTCAGATAAAACTTTGGTGAGTAAGATCGATACAGATTTGGTAGAACATTTTGAGGAACCAGCTATGAAACGTTATTTGTACGGATTCTTATGCATTTTATGTATGCAGTATAAGTATGGCATATCTAAATCTAAATCGTAAGTGTCGAAGCCAAAGGAAGCAAGAGCTGATTTGTGGTTATCTATTATTTCAGAGGCAGACAGGTTTGTTGGGGTGTAAGTCGGATTTCCAGGTGTCATGATGCACATTGATAATGCGTACCATTGCTTACATTTCACGATAAACACGTGGCAGCTATGACGTGATTTCCATTGACCAGATTTTGTTACAAATTTGATTTGCTTATACAACCATGTGATCTTTCAAGGGTCTATATGCAAAATGAAATTGTAAAATTGTACGTCCTATATTTCAGAAAACGAATAATTTTGGAACTTTGGCGAAACGTCCTGCAAATCGCCTTACTGATTTCATGATATTTTGACAATTTGGTTCCATGTAAAGGACATACTTTCTCTGTATTTGGGACCTTTTTTTAAAATTCTCTCAACTTGTCGTTCTTGACTATACTAAGATCACCAGTAATAACGTGTCAACAAGATGAGTAGTTGAAATCCGATGACGAACATTCGCAAGAAAGTGGATGTAGTGCGGAATAACTTAAATCAATACACTGCAAGAATCGTTTGTAATTGTAAATTTTAGATGCAACTGTTGGTGTGTAGCTATAGGAAATACAAGGAGTTTCTTTTCTTTGGAAATATGGTTGGCTTTTTTCTGTGACAGTTTTGTGATTCATAATTTGACCAAGATTCAATTTATCAATACCTTTGTTTGCGAATCTTACTTTAATGAAAGGACGGTTTGTTTTCTCCTTTGATTTATCTTATCTAACTGCTTGAGATAAAAGAAAAGTACAAATGTCCAAGTTGACTCCTTGTAGTCTGTATTCTGGGGAACGTGTATCGGTAAATGTGAGGTCCTTTGTACGTTTGTAGATTTCGTGTAACTTCAGTAAAGGAACAGAGTATAATTTGGTACGAATATAATGCAGGCCAAGGGGCTCATTCAAAAATGGAACCAAGTCATCGAAGGAGAAACTATGTATCTCAGGCCTATTATATTAACGAATGCCATGACTTCGAGGTCTTCTTTGTGGTCTGTTGAATAAGCTAGTCACATTTACCGATTGACAACTGGGACTTGTTAAGTTTCTTATGCTGCTGATATTATCGTTGCTCCCATAGGGCGCTGCAGTATTACGATTTTTTTTTTATCCAGAACCCTTATCTGTTGCGACGGAAAGGTGTGCTCAAATTGGGATTGTTTGTGGGGTGATACATTTTCTCAAGGATTCTGACTCTCATAGATAAAACAGAATAATCGGCCTTGTCAAAATGTCGGTAAAGAATTTGACCTACTTTATTATTTATTGGTTTGCCTTCGTCGTCCGTCTGTCCGTCTGTCACACATCGTGTCCGGGCTATATATCCTGAACCGTTTGCCCGATCACTTTCATATTTTAGTATGTTGTTGCTTATGACCCGAAGGTTTCACATAATCTTAGGCCAAGGTCATGTGACAAAGGTCAAGGTTACTTAGTGCATTTTTATTGAAATTATGCATACATTCCTGTCCGGGTTAGATCTCTTGAACCGTTTGCCGGATAACTTTCATATTTTAGTATGTTGTTGCTTATGACCCGATGGTTTCACATCACCTTGGCCAAAGATAATGTGACCAAGGTCAAGGTCACTTAGTGCTTTTTTATGAAATTATGCATACATTCCTGTCTGGACTAGATCTCTTGAACCGTTTGCCGGATCACTTTCATATTTTAGAATGTGACCCGATGGTTTCACATCACCTAATACAAATTCATGTGACCAAGGTCAAGGTCACTTAGTGCATGTTTAATGGAATTATGAATACATTCTTGTCCGGGCTATATCTCTTGAACCGTTTGCCGGATCACTTTCTTATTTTAGTATTTTGTTCCTTACGACCCAAAGGTTTCTCATCACCTTGACCCAAAGTCAAGGTCACTTAGTACATGTTTTTATGAAATTATACATATATTCCTTCTCGGGCTATTCTCTTGAACTGCTTGCCGGATCACTTTTATATTTTAGCATGTAGCTACTTATTACCCGAAGGTTTCACATCACCTTGAACCAAGGTCATGTGACAAAGGTCAGGGTAACTTACTACATTTTTAATGAAATTGAACATACATTCCTGTCTAGGCTGTATCCCTTTGAAGGCTTACTGGCTTGCTTTCACGTTTTAGTGTGTATTTAATCATGACCTAAAGGTTTCACCCTGACCCATGGTCATTTGATCAAGGTCAAAGTTACTAAGTACATTTTATTGAAATTGTACATGCTATCCCATTGGGGCTGTATCTCTCTTAAGTATTTATCGGATCACTGTCATATTTTAGTATGCTGTTGCTTATCACCTAAAGGTTTCACTTCACGTTGACTCAATGTCATGTGACCAAGGTCAAGGTCAATTTGTATATTTTAAATGAAATTGTGTTTGTTATGTGTATTATGTTCAGGCTTAATCTTTTGAACCGTGATCAGATCACTTCATATTTTAGTGTGATGGTGCTGATGACCCAAAGATTTCACCCCACCTTGATCCAAAGTCATATGACTAAGGTCAAGGTAAAGTATAACATTTTTAATGAAATTTTAAATGCTATTGAGTCTGGGCTATATCTGTGGAATCGTATACTGGATCCATCTGATACTTTAGTATCCTGTTGCTCAGGATTGGAGGGCTTCTTATCATCTTGACCCAAGGTCATGTGCTCCAGGTCAAGATCATTTTCTACTATTTAATGAAATTGTACGTACATTGTACTTATCTTGTCTGAGTTATATCTCCTTCTTACAATTGTTTTTATATTTTAGTATGTTGTTTCTCAGGACTAAATATTCCTATCACATTGTCCCAGGTCACATAATTAAGGTCACTTCTTACTTTAGTAATGCCATTGTATATGCTAATCATGTCCAGGCTGAAATTGCCTATGCATACCATGTTTAGGCTTTATATTTTGAAACGTGTATCCAATCACTAATTCAGTTTTTTTTTGCTCATGATCCATACAATGTAGGTTTCAGATCACCTATATCCAAGGTCATATGACCAAAGTTAATTTCACTAAATATGCTTGTAATGAAATTGTATATGCTAATCATAATTGGGCTTTACCTCAAACAATATAATGAATCACTTTCATGTTTTAGTAGGATGTTGCCCATGACTCAAAGGTTTCACATCATCTTGACCTAAGGTCAAAGTAACTTAGAGTGAGTGGGGAGACATCTGTTTTTTCTGAAAAAAACATTTTTTTAAATTTCGAATATGGATTTACACAACATTTTCATATATACCAGTATAATTATATAAAATATAAGGGTGGAATGTATTCCAGAGATGATTCTTATAATGTATTTTTAACAGAAAAAAAACATTTCAGTAATTATTTAAACTGATTGTTATACTTACAAATTACTGAAATGGATTCAGACGTTTGTGGCATTTTATCCGCTACCATTAACATAAACACTGTTATGGTCAGTAGTACAGAGAGACTCAATGTTATCTTCTCGCTGCTCTCGGACGGCAGCAGAGACCGAATGATGAAATAATACATGGGATTATTATGTTCATGAAGTAGTATTTTATGCGCCTGCGCAGTAGCATATAAAACGTCACATCCGGAAATGTTTCTGGACAGTAGTTGTAGAACACCGTGTTTCGTTTACCTCGTACCTGGTTTAGTTCCCATTCTCTATTATCAACAAAATTGGGTACATGTAAGTCTATCGTAGATAATCGATTTGTTACTTCAACCTAAAATAATCAATACGAAACAAGAAGGGTTGTTTCTTATCTAATTTGTTACTGAAACTTTAAAAAAAATAGAACATGGTCAAATTACTATAAAGATCAGCCAACACAAACTGGAATTAGAAAAAATAAAACATCTTCGACAGTTACATTGAAAATTCAATATGTTACCAAACATTTCTGTGTGCATTAGAATTTCGAGTAAATGATATATTGAAAGCCAAGTTTCATTAACCAATTACATTAAAGCCTAACATCTTACATAATTGAAAAGTAATACAGATATATATTTACAGGTTAACCATTATAATTGCCAATGAATAGAAAGTGGTACATAATTTTATCTGTTCTAAAATTATGCTATTGAATTTGAAGACGTTTAACATTTGAACCACTTGGTTAGTGTCACTGCTGGTGGTCCAGGAGTCCCCGAGGGCACATGTAGCCTAGTTCGATCAACTTCGGTTGATTGTCTCTTCAACGCATTTGAAAATTTCTGTTATCAAAAGTTCTTGAAATTTCTTAAACGTGGGTCCTGTAGCATCATATCCCACCCATCCTGCTACGTCTTTCAGTAAATTCTTGGACATAATAATTTTCACACTCTTTGGCAATATCGCATTGTTTAGATTGAGGATCACTGACGAGGGTTAAGTACCCGAAACGTGTATGTCTGGTCCACGCTGAAATTTTATCAGTTCTGAAATGATGCTATTGAATTTGAAGACTTTATACCGTTCAATAGAATTTGTGCTACTGATATATATTAAATTGTAAATAAAAATAAATGCATCGTATTCCCATTTCATCAAATAATGTCCTATCAGTTATCTCAATTCAATCAATTTAGTAAAGTGAGTTTAATTGTTAAGCGTCTTCAGATTCATTTTAAAGTACAGGTCCACATGAGAATCAGGCAGGGGTAATACATCAATTTTTTTGCCCAACATTTTATCTCTGTTTTGAGACATATATGTGGTACAAATCAAATATTTGCTATACATGTCTCAAGGTAGTGATTGTGAAGCGATATATTCACCACATAATCTATAAAGGAATATAAAGGAAAAAAATAATGGGAATAATATAATCTTACACCACCATGAGGGAGGGATGGCGTTTTCTCAACTCGAGTGTACAAATTTTGCAAGTCCATGACGATGCAAAATTTTTACACGAGGGTTGAGAATTAGCCATCCCCCCTCATGGTGGTGTTTGATTGTTTTTCTCCCACGTTATCGACTATCTAGAGTGTCTGTTATAATCACCAGTTTGCCTTACTTCCACAAAGTCGCTTTGGTAGCGATGAACTCAGAGGGTGAGATCAATGACGTCAGAGGGTGAGATCGATTTATCTCTGCCCAGGGTAATTTGAGAGTTCTCAGTCTCAAGTGGGAGAAAATGTTCTCTATATAAACCAACCAAATGTGCTACCTCTATGGCTTTCTTCGCCATCCAAGTATGAGGAAAATTTCTTCAGAACATACATGTGGACGCTGATCTGAACATATTTCAAGAGAACAAAATTCTGGTTTAGAGGGGGGGGGGGTTTACTACCTGATCCTTACGTGTACCTGTCCTTAAGGTCGTTGGGTACACGACGCCATGTATATTTTTCCGGAGTACTCAGAAAATCATTGAAATACAAAAAGATAGAGCATAGTGTAGATGATGTCAAATCATGCTTGAGAGTGAAAACACAATTTGAATCGGGTATCAAGTAATAACGTCGCAAATACGGCACTGGTGATATCTTTATCGATTCATGTTGCGTTTTTAGTTAATTATGCCCCCGGAATCACTGATTCGGGGGCATATAGTTTTTGGCCTGTCCGTCTGTTTGTCTGTCAGTCTGTCTGTCTGTTTGTCCGAACAAAAAATTAACATTGGGCTTAATTTTTGAATGGTGAGTGATAGGGCTTCCATATTTCACATGTGCATTCCTTGTGACAAGACCTATCTATCGACGCCAAAATGTTTGACCTCGTCACCTTTTACCTTGATCTTTGACCTACTTTTCAAGATCTTTAACATTGGTCATATCTTTTGAATGGTAAGTGATAGGGCTTTAATATTTCACATGTATATTTCTTGTGACAAGACCTTTCAATTGATTTCAACATTTTTGACCTCATGACCTTAACCTTGACCTTTGACCTACTTTCCAAAAACTTAAACATTGGACATAACCTTTGAAAGGTTAATGACAGGGCTTTCATATTTCACATGTGTATTTCTTATGACAAGACCTTTCAATTGATACCATTATTTTTTACCTCATGACCTTGACCTCGACCTTTGATCTACTTTTCAAAAACTTTGATATTGAATATAACTTTTGAAGGGTCAGAGACAGGGCTTTCATATTTGACATGTTTATTCCTTGTGACAAGACATTTCCATTGATACCAACATTTTTGACCTCATGACCTTGACCTTGATCTTGACCTACTTTCAAAAACTTTAACATTGGAGATAACTTTTGAATGGCAAGCGACAGGGCTTTCACGATGGTCTAGCTTCCTGAGTTGATAATATTCACCGAGTCATAATTCAATTGTATACCAGTATTTATTATACCTCAGTTAAGAACCATAAGCTATATAATTTACAGATCCAGTGAAATCAATTTTGAAAGTTCGTCGACCAGGCAAATAGTTCCTGATTTAATTATGCATCTAACTCTTTTTCAGTGAGATAATTCGTTATTTACGTCATTGACTCGATGATAAGTCGAATCAAAATAATCGTCATTTTTCGCAGGAACTATAGGAAAATAAGATGTAACCTATAAATGACACAAGATTAGGCCATACAAAATTAATGTTTAGTTTGACGGGCACTTTTTTAGAAAAAAAAAGTGAGGGAGGCAGGTTTTTTTTTTTTTTTTTTTTTTTTTGCAAACGTGAAATATGATGAATGTACATTTTTTTTGTAATTTATCTTTAACCAAATTTCTAATTCAAGTGTTTTGATGCTGAAAATACATTAGAATTGAAGTAAAGTATGAAGTGGTAATGTTTAGTACATTGATTACCAAGATTAACCCATAACAAGGTAGCCCAACGTCTTCCTGTAATTTACTTATTGCATTTCCAATCCTGAAGTTTGCTAGATATTCTGTGATTTGGTCACACTTATTATATGTATCATATGACAGACGATGTCATATGGCAGACCAGTATGAAGATGTAGACTAAATACATGTATGGTGTACATCTAAAAAGGATCACCAATCTCTAACCGTTGCCCTGTGTAAGGTTAAAACTGCAAATGACGTTAACATTTTGTGAACTACTTTCAGGTGCAACTAAGTGAGTGAAACTCGTAATTGTTGCTCAGTGCTTAGACCGAAAATTTGGCCCTTGTCGTCGGCAAAAGAGTAGGGAAAATACAAAGAAACATGTCCAGGGATTGGGATGGGCCATTCTGATAGAAAATGGCCCATAAAATCGGCAACTCGCTGCGCACTGGTGCCATTATTCTACGGCGTCCATTTTTTTTTTTGTTATTTAAATCTATTAAAAGTTATGTTCTCGTATCTACGTTGTAACGTAGATCTACACCAGGAGCAGTAATACAGAGATCACAGCTTTCTGTACATGGCCAGTCAGAACTCTAAGGCACAAAGATCTTCTGTTCACTGACAATTGAAAGGTCCTTTGCTATTTTGATACAATATTGATTTTTCTCCGACATCTGCGCCTGAGATTTAAATCTCCAACGTCCACTTACGATCTTATCTACGTTAAGGTACTTGAGTATGCGTTCGTCCGTAAAATTACAAAATGTATCATGTCATTTTTTAAAAGTGGGCAGTCAATGGGTACAAATTGATGTAATAAAATTTGTACAAAATGTCTTCCCTAATATCAACAAAGCTGAAAATGAAGCTGCCCGTCCGTGGACACAAAAAATCAGGAAGGGTGACTGAAAGTTTGGTCTTGGCTGTTCTGTGATCCATGCAAAAAATGTACTGTAAATTATTCATTGGAAATGGTCAAATTGGGAATCTCGCGACAAATAAAAATGTGCTAACGTCTGATGCATAATGCATGCATATGCATAGCGTTTCGAAAATTGATCATTTTCTGAATTGCTCTTTCATGAGGAAAGATGGCCCATTGTTTTTGAGAGTGGCCCATTAAAGTCCAAGTGGAAGGGACCGTCGTCCCATTGAGCAAGTTTGCCTTCCCGATCACAGCATGTCTGACAATTTAGTTTGAATTTTAACAACGATTACACAAGGGTATCCTGATAGATTCGTCATCCCTTTTCACTGTCGGACTTGAGCAAGTTGTTTGCAAATTTGAATTTCTATCCCTCGGAAATTTTGAAGTATCTGCGATGTGCTTAGGGTTCAGTTGACTAGTTTATCCGAATCGAAATTAGGATCGTTTAGTATTTCTGCCCCTCCCCTCGATCCCGTCACCGGCGTTCCCGGCTGATCAATCTGACGTAAAATGTGAGTTCTAAACAATAACGTTTTCAAAAATTTCTAATAAATTAGATAATTTAATAAAGAATAATGCTCTTGCAGATTATCACAACAGAGTCACGTATTATTTTAAGTTACGTTACCTCGTCCGTGATATGGAATATACGCGTGGTCGCGATTACCGTACAAACAACAATTGAATACGGCAGCTCGGGTAAATAATACTATTTTATGTAAACAAGTATTGAGTTACAGCTTTACAATTTATATATTTAATGAAGTAAAGAATATGTAAACAAACAATTTGTATTAGCACGACGATGTTCAATTGACTACTTTAAAATTATGGTAAAACACGCGAAAAAAATCGGAAATGCGGCGGGTTTTTAGGCAATACGGCGGTGCCCGTCAAACGAAATCTTAATTTTTTTTTTTGGCCTTAGTGTTATTTCCTTTAATTCTGCTCTTATGACAATATTCATAGATCGAACTATTTACCCTGTTCACAGTGACTATTACTCGCACTTGTTATAGCTTATCTCAGTTTATGTTGCTTTAATTATTTTGCTTCGGATTTAGCCTAGTTTCCAACGACGTGAATACAGAGGGGAATGCGCTATTGATTGGTGTAAATTCTTATTCTTGGCGCATCATTTTCACATGGGCATTTTTGTCTATTCGTGTCAAGCTCAAGTCACATTATTGTGTATTCTCCTCTGTTGGTGCGACCGATGCAAACGTTTTAAACTGTTAAAAATAATGGTATCTGACTTTTTTTCATTCGGCTCTCGTACGTGGCGCATTTTTGCATCGCATTAGTGTAACATTTTTCTGCATTCGTAGCGCGTTCTCCTCTCATGCATTTATGTTCTTGTCAAAAAGGTTGTGACTAATAAACTCAAATGCCACACTATGTGTTTACACAGGCGAAGGGGTATTAACCAGCCGTTATATCAGACCTGAAACCCGAAGAGAGATCACTTGCTTAAAATGTATATCTGGGGTTGGTTTCTGAAAATGCTCAAATATCTGAGATTAGTGGTTTTATAATAACTGTAGAATACATGTATTATAAATTATGCATGTCTCTATTTGTCAAAATGAATTGAGATCTCCCTTTCAACAAAATTTGCATTCATCAATGACATTTCTTATGTTTCGGAAATCTAGTACATATTAGTTCTGCTAAAATAGGATCACATTTGCTATTCTGAAAATAATTCAAAACTAGATGGCTACTGTTGCAAGCAACAGACGGATTCCTCCTTTATTGGACCCTCCTCGGAACTGAAGTGTTAAAATCCAAAAATAGAAGATGGGGAAAAAGAATAGTTGCTTTAGTGCCTTATTCACTTCAGCAAATGAGTCAAAAGAGCTTATGTCTAATTTGGGACTCTTATTTTTTCATCAACAAAATAGAAGAAATAAATATTAAATACCTTTCATTTTTACGAAAGCTTTAAACTCCATGCTCTATCAATATCAAATCCTTTACAATTACTTTCTCAAAACAGAATTGCACAATGATTTTTCAATGAGATAATTTCTATTTATAGAAAATGACAACAACATGAAAGTACAGATATGTAATGCTACTAAGAAAAAAAAAAGAAACAGAGAACAAGAAGAAAAGAGTTATCTTTCTTATACTATGTTAAGTTCAAATAAGAAGGACTACTTGTGTGAAGAATAAATAGTATAGGACAAAAAATGTTAATTCTACAAGAGTAAATGATTGTTATGACATTGAGAATGATTATTTGACCTTGAACCAATGTCTTGGATGAAAAAAAAGTATTGTGATTATTCTCATCACGATTGATTTTTTTGATATTTGTGTAAAGTTTGAACCCCCCAAGTCAAACAGTCTTTGTTTTATAGACTTAAGTTTGTTGTGACCTTGAGAATGAAAATTTGACCTTGACAGTAGGTCAACATTAAATGACTACCTATAAGTAACCTACTTTTACAGTTTCAACTCAAAATCTCAAAAGCTGTAGAAATTGGCACTGTGCCAATTTAAAATTCCATTTTCAACTTGAAATAGCGCGAAAACCGTATATATTTTAACGAGTATGTAAGGATATAAAAGTTTATAATTTTCCCAAAGAACATTTTAAAACAAATTTCGTTAAAATCGTACGGTTAGTTTAGGAGTTATAAGTGTTTAAAGATTTGACTTTTGATGACCTCTAGCGGGGGCATTTGGGAGCTTATCCACAAACAAAAAATAATTAAAGAAGATCTTGGTATGCTCTTTCTGATGGTACCATCCCTTTTGCTCTGTGTTAAAAGACCTTTGAATAAAGTCTCTGGAAATTATGAGGGGGGTAAGAATAAAAATAATAATAATAATAATAATAATAACTAGATGGCAACTGTTGCAAGCAACAGACGGATTCCTCCTTTATTAGACCTTCCTCGGAACTGAAGTGTTAAAATCCGAATAAAGAAGATGGAAAAAAGAATAGTTGCTTTTGTACCTAATTCACTTCAGCAAATGAGGCAAAGGAGCTTATGTCTAATTTGGGACTCTTATTTATTTATCGACAAAATAGAAGAAAAAGATGATAAATACCTTTCAAGTTTAGGAAGGCTTTAAACTCCTAGATCTATTCTATCCATTTTGATTCCTTTGAAATTACTATCCCAAAAAGAATTGCACAATGAATTAGCAATGAGAAAATTTCTATAAATAGAGAATGACAACAGCATGAAAGTACAGACAAGTAATGCTACTAAGATAAAAAAAAGGAAACATAGAACAAGAATAAAAGAGTTATCTATCTTACTATGTAAAGTTCAAATAAGAAGTACTACTTGTGTGAAGAATAAATATTTAAGAACAAAATTCTCTTAATCCTACAAGAGTAAATGTTTGTTATGACCTTGAAAAAGTTTATTTGACCTTGAACCAAGATCATGGATGAAAGATAAGCATTTTAGTTTATTCTCATCAAAATTCCTTTTCATCTATTCAAAGCTCAATATTTTATCAACAAAAGTCTGTTTTGACCTTGAAATCGAACAAATGACCTTGGGTCAAGGTCAAGGTGAAAGGACTTGATGTAAGGAACATTTGCGCAAAGTTTGAACTCTCAAGGTCAAATGGTCTTTGTTCTATGGGAAAATTTTTGTTGTGACCTTGAGAATGAGAATTTGACCTTGGGTCAAGGTCAAGGTGTTGGGGCTTGGATCAATGATTGTATTTATGAAGTTTGAACTGTCAAGGTCAAATAGTCTTTGTTCTATAGGCAAAAGTTTGTTGTGACCTTGAGAATCAAAATTTGACCTTGAAACTAGGTCATCATCAATGACTACCTATAAGTAACCTACCATCCAAGTTTCAACTCAAAATCTCAAAAACTGTAGAAATTGGCACTGTGCCAATTTAAAGTTCCAATTTCAACTCAAAATAGCGCGAAAACCGTAAATATTTTATCGAGCATGTAAACGTATAAAAGTTTGCAAATTTCCCAAAGAACAATATAAAACAAATTTCATTCAAATCGCACGGTTAGTTTAGGAGTTATAAGGTTTTAAAGATTTTACCTTTGATGACCTCTAGCGGGGGCATATGTAAACTTTTCGACAAGAAAAAAAATATATATGAAGATCTTTATTTGCTCTTTCACATGATACTTTCCATTTTTTCATATCATGCGGTACTTTGTTGTAAAGTCTCTGGATTGGCTTGGGGGTAAGAATAATAATAATAATAATAAGAAGAATAATAAGAATTAAGAAAAGACAATACAATAACAGAAAGGATTCCGACGGAAGTCGGAATCCTTAACTAGATGGCTACTGTTGCAAGCAACAGACGGATTCCTCCTTTATTTGACCTTCCTCGAAATTGAAGTGTTAAAATCCGAATAAAGAAGATGGAAAAATGAATAGTTGCTTTTGTACCTTATTCACTTCAGCAAATGAGTCTTAAGAGCTTTAGTCTAATTTTGGACTCTCATTTATCTATCAACAAAATAGAACAAAAAGATAATAAATACCTTTCATGTTTACAAAAGCTTTATACTCCATGATCTATCAATTCTAAATCCTTTAAATTACTCTCTCAAAACAGAATTACACAATGATTTTGCAATGAGAGCATTTCTATAAATAGTAAATAGAAAATGACAATAGAATCAAAATACAGCCAAGTAATGCTACTAAGAAAAAAAAAAAACAGAGACCAAGAGTAAAAGAGTTATGTTTCTTATACTATGTTATGTTCAAATAAGAAAGACTACTTGTGTGAAGAATAAATAGCGTAGGACAAAGTCTAATAATTCTACAAGAGTAAGTTTGTTATGACCCTGAGAATGATCATTTGACCGTGAATAAAGGTCACGGAAAAAGGATAAGTATTTGAGGTAATTCTTTTCAAGATTGATCTTAATCTGATCAAAGCTCAATGTTTTATCAACCAAAGTATGCTGTGACTTTGAAATCGAACAAATGACCTTGGGTCAAGGTCAAGGTAAAAGGGCTTGACGCAAGGAATATTTGTGTTAAGTTTGAACTCTGAAGGTTAAATAGTCTTTGTTCTACAGGCAAAAGTTTGTTGTGACCTTGAGAATCAAAATTTGACCTTGGGTCAAGGTCAAGGTGAAAGAGCTTTGTTTAACGATAGTGTGTATGAAGTTTGAACTATGAAGGTCAAATACTTTTTGTTCTATAGTCAAAAGGTTGTTGTGACCTTGAGAATGAAAATTTGACCTTGAAAGTAGGTCAACATTAAATGACCACCTATAAGTAACCTACAATCTAAGTTTAAACTCAAAATCTCAAAAACTGTAGAAATTGGCACTATGCCAATTTAAAGTTCCATTTTCAACTTGGAATAGCACGAAAACCGTAAATATTTTATCGAGCATGTAAGCTTATAAAAGTTTACAATTTTCCCAAAGAACATTTTAAAACAAATTTTGTTCACATCGTACGGTTAGTTTAGGAGTTATAAGTGTTTAAAGATTTGACATTTGATGACCTCCAGCGGGGGCATTGGTGAACTTATCGACAAACAAAAAATACTTAATGAAGATTTTGTAATGCTCTTTCTGATGGTACTATCCCTTTTGCTCGGTGTTAAAAGACCTTTGAATAAAGTGTCTGGAAATGATGAGGGGGTAAGAATAAAAATAATAATAAGAAGAATAATAATAAGAACTAGATGGCTACTGTTGCAAGCAACAGACGGATTCCTCCTTTATTAGACCTTCCTCGGAACTGAAGTGCTAAAATCCGGATAAAGAAGATGGAAAAAAGAATAGTTGCTTAAGTACCTTATTCACTTCAGCAAATGAGTCAAAAGAGCTTATGTCTAATTTGGGACTCTGATTTCTCTATCAAAAAAATAGAAGAAAACATAAATAAATACCTTTCATTTTTACGAAAGCTTTTAATTCCATGCTCTATCAATATCAAATTCTTTACAATTACCTTCTCAAAACAGAATTGCACAATGATTTTGCAATGAGATAATTTCTATTAATAGAGAATGTCAACAACATGAAAGTACAGATATGTAATGCTACTAAGAAAAAAAAAAGAAATAGAGAATAAAAAGAAAAGAGTTATCTTTCTGATACTATGTTAAGTTTGAATAAGGACTGCTTGTGTGAAGAATAAATAATATAAGACAAAAAGTGTGAATCCTACAAGAGTCAATGATTGTTATGACATTGAGAATGATTATTTGACCTTGAACCAATGCCATGAATGAGAGAGAGGTATTGTGATTATTCTTATCACGATTGATCCTAATCTGAGCAAAGCTTAATATCTAATCAACCAAAGTCTGTTATGACCTTGAAATCGAACAAATGACCTTGCGTCAAGGTCATGGTGAAAGGGTTTGATGCTAGGAATATTTGTGTAAAGTTTGAATTCTCAAGATCAAACAGTCTTTGTTTTATAGACTAAAGTTTGTTGTGAACTTGAAAATTAGAATTTGACCTTGGGTAAAGGTTGAGGTGAAAGAGCTGGGCCCAATCATTATATGTATAAAGTATGAACTCTGAAATAGTCTTTGTTTTATAGGCAAAAGTTGCTGTGACCTTCAGAATGAGAATTTGACCTTGGGTCAAGGTCAAGGTGAAAGAACATGACTGAACAATTATATGTTTGAAGTTTTAACTCTGAAGGTCAAATAGTCATTGTTCTATAGGCAAAAGTTTGTTGAAGCCTTGAAAATCGGAATTTGACCTTGGGTCAAGGTCAAGATGAAAGAGCTCGGTATATTGATATTATGTATGAAGTTTAAAGTCTGAAGGTGTTATAGTCTTTGTTCTATAGGAAAAATTTTGTTGTGACCTTGAGAATCAGAATTTGACCTTTGGTCAAGGTCAAGATGAAAGAGCTTTGTTTAACGATATTATGTATGAAGTTTGAACTCTGAAGGTCAAATAGTCTTTGTTCTATAGGCAAAAGTTTGTTGTGACCTTGAGAATCTTAATTTGACCTTGAAAGTAGGTCAACATTAAATGACAACCTATAAGTAACCTAGTGTCAAAGTTTCAACTCAAAATCTCAAAAACTGTAGAAATTGGCACTGTGCCAATTTAAAGTTCCATTTTCAAATAGGAATAGCGCGAAAATCGTAAATATTTTATCAAGCATGTAAGTGTATAAAAGTTTACAAATTTCCCAAAGAACAATATAAAACAAATTTCGTTAAAATCGTACAATTAGTTTAGAAGTTATAAGGGTTTATAGATTTCACCTTTGGTGACCTCTAGCGGGGGCATTTGTGGACTTATCGACAAACAAAAATTTGTTAAAGAAGTCCTTTGTGTGCTCTTTCTAATGGTACCTTCCTTTTTGCTCTGTGTTAAAAGACCTTTGAATAAAGTGTCTGGAAATAATGAGGGGTAAGAATAATAAGAATAAGAATATTAAGAATAATAATAAGAACTAGATGGCTACTGTTGCAAGCAACAGACGGATTCCTCCTTTATTAGACCTTCCTCTGAACTGAAGTGTTTAAATCCGAATAAAGAAGATGGAAAAATGAATAGTTGCTTCACTACCTTATTCACTTCAACAAATGAGTCAATAGAGCTTATGTCTAATTTGGGACTCTTATTCATTTTTCAACAAAATAGAAAAAAAAAATAAATACCTTTCATGTTTACGAAAGCTTTAAACTCCATGTTCTATCAATATCAAAATCCTTTACAATTACTTTCTCAAAACAGAATTACACAATAATTTTGCAATGAGAAAATTTCTATTAATAGAAAATGACACAAACATGAAAATACAGATATGTAATGCTACTAAGAAAAAAAAAAGACACAGAGAACAAGAATAAAAGAGTCATCTTTCTTATACTATGTTAAGTTCAAACAAGAAGGACTACTTGTGTGAACAATAAATAGTATAGGACAAAAAGTGTGAATTGTACAAGAGTAAATGATTGTTATGATCTTGAGAATGATTATTTGACCTTGAACAAATGTCATAAATGAAAGGTAAGTATTGAGATTATTCTCATCACGATTGATCTTAATCCGAGCAAAGCTTAATATCTAATCAACCAAAGTCGGCTGTGACCTTAAAATCGAACAAATGACCTTGAGTCAAGGTCATTGTGAAAAGGTTTGTTGCAAGGAATATTTGTGTAATGTTTGAACACACAAGGTCAAATAATCTTTGTTTTATAGACTAAAGTTTGTTGTGACCTTGAGATCCAAAATTTGACCTTAAGTTAAGGTCAAGGTGAAAGAGCTTGGTTAAACGATATTATTTATGAAGTTTGAACTCTGAAGGTCAAATAGTTTTTGTTATATAGGCAAAAGTTTGTAGTGACCTTGAGAATGAAAATTTGACCTTGAGAGTAGGTCAACATTAAATGACCACCTATAAGTAACCTACTATCCAAGTTTCAACTCAAAATCTCAAAAACTGTAGAAATTGGCACCGTGCCAATTTAAAGTTCCATTTTCAACTCGGAATAGCGCGAAAACCGTAAATATTTTATAGAGCATGTAAGCGTATAAAAGTTTACAATTTTCCCAAAGAACATTTTAAAATAAATTTCGTTCAAATCGTATGGTTATTTTAGGAGTTATAAGTGTTTAAAGATTTGACATTTGATGACCTCTAGCGGGGGCATTGGTCAGCTTATCGACAAACAAAAAATGGTTAAAGAAGATCTTGGTATGCTCTTTCTTGTGGTACCATTCTTTTTGCTCTGTGTTAACAGACCTTTGAATAAAGTGTCTGGAAATGATGAGGGGTAAGAATAAAAATAATAATAAGAATAATAATAAGAATAAAGAAAAGACATTGCAATAACAGAAAGGATTCCGACGGAATAGTCGGAATCCTTAACTAGATGGCTACTGTTGCAAGCAACAGACGCATTCCTCCTTTATTAGACCTTCCTTGGAATTGAAGTGTTAAAATCCGAAAAATAAGATGGAAAAAAGAATAGTACCTTACTAGCAAATGAATCAAAAGAGCTTATGTCTAACTTGGGACTCTTATTTATTTATCAACAAAATAGAAGAAAAAAATAATAAATACCTTTCATGTTTACGAAAGCTTTAAACTCCATGCTCTATCAATATCAAATCCTTTACAATTACTTTCTCAAAACAGAAATGCACAATGATTTTGCAATCAGATAATTTCTATTAATAGAAAATGACAACAACAAGAAAGTACAGATATGTAAAGCTACTAAGAAAAAAAATAGAAAGCGAACAAGAATAAAAGAGTTATCTTTCTTATACCATGTGAAGTTCAAATAAGATGGACTACATGTGTGAGTAATAAATTGTATAGGACAAAAAGTGTGAATTCTACAGGAGTAAATGATTGTTATGACCTTAAGAATAATGATTTGACCTCGAACTAATGTCATGGATGAAAGATAAGTATTGTGATTATTCTCTTCACGATTGATATAAATCTGACCAAAGTTCTATATCGAATCAACCAAACTCTGTTGTGACTTTGAAACCGAACAAATGACCTTGGGGCAAGGTCATGGTGAAAGGGTTTGAGGCAAGGAATATTTGTGTAAAGATTGAACTGCCAAGGTCAAACAGTCTTTGTTTTATACACTAAAGTTTGTTGTGACCTTGAGAATGAGAATTTGTCCTTGGGTCAAGGTCAAGGTGAAAGAGCTTGGCCCAAGCATTATATGTATCAAATGTGAACCCTGAAGGTCAAATAGTCTTTGTTCTATAGGCAAAAGTTTGCGGTGACCTTGAGAATGAGAATTTGACCTTGGATCAAGGTCAAGGTGAAAGAGTTTGACTGAACAATTATGTGTATGAAGTTTGAACTCTGAAGGTCAAATAGTATTTGTTCTATAGGCAAAAGTTTGTTGTGACCTTGAGAATCTGAATTTGACCTTGGGTTAAGGTCAAGGTGAAAGAGCTTGGTTTAATGATAATATGTATTTGTTATATGTATAAGTTTGAACTCTGAAGGTCAAAAGGTTTTTGTTCTATAGGCAAAAGTTTGTTGTGACCTTGAGAATGAAAATGTGACCTTGAAAGTAGGTCAACATCAAATGTCTTCCTATAAATAACCTACCATCCAAGTTTCAACTCAAAATCTAAAAAAAATGTATAAATTTGCACTGTGCCAATTTAAAGTTCCATTTTCAACTCAAAATAGCGCGAAAACCTTAAATATTCTATCGAGCATGTAAGCGAATAAAAGTTTGCAAATTTCCCAAAGAACAATATAAAACAAATTTTAATCAAATCGCACGGCTAGTTTAGGAGTTATAAGGTTTTAAAGATTTGATCTTTGATGACCTCTAGCGGGGGCATATGTGAACTTTTGGACAAGAAAAAAAAATTAAATTAAGATCTTTATTTGTTCTTTCACATGATACTTTCCATTTTATCATATGATGCGGTACTTTGTTGTAAAGTCTCTGGATTGGTTTGGGGGTAAGAATAATAATAATAATAAAAATAACTAGATGACTACTGTTGCAAACAACAGACGGATTCCTCCTTTATTAGACCTTCCTCGAAACTGAAGTGTTAAAATCCGAATAAAGAAGATGGAAAAAAGAATAGTTGCTTTTGTACCTAATTCACTTCAGCAAATGAGGCAAAGGAGCTTATGTCTAATTTGGGACTCTTATTTATTTATCGACAAAATAGAAGAAAAAAATGATAAATACCTTTCAAGTTTAGGAAGGCTTTAAACTCCTAGATCTATTATATCCATTTTGATTCCTTTGAAATTACTATCCCAAAAAGAATTGCACAATGAATTAGCAATGAGAAAATTTTTATAAATAGAGAATGACAACAGCATGAAAGTACAGACAAGTAATGCTACTAAGATAAAAAAGGAAACATAGAACAAGAATAAAAGAGTTATCTATCTTACTATGTAAGGTTCAAATAAGAAGTACTACTTGTGTGAAGAATAAATATTTAAGAACAAAATTCTCTCAATCCTACAAGAGTAAATGTTTGTTATGACCTTGAAAAAGTTTATTTGACCTTGAACCAAGGTCATGGATGAAATATAAGCATTTTAGTTTATTCTCATCAAAATTCCTTTTCATCTATTCAAAGCTCAATATTTTATCAACAAAAGTCTGTTTTGACCTTGAAATCGAACAAATGACCTTGGGTCAAGATCAAGGTGAAAGGACTTGATGCAAGGAACATTTGCGCAAAGTTTGAACTCTCAAGGTCAAATGGTCTTTGTTCTATGGGAAATTTTTTGTTGTGACCTTGAGAATGAAAATTTGACCTTGGGTCAAGGTCAAGGTGATAGGGCTTGGATCAATGATTGTATTTATAAAGTTTGAACTGTCAAGGTCAAATAGTCTTTGTTCTATAGGCAAAAGTTTGTTGTGACCTTGAGAATCAAAATTTGACCTTGAAACTAGGTCATCATCAATGACTACCTATAAGTAACCTACCATCCAAGTTTCATCTCAAAATCTCAAAAACTGTAGAAATAAGCACTGTGCCAATTTAAAGTTCCATTTTCAACTTTGAATAGCGCGAAAACCGTAAATATTTTATCGAGCATGTAAGCGTATAAAAGTTTGCAAATTTCCCAAAGAACAATATAAAACAAATTTCATTCAAATCGCATGGTTAGTTTAGGAGTTATAAGGTTTTAAATATTTTACCTTTGATGACCTCTAGCGGGGGCATATGTGAACTTTTCGTTAAGAAAAAAAATTTAAATTAAGATCTTTATTTGCTCTTTCAGATGATAATTTCCATTTTATATGATGCGGTACTTTGTTGTAAAGTCTCTGGATTGGCTTGGGGGTAAGAATAATAATAATAATAAGAATAATAAGAATAATAAGAATAATAAGAATAAAGAAAAGACAATACAATAACAGAAAGGATTCCGACGGAAGTCGGAATCCTTAACTCGATGGCTACTGTTGCAAGGAACAGACGGATTCCTCCTTTATTTGACCTTCCTCGGAACTGAAGTGTTAAAATTCGAATAAAGAAGATGGAAAAAGGAATAGTTGCTTTTGTACCTTATTCACTTCAGCAAATGAGTCTTAAGAGCTTTAAAAAGAAGGGAGAAGATCTCCAACAAGACCCCGTTGCAGCATCAACAGTAAAACACCAAAACACCCGATGCAAAAACACAAAAGACGAGTACAGCACGAGACGGAAAAGAGACACATGACATGTAAACATCAAACACAAAAGACTACACATAAACCGACGAGACCAATGGGTAACCGGTGCCGACTTTGGACAGCCATCTGTCACGCAAGTAGCAAATGGTGTGGTTATCCTGGATTACGTGCGCACAACCCTCTCACTTCTCCAATTACCCAGAGGTCTCGAAGAACGTACAATTGTGGTGTAAAACAACCTCCTCACTGTAAGATGACATCACACAGTCTAATTTGGGACTCTCATTTATTTATCAACATAATAGAACAAAAAGATAATAAATACCTTTCATGTTTACAAAAGCTTTATACTCCATGATCTATCAATTCTAAATCCTTTAAAATTACTATCTCAAAACAGAATTGCACAATGATTTTGCAATGAGAGCATTTCTATAAATAGAAAATGACAATAGAATCAAAATACAGCCAAGTAATGCTACTAAGAAAAAAAAACAAAGACCAAGAGTAAAAGAGTTACGTTTCTTATACTATGTTATGTTCAAATAAGAAAGACTACTTGTGTGAAGAATAAATAGCGTAGGAAAAAATTGCTAATTCTACAAGAGTAAGTTTGTTATGACCCTGAGAATGATCATTTGACCGTGAATAAAGGTAACGGAAAAAAGATAAGTATTTGAGGTAATTCTTTTCAAGATTGATCTTAATCTGATCAAAGCTCAATATTTTATCAACCAAAGTATGTTGTGACCTTGAAATCGAACAAATGATCTTGGGTCAAGGTCAAGGTAAAAGGGCTTGATGCAAGGAATATTTGTGTTAAGTTTGAACACTTAAGGTCAAATAGTCTTTGTTCTATAGGCAAAAGTTTGTTGTGACCTTGAGCATCAAAATTTGACCTTGGGTCAAGGTCAAGGTGAAAAGCGTGGCTTAACGATAATATGTATGAAGTTTGAACTCTGAAGGTCAAATAGTCTTTATTCTATAGGCAGAAGCATGTTGTTACCTTGAGAATCAAAATTTGACCTTGGGTGAAGGTCAAGGTGAAAGAGCTTGACTTAACGATAGTATGTATGAAGTTTGAACGCTGAAGGTCTTATAGTCTATGTTCTATAGGCAAAAGTATGTTGTGACCTTGAGAATCAAAATTTGACCTTGAAAGTAGGTCAACTTTAAATGACTACCTATAAGTAACCTACCATCCAAATTTCAACTAAAAATCTCAAAAACTGTAGAAATTGGCACTGTGCCAATTTAAAATTCCATTTTCAACTCGGAATAGCGCGAAAACCGTAAATATTTTATCGAGCATGTAAGCGTATAAAAGTTTACAAATGTCCCAAAGAACATTTTAAAACAAATTTCGTTCAAATCGTACGGTTAGTTTAGGAGTTATAAGAGTTTAAAGATTTGACCTTTGATGACCTGTAGCAGGGGCATATGTGAACTTCTCGACGACAAAAATTTTTTACCTCAAGATCTTAATATGGTCTTTCACATGATACTTTTCGTTTTATCATAAGAAGTGGTGCTTTTTTGTACAGTGACTGGAACGATCTGGGGGTAATAATAATAATAATAATAATAATAATAATAATAATAATAATAATAATAATAATAACTAGATGGCTACTGTTGCAAGCAACAGACGGATTCCTCCTTTATTAGACCTTCCTCGGAACTGAAGTGTTAAAATCCGAATAAAGAAGATGGAAAAAAGAATAGTTGCTTTAGTACCATATTAACTTTAGCAAATGAGTCAAAAGAGCTTATGTCTAATTTGGGACTCTTATTTATTTATCAACAAAATAGAAGAAAAAAAATAAATACCTTTCATGTTTACGAAAGCTTTTAACTCCATGCACAATCAATATCTAATCCTTTACAATGACTTTCTCAAAATAGAATTGCGCAATGATTTTGCAATGAGATAATTTCTATTAATAGAAAATGACAACAACATGAAACTACTGCTATGTAATGCTACTAAGAATAAAAAAGAAAGAAACAGAGAACAAGAATAAAAGAGTTATCTATCTTACAATGTAAGTTCAAATAAGAAGTACTACTTGTGTGAAGAATAAATAGTTAAGGACAAAACCCTGTGAAGTCTACAAGAGTAAAGGTTTGTTATGACCGTGAAAAAGTTAATTTGACCTTTAACCAAGGTCATGGATAAAAGATAAGCATTTGAATTTATTCTCATCAAAAGTCCTCTTAATCTAATCAAAGCTCAATATTTTATCGACAAAAGTCTGTTGTGACCTTGAAATCGAACAAATGACCTTGGGTCAA
The DNA here is from genome assembly GCA_033119305.1 of Pinctada imbricata. Lineage (NCBI taxonomy): Eukaryota > Metazoa > Mollusca > Bivalvia > Pterioida > Pteriidae > Pinctada > Pinctada imbricata. Next base: position 26,322,566 of record VSWD01000003.1, on the reverse strand, counting down.
GGTCAAGGTGAAAGGACTTGATGCAAGGAATATTTGCGCCAAGTTTGACTCTCACAAGGTCATATGGTCTTTGTTCTATAGGCAAAAGTTTGTTGTGACCTTGAGAACCAAAATTTGACCTTGGGCCAAGGTCAAGGTGAAAGGGCTTGGCTCAATGATTGTATTTATGAAGTTTGAACTGTCAAGGTCAAATAGTCTTTGTTCTATAGGCAAAAGTTTGTTGTGACCTTGAGAATCATAATGTGACCTTGAAACTAGGTCATCATCAATGACTACCTATCAGTAGTCTACCATCGAAGTTTCAACTCAAAATCTCAAAAACTGTAGAAATTGGCACTGTGCCAATTTTAAGTTCCATTTTCAACTCAAAATAGCAGGAAAACCGTAAATATTTTATCGAGCATGTAAGCGTATAAAAGTTTGCAAATTTTCCAAAGATCAATATAAAACAAATTTCGTTGAAATCGTACGGTTAGTTAAGAAGTTATAAGAGTTTAAATATTTGACCTTTGATGACCTCGAGCGGGGGCATATGTGAACCATTTGACAAGAAAAAAAATTTTGATATAGAAACTAATTTTATTGAATATCATGGTATAGTTAAAAGTGTTAAAAAGTATATAAATTCTAAAAATGAACAACATTTTCACAAGTTATGTGCTCCATGGATACCATATACTGTTAAAACATTATTAAAAGACAAAAAAGGTTCTAAGAAAATGTATGATGTTTTAAGATGTAAAGATGATGTTTCTATAACCTCAAAGGCAAAATGGGCATCATTATTTCAAAATATTACAGATAAAGAATTCAGAGATATTTATAAATCAATTAAAAACATTTCAGAAGGTAAACTACAGTGGTTTCAATACAGAATAAACCATAATATTTTGACTACAAATAAAGTTGCTTTCAAAATGAAATTATGTCCAACTCCATTATGTACTTATTGTAATGCTGATGTAGAAAGTCTTTCACATTTGTTTTGGGACTGTCCAATAGTATTCAGATTTATGCAAAGCTTTACACAGTATTGTGCACATGTTTCAATTGACATTGAACTAGATAAAAAGAAATTTCTCCTTGGCCCTTATTTGCAAAAAATAAATGCTAATGATTTAATACTTATGCACCTTCAATTTTATATTTATAGATGTAGATGCCTACAACATGACCTATCTCTCGTTCATTTTTTACCATATTTAAAATACATGTATGCTTTACAAAGAGAAAAGTTAAGAAGAAGTGGTAAAATGAACATCTTTAATGAAAATTGGCGGGAATGGAGGGCTTTATTAGAAAGTTAAGGTTAAAAAAAAAAAGATTGTTTTGTATGATAGATCCTTTGTTGGGGTTGTATAACTGTGTTTCTGTTTTTGTTTTCTTTTCCTCATTAATACTCAACTTCTGTAGAAATACAATCACTGATGTAAAAAAAAGATTATGTTCTCTAATATTGTTCACAATTTTTAAAGATTTCATATCTGATATAATTAAGGATTCCGACTTCCGTCGGAATCCTTTCTGTTATTGTATTGTCTTTTCTTTATTCTTATTATTATTCTTATTATTATTATTCTTACCCCCAAACCGTTCCGGACGCTTTACAAAAAAGTACAGCATCATATGAAAAAACGGAAAGTACCATGTGAAAGAGCATATGAAGATCTCGAATGAAATTTTTTTTCTTGTCAAATGGTTCACATATGCCCCCGCTGGAGGTCATCAAAGGTCAAATCTTTAAACTCTAATAACTCCTTAACTAACCATCGGATTTGAACAAAATTTGTTTTATATTGTTCTTTGGGAAATTTGCAAACTTTTATACGCTTACATGCTCGATAAAATATTTACGGTTTTGGCGCTATTCAGAGTTGAAAATGGAACTTTGAATTGGCACAGTGCCAATTTCTACATTTTTTGAGATTTTGAGTTGAAACTTGGATGGTAGGTTACTTATAGGTAGACATTTAATGCTGACCTACTTTCAAGGTCAAATTCTTATTCTCAAGGTCACAAAAAATTTTGGCCTATAGAACAAAGACTACTTGACCTTCAGAGTTCAAACTTCATACATACTACCGTTTAGCCAAGCTCTTCACCTTGACCTTGACCCAAGGTCAAATTTTGATTCTCAAGGTCACAACATACTTTTGCCTATAGAACAAAGACTATTTGACCTTAAGAGTTCAAACTTAAACAAATATTCCTTGCATCAAGCCCCTTTACCTTGACCTTGACCCAAGGTCATTTGTTCGATTTCAAGGTCACAACATACTTTGGTTGATAAAATATTGAGCTTTGATCAGATTAAGATCAATCTTGAAAAGAATTACCTCAAATACTTATCTTTTTTCCGTGACCTTTATTCACGGTCAAATGATCATTCTCAGGGTCATAACAAACTTACTCTTGTAGAATTAGCAATTTTTGTCCTACGCTATTTATTCTTCACTCAAGTAGTCTTTCTTATTTGAACATAACATAGTATAAGAAACATAACTCTTTTACTCTTGGTCTCTGTTTTTTTTTTTTTTTTTTCTTAGCAGCATTACTTGGCTGTATTTTGATTCTATTGTCATTTTCTATTTATAGAAATGCTCTCATTGCAAAATCATTGTGCAATTCTGTTTTGAGATAGTAATATTAAAGGATTTAGAACTGATAGATCATGGAGTATAAAGCTTTCGTAAACATGAAAGGTATTTATTATCTTTTTGTTCTATTTTGTTGATAAATAAATGAGAGTCCCAATTTAGACTAAAGCTCTTAAGACTAATTTGCTGAAGTGAATAAGGTACAGAAGCAACTATTCATTTTTCCATCTTCTTTATTCGGATTTTAACACTTCAGTTCCAAGGAAGGTTTTATAAAGGAGGAATCCGTCTGTTGCTTGCAACAGTAGCCATCTAGTTTAATACTACTTTTAAAAGAAATGCACACAAGCAAAACTATCTACTACTTTCCAACTTTACTTCCTTCCTATCTGTTTATCTACAACTATATACTACTTTCTTACTTTTCTTACTTCTTATCTATTTATATTATAAAAAAAAGTGCTACTACTCTACACTAAGTATATGAGAAATTGCAAACATTATGTATTGTAAAATGAATAGTAGTGCAATAAAAAAAAAAAAAAAAAAAAAAAAAATTCATTCAAGATCTTCATATGCTCTTTCACATGGTACTTTCCGTTTTTTCATATGATGCTGTACTTTTTTGTAAAGTGTCCGGAACGGTTTGGGGGTAAGAATAATAATAATAAGAAGAATAATAATAAGAATAAAGAAAAGACAATACAATAACAGAAAGGATTCCGACGGAAATCGGAATCCTTAATAAGAACTAGATGGCTACTGTTGCAAGCAACAGACGGATTCCTCCTTTATTAGACCTTCCAAGGAACTGAAGTGTTAAAATCCGAATAAAGAAAATGGAAAAAAGAATAGTTGCTTTAGTACCTTATTCACTTCAGCAAATGAGTCAAAAGAGCTGATGTCTAATTTGGGACTCTTATTTATTTATCAACAAAGAAGAAAAAATATTAAATACCTTTCATGTTTAGGAAAGCTTTTAACTCTATGCTCTATCAATATCAAATCCTTTACAATTACTTTCTCAAAACAGAATTGCACAATGATTTTGCAATGAGATAATTTCTATTAATAGAAAATGACAGCAACATGAGATTACAGAACTAAGAAAAAAACAAGAAACAAAGAACAAGATTAAAAGAGTTATCTTTCCTATACTGTGTTAAGTTCAAATGAGAAGGACTACTTGTGTGAAGAATAAGTAGTATCAGACAAAAATTTGAATTATAAAAAAGTAAATGATTGTTATGACATTGAAAATGATTATTTGGCCTTTAACCAATGTCATGGATGAAATATAAGAATTGTGATTATTTTCAACACGATTGATCAAAGCTCAATATCTAATCAATCGAAGTCAGTTGTGACCTTGAAATCGAACAAATGACCTTGGGTTAAGGTCATGCTGAAAGGATTGATGCAAGGAAAGTTTGTGTTAAGTTTGAACTCTCAAGGTCAAACAGTCTTTGTTTTGTAGATTGAAGTTTGTTGTGACCTTGAAAATGAGAATTTGACCTTGGGTCAAGGTCAACGTGAAAGAGCTTTGCCCAAGCATTATATTTATAAAGTAACTCTGAAGGTCAAATAGCCTTTGTTCTGTCGGCAAAAGTTTGCTGTGACCTTGAGAATGAGAATTTGACCTTGGGTCAAGGTCAAGGTGAAAGAGCTTGACTGAAAAATTATATGTATGAAGTTTGAACCCTGAAGGTCAAATAGTCTTTGTTTTATCGGCAAAAGTTCGCTGCGACCTTGAAAATCATAATTTGACCTTTGGTCAAGGTCAAGGTGAAAGAGCTTGGTTTAACGATATTATATATGAAGTTTGAACTCTGAAGGTCAAATAGTCTTTGTTCTATAGGCAAATGTTTGTTGTGACCTTGGAAGTAGGTCAACATTAAATGACTGCCTATAAGTAACCTACCATCCAAGTTTCAACTCAAAATGTCGAAAACTGTAGAAATTGGCACTGTGCCAATTTAAAATTCCACTTTCAACTCGATATAGCGCGAAAACCGTAAATATTTTATGGAATATGTAAGCGTATAAAAGTTTTCAAATTTTCCAAAGAACAATATAAAACAAATTTCGTTCAAATCGTACGGATACTTTAGGAGTTATAAGTATTTAAAAATTTGACATTTGATGACCTCTAACGGGGGCATATGTTAACTTTTCGACAAGAAAAAAAAATTAAATTGAGATCTTAATATGCTCTTTCACATGAAACTTTCCGTTTTATCATACGACGCGGTTCTTTTCTTGTAAAGGGACTGGAAAGATTGGGGGTAAGAATAATAATAATAAGAAGAATAAAGAAAAGACAATACAATAACAGAAAGGATTCCGACGGAAGTCGGAATCCTTAATAAGAATAATAAGAATAAAGAAAAGACAATACAATAACAGAAAGGATTCCGACGGAAGTCGGAATCCTTAACTAGATGGCTACTGTTGCAAGCAACAGATGGATTCCTCCTTTATTAGACCATCCTCGGAACTGAAGTGTTAAAATCCGAATAAAGAAGATGGAAAAATGAAAAGTTGCTCATGTACCTTATTCACCTCAGCAAATAAGTCAAAAGAGCTTATGTCTTACTTGGGACTCTTTTTCATTTATCAACCTAATAGAAGAAATAAATAATAAATACCTTTTATGTTTATGGAAGCTTTATACTCCATGACCTATCAATTCTAAATCCTGTAAATTACTATCTCAAAACAGAATTGTACAATGATTTTGCTATGAGAACATTTCTATAAATAGAAAATGACAACAACATGAAAATACAGATATGTAATGCTACTAAGAAAAAAAAAAATAGAACAAGAATGAAAGAGTTATTTTTCTTATACCATGTTAATTTCAAATAAGAAGGACTACTTATGTGAAGAATGAATAGTATATGACAAAAACTGTGAATTCTACCAGAGTAAATGTTTGTTATGACCTTGAGAATGAATATTTCACCTTGAACAAATTTCACGGATGAAAGATAAATATTGTAGGTCATTCTCAACACTATTGATCATAATCTGATCAAAGCTCATATTCTAATGAACCAAAGTCTGTTGTGACCTTGAAACGGAACAAATGATCTTGGGTCAAGGTCAAGATGAAAGATTTTGTTACTAGGAATATTTGTGTAAAGTTTGAACTCTCAAAATCATACATTCTTTGTTTTATTATCAAATGTTTGTTGTGACCTTGAGAATGAGAATTTGACTTTGGATCAAGGTCAAGATGAAAGGGCTTGACTCAACGATTATATGTATGAAGTTTGAAATCGAAAGGTCAAACAGTCTTTGTTCTATAGGCAAAAGTTTGTTGTGACCTTGAGAATGAACATTTGACCTTGAAAGTAGGTCAACATAAAATAACTACCTATAAGTAACCTACCATTCAAGTTTCAACTCAAAATCTCAAAAACTGTAAAAATTGGCACTGTGCCTATTTAACGTTCCATTTTCAACTTGCAATAGCACGAAAACCGTAAATATTTTATCGAGCATGTAAACGTAAAAAAGTTTGCAAACTTTCAAAAGAACAATATAAAACAAGCTTCGTTCAAATCATACGGTTACTTTAGGAGTTATAAGAGTTTAAAGATTTGACCTTTGATGACCTCTAGCGGGAGCATATGTGAACTTTTCGACAAGAAAAAAAAATTAAATTGAGATCTTAATATGCTCTTTCACATGAAACTTTCCGTTTTATCATACGACGCGGTTCTTTTCTTGTAAAGGGACTGGAAAGATTGGGGGTAAGAATAATAATAATAAGAAGAATAAAGAAAAGACAATACAATAACAGAAAGGATTCCGACGGAAGTCGGAATCCTTAATAAGAATAATAAGAATAAAGAAAAGACAATACAATAACAGAAAGGATTCCGACGGAAGTCGGAATCCTTAACTAGATGGCTACTGTTGCAAGCAACAGATGGATTCCTCCTTTATTAGACCATCCTCGGAACTGAAGTGTTAAAATCCGAATAAAGAAGATGGAAAAATGAAAAGTTGCTCATGTACCTTATTCACCTCAGCAAATAAGTCAAAAGAGCTTATGTCTTACTTGGGACTCTTTTTCATTTATCAACCTAATAGAAGAAATAAATAATAAATACCTTTTATGTTTATGGAAGCTTTATACTCCATGACCTATCAATTCTAAATCCTGTAAATTACTATCTCAAAACAGAATTGTACAATGATTTTGCTATGAGAACATTTCTATAAATAGAAAATGACAACAACATGAAAATACAGATATGTAATGCTACTAAGAAAAAAAAAAATAGAACAAGAATGAAAGAGTTATTTTTCTTATACCATGTTAATTTCAAATAAGAAGGACTACTTATGTGAAGAATGAATAGTATATGACAAAAACTGTGAATTCTACCAGAGTAAATGTTTGTTATGACCTTGAGAATGAATATTTCACCTTGAACAAATTTCACGGATGAAAGATAAATATTGTAGGTCATTCTCAACACTATTGATCATAATCTGATCAAAGCTCATATTCTAATGAACCAAAGTCTGTTGTGACCTTGAAACGGAACAAATGATCTTGGGTCAAGGTCAAGATGAAAGATTTTGTTACTAGGAATATTTGTGTAAAGTTTGAACTCTCAAAATCATACATTCTTTGTTTTATTATCAAATGTTTGTTGTGACCTTGAGAATGAGAATTTGACTTTGGATCAAGGTCAAGATGAAAGGGCTTGACTCAACGATTATATGTATGAAGTTTGAAATCGAAAGGTCAAACAGTCTTTGTTCTATAGGCAAAAGTTTGTTGTGACCTTGAGAATGAACATTTGACCTTGAAAGTAGGTCAACATAAAATAACTACCTATAAGTAACCTACCATTCAAGTTTCAACTCAAAATCTCAAAAACTGTAAAAATTGGCACTGTGCCTATTTAACGTTCCATTTTCAACTTGCAATAGCACGAAAACCGTAAATATTTTATCGAGCATGTAAACGTAAAAAAGTTTGCAAACTTTCAAAAGAACAATATAAAACAAGCTTCGTTCAAATCATACGGTTACTTTAGGAGTTATAAGAGTTTAAAGATTTGACCTTTGATGACCTCTAGCGGGAGCATATGTGAACTTTTCGACAAGAAAAAAAAAATTAAATTGAGATCTTTATATGCTCTTTTACACGGTGCTATTCATTTTATCCTATGATGCATCACTTTTTGTAAAGTGACCGGAAGAGGTTGGGGTAAGAATAATAATAAGAAGAATAAAGAAAAGACAATACAATAACAATAAGGATTCCGACGGAAGTCGGAATCCTTAATAAAGAAAAGACAATACAATAACAGAAAGGATTCCGACGAAATAGTCGGAATCCTTAATAAAGAAAAGACATTGCAATAACAGAAAGGATTCCGACGGAAAAGTCGGAATCCTTAATAAGAAGAATAAAGAAAAGACATTGCAATAACAGAAAGGATTCCGACGGAATAGTCGGAATCCTTAATAAAGAAAAGACACTGCAATAACAGAAAGGATTCCGACGGAATAGTCGGAATCCTTAATTAACGATACACATTAATTGAATTGTAATATGTACTTTCGTTTTGATTCAAGGATTTATATTCAACATTGTGGAAAATACTTTCGATTTGTTTCAAGGTCTTGTTGTTATTTGAGCCTTCTAAAACTTTTTTTTTTCATCCAAACTGACCTACAAAGATTTCAAATATAGAATGGTAAGCAGTTAGTACATTTTAATTATTTTTTTAGTTCTTGTTTTGAGTTAAATTACAGTAACTAGAATCGTAATTGATATCAATGTTAAACGTCTTCAAATTCAATAGCATCATTTAACACCTGATAAATTTACAGCATGGAAGAGACATGTGAGTTTCGGGTACTTAACCCTCGCTAGTGATCCTCAGTCTAAACAATGTAAAATGGCCAAAATGTTGGAAAATTATTATGTCCAAAAAAGTACCAAAAGACGTAGCAGAATGGGTGGGATATGATGCTACAGGACCCACGTTTCAGAAAGGAGAAAAGTCATTAACTCCTTATACGGCCTAGTAAAATTTACAAATTTAAAACGAATTAGTTCATTGGAGACTTTATGCATGGGAATTTTATTTAGGAAAATTTTGTGTTGAAAATCCAGTAACCTTGATAGCTATCGGAAACTACATTTAGTGCAGTACACGACGGAACCGTATATGGTCCAACGATTCCAGCATTTTCCTGCAGTTTTCCATCATAAAACACAAAAATCTAATATGAACAGAAAGCGGATCCAACACAAAACATATCTGAAGATAAACTATACTTGATAAGTAGTTCACAAGAGGAAAATCGTGTTGGTTCATCATTCTGTCCATAATTTCCGAAGACGAACAACGAAATATGCACCACGAGGACACGCCCATGGCGACGAGACGCATGTATAGCAGCTATGCATGCTAGATAAGGCGAAACAAATAAAAATAAGTCAAACAAGATTCACTTTTTGGAAAAAAAACCATTACCATCTGAAAAAGAACATTAAATATAGAGAAGAGAGCAGAGCTGCGACGCGACTCTTTCCTAATATCACATATCTTTATCTGTACTACAAAGCTCTTTTGATAAGTACAAGCATGTACAATATACGGAAACAAGTAAGGGTTATTCTACTGTCTCCGATGGCGTAGCCCGAGGAGCAGTTGAATAACCAACTTCCTGCACGGCAATTGTTAGGCCATCAAACACTTATCAGCGTTGATTGAGTAATTATACGTCGCCATTCCTAGTAGGATAAAACTACTCATAGTCAATAAACAGTTAAGAATTTGACGCATTTAAAATGTAGATTTCAAGGAGAACAACGGTAAATAATCCGGTCCAGTATTTGTTGTTAAATTAGGGAAATTAAAATTAATAAAGTAAAGGGAAGGGGATATTTGAATTATTCAAACTGGAGTGTGATTAGAGTAAATAGGAAGCGGATTTTACAAGATCCGGTTTAGGATTGTGTACATATTCAAAACTACGGGGATACTCCGCTATCATGACACTTTTATGTATCTTTGTTTCTTTTCAAAAGTATTCCAGGGTACCAGTCGGTACATTTTTCAATCGAAATCTTGCGAATTTTGTCTGGTAGCTGATCCTATGCATATTGAAACATTTTACAAAACGCGGATCTAGAGCAGGCTTGGAGTGAGGACCCCCCAGGAATTTGTTAAAAGTAAAAATAAATGAAATTTATTGTTGATCTAACGATCAATGATACCCCCGCCCGGCATATTTTACCTATAAGCAATGTATAAAAAGTTGGAAGGGGCACAATTCAACACAAAATAAAGGAACATGACCCTTTATTTGAACATGACCTGTATTTCTCAATGTAAAGCTATATCTAAGAAATAGATATATTCCCTGTTACAGTTTTCATTTAAATGTCAGACAAGCACAAAATATTGATTTTTTCCAAGTTTAAAGGGGCACAACTCTGCATAAAATTGAGTCATATTCAAACCTAACCTCCAATTTTTGAAATAATAGCTACATTCAACAAATGAATTTATAATCTGTAACAGTTGTCCTTCTAATGTCCAGAAACCACAAAACTGTGAATTTTTCTAAGTTTCAAGGGGCATAACTCTGCACGTAATTGAGGGACATGACATATATTGGAACTTAATCTGTATTTCTTGGTGTAATAGATATATGCAAGAAATGAATTGATTATCTGTAATGGTTTTCCTTTAAACGTCCGGAAACCACAAAATTTTGAAATTTTCTAAGTTTCAAGGGGCATAACTCTGCACCAAATTGAGGGACATGACCCATATTCGAACTTGACCTGTATTTTTTGGTGTAAAAGCTATATGCAAGAAATGAATTTATCATCTGTAATAGTTTTCCTTTAAATGTCCGGAAACCACTGGTGGGACGGACGCACGCACGGACGCACGCACGGACAAGTGCATCACTATATACCCCCACCATTATATGGCGGGGGTATAACAACAACATGATTTCCCGTTTCTATGTATTATCTTTCAAAATCATAGGCTGGACCCCTTTCCCTAACGGGCTGAACCAACCTTAAGGGGAAAAAATCTAGGTCCGCCCGTGACATTGAAAAAAGTATTTCAACCTGTAAAGGGCGGTTTTTTCCCTTAATTCCTATTATGAAATGCCTTTTAAGAAATGCTAAAGCGAACATTCCTCCTCTTATTTTCAAAAACGGGAGGCAATACACGTCAGGTCAGTTAAGGACAGTTAACGGCTCAGTTGATCATTAAAATAATTAGTTCAATTATTAATTCAATCATTGTTTAACAATGAAAAATATAACACTGTCTAGAATGGTGTTTATTACCGTCTAAGAGATAGACCGTGCGACAAATCCTATTGATATCGTGGTGCCTCTCACTGAGTCAACAAGTGAAAAAAGAAAGAACTACGTAAAATTTTGAAAAATAAAATGTACCCACAGCCAGTCCCGAACTCGCAACCTTGGAATTTGCAGTTCTGCGTCATCACCACTACGCCATCGCACCGTTGAATCAGGGGGGGGGGGGAGCTAAATTGTAAAATAGATTTCACTGATTGCCAAAGATTTAATCTTTTCAAATTTTTGATTAATATACGATTAAATATTCTTCAATTAAACAACATAGTATTTATTTCATCTTCTCAGGTAAATATTTGAGTTTAAAGGCCAAACAACTGTGAGGACGAAATCGGCGAAGTCCACCTTGATTGTTATAAACTACGAGTTCTTTCCCTTCGCTAGTCACATATATGTTTGAAAAAGATATCGTCGTAGGGTGATGTTATAAAATTGCATGGCACAGGATGAAATTACAATGCTATGTGTTGGGGTCTCGTTAAAATAGTCCGAAAGATGGTTATCCTTCATGATCTAAGTAGGCACTTTGTCGATTATATCTATGACAATTTAAAATATATGACAATGCCGGGAGATTAGTGCTGTTGTAGTCATTATTTAGATAAAAATCGTCTTTTATTCCAAAAACATAATAAAGAAGAAGAGTGCGCACTTGAACTCATAAATGGCAATACCTACAAGGTATTTTGGTAGTAAGCATAAGACTAATATTGCATGAATGGCGTTGCGCCAGCTCGTTTTATACAATACATTGTTTGCATGTTATAAATAGCTGTCAAGTGACTTGTGATGTGGCACATGGCATCACTATTGGCTGAATATGAAGGACAAGCTTAGCGTTAAACACTGATACCAAAAAAATAAATTTTATTGGAGGATGCCCTTTTTCATTACTGAAAATGTCTTTCTAAAATACCACGAATATTGCAACGTAAAAACGAAGAGTGCCATAACGTAGCTGCGTTGGTGTAGCTTATCTCAGTCAATGTTGCTTTAATGGTTTTGGGATTTAGCCTGGTTTCCATCGGCGTGAATACAGAGGGAAATGTGCTATGGATTGGTGCAAATTCTTATTCTGGGCGCATCATTTTCACAATCCTATGGATTCTTGTCTATTCATGTCGAGCTCAAATCATATTATAGTGTATTCTCCCCTGTTGGTGCGACCGGTGCGAACTTTTCACTGTTTAGAATAATGGTATCTGACTTTTTTTTTCATTCGGCTCTCGTACGTAGCGCATTTTTTTTTTTTTTTGGCGTTGCATTCTTCTGCATTCGTAGCACGTTCTCCACCCATTCATTTGTGTTTTTGTCAAAAAGGTTGTGACTAATAAACTCAAATGCGACACGATTGCGACATGAAATACAACTTTTGCATCCGATGTTTTTCTTACCCTACAACCTGGCTAAATGTGTCAGTCCAACTGGAATTCAATCAGCTGTTCATTACGTCAAACATAAAACCTAGCCCCGAACCCGCAATTAAACCAATTACATCTATACAACAAAGCGACAACAGAAATAAAATCTCGGAACGGTCTTAAGATTGAATGATGTTAAGACTTATAGTTATGCAATCAACAAAAATTAAATTATTCCCGATAATAAACAAATGTAGGCACAAAATATGCGATGATTTGTAAAACGACTTTAATGTAAGATTAAGGACTGAGGTAAGATGATTATAAGTTGATTTGCATATGCTTAAATTTCTTCATGGATTTTGTTTTTTATCAAATGAAACTATTTCTTTAAACGAAAGACTTAGATGATTAGAGTTGAATTAACTTTACAAATATTTAGTATCGAATATATTTTAGATTTTAAGAAAATCGATGCTGTCTCAGAACTCTTTCACAAAATATTCTGTTGCTTCCTTACGATAAATTGGTATACACTTTATTCTAATATAGAAGAGTGTATTTTATCATGCCCTTGTAGTATCGCCATTATGTACAAACTTCTTATAATCACTTGAGAGATTACTGCGCAGAGACAGAATAATGATATTTGTACTATCGAAGTATCTGATATGAGATAACAGGTATACTTGCAGTACTGATATGCGGTATCAGGCCTATGTGTACATACATGTGATAAAACCCTACAGATAACATTTATATATACCATGGGCGTATATTTACACAGGGTAAGGCAATAGACACTTATATGTGTTGTTCTCAAAGGTAATCATTTTTCTTTCCTTCTTTTGAAGAGAAATTACTATCCATCGAACTTTGCTTAATAGATTAATAAAGATAGTTATACTGAAACGCTTTCTTAAACCTAGTGCAGTCAAACCAGCTTTTGAAATTCATAAAAAATAACTCCCTTCACAGATTTTATACATGTAGGAGTCTGTAATGTTAGCTGACAACAGGACTCCATGACGCTTTTTATGTACAAAATATATATGTCAACAAATGAGAAAAAAGTGCATAGTCTCTACCACGACACAGACGTATCTATCCTGTGTGGGGAGGGAGTTTAAACCCCTCCCTTTTGGTCGGAGCGAAGATGGAAAATTAGAGAGAGAGAGAGAAAGAGAGAGAGAGAGATTATTTTCCTTTTGGTTAGCACTGAATCGTTAGTCCTTTTATAGACATGGTACATATATATCGATCATTCATCGTATATAGCTATCTAAGAAGAGTATATTTTCTCATAAAGGAATTTAAATTATGTAGAGAATTTTTTGTGCAATGTGTGATGAAAAAATACCATTTATTACATTCCCTAGATAGGCAGGAAATTTAAAACCATTGTAAATCTAAAAAGTTTGAGCCTTCAATTCCCCTTAAATAATGTGGATCTGCCTATGCATGATTACTCGAAACCTGTATAGGAGTGATAAATAGAATATAATGTGAACTAACCCATCCCCATCCCCCCAACACAAATTTTATTTTTTGGTCGACTGCGGGTTATGAGAAGGCGACGTTCGTCCATCTGTCTGTGTCAACAATTTTGTTCAGCCATTGCGTTATGGTTAGTTGTAAAAAACCTATATATAATTAAGGGCCTCAATATACATAAAACAGAGTGAGAGGATCTGAACATGCGCGCGTATTGTTCTTGAGGTTTGATATTGACCTAGGAAATGTAATTTAGATATAGTTCTTTTGTACAAATTATACATGAAATTTCATATCTTAACATTGGTCGAAATAGGGAAAATGGTATTGACCTTGACATAGACATCTTGTCTAGACCTTTGAATGTGACTATTTTGAAGTAATGTTCCAGTGGACTATTTAATACCACATTTAACTTTGGATTGAGAGTGGACGAAATTTGATAAGTACTGTTAAATAGACGATCAAAACAAAGAGAATTATTAATGTTCATTATAAAGATGTTGACCGAGAGATCCGCCTGTGATGTTACAAACAGCTGACGCAAGACGATACTTTAAAGTCGTAGAAAGTTTCAAATAAGTACCAAACATGCATCTTTATTGCCAAAAAGAATTTTGGTGGCGCGGATTTTTTTAAGTCATCAAAAATCGTTGATAACTCCAATACAATGGATTCAACTGGAATTTCAAATTCAATCTTATTGTTATGTACTATTAAATCACAAAGTCAGAAGAGGAGGGCATGAAAAATCCTAGCCATTATGGAAATACCTGCAGCCATGCTTTACTTTTAAACAAAATTCTGCTTAAACTACAAATTTATCATGTAAAATTATTTTGTCTACTGCCTTGATCTGTGTAAATTCACTCAAAATGAATAGTTATTATTGATTATTGTTCTTCTCTTACGACGTATATGGCGGGAAGAATAAACATATGTTTTCTCCATGACGTCAACAAATCTCGTCGTAATTTATAATTCATCTATAACTGAAACTTCAAGGTCTTAATAACGACATAATAGATCAGAATTTTGAAATAAAGTGTTTTACGATTTTCACATAGATGCCATGAAGCTAAATTCAGGCTTTTGAACAAAAAAAAATCAATTCATTTTATCACAAAAGACGATGTTCAACATTGCTGCTCATCGAGTTACTATCATTCTCATTTCCAGATACTATCATCATGCGTTGTAAGGCATTTTTGCGTTACTATCATCATCGATGATTTTTTTATCTGGCATTTTCTCAAATATAACGTTGAAACAATCAAGCCTACTGGTATAAATGGAATTTTATATCGATTCTCTTCAAATCAGCCACTTTAACTTTCTTTCATAAATCGCATAAAAGACAATATTTGGGAAAAATCGATTCTGCCTATCTTTGCGTACGCCATATTGAGATGGTAGTAACTAAAGTTACTATCATCGGTTTAACGCCAATGCTTTTTTACCTTTTTTTATGAATATTCAATATGATATTTTACTTCTAGATGGGCTTAAATCTACCTAAAGCGCCTTATAGTGGATACAGAAGTGAGGTACAAATCACAACTATCGTAATTTTTCTAACTCTTGTACACTGTAAGGACGAGATTTTAGTAAGGAGTTGTCCTTCAGACCAGCAAAGCTGGAACTCTGCTGCGCGCAGGAAGGAATGTCAACTTGAAAATAGCAGAGAGTACATGTATCACTGTCTGAAAAATCAGCAAAATCAGCTAGTAGAGGCCTGCCTAATACCCTCCTGGATAGAAAGGGGTAAGTCATTCAAACTTGATATTAGGTGGGTATCCATATATACCAACTACAATACTAAAGAATTTCATTTTCAAAAACATTTCTAATTAGTCCATTAATGACCCGTCCTTTGTCCGCTACACTTAAAATTCCCGGACTTATTCTTCGCCGCAACTTCGGGCATTGCATGGACTTTTAGTTTGTGAGTTTCTCTCAGTGCAATACCGATCACATCGTATTTGGTTTCAGATGATCCATTTTTAATAGAGTTATAACGATTATCCTTTGACATTGTACATGTTGTCAATTTCTTGATATTAGTTTTCCATGACAAATATGAATAATGGCCGTATCCCGTACAGCACAAAATCGATAATTCAGAAAATCATAAACCAAAGACGTTCACAATCAGGAAAAAACAGGAACCAAAGCATTCAAACAGAAACCTCCACAACTTGAAAAGAAGCGAACTCCCGATATGTTTATACTTTAAATGCTACAGTAACTCTTAAACTAATATTTGGTACATAGATATATGAAAATCAGGGTTTAGTTTAAATTTAATTTCACATTTATGACTCTCTGACTTTCTATTCCATGCTATATCTGCGCAGCTTCATTATTAGTGCAGTTACTGATCGAGCTGCCGATTGGTGGTTTGAATACATCTTGATACAAGCGTGGTGCGCTGTAAGGTACCGTTGAAACGTTTAATGTAAAGAGATTTATGAGTGCTCATAGGACGTACATGTAGCTGTCCGAATGCTGATGTCTGGTGATACCGATAACAATGGCGTACTTACGTCTTGACAGGAAGGCGATGAATATGGAGTTTACAACCTTTCTGACATACTACTAGCTTGAGTAGTCTAGTTCCAACTCACGATAAAAAATATAAAAAGTGTACATATTGCGCTCTATTGTGAGTGCTGTTGAGATTTTCGTCAGGGTCTTCTTTAACTCATAAAAAAACTTATTACATAAAACGAACGATTACCAATGACACAAGAAGTTTTTTTTTTTAGATTTATCGAGGAATAAGAAGATAACTTAACAAATTTGAGCCTAATGGCAATAAAGGTATAATCGTGTATGAACGAAATGATTGAAATGAGATATTAGATAATGGTCTAAAATGTCCGAAATCTTAAACTTTGAAAAACTTATAAATAAACAGAATTAAATTCGAATCAATGTGTCAATGATATATATGAAAACAAGAATAGGATATACTTCTGAATTATTTCAAAAACTAAAATGAAAATTCAAATGTTCGAATGGAGGAAATCAGTGTTTATGACCGGGGATGAGAATTAACGTATATGTCTAGTCCATGCTGTAAATTGATCTGTTCTTAAATGATTCTATTGTATTTGAAGACGTTTAACATTACACTCAGTTTTCTTGGTCAAAGAATATTCAGATATTTAATGGCTTACTTGTCAGATATTTATCTGATTTCTGTATGGACATGTAAGGGATGTTCAAGAAATTGTCTATTGTATTTCTCTGACATTTCAGGAATATGCCCTATTCTGTTTAAATCGGGAGACTTCGGCGGTGAGACATGTACACCGAGGAGGAGTCAAACCTGCCCAACAGACAACTTCCGCTCAAATAAAGTATATCTTTGTGAGTATTATAAAATTGATAAACAAAAACATAATCATCTTCATTTATGCGATATCGTATTGCATTCGATGACTGAAAGACATGTATACATAAAACAAAGGAGGGGATCTCCAACAATACCAGGTTGTATTACCCACAGCAAAAGCCCAAAACACTCAAAATGCAAAAACACAAACTAGACAAGCACGGAAAGAGACGCATAAGGGACAAGGAACGCCAACGAGACCAATGGGCAACCGGTGCGGACTTTGGACGGTCATATGCCACGGAAATAGCAGAAGGTGTGGTTATCCTGGATTACGTGCGCACAACCCTCCCACTTTTTCGATTACCCAGAGGTCTCGAAGAACGTACAATTGTGGTATAAAACAACCTCCTCACTGTCAGATGACCACACACAAACAAGACCGCAAAACACAGGGGCCCAAGCAACACAGATGAATATGTAAATGGATATATAAAGAGGGCATACGTAATACAATCCGTGCTCTGCCGCCGCGAGCTCATGTATGTTATCACCCGAGGAGTCCGACTGACATTCAGAGAGGACAGGTGGTCGGGCCCCTGTCTTCTCTAAAGATGTTTGGACAGGGCCCATCATGGAGTCCCGTCGTCACAGTCAGTCAGAGTGCAAGTTTTAAGAATGCGCTTGTACAAGACTGTAGATTGGTCAAGTACCAAGCCTAGTGTCCGTCTGGTGACATTAGGATCATATCCACGGTATAAAAGGCGTTTGATGATTCTGACGCATTTTCGATAGTGATGTTGTCTATCTTTGATCCTTCTCATCTTGTTAATAATGTAACCATAAAATGCAGGTTGTGAAATACCCAAAGTAATAAACTCTGTTGTCTGTATTGGTCCGAATTTCAGAAGAAGTTGACAATATTTTTTATAAAATTTCCAGAAAGTCTTTTCTAGTTTGTGAAAGCGAAAACCTTGTCCTAAATGTATTAGAGTCCGTCAGGAAAAGTAGATATAAGATATATTTGGAATTAGCCGGGTCTAACAGGACACAAAACACACGAAACACACAAATGAGTTAAAGAAGATCCTGACGATAATCTCAACAACACTCACAATAGAGCACCAAATTGAGCATCGACGGAACCCTAGCAAGCAAGAGGTGGGACCAGGTGCCCGGGAGGAGTAAGCATCCCATGTTGGCTAACCGTACCCGCCGTCGATGTTCATGCAGAAAAATAAAAACAATATATTTAAAATACATGCATTGCACTGTCTGAGGTTATATCTATATAGAAGGTGCTATGGCGACAATGTCAGGGAAAATACCCAAAACACTTACTGTCAAACCCCTCGCGGGGGAACTTTTTTAAGAGATCCACACGGCAAAGGGCATAAGTGTGACACAAATGTGTTAAAGAAGATCCGACGGACTCCTAGCAAGCTAGAGCTGGGACCAAATGCATGCGAACAACACAAGAAAAACTGTCAAATAGACAAGAAACAACATTTTCCAAAAGCGACATTGGGACACTACTATCCTATAGGTCAATATTCCTACAATTACACATACAAGACTACTTATACACCAAAGAAATCAATAGACAACCAAATTCAAGTTATTTTAAACGGCTATCTGCCAAGTTAATACGCAAATGAGTTAAAGAAGATCCTGACGATAATCTCAACAGCACTCACAATAGAGCGCAAAATTAAACATCGACGGACCCCTAGCAAGCTAGAGGTGGGACCAGGTGCCCAGGAGGAGTAAGCATCCCCTGTTGGCTAGCCGCATCCGCCGTCGATGTTTATGAAGCATGGAAACTTCATGCACTGTCTGACGCAATAACATTGTTATACGGAAAATATGTGCACAACCCTCCCATTTGTCATTGTGCTTCGAAACATGATAGACATTAGAGAAGCAGCGTTAAATCTCCATTACTATAGTACGGGGAATGATGATATTCAAATCTACACGAGCATTATGAAAGAATAAAAATAGCATAAAGGGTGACATCGACAATATGGTGTTGAATCTTATCATGCTCGATTATATCTGCTAGCATAATGTGGGGGGGTGTATTTCTTTCAAGATATATTTCATGTGAGGAGTGGTATACTCTCGTTTACTCAAACTCGGATAAGTCGAATTTCCGCTTAACTCGAACTATTTTTAAAAGTCCCGTTTTTCTTTTATAGGTTTCTATGCACTTTTACTCCTGACAACTCGAATTACGAAAACTCGAATTTTTCGTTTAGTCGTACTTATTTTAAGGTCCCATTTCACATCGAAAATACACCTCGATAAGTCTAACCACAGAGAAATTTTAATTTTTAAACAAAAATCCATTTATTGAAAGGAGATCGATTGACAGATAATTGATACTCTCTTATTATTGAATTGCATTACATACATTAAAGGTAAATAGTTTAAAGAAGACAAAAAAGTTTGTGAAAGGTAATAAAGAAAGGGACATCAGTCTTATTAAAAATCGATTGCTGGTCATGTACTCAGTAAGTCGAACTCCTGATAAGTCGAATTTTTCCTGATGGTCCCTTGAAGTTCAACTTATCGAGAGGAGCTGGCTTCATTTACAATATGCACAATATTGCATTCTATCTTATTATTATAATTTTTTCTTTTTGGTTTTCTGGATTGGTTGATATTCTGAAAAAGTGCATGTGCTTTGAGCAAATAATTCGTATGTGTTCCTTTGTTATCACCGCTATTATGCTGATGTTTATCTCCTTATGGAAATGTGTATTTCGAAACAAGTAAAATAATTCATTCTGATTAAATGTTGGCAATGTTAATAATTCAAATTTGCAATTACAGATCCAGTTTGTTTCGGAACAACTTCACCTACGTAAGTCAAGAGTTAATTTATACTTTCCATTGTCTTTGATGTTTAATTGCGAAGCATTTTTGCGTCTTTATATTTGCTACAATGTAGAGAATTCTGTTTTATGTATTAGGTATATCTATTTGAATTGTTTCTGGTGTCAGGGGGAGAGTCCAGTAATTCATTTTTGTCCATTTTCCCATAGGCCGCAATGTTAACGAAATCTTGTCGCATTTCACATATACATTTCCAATGCTTACAATCTATACATGAAATTAACCGTCAATGCCAGCGAGTCAAAAATATGTCAGAATAAAAACTTTTTATCATTAGAATCTGAAGACAGGAAGTGTAGTTCAAGGTCACCCTAAAATCTGCACTAAATGAAGCAGTTTTTTTTGCCTCTAAAATAGCATAATTTATATAGCTTTTAGATATTAATGAATGAGTTTTCAGGAATTATTTCTGTATTAATGTAAAGCGAGAAATGTTTCTATTCTAAAAAGACCAATTTTGTAATTATTGTCCAATCAGAACATCAGAAACATAATTATTTACAGGCTCGCATGTACCCTACACAAAATTGAAAAATAGAATTTTACGGGTTTTTTCATTCATAAATTTCACAGTACTTGAAAGTTGTTGTTTTCTTACCACAACTTTCCTTAGCTTTAGAAGAAACATAATGAATCTGGAGTATTAGATATTTTAGCATAAGGGTGGCGAATTATTAAGACTTCATGTGTTTCTGGAATGTTTGCAGTAAATCAGTAAATGATGACCCCTTACCTTGCATTTTTTTTTACTGAGCGGGAATTTAGTTGAGCAACCGCATTGTATCAACATCATGTAAAATGTTATTTTGATGGTTGTTGATTTGAGCAATTCATGGAAAAATCAATGAAAATGTAAAAATATTTCAGAAACATAAACCTACTATGTTAGGTCAAAGATCAGATTCGTTGCTGACGATAAAGCACTCTACCTAACTCTTGACATACCTAACAGCCAAGGTATCCTACAAAATTACCTAAACAACCTTGAAATATGTCTATGGGACATGGAAATCAGCCCTTAAAAATGTCAGATCATCCTGTTCACAAGGTCAAGACACCCAATAGAAACAGACTACATTCTACATAATCCAACTTTGCAAACCACTCCAGATGTTTAATACCTTTGAGTTACAATCTCTAGTAGCTTTTCATGGAACAAACACATCAATCAGATATCAAATATAGCTCAAAGGTCATTAGGTTTTAACATATGAAAGATCTGTACCCATCAGACTAGAACCAGATAACTAGCCTATAAAACAATATTAAGGCCACAATTTGAATATGCATCTACCAGCTAGAACCCCTACACTTAGGACCAATTTAACAAGCTAGAGGCTGTTTAGCGTCATACAGTATATGTATGATAATATAAGCGTTTTACGTGTTCCACCAGCCTACTTTTCTTTCTCCTCTTGTTTATGTTTTTCGAAGTTTGCCGTCTTGTCGGGATCTCCTCCGTATAAGATATCATTCGCTATTTTTGAAAACCAGAGTTACTTCCCATTTGAGACGGTACATGACGTAGACTGATTATGGCGTCATCAAATTCTCTGGAAACAGTCCTAAAAATATTGGAAATGGAGGCATAAAATCGACGTTGTCATACAATTTTCATAACGTCACAATGATCTTACGTCAGATACCGCCTGTAAGGAGAAAAAACTCTGCATTCCGCAAAGACTCAATACTTCCCGAAAAATCAAATGTCAATAAGATAAGGTTATATCACAAGGTCTCGGTCTGATAAATATGTTTTCAACACATTGACGTTTTAAAAGTGCAATTCAGTTTTCTTACTAAGAAAAAATATTATAACTTGTGTATTGTATTCTAGCATTTACTTTTACATTTGAAGACGGAAAGATTTCTTTCTTATAGGGAAAATAGAACCACCAAACCCTCAAATGGGATTGAGAAAAGGAATATCTCGATAGACAATACGGATACGGAGTGAGTTATATCTATTCTTATTGAAATTTTTCACTTATATTGTCATAAGATTTGTTTAATGGAGAGAAAGGGAAAATGAATTCAAGTGACAAATTGCAAATTAAAGGATCATATTTGACAAATTACAGGGAAGATTAACTAATGTATATTATTTTGTAGACACAATCATGGTTTAAGATATACACCGGTCGTGTCCACATTTGCTGCTCTTCTTGTATCTTTAATGACATTTTGGATTCTTTACCTATATTACAAAATGAAGTATATAAAACAAAAAGGTATGAACATTTTTATTTTGATTGAACGTTTTTTATTAGCTCATTTGAGTGAAGCTCAAGTAAGCTATTGTCATATAGCGCCGTCCGTCCTTCGTAAGCTTTACAATTTTTTGACATCTACTAGGAGGTTTTTCTTTGCTTGCTTTGGTTCCTGTTTAATCCTGATTTTGTATGCCTTCGGTTTCTGATTTTCTGAATTATCGATTTTGTGCTTTATACAGGGATATGATCATTATCCAAAAAAGGCATAGTTGTCATTGCAAGAGATACCAAGAAATTGATGAAACTTCATAGACAGCAAGTTCCTTTAAAAGCTTCTCTACGTAGTTTGTGTTTTCGTGCGAATAAGTCAACAAATATGACGGCTAAGGGCACAGATTCGCTGAAGCAGTTTCCACATGTCTGTAAACTCTGCACAGATTTTTCATGAAATATTACACGAAGCAAGTACACAAGGTCAATATTCAAGTTAGTGTTTTAGAAGCCAATTGGTCAGCAGTTATGACCACCAAGGCTCTGATTGGCTGATACATTTTGAAAATCTTTTCTGCAACCTCTGCCAGTAGTTGGAGGCAAGGTTCTCCACCATGTTCGTATATTTCAGGCCGACTGGTCAACAAATATGGCCACCTTGGTTCTAAATGGCTTACAATCCAAAAGAAAACAGCACTGAGAAACACCCATGTAATACTGCCAAGGAGACAATCAAAGCAGAGAAATGACAAATATGGATAATGACCATATCCCTGTCTACAGTACAAAATCGATAATTCAGAAAATCAGAAACCGAAGGCATACAAAATCAGGATAAAAACAGGAACCAAAGCAAACAAAAACAAAAACCTCCACCATATGAAAAGAAGCGAACTCCCGATATGAGAGTGAGACCAGGTGTCCAGGAAGAGTAAGCATCTCCTGTTTGCATGCAACACCCGCCGCTTCAATTCGGTAGAACTGTCACATCCGGTTACTTCCATTTTGGAAGATATAGAGTACAATCTTTGGTTGGATGGTTCAAATGGTCTATTACAGAATATCATCCACCATTCTGGATAGTGGGACATCATAGTGTATGACGAGTTCCCCATATCGACCGTAGAACTTCCTCAGTGACGATGTTAGTCGGTCACAAACATATCCCTGACTGAGAAGCTTATCTGAAAGACGCCTAGCTCTCAGAACAAAATCCGTATATTTGGTACTTGCTCTGGCATAGCGTATCAACTGAGATATGAACACGCCATAAGCAGGCGATGGAGGGATGTTGCTTCTCAGAAAGGGAAAGTTCGTAATGCTGAAATTGAAGTCGTCACGTTTGTCATAGAGTGAGGTGTTCATGTGACCATCAGTGTCGTAGGACAACATTATGTCCAAATAGGATGCTGAATTATTTATCTCTGTAGTTTCTTTGACTTCAAGCTCCGAAGGATAGATACTGCTCAGGTAATCCGCGAATTTTGGATTATTGATGGACAACACATCGTCTATGTATCTGTAAGTGAAGTTGAAGTCAGAAGCTAAGTATCTTTTCCCTTCAGGGACCAAAGATTGAATGAATTCAGCTTCGTACGAGTAAAGGAAAATGTCGGCAAGGAGTAGGGCATAATTGGTCCCCATTGGAATTCCGACAATTTGCTGGAAGACAAAAAGCTTTTTATTGACTAAAAACGTAACAATAAAGTACAAAATATGTTTTAGTAAAATGAATATCTATATCATTAATGCTCAGGAATTAAAATAGAGCGCCGCGCGTATTTAGTCATTAAAAGGTCAGGTAACCTGAGCAGTAACTAAAATGACACCAAAAAATCATTATGCTCCACTTTCGACGCTTTCATCCAATGTATCGTATGTTTTCTTGCGATTAATAGAATCTATCCACAGATATGAAAAGGGACAAGGAAATCCACCCCAGTGTCAAAGACTTCCTTGTACCACGACGAGCCTTTTTTTCTCACTATCTAAAAGAGCTCAAAAATGAGGTTTTTATGTGTTGTTTTTCATATTATAACCGGCTAACGCTCAATCACGTTTGACGTCACAATGGCGTTACAGTTAAAAGCACTTCCGAATTGGCTTATCTCACCCTGCAGGGTGAGACAACATTTTTCCTGACACCTTGTTTCCCGGATAAATCAGTCTCGAGAGAGAGATAGTCACGTCTTTCTTTTTTACGGATAGGTAAATAGGTTTCCATCGCTTGATCTGATGCTTAACAAAGAAAAAAACAAGTATGGTCCTACTTTGAAGGTGAAGAGGACTTTCTTATATATAAGTTTTAATTGGTGTTCTTCTGCGAACTACTACAAGTATATTTTTTTTAGAAGCTACAGTCGTTATCGATGACGA
Source organism: Pinctada imbricata (assembly GCA_033119305.1). Lineage (NCBI taxonomy): Eukaryota > Metazoa > Mollusca > Bivalvia > Pterioida > Pteriidae > Pinctada > Pinctada imbricata. The sequence goes on along the minus strand of VSWD01000003.1, from coordinate 26,297,904 downwards.
AAGAGAAAGATTAACTGTAAATACTGAACGTAAGTACAATCGTATTCATTATCTGTAATCACCTTGCATTAATCATGGTATTTTGATGCGTGCAAGTATATCTAGAAATGGAATATGATTCATTTGTAACAGTTACGTGCAATTGTTTTCGTTTTCAACGTCTGCTTCTTATGTTGCAGTTTAAGTACCCCCCCCCCCCCCCCCCTTTTTTTTGTTTTATGTAAGAAGTGGTTGTTCTGATGCGATTTCTGCAACAACGTAAAAAATGTTTTGGATCTTGTGATAATCTTGAAACGTCATTTTGGCTTTTCAAAATTCATTAACTTTATTCTTACTTTGATACAAAGTATATTATCTGAAGAAGGTTTCGAAGTCAAGACGTTGAAACAGTGCATTCTTATGTTCCGATCACCTAATACTGTCACTCTCCTACTTTCAATTTTTTCCGGATAATTTAAGATAGATAGAGAGTACGCTGAATCGGTCATAGTTGACTAATTTTCTTCGTTGACTGTAAGTGACGTTGTGTATTGCCTCTTGATCAGACTTTTGTATTTGTTGTGGCATTCGGTGGCCCTGGTCTGTGTCTCTTTTTCTGCATGTCTTCTCTCTGTTTTGCATATAAGTGTATTTTAGTGTTTTTGGATGGAGCTGCAATCGAGTCTTCATGTAAATACCCTTTTCCTTTACATTGTCTCGTTTCTTTAGCTTTCAGTTTTCAACGAAAGAAAGCCTTAGCCCATTCACATCAACCTTACTTCTGTTTCATTTTGTTTCAGATAGCTACAAAAGAACAAAGATCGTTCCTTTAAGTATTTACAAGAAAGGGATCACAATTATAAAAAAAACAGGAATACTTATCATTACTGGCCATATGGGGAGCGGGAAAACAACGACACTGGAATATTTTCGTAGAATTATAATGAAAAAAAGTGTTGATTGGGAGATCAAAAAAATTTCTCGCAATGAAAGGTATGAAGGTACTGAAAAATGGATTCTTATTTTGGACGACTGTTTCGGTAAATTTGTAGCAAATCCTGTCAGTTCAAAAGACAGAATAACAAAACTAAAAATGTTATTACCACAGATAACACAAAATAAGGAAAAAAGAAAGGCGATCATAACAATGAGTGAAAATGAGTTCTCACATTTTTCTTCATTGCTATGCACAGATGATTGTAAAGTAGAACAATGCCGGTTATGCTTAGATGAGTTAGAAGCAAAGGAGAAGGAATTAATCTTCGATAACATGTTCAAGGATCCAAGAATCGATATCTCAATGAAACCTACATTGCAATTGCAATTACAAAGAATTGATAAAGAGTCAGTTGCTGTTCACTCTTTAGGGTGGCCATTAATTTGCAGATTAGCTTTAATTCCTGATATTTCTTCGGATATGGATATTTTTTCAAAAAATCCATTACAATGTCTAATGGGAGGTTTGGAAAAAATTAAATCAAGCGACGAACAATTGTACTGTGCCATGGTTTATGCTTTATTCAAAGGTGGCGATGTCTCTAAACTAGTACCAAAAGAAGGGGATGAAAATGAAACATTTCTGAGGAATATCAGCAAGATGTTTGCCCAGTCTATGTTACCTCCAGAATCTGCCAACGTTTCTTCTCCAAACACTGATAAGTCCATGAACAAGTCTGATATGTTTGCTTTCATTCGTCATAAGCTATCAGGAATCTACATTCAAGCACCGCACTTTTTTGAACGAAAAGGTCCAGAAAAATTTCAGTTCCATCATGGAATATTTGAATTAGGTTTGTTGTGTCATTTATACAGGACAATGCCTGAATTTACAATCACTCATCTTGACATTGGCTTGATTACAGAACTATTTCGTCCGAAAGATTACGAAGTTGAATTTCATGAACTACACATAACATATTTATGTCATTTTGAAAGTCAAATTCACAAGGAAACAAAAGAAGTCAAGGCTGGTAATTCAAGTCGAAAACATGTTAACGAAACTCCTACCTGGATATTCACTCTTGAAAAGGATATGTTTTCTCACCTGATTAAACAAATCCCGAGAGACAAAATAATGAAGGTTTTTGAAGACCATCCTCTATTGAATGACAGTGCATTCAAAGTGTTTTTGAATAAAAGATGAACAAGCTTGTCGTTTTTTTTACGTATCAATATACGATTAAGCTTTGTAATATTCGCCTTAAATCAATACAAATTCCATTTACATGTAAAAGCCATTCTCTGTAAGCACCAAAACTTGGAAATCACATGTATCAGATTTTCATACTTTTCATTGTCATAGGCAAGTTTGACCCCTGACCATGAAAATAATATTTGGTTTTTGAATTTCACCACCCGTTACCATGGTCACATCTTGCTTTTTTGCCAGAAATGAAGCTTGCTTGGAATAGTGTAAAATTTGCCAAGTTAAGGTATTATTTAAACAGTAAGAATCTGGAATTTGGCAAAATTGTTTACGTATTATGATAAACAATGTACCTAGATCTGTTATACGAAATATAAACGTCTGTTCAATTTTTGTGGAAACCACATATTTCACACACTTCAGAAGATAAAGTTTACATATTTTGACCTTTGACAGAAATTCAAAAATTCATATATTTTTGTATTGCTTACAAAAATTCCAAACAAAAAGAAATGTGAGAATTATGTTTTTGTTGAAGGAAAATAAATAAAGTTTGAAAATGTTTACCATAGCAATATCACAAATTGTCGTTCTTTTTTTTTTTTTTTTTTTTTTTGCCACAAGAATCTTTAATCATTCAAGAGGAAATCTAGCATTTATGATACTAGATACAATGATACAGAAAAGTGCAATCTCTGAAACATTTCAATGCTTGAAAGGTCAGTATTAAGTCATTGGTTGTCAAGGCAACCAAACAACAAGCATCTAAAAGTAAGTATTTTAAGCATTTCTTCGTAGATGTTAGGATTTCATGATGAATTTAAATGCCTTTTATGTATATTAACTGAATATATCTTAACCAGCCGAGCAAATTTGTATGACTTCAACACTTCATATTTGCTTTATTGCTTAAAACTTTATAAAATCTCCATAGCAACGGACATTTACAGAACTACAACTAGAAGAATTAAACACGAAAATGAGACGTGTCTCAACTGATTACTTAATCTTAATTAGACTAAGTGAAGCTGAACATACTCTCTATTCTAATGACAAAGAATTAGTATGTCTTAAAAGAAGTCGATATTATGTTTGTGGTTGCCATGGCAACGGCGGTATATCAAGAAGCTAGGTATAGAATAACATAATTTAAGCAATTTTTCATCTTATTCAGAGTTTTTTGTTTTTGTTTGTATTTTTTTATATAAATTGACCATGAGGGATATTTATTTAGTATATCTTAGGCAACTGAGCAATTTCTTCAAAATTTCCTAAAACTCATATCCGTTTTGGTTTCTTGAAGCCCCTGTCACACTGTGGCGAATTGGAGCTACGAGTTTTGTACGAGTTCTGGCGAGTTATAACTCGCCGAAATTTCCCCGAGTTAGTCTTGATTTTCTGTTATTACGACGTGGGCTCGACATTTGCTCGAGATCTCTACGAGAACAGTACGACACTTGGAGACACTCTACGATTTGTACACGCGACATCTTCTCGACAAACGAAGACTTTGGTACGAGAAGATACGAGTTAAGTACGAGTTAAGTACGAATTTATACGAGATTTGGCGACATGCCTACGAGTTAAGCACGAGATAAGTGCGAGTTATAACGAGCTGAGTACGTGAAGTGTACGAGTTATTTATGTCAACATATTATGAATTTGGTATGAATATGTGTTTAAGTCTTTTTTAGCTCACCCGATCTGAAAGCCCTTGACAGGGATTGGTATTGGCATTATTGTAGCATTTTGACCGTCGACAAGATGTTTTGCTTTGTATGATTTACATGTATCGACTCACGTTTTCTTCCTCAAGACTGCTGCTGAAAAATTTGAATGAATTGGCCTGTACAAGCTTAAAAAGAATGTAAATAACACGATACATCTTCATTTCTTAATAATCTTCTTCTGGACGATGCAAAATCTGATGAAAAATATCTTCTACAATCGCAAAAGAGATATTAGTAAAAGTAACGAATCTGAGAGTCCAAGATGATTCAAATTCAAGATTGTTATATTCAAGAGCCAATTATGAAATCTTTTTGAATTTGATCATGTACATGCTAAAATTGAAGTCTCCTTCTTTCCTTTCTTAATAAATTTTAATATTATTTAAGCTGAAAATTATAAAACGTACAATGTACCGTAAAGTACTAACTATTCTGCCAAGGGAAGGGGGGTGTCAAATTTGTTCTTTTCCATAATATTTTTCAATACAACCAGAATATGAATAGAAAAAAAAATTGTATGTACAGTTATCTATTTTTTTTAAATCCTGTCAGCTTGAAAAATTATACTTGATAAATTTATCGTTTTAATCTTTTTTAAATGCAATAAAATAGACCTTCAAGATCGTATACGGGTAGTAGGTGTTCAATGTCTTATACCAACTTGAAGATAAATCTGCCATAGATGAAAGATGGGACTGTTTCCTTGGTTTTTTTAATGTATTATGACAAAATGGTGTGAAATGTTACATGATCAAACTTATCACGATTAATTGGATTTTTCTGGTGTTATTATATGTATTAAGCTCGTGTACGCCTTGAAAATGTCAGCCCACCTGGGCCTTTTCTATTTTTGTTCTCTATCAGCGCTATACTATGAAAGTAAAAACATTTATGCATGCTGCGGAGGAAGACTGGATTTAAGTACTCAACTCAATACAGTGTCGAGCAGAACTCGTACAAAGTCGTGCAGGTGTCGAGAAGAGGTCGGTACAACTCGCATGATGTCGTGCAGACATAGTACTATTGTCGTTTTAATTCGTATATAAACTCGGCACTTCTCGCACGAGTTTGATTCATGGCGAGAAACAAAGAGAAGTGGAGACATGCACACGATGCCTGTACGAGTTAATGCGACATCTGTTCGACATCTCCTCGACATGTGCACGACATGAAAACTCGCACGACAATTTTAAACCGTTTAAAATTATCGCCGCCTCACGCCGAGTTCTGGCGACTTGAGGCGACATTTCTGCGACATGTGAAGACATCTGTACGAGTTCCATGCGACAAATGACGAGTTGTGGCGAGTTGTAACTCGCCGAAAACTCGTAGCACGAACTCGCTACAGTGTGACAGGGGCTTTTAAAAAATTCTCTATAGCAACGGATCATTGCATCAATATATCCAGAAAAAAACTCAAAATTATGAGATTTTCCAAATTGTTCTCTTTAAATTTGTCTATGAAGCTGAGGACACTTTTTGAAAGGAAATTGTGGTATGAAAGAGGTGAATATTTGGTCTGTGGTCAACGTGGCAACTTTATATCTTGAATATAGGCAAACGCTATATGAGCGATTTTCATCGTTTTCATTGTTTCCTGCTTATGTCAATTCACTTTAGGGAAGTTTTATTTTCCTTTTTTTACCAGCATAGCAATAACTTTCAATAAGCTCATTACTGAATTTGTTTTATCAAGTCATCTTATTAATTTTTTCCTAGAAATGGATCATGGCAACACTCTCTCTCTATAAGAATTATTGAAGAATATGACGTGTTTCGCAATAGTATTCTCAGTTGTTTTTTTTTTTCAAAAAACCTTTACGTAGATTGTACTTTTTATGAAAAAAAAAAACAAAAACAAAAAAAGGATGATGTTCCAAATATTTTGTAAGTGGTTTCCATAACAACCATATTTATCTATTTATTAAATAACAGCAAAAGTTTATTATCCTGAACATCTTGTTTATCTTTTCTTTTAATTCATTTAAATTCTTATTCACTTTCAGAGAAGTTCATTGTAGCTTGTGTACCAGCTATACAATTCCTACAAACTAATTATTTTTAAACTGGTTCAATCGAAGAAACCCACAAGTATTCTACATGGGAACAGATCATGAATATATTATAAAAAAAAACATTTGGTGATATATTATCAATGGGTTGATTTATTTTTTAACTTTTGTCTCAATCATTACTACAAATGATCTTCCCTTTTCATAACATAAAACAATAGTATGATGTGAAAGAGGTCAATTGTTGGCAAAAGGTTGCTTTGTCAACCATTTAATTTGAAGATAAAGTCATATGCATGTAGCAATCTGTCATCATTATTAAGTACAGGTCCACATGAGAATCAGGCAGGGGTGATACATAAAACTTTTGCAAAACATTTTATTTTTGTTTTGAGACAGATATGTGGTACATATTAAGCATATGATATTTATTTCTCAAAGTAAGGATGGTGAAGCGAGATATTCACCTCATAATCTACAAAAAATTATGAAGGGAAAATATGGCGGAAAAATTTCTCTATATAATTCAACAATATTTGCTACCCTTATAACTTTCTTCACCATCCAAATATGAGGAAAATTCCTTCAAAGCGTTCATATTGAGGCTGATCTGAACACAATTCAAGAGGAAAAAGCTCTGTAAAAATGCAAAGGCTTTCAACTGCCTAATCCTTACGTGGACCTGTACTTAAGGTCTCTTGCCGATTTTTATTTTTTTAAAGAATGTTTAGGGTTAAAAATTACCAAATCACTCATTTCTCAATTTCGAAGGAGTTGAAAGGAAGGTTTTAAATCGATCATACATAGATTGCAAGGACATGTAATGATGTACTAATTTGCCTCATTTAATTTCGAAAAAATGAAAATATGTTTAATCTCAACTACATCTCATGATCTTTCATTGTGTAAAGTTTCAATGAAATATAAATGGTTTGGGAAAAGTTGCAAGATTACAAGGTCTGGGATTTAAAATGCATAAATATCAGTTCAAGTGTCATAACTCAGGTGAACCATTTTCAACAACATTCTTCTTTCTTCATGCACATCTGCATACATGTACATGTATAATAATCTTTTGTGTTAAATTTGATTGAAATTTATTGATTGGTTTGGGGAGAGTTTTAATGACACGGCTTTATATTTTAAATTAATTAAATGCATACAAAATCTAAGTCAGGGTCGGCAGCAATTCCCTTTCTTCTTACGCATCTACATCTTATGTTCTTTTAAAGTTGTATGAAGTGAACATACACTCAATGGTTTTGGAGGAGTTGCGATGACAAGCTTCCGTCTACAGATGGTGAAACAGACGAACGTCCAGCCAATGTTAATACAATGTATTTGTATACCTTACCTTTGCTGCGAGTGATTTAACTACTTAATATCAATTCTATGTAAGGGCAAAAATATTTTGGAAATAGCACTTCGTGGAATTTTATGATTTTCTCTATAATTGGTATGTATAATGCACTTAATGCAAAAATAAAAATATTTGTAAATAACATTTCTGGTTGCCATGGAAACGAGATCTATCTCTTTATACATGTAGGACTAAAACAATGGTCAAATAAGTCATCTTTGATTATTATGTTGCAATGGAAACCATTGTTAAAGCTTATTGGTACAGCCCCGATTACGTTAACTGTCTACCCCTCAAGGAGGAATTTTTGTTAGACGAAGGAGAAATTTTGTGAGGTAAAATGAAGACGAAAAAATAGAATAGGAATTTTTAAGGCGAAATGTACAAGGAAAAATAGAAGAGAAATTTGCGAGGTGAAAGGAGAAAGAGAAGAGGAATTTGTAAGGTGAAATAAATGAGAACCCTGAAAGCGAACTCGAAAGAGAAAAATTTCTCCTTTAATTCACCCTTCGATACTCTCCGTGTTCTGTTACGTTTCTCTTACGATTCCGCTTACGTTTCTCTTTCAGATTCCGCCTTCAGTTCGCTTTCAATGTTCGCCTCCAGCCTCGTTTTGGAAATATATATGGGCGGGGCTTAATGCAATGCGGTCAATGTAGGCTTAAAAACTAAATATTACAATATTTTTAAACGTTTATTTACACTTTTTTCTTTTATCACACTAAATATCGAATTATATGCTATGATAATTGTTTTAATATGTCTCGTTATATTGAGTCTCTGGATAAAATTAAATCATTTTAAAACAGCTAAATTCATCGTGTAAAATAGGTCCGTTTCAACGGGTAATAGAAGTTTTTTTGTTTTTTTTTTGTTTTTTTTTTTTTTTGTTTTTTTTTTTTTTTTTGTTTTTTGTTTTGTTTTGTTTTGTTTTTTTTTTTTTTGTCGTTCATTCAGATCATGACATAAATATTTCAATGTTCTTTATAGGAGAATGAACATTTTCGTTTTACGTACACATACATACACTTTCACACCAATACATAATACATGAACGAATTAGATTGCATGTATATTGAACAAAAACATTAAGTATATATTTTATACTAATTGAATTAATTGAATATTCCTTTTATACAGTTCCATTTTTTATCAAATTTATTACTTTTTGCATTTAAATGTGCTGAAAATTTTTCCATTTCATAATAGTTTTTAACAACATGAATAAAATCTGATATATCTAAGTTTTTATCATAAAATTTGTTTCTGTATATGCAATATTTTGCTAACAGTATAATAAAATTTATTGAATTATTCCTATGTTGTAACAGTATGATCTCATCATTTGTGAACTTAATATCTAGGCCAGTTTTATTAAAAATAATTCTCTCCAAAGAAGTCCAGAAGATCTTCACAAACGAACATTTACAAAAAATATGAATCAATGTTTCGATTTCCTGATTACAAAATTCACAATAAGGATTGTTCTTTATTTTTATGCAGTTCAAAAATTTGTTTGTTGCCAAAATTCTGTGTATTAGTCTGTACTGAAACCAGATAAGCTTAGAGTCTTTTGTGATTTTAAAGTTATTAACATTAATTGTCTTCCAGTTTTCCGAATTTATTTCAGTATTTAGTTCATTTTCCCATTTATTCTCTGAAGCTGGTTTAGCATAAAGCGATTTAAGAAATATATCATAGAATGTCTTACAACCTTTTTTTTTCTTTAAATAAATATTTTAAGTTGGGTCTGTAGGGAGTTTCATTTATATGGGACATATCTTTCAAAATTTTCCATTTTGATAAAATTGTGTTTATTAATCCTAAGTGAGAGGTGAAAGGTATGTTTAAGTTATATTTGTTTCTAAAACATTCAAAATTTAAAGGGTCTCCATATTCATTTAAAGTCTTGTACAATATGGATACCCTTGAGACTCCAGTCCTTGTGAGATATAGATTCATTTCCTATCTTTATTTTTGAGTTTAGCCAAAGAGGTTCATCAAGGATATCGTCCTTACTGTCCATAGGTATAATTCTCATAAAATCTTTTATACTTGATAGTACATTTTTCCAAAAAAAATATTTTTTACTGATTTTGATAATTTGAAGTAGTAATCATCCCCTGATATTAAAAATGTGTTCAAACATATTGCGTTACTATCCAAAAATAAATTCATCCAGTTACTTAATCTATCTGCCTGTAGAAATCTACGTATCCAAGTAATTTTCAGACTTTTTATATATATTTCCAAATTTATCATCCTACATCCCCCAAATGTAAAGTCTTGGCACATAGTTTTTCTAGCAATTCTATTGTGTTTACCTCCCCATACATATTGATAAAATAAGTCTTCTATTTCTTTAATAAGTCTTGAATTTGGATTTGGAAGTGATTGTAACAAATGAGTTAATTTAGGTAAAAGTAAAGTTTTAACTACTGTTATCTTTCCTATCACTGAGAGGTTTCTCTTGTTCCATTTACCTATTTCCTTTCCGATCTCTCCTATCTTACTGTAAAAATTTAGTTATTCAATGTTTTCTAATGTAACATCATATGTAATTCCTAAGGCTGGAAATGGCTCTGTTGTCCATTGCAAATTAAAATTTTCACATATTTTCTAATCACTACCAATCATCGACCCTATCCAAACTGCTTTTGTTTTCTCAATGTTAGGTTTTAGTCCAGAATATTTGGCAAATTGATAAAGTAAATTTAAAGCACTTTTGAGACTTTTTTTCGGAACCATCTAAAAATATTGCGGTGTCATCTGCATACTATAATAAGCAATACTTTTTTCTGTAGATAGAAATTCCTTTAATATCTTTATTTTGACGGATTAAATGAGCTAGTATTTCGACGCATAAATTAGAAACGGGTAATAGAAGTTATTTAACAATTGTTTTAGAATATGAGTCAAGAAGCAAGTCATTTTATTCATTTAGATGTCAGTTCTCATTATTTACCCCTTGTACTTTACATGTATATACCCCGTAATTGATCGATAATGACAGATGTCGTTCAGGTAGGCATGGTAGTCTACCTGTGTGGAGTCAGTCATGCGTTGAAAGTGTTTACGTCCAAAAGTGACAGTGCCAGGAATGGTCAGACATAAAATGTATAAAAAATATTTTAGAGTGATAGTGTGTTTTATTTATATTCTTTTCAACAATAACTACAGGAAACACGTAAGGGAATTCCCCCTTACGAATATATTTGGGTTTTTTTTTATTTATTTATTTATTTATTTATTTGTTATTTTCGGTCATTTGTGTATACTAGACAAACTTTTATACTCTATGATCCCTTCCTCCTCCGCCATTACATATTGATTTTGATACCCATTTTGTTTTCATTTGAGGGAATTCCAATTCCACGCTCTGAAAAAGAAGTTCTCACTTCACTGTTTTTCTTTTTTTTTTTCTTTATAGATTCTTCACCTTTATTTCGATTTTATCTCGTTTTTTCCTTGTTCTTTCATCCATTTACAAAAATCCTTCTTTGGTTCCATAATGTGACTAACATTTCTCGCGGATTCCAACATATCGATCGCTGGGTACCATATCGGGAAGGAATTACGGCCTTCTTATCAAACAATTGTTCAAAACTTTTCTGGACGGACAAAAACTATATTCTTTCAATTTTTATTGGGGGCACATTCCCGATACAACATGCTGTGCTTGATTGACGATCCTGGTATGTGAAGCCCTGGTCATGAGATAAATTAGGCACATTGTTGACATAATTTTTTTCATAAAAATATTAACATGTAATAGATCTAGAGACATTGTTTGAATGAAAGGACGGTTCTAGAGCGAGAGTAGGAGGACTCCCCATCCTTTCAGAATTTGACAAAAATTCTTTTTATACATTGTACATGTATGATTATTTTTGTTTTGTACGTATACTATTTTTAAATAAAATCATTAACAGGATGCTCGCCATGATTTGTCCCCCCCCCCCTATCCTCCTCTCCCCTAAAGAATTGTTGACGATTTCGGCATGCCATGCAAAAGGAGAGGTAGCATTAGAAAATGTAAACATTGATGGGGGTTCCTTTTTTTGAAAGATATAGACGTACGCGTCTGAATCATGCGCTCGGTCCTATCTTGAGTTCAAGTACATGTACGAACGAGAAGCCACTTTCCGACCCCCGCAAATGGGAGGTACTGTACACCCCTCCAATACCCACCCCCCATTCTGGCCTCGCAATTCATCCAAATAAAAAACGTAAAATAAGGTTCTGGATCCGCCCCTGCTTTATGACTATGACAATTCTTTTTCTTTTCTTTTTTTAAGTACGAGCTTTCAATCTAAAGATACAGTGTCCCTGCAAATAATTTTTAATGAAAACGTAAAATCAATTCCAAAGGGTCTAGATTGAGAAAAAAAGAGCCATAAAAAGTTTTATTTGAAAATATGCAGTAACGACCCTAATATTTTCGATTTTGTAATAATTAAATCTACATAGACCTCTATTGTAAAAACTCAGTACATTGTAGGTGGCCTTAGTGGAATGTATTACTATATGATAAAATAGCCTCCAATATGTCATTATGAAAAAAGAAAAGAAAAAAATGATAAAATATATAAAAGGTAAAGAAAAAAATAAATCTCTTTAAAAATCCATCCTTGTAAACTGGGTGCAATAAGAACGTACACGACACATGCAAGTTGAGTACGTGAAAGGTACATTTATAGCAGGTATTTTACATATTTAATTTCATCATTAAATCAGGGACGTATAATATTTTTATATACGTCCCTGATTTTATCAAGTCATAACGTTAAATTTTATAATTTTTAACTTAAATTCATTGTGAAGATATTCTCTCCCTATCTAAAGTTGAAATGACCGCATGGTGATATCACGCTCCGATGATTTTCACACCTGGCAGGTAATGGATAAACGACACCTACGTACATGTACCCTGCGCGGTTGATTTACATGTGTGTATTTGTCAAAACAACGACTTTCTAATTGGTATGTTACATAAAAAATGAATTTGTGCTAGCTATAGATGTACAAATGCGAAGAAAACAAACCATGATTTATAACTTATACATGTACATACAAAAAGCTACTTTTCAATTTACTAATAAATGTTAAATATGCAGAAAAAAATCTTTTACAATATATCTAGATAAAACTAATTAGTCGTGTACTTTAATGCAACACAAAGAAATTACATCAAACTACGTTTGTGCCCTCTACTTAGGGAAATCCCCTACAATGCAAATGAGGAAGCCTCGCTTTGATTGACAAGAGGACTGAAAGCGGAATGAAAGCGAAATATTTCGCTTTCGTTTCTCTTCTGTTTACGCTTTGCGTTTCTCTTTCCTTTTACGTTTTGCTTCTGTTTCTTAAAAATTCCTGTTAATTTTTCTCTTCCAACACTGAAGGCGAAATTTTGAGGCGAAATAAAGGAGGAAAATTAGAAGAGAAATTTTGTGAGGGAAAATGAAGACGGAAAAATAGATGCAAAATTTGGAGAGATGAAGGGAGAAAAAACGTTAAAGGGGGGACGTAATCGGGACTGTATAATATAATTTTTAAAACCTCTTTTTTTTAGATAACAAAAATAATCATTTTTTGAAATTTCTTTCAATTAGCCGAATCCTACCAAATCAGAATCAGTCAAAAATTGGCATAAAATATGGTCAAAATTAAGGCCTTCTTTTGTCCAATATTTTAAGCAAAAATAACAAAGGCCGATAACACCATCACTGCTGTCAGAACAAAATATATTTTATGTGACAAATGTAATCACTGAAAAAAGATAAGTGGGACCTTGTTTTGTTTTCCTACATTTTGAGGTCAAAAATGGTTGCCATGGCAACTTTTTATTTGACGCATGGTGACTATATTTTTTTTAATTTGATTTTTAGTATCGTTTTAATAACTTATATTGCTTAATCTTTATGTAGGGATAACACAAAAAATCATTCTTTGTTTGAGCATTTCCAAAATTTGTTAAGGTCATTGACTATGAGTTCAAGGTCAATTCAAAATATACGCTTTAATTTTACTAACACTTGCTTTTTTGTTGTTATTTATCGATCCTAATTTTAGGCTTGACTGTCATATATTTGTATCAAAACTACTTCTTTTTAAAGTTAGGGCCAATAGGCGCAAAACATTACAATTTTTAGTTCAGAAAATTTCCCTAAAAATATAAGCCCCAGACAAAAAGAAGGGAGGAGATCTCCAAAAAGACCCCGTTGCAGCATCAACAGTAAAACACCAAAACACCCGATGAAAAAACACAAAAGACAACTACAGCACGAGACAGAAAAGAGACACACGACATGTAAACATCAAACACAAAAGACTACACATAAACCGACGAGACCAATGGGTAACCGGTGCCGACTTTGGACGGCCATCTGTCAGGCAAGTAGCAAATGGTGTGGTTATCCTGGATTACGTGTGCACAACCCTCTCACTTCTCCAATTACCCAGAGGTCTCGAAGAACGTACAATTGTGGTGTAAAACAACCTCCTCACTGTAAGATGATATCACACAAACAAGACCGCAAAACGCAGAGGCCCCAGAGACACAGATGAATATGTAAATGGATATAAAAAGAGGGCATGCGTAACACAGTCCGTGCTCTGCCGGCTGTAGCGAGCTCATGTATGTAATCACCCGAGGAGTCCGACTGACATTCAGAGAGGACAGGTGGTCGGGGCCCTGTCTTCTCTAAAGAGGTTTGGACAGGGCCCGTCATGGAGTCCCGTCGTCACAGTCAGTCAGAGTGCAAGTCTCAAGGATGCGCTTGTACAAGACTGTAGATTGGTCAAGTACCAAGCCTAGTGTCCGTCTGGTGACATTAGGATCATATCCACGGTATAAAAGGCGTTTGATGATTCTGACGCATTTTCGATGGTTATGCTGCCTACCTTTGATCCTTTTTATTTTGTTTATCATATCACCATAAAAGACAGGTTGTGTAATACCCATAGTAATGTACTCTGTTGCATGTATAGATCCGAATTTTAAAAGAAGCTGACTGTAATTTTTGTAAAATTTCCAGAAAGTCTTAACTAGTTTATGAAAGCGGAAACCTTGACCTAAAAGTTTTTTGGTAATTTGTAAATTTCTACTGTGAAAATCCAAAATATCAGTACATGCTCTAGCGTACCGGATGAGCTGTGATATGTAAATGCCGTATGACGGTAATCTTGGAACATCACCGTCAAGCCAAGGGAAATTTACTATGTTGAATCCAAAATCATCCCTTTTGTCATATACACTTGTATGAATCTTTCCGTTTACAATTTTGATATTTAGGTCCAAAAAGGGTGTTTCTGTATTTGAAAGGTTTGCCTTGTTAAGGGTTAATTCTTGTGGATAAATTTCATTTTTATATAATTCAAAAGCAGGATTGTCAATGGTTAGAATATCATCCAGATACCAAGAAGTATTATTGAAAGATTTCAGCTCATCAAATTTTCTTTGCTTTTGAAGATTTTGGATAAATTCTTTTTCATAAGTGTATAAAAATAAATCTGCAACAAGAGGCGCACAGTTAGTACCCATAGGAATTCCTACAACCTGCTTGTATAGATCCTCACCAAATCTAACATAAATATTGTCCAAGAGGAAGGACAAGGCATTACACAGGTCACTAGATGTCCATGATTTGTATGATTTGTAGTCTGTCGAGGAAAAGAAACCCTTCGATTCAGATGTACAAATGTAAGTTTTTCGCTCTCGATCAAAACACCATTTAATGAGATTAGATAATCGATCATTAATTTTGTCATGAGGAAGTGTGGTGTACATATTAGAGAAGTCGTATGAAGAAATCGTATTGGCTTGGAAATTTCCAGATTTCATTTTTTCAATCACATCCCCTGAATTCTTAATAGACCAAAATAAATTTACATCGTTCCTGTTTAGAACCGTTTCACAATATCTAGTTATGTGTTCTTTAATAGCAGTAAGTGCTGACGTCAGATTTCTAGACAAAATTGTAGTGGAGCAGTTACTAGAATTAGCAATAAATCGAAATTTGTAAGGAGACTTGTGCAGTTTCGGTATGCAATATAGTGTTGGGAGATCCAATTTAGAAATAGAGATATTGAATGAAGACAGTTCACTGTTATGCTTGCCTAAAATGTTAGATGCACTTTCATTGCTTTTGATATATTTATTAGTAGACGAAAGTTCCGAAATCAAAGTTGATATGTAGTAACGTTTTCAAATGATAGTGGTGTTGTTGCTTTATCAGCTGGTGCAAAGACATATTTTTCATGTAATTTACTTAGTTTGGATTTGAAATACCTTTCTGATTTGGAACGTGGATTTTGAAAAAGATGAGGGTTTTTATGGAAGTTATCTATTCGAATATCCGTTATATCTAAAATGAGGTTTTTCCAGTCATTCAGAGCATGCAGTTCGACTCCTTCTGATTTACACCATCTTTTCGTATAATTATCTAAGGCTTCCGTAAGCACTTCACGGCATTTGACAAAATCTATCTTGGATGGGATTCTATACTTAGGTCCTTTTTAAAGAAGAACACGGAGCTGTCTGTCTTGGATAATTGAAAAGTCACCTGTAACAACATGGCCAGCTGGTTTGTAGAGATATTTAGAAGTTGCACATTCTCAAGAAGCAGGACACGATTCAAGTATGTCAGGATCCGTTGTAACTTTATTATAGTTAAAAACAAAGTTTCGAATAGGTTTCTTGTACTTATAACAAATAAGAGGTGGCTCTTAATTTTCAAAATATTGAGGAATGGTACTTTGTACGCGATGATCCCGAAAAATATTAGAGATGTTTAGAAGATCAAAACCTTTGTTAATAAACGGGATTTTAATGAATCGTCTTTTCGGTGAGGTGTTTTTCACAATAGGATAAAGTTTATACTGTGCGAATAAGACAATGATATTAAGTCTGAATCAGTCAGTGTTTCTTAAGAATGCAACCTCTGCTTCATCCAAGATAGATTTCAAGTGCATAACTGGTATTGACGACAGAGCATGTAACAGCTCATGTCTTCCGCCATTGCGTGCTATAGTAAGTAAATCGTTGAGAGAGCGGTATATTCTGGATCGTTTTCTTTTTTGTCTGTTTCGTCTTTTCCCGTGTGACCTGTATTTCCTTTTAGTGTTTGGGCGAATTGAAAAGATGTTAATATTGGTAGAAGCTGAGGAAATGTTTCCTTGTCCATAAATTTGATCGTTTAAACCAAGAGGGTACGCAGTCTGAAGTTTGGTGATCCAGGCAAGTTCAGCTTGTAGTCGGCGTTTTTTTTTAATTTCGGTCTTACTTTCATTTTTACGTTTTGGAAAAGTCTGAACTGGGGTAATGGTGATATCCGAAATAGAATGATTATATTTAACAAAGTGATTATAAAGAAAGTTTCTGTGTTTTTGTTGACGTGAGGTTCTGATCTTATAAGAATGGTTCCTAAAACGAGATTTTAAAGGTTGGCCTGTCTCACCTACATATTGTGCGCCACATCCCCTGGCATTTCAAGTCATTACGTAAATAAGATCTTGAGACGATCAATGGATGTCTTGGTCTACCTCGATTTTGAATTTCTGCCCATTTACACTAGATGTTATTATGGAGTCGCAGTTGATGAGGTGACACAACGAGCATCTTTTACTTTTGCACTTAGAAATAATTAAGAACCCTCTGTGTCTGTTGTTGAATGTAGAGCCTGCAGATGGAGTAGTGCGTAAAATACGACTGTGAATCGCCAAAAATCATCATAATCTTACATTTTTTTTATTTGTATGTATTCAATATTAGCTACAAATCGGGTATGATATTGATTTTGGGATTTTTGCAACTTTGGTCAATAAGTAAGAGATATACCGAAAATCACTCAGTATGTGTTTGTTTTAATCAATACCACATGATTTCTAAATAGCTGCCTCTCATATTTTTGAAAAATTACAGAATGTTGTCAAATTTTGTGAAATGGATTCAAGATGACCTTCACATTGGATCCTGTGACCTTGAAAATTTTTGAGGCGATTTTTTAATTGATAATGCTCTTTAACATGCACTGATAAAGAATGCTTAAAGGCACAGCTAAAATATACCAGTAAATTACGCTTTGTGTAATAGCACTGAACAGAATGTCACCATCGTAACCATTTTCATACCCTTTTTAATAAAATGTTGAAGAGGTCCACTTTAATTCTAACTTTTTCTTGAAGATCGAGGATTAAACTTGAAAGATAATTGGATCAAGTTTTTCTGACTGAGACGGGACCATGCCCTTTGAAATTCACGGCACACAATTAATATTTACAGTGAAGAGATTCTAAAGAAAAAAATATAAATGCTTGAGCTGTGAAATGAGAGGCCCATTACAAAAGCCCGAATTTCCCCTTAGGTTATAATGTTTATAAAATCGCATTTCATGAAAGTATGTAATTCAGTTTTAGAAAGTCGATAAAAAGGCTTAGAATATTCCCAAAAAGGGTAAACACATGTTAATTCCAGGGGCGTAGCTAGGCCAAAAAAGAACAAAGGTAGACCAAATTTCAATCAAAATTAAAATGTGTCAAAATCATCTACCGCCTTAATTTGATACTGTTGATTTATTTGTCTTGCTGTAATCAGAATGACACTCTACATGATACTTGACCATTCTACAGCCTTACACCAGCGCATTCTTAAACATTGCATTCTGACTGACCACGGAACACCATGACAAGTCCTGTCCAAAACAGGACACCGATCACCTTTCATCTTTGAATGTCGATCGAACTATGCACGAGCTCGCCAAAGCTGCCAGACAAAGGACTATTTTTCGTTTAAATTGTTTTAAATCCATTCGTACATATCCATCTCTGTGTTACTAAGGCCCCAATGACGTTTTGGAGTGCAAATGACATTCTATACTTTCGTTTTACAATAATTAAATGGTAAATCTTGATGGGGAATTCCAACTATTTTTAAGCATGCATTTTTTAAAAGATAGTCACTAGAGTGTGTGTGTGTACTAGTATGTGCTTCATATGTGATACATGTATTTTGATGAATAACATCAAACAGCTCCTGACAATCACTATTAGTTTTTACCATTTTGTGCTTTTTCAGAAGGTAAATTTATGTTCTTATTTACCGTTTACTATAAATAGAATAATATCTCTTAAAATACATTACAAGGGGAAGTTAAGTCAAAGTTCAACTGAATAACTCGAATCTCTGAGTCAGTTTAAATACATGTACATGTGGGTTTAAACATGTGTCTATCATAGAATGTTAAATAATTTTCAGCAGTCAAGAATAATGCAACTGTCTCTCTGTGGCCACGTTTCATACCGTTTTCGTTCCATGGCATAGAACTTAGCAAGATGCATACAGCATGCAGTTTTGATGCAATTTACTTTTTCGTATTTTGGTTTCTTTTGCCAAAGACACATCAATGGACTTTTATTATACCATGGTTACAGTAATAGATGTACTTGGTAATCATAGCAAACATACATCGAATTTTATGATTAAAAGTAAAGAATAGACATTAGGTACCATGATAAAAATTAGCCCTATTTTGAAATGCTTGTTTGTATGTCTCGAGAAAATTTTCAAAAGGGCAAGGGGCGGTAAGGGCCAAAATCGGCCCAATTTCAAAACTGTGACAAATATTGAACATTGAAAATACAGGATCTACAGAGTATAAATCAATTTTTAAATTTTGAGAATCGGACATTCCATTGCGATTCTACACTAATTTGAAGACAGGATGGTCAGCTATATTTTACACTGATTTTGACGTCATATGACGTTACGATCACATGGTAATGTAACGCTGTCTGTAGGTAATTTGCTGCTATATTCTAATACTATTAAATGTTATGCTATTAATTGTGTAGATATTCTATCAATATCACGATATAATACTAGTATATGTACATGGTAGGTTTCACTATAATATAATGAGGGTTAATTGGGACACCCCTTTGTTGACTTATCGAAATCTTAAGTTATAATGATACTTTTCACCAAGGCCCTTTAAAAAAAGTATGTGTATTTCCGGTAACCCAGCAGACCCTATTTTAACCCCCCCCCCCTTTTTCCAGGGTGAATTTTTTTCTCGTCCGATTCATCCCCAGAAGACCAGCCCAGATGAAGCAGAAAAACGAAGCCCCCCCCCCCCCTCTTTCGCAAAAAGACATTGATTCAGAATTATTTGGCACTATTTGATGCTCTTTTTTCAGCTAACTTTGCATTGTGATGTCTTTGCTAATGTATTTGAATTGCGAATTTAGAGGGGTATGAGTGGGCTCCGATCCCCTCTTTGTGGTGGTCAAATAGAATTTGTTTTTCTATTTTAAAAAATCGTTGGCTAGCTACCGCTCGCCAGTTTCAAGTATAACATCGCATGTCTTAATTTCAACACAACCTTTTGATGCAAACCTTATCAAAAAAAAAAAAATAAAATAAATAAATAAATAAATTAGTAAATAAAATATTGAAATAAATTAATAATTCAATGATGCGTTGGCTACAGTACCGCTCAGTAAGACTTCTTGATTTTTATCTCCCTTTTCTCTATGAACAATTTTCTTTAAAACTTCTCTTAGGCCCCCCTTTCTCTGAAACCCTAGATCCACCGCCGCATGATTATATAGTTATTAATTACACCAGTCACGTTGTTTTTACATAGAAAGGATTCGATTTAGAAATTCAACAGTATGCGGATAATGTTTATTAGTAATCGATAATTTAAACATAAAATTGTTTATTATAGCGCCACCTATAATACCTTCCAGTTTAGCACTCAATAATGTCTATTGTATTATTTGTATCATTTTACAGTCTTATTTAAATTCAGCTCTAACTAGATAGATTACGCAATAAAGGGAGCTGAATTTTTCAGTATGTATGTTTTCCTTCTTTCTAAACGCCCTGATTTTATGCTGACTGTAATTATCAATATATGTTAAAATAAATCTCCCCGAATTAAGATGATGATGATTCTTTATCTTTTTTATTTCATTGAAAATGTTTCATAGAAAATATGCTGTCAATATTAACGAAAATTGTCCAGACGGACACGGCGCGTCATTTCACGGTAACGGACACTCTGCGAGTATTGTGTACATACAATTTTCCTTAATATTGATATAAATAAACGATTTTTCTCAGTAGAAAATGAGATACGGCAGATATTTTTCCCCTGAATTTGCAAAAATAAGTACATCTCGTGGACGGCAAATCATACGCGGTGGTGTCTATGTTACATGGCCTTCATTTCTCAATTTGATATGAAATGAATATTTTTTTAATGGAGGGTTATATTGGTTGATTTTTGTGTGTGTTCGGGGTGTTGATGTTTTTTTTTTTAGTTTTTCTCCTTTTTCTTGTTTATTGTTCGTTTGTTCATGTTTTTTTTTATTTCAAAATATTTTTATACGTTGATTCTGGCTTAAATACCGGACGCTGAGTATAAAAGGAGAGTAGCTCCGAATGATCATGGATTCTTCAAAATATTGACAACGTTCACGTCGGGGAGATATTTCTCGCCATTAAGATTATGGATGGAAGTAGCCTCCATGATTACTCACCCTAGATCAGATAATTTTCCCCATTTCAAACAGTAAAAACTCCATTAATCGATGTTAAAATTTTGAATCAGGAGCATTTCGAGAATTCAAATTTCCCTGATAGACAGAGGGGGCGGAGTTTACCATGGTAACGTTTCTGTATATTTTTACACCGGAAGTTCCCACAATTCAAAGCGAGCATTAAAAGATTGTTAATACAATTTGTTTAGTTTTTTTTCTGATATTTATTTCAACAAGCAATTCAGCTACACTTTTATCATTCCCACATGTGTCTCATATACTCGTCGCCGTCTAAATTCGGCAACCACCCACGAACTAGTTTTAGGACACAATCTGGCATTATATCTCTGCGGTGCCAAACATAATGTCGTAATCTGGTGTCACGATCCATAGCTAGCCGTATCTTTGATAGGTATCTATCATCCCGAAAGACCATTCTGTGAAATAACATTGTCCAGAATTTTTTACATAGTTCCTTGCGCAGACTGCTGTTCCGTTTACTTTTACTCCCAGGACCCCTTCCCTCTTTCCACCAAAATTGTCTGTTTTCCTCAGAAGTAACAAGGCCTACAATAGCAATACGGACATTCCTCTCTTTCCGGGTTTTGTTCTATCACGTATGGAGTCTCTATATTTTCATCGCGATCTACACCACATAAGTCATCTGTGTCTGTCCCTACGTCTACCATATCAACAGACGTTTGATGATCAGATCCAGGTATATCCCATCCAGCGAAGCCAATATTTCAAAAGCATGAAACCAATAGTAAAGGCAGAATATGCGGAAAGTATAGATTTGGCACTTGGTGGAGAGGTTGCATTTTCGCATGAGGATGGGATCGAAATCATGACCGATGCTCGCCATGGTTGGCGAAAAAATGCGAAAGACACCAGTGTGGTGGCGATAGGAGAAAAAAACTCATAATGTCCTACGATGTGAACATGTGACAAAGAGAGATGATCCTATATCCCAAAGACACGAGCGAATCGAGACAGAGCGAATTTATCAGTCGATAAATGTTGAGGGTATTTTTATCAAAACCCACACCCATGACAGAAACTTGTCAATAAATAAATTTGTAAGAAATACAGGAAATACTGTACACCAAAACGACACATGGCACGGGGTGAAATCCATCAAAGCCACAATGAAGAAGATTTCTAGTGGTCCCGCATACCTAAAAATAAAACCTGGTCGGAGCTTCTTCAAGATAAAGTCGAGCCCGTGGCTACTCAATGTCATTGGGCTGTAAGGAACTGCGACAAAGACCCCGAGAAACTTAGGATGCTGCTCATCAATATGATAGAACACTATCGTGACAACCATGAGAAATGTCACGAATCCTCGAGATGTAGGAATGACCCAAATTACGAACCACAGCGGTTAGTGCTCACTGACAATGTGTCGCAGAAACTTCTCCGAGGCGTCATCATAAATTCCACACTTTACAAGAATACCAGTGATTTTGTATATGGAAAGGACACATACTATGTTGAAAGTTTCAACAACACAATTCAAGACAAAAGAATTTCCTTTACGGACGACGCGTACCGAATGCGCAGTGAATTAGCAGTCTGTCACTGGAATGAAAATGTGGACCGGAAGTATACATCCGTATGGAATCCGGTGCGTCCTAATGCTCCAAGAAGTACCAAAGGAAAAAAGAATTATAAAGCACCGACATACAATTACAGAAAAAGTATCTGGGAACGACAAATAAGTGATTTATTCAGTTGAAAAATGTTTTAGTTTTTTCGATATTGTATTTGTTTTTGTAATTCCAAGCGATGTATGTACTGTACAAAATAAGATATTGGTATATCATGTAATCTCAGGAGGAGGGGGTGTCCAACCCATTGAGGGAAGTCCAGTGCGTGTGATGACTCCAAAATCCGCGCTTGAATATTATTATATATACTAATTGCATAGAGTTACGATTATAAACCAGAGGTAATTTATTTAGGAATTGATTTTAAGAGGCCGTGTCAGTAACCATTGAGCTTTGGGCTATATAAACATGGAAAGTGCAAAAAAATTAGATTTTCCTAATTCTTTTAAATTTTGTTACCCTTTGGTTGTACTTGAAAAAAAATTGATAAAGTTTGTCTTAACACCTTTTCGTTACCATGGTAACGGGCAATGAAAGTATAAAAAACGTGATTTTATCTTCTTTTTCAAATAATTCCCTAGATAAGAACTTTATTTATATAATAAATAGAATTATATCCCAAGACAACTCCTTTACATCGAAAGGGACTATTTTGATACACCAGAAAGTTATTTCGTAGAATATGGACTGTACTGAGAGGTACAATGGCAACTGAATGTTGCGTTAAATCGACAGATTTTAGGCCTTTTCGGAATATATTTTTTCAAATGCACAACAGCGCTGATGCATTTCGGCAACATCAACTGAAAGACCATATAATGAACTGTTTGTTTAAAAAGTAAAATTGGGTATACACTAATGTATAATCGTTGTATAAGTCAATGAAATACGCTAATCATGCAATTTGGTGTGGAACTCTCTAATGTGGAGAATACGAAATGTCATATTGCGGACAAGAAGAGATGGTGAAGCGCTAAAAGAGGGCTATTTACTGTTTTAAAAGGTTGAATTCAGTTAAATTTATCAATTTTTTAGATTCAGAAATTTTAATACAAAATCATTCATCAAGCATTCAGGAGTTGGCACATTTGTTTGTCTACATGTATTACTGTATCATATGGAACTTAGTTCTCATTGAACCCTTCGTATATTCTCTTAGATTCCTTCCGATACAGTATGTTCGCCCTTATACTTAACAGTCTAGTTTTTCTTAGTGTCAACACACGGACAAAACTAATGGTCATTTTTTACATTAACATCTATTTCATAATTATTTTTCAATGTGTTTAAGTCAGGTTTGTAATTGCTTGCCTATACATTTTCAATATGAATAAGACAACATCTATATTTTTTATATTTCTTTTTTTTAAATGATTGTTTCAATACTTTTATTAGTATTTTAATCTTTTGAGTTATATTGACTCATTTACAGGTATATACACCTTTCAACCTGTGATTGCTTCTAACTCAGGGAGATAACTCAAATAAAAAAAAAGAAAAAATCGGAGAGGGGTTATTTTTGTTATTGTTTGCTTGTTTGTTGGTTTATCGGGATAGTCTGTGGTTGTATGGAAATGTTTTTGGTGCGTCTTTCGTAAATCAGCTCCAAATCATATATAGTAAAACAAAAAGGGAAAGGGGGGGGGGGGGTTATGAGTAATCATTGTTCTGGACTACTTCAGTGTCATGCCCTGTTTACACGAAGGGTTTAATGCGCATTTAATCGAATTTAATGCGCATGAGATTTTTGTTGCGTTCACAGGACAAATTTAATTCGCATTATTTTAATTTGCATTAGATTTAATGCGCATTAGATTTTGTCGTGTGAACGCAAAGCGAATCTAATTCGCATTAAATCTAGCGCATGCGTATTTGACGTACTTGAATTCTATAGTACGTATACATTACAACTTAGCACTTTTCACTGCCATTGGATCTCAAATCACAGAATAGACCAAATACTAGATCGATTTCATTCATTAATATATTATAAGCACTGCTCTCCGTCTCTTGACTTACGCTCAGTAATTTTACAAACTTTATGACGTCATTTTTCTTAATGACGTCATTATTTGTTAAGCTTTAGCCTCCCTGGAAAGAATTTACGAAGAGAGAAAAAAAGTGAGAAATCCAATAATTTGGCTTAAAGTCTCACCTTTCTGATTCGAAAATGTACGGATAACAGTGCAATTGTACCAAACTTTAATGCGCATTAGAATTTGTCGTGTGAACGCAATGCGAATCTAATTCGAATTAAAATTATGCGCATCAAATCTAATGCAAATTAGATTTGATGCGCATTCATGTGAACAGGGCATAAGACAGATATTATAATGTTGATTCTCTTATCAAACTGAAAACATAACCAAAAGCTCAAATCTTCTAGGGGGAAAAATGAGGGACTAGGGAAGTGATTAACTTAGCGTTAGTTGAATTTCGAAGATCATTACATTGAAATCAAAGACAGTGGTTTTTGTTTTTGACAAAATAGCATTGTATACACATCGTGCGGCTCACTTCTGAAATCGGAAAATTGAATTTTGTCTACTTTGTCGGCAAATTTTCAAATTGAAATTTATATAGTTGGATAGAACGGTGTAAGTTATATGTCCGTATGACAAATTACGCTCGAAGTGAAAGAAAATAGATGGGAAGTTTAGTGTGACGTCGCCAATGTTTAACATTGATGCCTCATTCACATGGTTGCGCAATTTTATTTCGAAATAACGTTATTGCACAACAAATTTGTTTCGTAATAAGTTTTTTTCCGTTCACACGAGACCCAAACAATTGTGCAATAAAAGGCTTATGAACATGCACAAAAATCATGAATTAAAATGCACAACGGATAACTTAATGAAACATTGTTAGAATAATTTTCCTAAAGTCTAAATTTAAGGCTATTTTGAGATGAAGCCTATGTAACAAAACATTCATTTATTTATGATTTCAGTCTAGAACATGACGTCATTCAGTTATGATGTCATTCTCTACAAGGTGTTCAGACTAATAGATATACGAAAAATCGGAATCTCTTAATAGAATCTTAAAAATAGAAAAGTCGAATAGTTATATTCGTAAGTATAACGATCTCCTTGTCTTGGCATGATGATGCGCATGCGTCAGATTTATTGCGCAACAGTTTCACCTAGCGTTTGATGCGCAATAAAGTTATGGCAAAAAAAAATTATTGCGCAATAAATTTTGTCGTGTGAACGCAAACAAATTTATTGCGCAACAAATTTACGTTTATTGCGCAATAAACTATCCGTGTAAAGGAGGCATGAGTCTAAGGAGAACGTCAACGATGTTACGCTGAAATTAACATAGAAAAATCCCCCTCTAAAACTATTTTCCTTGACTGTGAGCGTAGTATGGACATATAACTTACATTTTAAGTTACGAGATTTCGAGATCTATCCCCCTATCGAAGGGGAAATTAATTTTTCATACAGGTAAACCTTTATTTTATGCTTGAGAAATTTATTGTTTTCGTTGGTTGCTAAGGTATACATTTTGTTGCTAAGGAAGTTTGTCTTTTGTCACAATATGTATCTTCATAAAAATTCACATATTGTCAGAAATTATCTTAAAATATTATAATTCTTAAACTCCTTTACTTTTTTATAAAATTTGTTGTCTTGAACATGTTGAATAAAAAAAAAGGTTGTCAACATCTAAATTGCACGAGGAAAAAAAATAATAAATGCAAATTTCGATTTGAACCCCCCCCCCCCCCCTCCCCCCCCGAATGAATTAAATTGAATTGAAGACTTGGCTACCCAATTTTTTCATAAATTATGAAATATGATAGTTTAGACAACATCAAGGATTGTTAAGCTTTCGCAATTTTCATGTCATGAAATAGCATATTTTTGCATATACACATATTCTTAAATTCAAAACATTTTCTGTTGCCATAACAACCATAAGCAAATTAATAAACAGAAAAAAGGAATGTGATAAGGTTTTCACTTGGTAAAGTTCTTTTCATTACATGTTTAAAAATGTATGATATATCATTAGAATCTATCAAACCCTTGAAAAGAAAAAGCTCAAACACTACTTCT
This sequence comes from Pinctada imbricata, assembly GCA_033119305.1. NCBI lineage: Eukaryota > Metazoa > Mollusca > Bivalvia > Pterioida > Pteriidae > Pinctada > Pinctada imbricata. The sequence goes on along the minus strand of VSWD01000003.1, from coordinate 26,271,452 downwards.
ATTTTCATGAGATTTTTACAACCCAAGTACAATAACTCTGCATAAAAACATTTAGATGACACCCATATACATGAACAAGTGACCTGTCACTTCCTATAACAGATTTACATCCGGCAATCATTATTAAGATTCATCAATTATCATACAATTCTTTGCAGAGGAAATGCCCTGATGCAAATATCTGAAACATGAAATGACAGAAAGACGTAAGAGTGTGACAGCATATCCCCCCCCCCCCCCCCCCCCCCATGAAATAGCTTATGTCACTCTATTCATAGCTCATGCAAAATAATTCTTGAATTTTTTTATTTATTTATTTTTTTTTTTTTTTTTTTTGTGGCTGTAATCAACATTAACAACTGTGATTTTTTTAACCTTCACTGATAAAGGAAGGCTGGAAGTGGTCCTTTTATGTGTCAAATAAGTGCCCGATGACTGGTTGTTTTCCAGTTGCTATGGACATAATTGGTTGCTAAGGAGGTTTGTTAAGTAAATATTCATATGAGCATGCAGTGTTTATTTGCCAGTTTTAAATGACAAAATATAAACATATCTGAGACGTGTTTTTTGTTTCATATTTGAATATTCAAATAAAGTAGAGGGGCCAAATTTGCTTAAAATTTCCTGAAATGCAGATGTAACTGTTTGAACACTTTTACCTGTATACCCAATTTTATTGCAGTTTTTTAACATTTAGGCATTAGTTTTTACTGAAAAATAAGTAACACTATTGGCAGTGGTTGCGCACTTTAGATACACCTGATTTAAACTAACTAAATTTTGCATATTATAGAAAACCTTAAAATACTCGTACTTTTGGTTACCATAGCAACCGTGTATGTTATTGAAAATGAATTATGATATGAAATTTCATCAGAACCAAACTTCTACTGTAATTAATGCTTCAGAAAATGTATGTAGAATTTTACATATTTCTGCTGTTGAAGACACAAAAGAGTGATTTTTCAGTCATTTTCACTGATTTATGTGCTTGTTGCCATGACAACGCTTCTAAAACATCTTCTTCAAGATTAAATGTTCAATATTGACATTTATATTGTTTAACTTGTTATGTTGCTGCATTATCAAGTCATTTCAGCCATATTTAAAATTTTGACTTTCCACCAAAGCTTGATGTTTATTGGCAGGGCCTCTTAAGTATTAATTTGTTTAAATGAGTTAGGCACTGCATTTTATTACATATTTATTTCATACATTAAATTTTCTTTGACAGTACGTATTATCGTTATACATGTAATGAGATTCGGCAGCTGAGTAATACCACGTGCGTTTTAACACATGGGATATATTCTTATCAGCAGTAGAACCGCCCCTTCGCCATATCGGCTTAATTGCTGTAGGGGTGTAAAACAAGTAGGTCAGAACCCGGTCTTTAAAATTTGACATATTTAATAAATGCCGACTGCACCCATTAAGATACTCTGTCATTTCGATTCAATATGCATATGAAATTATCACTTTGACTTTATTTTTTTTTCTCAAAATACAAGCAATATCAAAGTCGCGAACATATATGACGTCATATATTCAGAATGACGTCATTCTGTCGTCCTGAATATCCGTTACGTTACGAGGATAATAAACTTTTGAAAGACATTTTTGTCTGTATTATTTGATTTCGTGCATGTGGGAATAAATAATAAATATCATCAATAACAACAAAAGAAGATCTATTGAATTGTATCGATTTTACTCAAATAATTCTTGTATTATTGAAGTTAAAAGGTGTATCTCTGTTTCAAAAACGACCCGCTCGTATGGTAACAGTAATTGATTTCCTTCCGTTTCCTATGTGGCCACATGAAAACAACAGATTCATACTTTCACAGCATTTACAAAATACTTATACGGATATACAGAAAAAATATGAACTTGTTGTTTTGATATGGCCAAGTCTAATTTTGCTATTGAATGTGAAAATATATTGATTTTTTGTTCATTTCCGGTTTCAAAGGTGATTTCAAAGGGGGATAACTCTAACGAAAAAATGAAATTAAACATTTTTCATGATGAATCTATTACAGACAAGCTTCCTTTTACGAATTTAAGTTTCAATTTCAATATTTTTAAATCTTTGGAATTAGCAACTATTTTGGGCCTAGAAACCCCCTTACCACCCCTTGCCCTTTCAACTCAAATCTTTGCTTTGTAGAATACATCTTTACAAAATTGAGAATATTTTTTCGTAAGAAATTACTCTCAATATTAAGGATCTGCAAAAATTGAAGTTGTGACTAGAATCCATCTTTCAAGGTTAAAATCGTCTCATTGATAGACATGGAAATAGTTTAAAGTTAAATAAAGTCAAATGCACAAACGCCGAACAGTTCAATTTAAAAACAACAAACTGTCTCATCATTCTGAATTTTCAGAAAAAAAAAATGGAGGTAAGCAGTTGGCCACATTTTTTTATTTGATAACGCCTTGGTACTACTAAAAATTTGAAGCCGCTCACTTTTGACGAACAAGTTGTCTGATTTCAGGTGGGCGCTATACTTTTTAATTATTTTGTCATCTTTGAATCATACTTACTTGAAGTACCACTGATGAGATTCATTTCCGAAACATGCATATCAAAGGGACTTACCAAAAGGAACAGGTATCTGTAAATCAAACACCTTTAGTCAAGGATACTAAATATAATCCTTTCATCAAGGGTATCAAGAAAAGGATTTTGAAATACAGGATTGATATGACTGACGAATTTTCATGCAAGGAAGCCGCTAATTTCATACAGCAAGCATAACAACATCTACCACGGCCAGATAATAATCACTAAGGTGGCGGGCCTTAGGCTTTGAATTTTTATTTCTGATATTAAAAACGCCAAAACACTCTTCAATCTTGCTTACATATAAACTTCATGAATCAGGAAATAGATATGAATTAAAATGGAGATGGTCAAGAGTGTAGGGTCCTGGTAAATTTTGGGACGAGTCTGGCTGTATGATGTCTTTTTAATTACGCGGGAGAATCACTCTGGCTAAGAAGCGTGAAAGCTTGATCCATGGACAAAATTCTGAATAATACCCGTCGTTGGATTTTAAGTCAAACCTAAATATTTCCTAAATATTGATGACCAAGTGGATGCCAAGAAATTCAAAACCTACTGGACAGAACTGAACAATTAACCTTCAACGCAGGTGTGTCAGAAAAACATTGATTACATTTAAAAGATCAAGAGAAAATACTCCGATGCTACATGTAATAGGACCAGGTCTGAAACCATAAAGTATATAGGATTCGCCAACAAAAAAAGCACAATGATGAGAAAACGCTTGGACTTAACTATGGAATAGGATATCATTGATTTGTACATCAACTTAAAGTATATCATTGCTTTGATAATCATACGATCCACATGTAAATATGTTACTTTGAAATCCTAAATCATGTCAGCGTACCGTACTTACATCACTGCTATTGCCGCAATTTCATTGGACAAGAAGATATCTTTCGATGTTCTAAGGCGTGCCTATCCAGAACGTGTAAACACCAAACGCCCTACCATTCATTTGACTTTTGGATTAATGGACAGCTAACAGTTGCTGAAATTATTTGCCCTCTATACTTCGCTTAGCGATTCATATGACAGGATATTCTCAGCTCTTAACATGAGCGTTGTGCCAATTCTTGGAAATTTTCGTATGTATGAAAATTTGCCCTCTATATCTCGCCTAGCGATTTATATGACGGGATATTCTCAGCTCTCTAATGAGCGTTGTACCGGTTCTTGGACATTTTCGTATGTAAAAATTTGTCCTCTATATCTCGCCTAGCGATTTATATGACAGACTTTTCTCAGCTCTTTTATGAGCGTTGTACCCAGTTTTCTTTTATAAAACTGCAACGACGGGTTATTTGTTGATGATACCCTTGCAGTGTGCCACTACGACACGCATTTTCAACGAAAATAATAAACATAATATGCCGGATTCAGGAGAAAACAACGTAAAACTACATAATCATTAGAAATCTTCATACCTTGTATATCAACATTGAATGATAAAATACTGGACAAAGTAACATACATTTACCAAAAGTGAAATTTCGATGACGATACATTACAGCTAAGTTACAATATGTGAGTTCATACTTGCTCCCTAGGATACATAAGATTGAAGAGTGAAATTCCTAATTATATATGGTGGTCTCAAATAACCTCTGCAGTCTTAGACAATTGCCACCTGGACGTCCAATTATACACAAATTTGTAAATCGGCAGTAACTGTGATAACTTTTTACTGCTCATCGTTGGAAAACAATCAACATAATTATATAAAGGACATGCGCGATTCTATGTTACAGACACTTACGGAACACCAACAAAGAAATAATTTACAAACAATTAATAGGAAGTTATATATCTGAAAGGCTACTCTGATAGTGAAATACATTCTAGAATTCGGAAAACATTTTTATTTCGGAGTGAATGGACGCTTCAAAAACTAAACCACATATCTGTAAATCAAACACCTTTAGTCAAGGATACTAAATATAACCCTTAAATCAAGGGCATCAAGAAAAGGATTTTGAAATACAGGATTGATATGACTGACGATTTTCCATGCAAAGAAGCCGTTAATTTCATACAGCAAGCATTACAGCATCTACCACGGCCAGATAATAATCACTAAGATGGATCCCTCACGAGGCGGGCCTTAGTCTTTGAAGTTTTATTTCTGATATTAAAACCGCCGAAACACTCTTCAATCTTGCTTACATATAAACTTTATGAATCAGGATATAGTTATGAATTAAAATGAAGATGTTCAAGAGTGTAGGGTCCTAGTAATTTTTGGGACGAGTCTGGCTGTATGATGTCTTTTTAATTACACAAATCTAGATCAAATATGCAAGTATGTAGAATCAATCTGATTAGTTTTCATCTTGTAAAAATGGTAATTCAAAAGTCGTTTGAACGAGTTTTTATCTTGTTTGAACGAGTTTCTAAAGTTGTTTAAACAAGTTAAAAAGTCGTTTGAACGAGTCTTATCTTGTTTGAACGAGGTTTTATCTTGTTTTAACGAGTTTCTTAAGTCAAACAAGTAAAAAAAAAGTCGTTTGAACGAGTTTTTATCTTGTTTGAACGAATTTTTATCTTGTTTAAAAGAGTTATTATCTTGTTTGAACGAGTTTTATAAGTCGTTTAAACGAGTTTTTAACTTGTAAGAACGACTTTTTATCTTGTTTGAACGAGTTTCTATCTTGTTTGAACGAGCTTTTATCTTGTTTGAACGAGTTTTTATCTTGTTTGAAGGACTTTTTATCTTGTTTGTGCGACTTTCATCTTGTTTGAACGACTTATTAACCTGTTAGAACGACTTTTTTTTCTTCTTTCCAAAAATGGCACTAATAAGCTTTCGTATATGGACGCTGATCTGAACACATTTCAAGCGGAAAAAAAAATCTGGTTTTAAGGGGTTTTTTTTACTGTCTGATCCTAAGGTGAACCTTTCCTTAAGGTCGATGAGTATACCACGCCATGTTTGTTTTTCCGGAGTACTTAGATAATCATTTAAATACAAAGAAATATAAAGTATTTTGTAGAGGAAGCCCTATCATGCTTGACAGTGAAACACAATTTAAATCGGGTATCAAATACACGAGTTATAACGTCACAAATACGGTACTGGTGATATCTTTATCAATTCATGTAGTGTTTTTAGCTAATTTTTTTTTGTTTTGGAATTTTGTTTTTAATTCATTATTATATCTTCATTTGGGATATGTTTTTGTTATATGTTCCTTCGATGTCATCTGCGTTTGAAGTTAACTCCTTTATATATCATTGCATAATTAGGTTTTTCCATTTCTCGCGTAATATTTTTTCAACTATGCATTACATTTACATGTACCTAGGTAAACACGATGGTCTAGCTCCCTGAGTTGACAATATTCACCGAGTCATAATTCAATTGTTTAACAGTATTTATTGTACATTAGTTGAGAATCTTAAGCTATGTAATTTACAGATCCAGTGAAATTAATTTTGAAAGTTCGTCGACCGCAAATAGTTCCTTATTTATTTATACATCTAACTCTTTTCAATGAGATAAATCGTTTTTAATTAAATAAGATAAGTGTTATTTCCTTTAATTCTGCTCTTGTGAAAATATTCATATATCGAACTATTTACCCTGTTGATTTTGACTATTACTCACACTTGGTGTAGCTTATCTCAGTCGATGTTTGCTTCAGATTTAGCCTGGCTTCCACCGGCGTGAATACAGAGGGGAATGTGCTATGGATTGGTGCAAAGTCTTTTTCTTGGCGCATCATCCTTGCAGTCCTGGGCATTCTTGTCTATTCGTGTCAAGTTCAAATCACATTATTGTGTATTCTCCTCTTTTGGTGCGACCGATGCGAACGTTTCAAACTATTTTTAATAGTGGTAACTGACTTTTTTTCATTCGGCTCTCGTACGTGCCACATTGTTTTGCGTTACAATCGTGTCACATTCTTCTGCATTCGCAGCGCGTTGACCTCCCATTCATTTGTGTTCTTGTTAAAAAAGGTTATTACTAATAAACTCAAATGCGACACGATTGCGATATGAAATACAACTTTCGCACCCGATATTTAACTTACCCTACTACCTGGCCAAATGTGTCAGTCCAACTGGAATTCAATCAGCTGTTCATGACGTCAAACATAAAACCTAGCCCCGAACCCGTAATTAATCCAATTACATGTATACAACAATGTGAGAACACAAATAAAATCTCGAAACGGCCTAAAGATTGAATGATGCAATCAACAAAAATTTAGTTATTCCCGATAATCAACAGATGTAGGCACAAAATATGCGAAGATTTGTGAAACGACTTAAATGTAAGATTAAGGACTGAGGTAAGATGATTATGAATTGATTTACATATGCCTTAAATTTCTTCATGAATTTAGTTCTTAATGGAATGAAAATATTTCTTTAAACAGAACACTTAGGATGATAAGAGTTAAATTAACTATACAAATATTTAGTATCGAATATATTTTAGATTTTAAGAAAATTTATGCTGTTCCAGAACTCTTTCACAAAATATTCTATTGCTTCCTTACCATAAATTGGTATAAACTTTATTCTAATATAGAAGAATGCATGTTATCATGCCCTCGTAGTATCGTCATTATGTACAAACTTCTTGTAATCAATTGAGAGATACATGTACCTGCGCAGAGATAGAATAATGATATTTGTACTATCGAAGTATCTGATATGAGATTACAGGTATACTTGCAGTACTGATATGCGGTATCAGGCCGATGTGTACATACATGTGATAAAACCCTACAGATAACATTTATATATACCATGGGCGTATATTTACACAGAGTAAGGCAATAGACACTTATATGTGTTGTTCTCAAAGGTAATCATTTTCTTTCCTTCTTTTTAAAAGAAATTACTATCCTTCGAACTTTGCTTAATAGATTAGTAAAAATATACTTAAACGCTTTCTTAAACCTAGTGCAGTCAAACCAGCTTTTGAAATTCATAAAAAAATAACTCTTTTCACAGATTTTATACATGTATCAGTCTGTAAATGGTTGCAAAAATGTTAGCTATTCCATGTCTCTTCCATAGACCGGAACCAGTCTTGCAGTTCTCTTAGGAGTTTCAGAAGATCCCTTGTAGAATGGTTTAATTTGCGTAGAAATCATATATTTCACTTGTTTAGTTTTGCTATTATTTTCATATAGTATTATACAATGTTACTTCTAAGTAAACAGTGGCGTAGCTTTAGCACAAATTAAGTGGATGCTTTTCGAGAAACAGAGGGCACAAATATTCCACAGAGACCTAAATTTCTCAAGGGCATCACCCTGTCTTTTCGCATTGGAGCTAGGCAAACCTATTGCAATAAAAGAAAAACTTTAAAGGTTATTCAGATAATCTTGTAAAAAGAGAATGCATTCATGCTAGCTACGCCACTGCTGGATGACAAATATGGATAATGACCATTTTCCTGTGTACAGCACAAAATCGATAATTCAGAAAATCAGAAACCGAAGGCATGCAAAATCAGGATAAAACAGGAACCAAAGCAAACAAACAAGAACCTCCACCACATGAAAAGAAGCGAACTCCCATTATGGCAGTGAGACCAGGTGCCCAGGAGGAGTAAGCATCTCCTGCTTGCATGCAACACCCGCCGCTTCAAATCGGTAGAACTGTCACATCCATTTACTTCCATTTCGGAAGACATAGAGTACGATCTTTGGTTGGATGGTTCAAATGGTCTATTACAGAATATCATAGTGTAGGACGGGTTCCCCATATCGACCGTAGAACTTCCTCAGTGACGATGTTAGTCGGTCACTAACATATCCCTGACTGAGAAACTTATCTGAAAGATGCCTAGATATTTGTTAAATGTATACTGTATGTAATGAGTCCTTAAGTTCCTTACTCTTAAATGTTTCATTTGTCCAGCGTACAACTAACCTGGTTTGACGGTGATGTTCCTACATGTAAATTACCGTCATTCGGTATCTACCGGTATACTAGAAAGTATAGTAGAAAATTTCAAATTACGGAAAAACTTTTATGTCAAGGATTTGGCGTCCACAAACTAGTAAAGACTTTCTGCAAATTTCACAAAAATTATTGTCAACTTCTTTTGAAATTTGGACCCATACAAGCAACAGAGTATATTATTTTGTGTATTTCACAACCTGCATTTAATGGCGACAGAATCACACTCGAAACTGTGTAAGAATCATTAAACGCCTTTGGATATGATCCTTCCGTCACCAGATAGACACTTGGCTTGGAACTTGAGCAGCCTACAGCCTTGTACCAGTGCATTTTTAAGAAATGCACTCTGACTGACTGTGACAACAGGACTCCATGACGCTTTACAAAATGTATATGTCAACCAATGAGAAAAAAGTGCATAGTCTCTTCCACGACATAGACGTATCTATCCTGTGTGGGGAGGGAGTTTGAACCCCTTCCTTTAGGTCGGAGCGAAGATGGAAAATTAGAGAGAGAGAGAGAGATAGAGAGCGAGAGATTATTCCCCTTTTGGTTAGCACTGAATCGTTTGCCCTTTTATAGACATGGTACATGTATATCGATCAATCATCGTATGTAGCTATCCAAGAAGGTAACATTTCCTCATAAAGGAATTTAAATCATGTAGAGAATTTTTTGTGTAACGTGTGATGAAAAAATACCATTTATTACAGTCCCTAGATAGGCAGGAAATTTAACACCATTTTAAATCTAATAAGTTTGAGCATTCAATTCCCCTTAAAAAATGTGGATCTGCCTATGCATGATTACTCGATACCTGTATAGGAGTGATAAATAGAATATAATGTGAACTAACCCATCCCCACCCCCACCCCCACCCCAACACACATACAAATTTTCTTTTTTGGTCGACTGCGGCCTATGAGAAGGCGATGTCCGTCCATCTGTCTGTGTCAACAATTTTGTTCAGCCGTTGCGTTCGTTGTAAAAGACCTATATATAATTTAGGGCCTCAATATACATAAAACAGAGTGAGAAGATCTGAACATGCGCGCGTATTGTCCTTGAGGTTTGACATTGACCTAGAAAATGTAATTTAGATATAGTTCTTTTGTACAAATTATACATGAAATTTCATATCTTAACATTGATCGAAATAGGGAAAAAGGTATTTACCTTGACATAGACATCTGGCCTAAACCTTTGAGTGTGACTATTTTGAAGTAATGTATCAATAGACTATTTAATACCACATTTAAATTTGGATTGAAAGTGGAGTAAATTTGATAAGTACTGTTAAATAGACGATCAAAACAAAGAGAATTATTAATGTTCATTAAACAGATGTTGACCGAGAGATCCGCCTGTGATGTTACAAACAGCTGACGCAAGACGATACTTTAAAGTCGTAGAAAGTTTCAAATAAATACCAAACATGCATCTTTATTTCCAAAAAGAATTTTGGTGGCGCGGATTTTTTTAAGTCATCAGAAATCGTTGATAACTCCAATGCAATGAATTCAACTGGAATTTTAAATTCAATCTTATTGTTATGTACTATTAAATCACAAAGCCAGAAGAGGAGGGCATGAAAAACCCTAGCCATTATCGAAATATCTGCAGCCATGCTTTACTTTTAAACAAAATTCTGCTTAAACTACAAATTTATCATGAAAAATTATTTTGTCTACTGCCTTGATCTGTGTAAAATCACTCAAAATGATTACTTATTATTGATTATTGTTCTTCTCTTACGACGTATATGGCGGGAAGAATAAACATATCTTTTCTCCATGACGTCAACAAATCTCTTAACGTCGTAATTATAATTCATCTATAACTGAAACTTCAAGGTCTTAATGACGACATAATAGATCAGAATTTTGAAATAAAGTGTTTTACGATTTTCACATATATGCCATGAAGCTAAATTCAGGCTTTTGAACAAAAAAAATCAGTTCATTTTATCACAAAAGGCGATGTTCAACATTGCTGCTCATCGAGTTACTATCATTCTCATATCCACTTACTATCATCATGCGTTGTAAGGCATTTTTGCGTTACTTTCATCATCCATGTTTCTTTTTTTCATCTGGCATTTTCTCGAATATAACGTTGAAACAATCAAGCCTAATGGTATAAATGGAATTTTATATCAATTCTCTTCAAATCAGCCACTTCAACTTTCTTTCATGCATCGCATAAAAGACAATATTTGGGAAAAATCGATTCTGCCTATTTTTGCGTACGCCATATTGAGATGGTAGTAACTAAAGTTACTATCATCGGTTTAACGCCAGTGTTTTTGTAACTATTTTTTCCGGAATATTCAACATAATATTTTACTTCTAGATGGGCTTATATCTACCAAGAGCGCCTAATAGTGGATACAGAACTGAAGTACAAGTCACAACTATCGTTATTTTTCTAACTCTTGTACAATGTAAGGACGAGATTTTAGTAAGGAGTTGTCCTTCAGACTACCCAAGCTGGAACACTGCTGCCCGCAGGAAAGAATGTCAACTTGAAAATAGCAGAGAGTACATGTATCACTGTCTGAAGAATCAGCAAAATAAGCTAGTAGAGGCCTGCCTTATACCCTCCTGGATAGAAAGGGGTAAGTCATTCAACTTGATATTAGGTGGATATCCATTCATACCAATTAGAATACTATAAGAAATCAATTCAGCTTCAAAATCATTTCTAATTCGTCCATTAATGACCCGTCCTTTGTCAGATACACTTGAATTCCCGAACTTTCTTTCCCAGCTACTTCGGGTATTGCACGGACTTTAATTTTGTGAGTTTCTCTCAGTGTGATACGGATCAAATCGCATTTGGTGTCAGATGATATATTTTTAATAGAGTTATAACAATTATCCTTTGACAATTTTCATGTTGTCAATTTCTTTATATTAAATTTCCATGACAAATATGGACAATCCGTATTCCGTACAGCACAAAATCGATAATTCAGAAAATCATAGACCGAAGACGTACAAATCATGATTTAACAGATAGATAAACCTCCACAACATGAAAAGAAGCGAACTCCCGATATGTTTATACTTTTTTAAACGATATAGTAACTCTTAAACTGATGTTTGATAGAAAGATATATGAAAATCAGGGTTAAGTTTAAATTCAATTTCACAGTTATTGCGCTCTGACTTTCTATTTCATTTATTTCTTTGCAGATTCATTATCAGTGCAGTTACTGATCGAGCTGCCGATTGGTGGTTTGAATACATCTTGATACAAGTCAAGTTGAATATTTGTTTCGACTGACTTATTGCAGACATTTGTTCTTTTGACTCGGCAAATATCACCTGGTGAAAATGAGGTGTTACACAGAATTGTGTTCTTATCCTTCCTAAGTCGGCACCGTTTGCCCATTGGTCTCGTTGGTTAATGTGTAGTCATTTGTGTTTCATGTTTTTTCTGTAATTTGACTTCTTTGTACCGCTGCGTCTCTTTCTGAATGTGTCTTCTTTGTGTTTTACAGTGGGTAGTTTTGGGAGGTTGCTGTTGGTGCTGCAACTAGGTGTTGTTGGAGATGCCCTCCTTTCTTATCCCTTGAGTGATACTGTACCTTAACGTGGTACGGCATGGTGTGCTGTTGGGTACCGTTGAAACGTTGAATATGAAGAGATTTATGAGAGCTACTAGGATGTACATGTAGCTGTCCGAATGCTGATGTCTGATGATAACGATAACAATGGCGTACTTAAATATTAATAGGAAGGCGATGAATATGGAGCTCACAACCTTTCTGACATATAGATGAATACTACTAGCTTGGGTGTCTAGATCCAACTCACGATACTAAATATAAAAAGTGTACATAAAATAACTAATTACATAAAACGAACGATTACCAATGACACAAGAAGTAATTTTTTTTTAGATTTATCAAGGAATAAAAAGATAACTTAACAAATTAGTGCCTAAGGGCAATAGAAGGTATACTCGTGTCAAGACATGAAAAAAATGATTTAAATGAAATATTAGATAATGGTCTAAAATGTCCGAAATCTTAAGCTTTGAAAAACTGATTAGTAAACAGAATTAAATTCGAATTAAGATGTCAATGATATATATGAAAACAAGAACAGGATATTCTTCTGAATTATTTCAAAAACTAAAATGAAAATTCAAATGTTCGAATGGAGGAAATCAGTGTTTATGAGATGAGAATTAACGTATATATCTAGTCCATGCTGCAAATTGATCTGTTCTTAAATGATTCTATTGAATTTGAAGACGTTTAAAGCCCCGTTTACACTATCAAAGTTTTCTCGTACAAGAAAACTTGGTCAACGTTTTTGACGCAAACTTTAATTGTGTAAACGATCCAAGAAAACTTTGATCAAAGTTCGTCAAAGAACTTGGATGGACTTCGACGGAATAGAACTCCTTCGTATTTTTCTTGAAGCTTGGACAGACTTTCACGGGAATCGACCAATCAGAATAGAGATTCAAAATGACACCAATAGTATTTAAGTATTGAAGAAAGAAGCAAAAACAATTTAGAAATGTTAATACTAAAGAATATAGAGACAAAGACAAACGATGCGATGCAGTGAATTTCATCATCGACAATTTTAGACAGCACGAGAAAATTTCCTTGAAATCGTGTCCACAATACGTTATAACTCCAATAAGCAATTACAAACAAAAACAATGATGTTTTCATTTGATATATTTACAGGATTCATCTTTGTTTTGGTGCATATCTACCGCGTTTTCTTGTAAAAGTCGTCAAAGAACATTGATAGTGTAAACAGACGACTTTGTCCAAGAAAACTTTGATCATGTTTTCTTTGACGGACTTTGACCAAGAAAACTTTGATAGTGTAAACGCGGCTTAACATTACACACAGTTTTCTTGGTCAAAGAATATTCAGATATTTAATGGCTTACTTGTCAGCTATTTATCTGATTTCTGTATGGACATGTAAGGGATGTTAAAGAAATTTTCTATTGTATTTCTCTGACATTTTAGGCATATGCCCTATTCTGTTTAAATCCGGGGACTTCGGCGGTGAGACATGTACACCAAGGAGGGGTCAAACCTGCCCAACAGACAACTTCCGCTCAAATAAAGTATATCTTTGTGAGTATTTTAAGATTGATAAACAAAAACATAATCATCTTTATTTATGCGATATCGTGTTGCATTCGATGTATGAAAGACATGTATCAGAGTCCGTCAGGAAAAGTAGAAAGATAATATAAATTTGGAATTAGCCGGGTCTAACAGGACACAAAACACACGAAACACCAAAATGCATGCGAACAACACAAGAAAAACTGTCAAGTAGACAAGAAACAACATATTCAAAAAGCGACATCGGGACACTCCTATCCTATAGGTCAGTATATCTACAATTACACATAAAGGACCTAAATTTTTAGATAAGCTCAAATGCAGTGTCTGATATTGTCAAAAAAGCTGGATACCATGACAACATAATTAGTTTAGTTTAATTTATTGATTTCAAAACGCAGTTTGTATTCTCCAATTTTTCTTCTCTCTTGATGGGTATATGATAAGGAAATGGAATTAAGGACTGTTTTTCAGCTTTTGCGCTTTATCGGTGTGTATTGGCAGTAGGGAATGGAAACAAAATATGTAAAGCACGAAGTGCTTTTCGTGAATTTTGTTTCCATTTCCTACTGCCAATACACACCGATAAAGCGCAAAAGCTGAAAAGCAATCCTTATATTTACATTTTACGTGTTAACTAAGTTGTTTCTGTCCCTTTTCCTCCTGTTTCTTTATATTTGAAATGTCACTGCGGAGGGAGAACGTCACTTGACGTAACAGCAAACGAACGTTCGGCGTTTTTTGCTAGCTTCGAAGTAGTACCTTCTGTACGGAAACATTGTAGAAAAATAAGAAACTGAATTTTCTTTATGGTTGTATTTTGAATATTTCTATCAAAACTGAATTAAGAATGAATCGTACAAAGTCGCAATTTTGTCCCACATGATAAAGACCAAGCGGATGGTTAGTCTTGAGAATTGTCACGGAAAGCATTTGAAAACTGACTGGAACACACTGTTAATTTGTTTATAAACCTATGAAATCAATCGGTACCATTATTCAAACTTCTGTAAAATTACTCTGTTTCCTCTGGAAGTATTAAGAATAATGCAAAATTCGAGTACAGCCGTGCAAAACGATACAAATACACGAAATTTTCATGACCTACCTCAACATGGCACAACATTCGCTGATCATACGAAATATTTCTGATCTGTATAATTCCATAAGAAGCAAAAATAAATTCACTGTTGATAAATGACACAAGTGGATAAAATCCTCATCCTAAATATTGAATATTTGATCCACTAATGTCTGAATTCGCTCATCCAAACATGGCATCATTCCGTAGACGACAGTGCAGGTCGTCCTTGAATTTCGTCTGGTGTGACGCGTGATCGACTTACTACGTCACACTTCTTGGAAGTGTACATGTGGGTGACCTAGATTTTGACCCATTTAATCACTGGGGGTAGACGGCATCGATTGATAATGGAATTTTTAATCTGTCTTGAAGCAGTAAATAGAATGGGCATTTCATGGGAAATTAATCCGCATTTGTTCAAATGTCACGTGATAGGCTCTTGCGATTATCGAAAAATGCAGTGCAGTTGGTTTGGTACCCTCATATAAGGGAAACGCAGTAGGAATGTAAATATTTTATCTTATAGAATGAGCAAATTCAAGATAAACCCACTTGTAGCTATGTACATAATTTATCTTGGCAACGGTAACTATGGTCTATAATATTACTAATTTTGCAACTTCAGACTTATTTTTAAATTTTTTAAGAAAAGTCTAAACTTTAATTGGACCCATTTGCAATTTTACACAATAACTCACATAGCAACGAGTTATTTCCTGAATATCTAAAAAGATTGTTCATGTATTAAATAATCTACTTGAATACATTCATTAATTAACATTACTTTGATTTAAAATTCAATAATCTAGCTAAACAAAGACTCCAAATATTGTCTACAATTGCTTTCATTTTTGCGATTTGAGTTCATGATGCCATTGCAACGAACACAAACATTGTTCCATTGTGAATGTTACACTTTTTGGCTTATTACATTGTTTAGATTTGAGGATCACTGACGAGGGTTAAGTACCCGAAACGTGCATGTCTGGTCCATGTTGCCAATTTACCTGTTCTTAAATGATGCTATTCAATATGAAGACGTTTACATTTATACCACTTGGTGAGTGTCACTGCTGGTGGACCAGGAGTTCCCGAGGGCACATGTAGCCAAGTTCGATCAATTTCGGATGATCGTTTCTTCAACGCATTCTAAAATATCTGTTATCAAAATTTCTTGAAATTTCTAACACGTGGGTCCTGTAGCATCATATCCCACCCATTCTGCTACGTCTTTCGGTACACTTTTTCGACATAGTAACTTTTACACTTTTTGGCTTATTACATTGTTTAGATTTGAGGATCACTGACGAGGGTTAAGTACCCGAAACGTGCATGTCTGGTCCATGTTGCCAATTTACCTGTTCTTAAATGATACTATTCAATATGAAGACGTTTACATTTATACCACTTGGTGAGTGTCACTGCTGGTGGACCAGGAGTCCCCGAGGGCACATGTAGCCAAGTTCGATCAATTTCGGTTGATCGTTTCTTCAACGCATTCTAAAATATCTGTTATCAAAATTTCTTGAAATTTCTAACACGTGGGTCCTGTAGCATCATATCCCACCCATTCTGCTACGTCTTTCGGTACACTTTTTCGACATAGTAACTTTTACACTTTTTGGCTTATTACATTGTTTAGATTTGAGGATCACTGACGAGGGTTAAGTACCCGAAACGTGCATGTCTGGTCCATGTTGCCAATTTACCTGTTCTTAAATGATGCTATTCAATATGAAGACGTTTACATTTATGTATTATTGGCATAAACAACTGAAAAATGTAAGTAATTTATCATTTTGAAAAAATGACGAAAACACTATTTTGATTGGATACCTGTGTATTTGCTATGGAAACATATAGATAAGACCATAAACCCAATATTATTATTACTTAACTTGAAAAAAGCAATGAAAAGGTACTGATAATTAGTAGTGTTTGCTGTAGATTATGCTGTATAAATGATGTATGTAACTTCAAAAATGCCCTAAAATGCATTTTTTAAATATTCTAAGTCAGTTCCTATGGCAACCGGATGTAAAATTAAGAACAATTTTGACATTTTTTTTACTTTTGGGTCAGACCAAATCTTATGTATAAATTTTATCAAAATCTGAGAGATGCCGTGCCATGTGTCCTTTATAAAAGTGCAAATGCTTACAGAGATTAGCTATCAAAACGGTTATCTGCCACGATAGTACGCTAGGACGGTGTTATTCGGAAAATACGCGACCCTCCCCCTTTGTCCTTGTGCTTGGAACCATGAGAGACATTAGAGTAGCAATGTTAATTCTCTATTTCTACAGTACGAGGACTGATGATACTCGAATATACACGAGCATTTGGCAAGAATAAAAATAGCAAAGAGGGTGACATTGACAATCTGGTGTTGAATCTAATCATTGTCGATTATATCTGCAAGCATAATGTGGGGGTGTCGAATTTTTTCAAGATATATTTCATGTGAGGGGTGATATACTCTCGTTTACTTAAACTGGAATAAGTCGATTTTCCGCTTAACTCGAACTTTTTTTAAAAGTCACTTTTTTCTTCCATAGGTTTCTATGCACTTTTAATCCTGATAACTCGAATTCCGATAACTCGAATTTTTCGTTTAATCAAACTTATTTTTAGGTTCCATTTTACATCGAAAATACACATCGATAAGTCGAACCACATATAAATTTTAATTCTTAAGCAAAAATCAATTGATTAAAATGAGATCGATTGACATATAATTGATACTCTCTTGTTATGGAATTAGATTACATACATTAAAGGTAACTAAATAATAATTTAAATTTGCAATTACAGATCCAGTTTGTTTCGGAACAACTTCACCTGCGTAAGTCAAGAGTTAATTTATTATTTCTACTGCCTTTGATATTTGGTTCCGAAGTATTTTTGCGTCTTAATCTTTGCTACAATGCAGATCATTCTGTTTTATGTATTAAGTATCTATTTGTTCCAAAGGTCGTTCTGACTGTTAGATGTGTATGCTAGATTTTCAGTTTGTACATGTCAGATGGTTTGACAAATCTGAAAACAAATGAATTGTTTCTGGTGTCAGGTAAATTTTACGGGTTTTTCCATGCATAAAACACACAGCCCTTGAAATTAGTTGTTTTCTTACCACAACTTTCCTTGGCATAACATGAATCTGGAAAAGTAATTCATTGTTTGATTTAGACATTTTAGCTTAAGGTTGGCGAGTTATCAAGCCAGCAGGTGATACTGGAAGAGCAATGGAGCTTTTTTTTAGTAATGATAGCTGTAAATCAGTGAATGACGACCTCTTACCTCGCTTTTTTTCTACTGAGCGGGAATTTAGTTGAGCAACCTCATTATATCGACTTGCAAAATGTTCTTTTGACGGTGGTGGATTGGAGCAGTTCATGGAAAAATCAAAATGTAACAGTATTTCAGAAACTTAAAACTACTATGTTAGGTCAAAGGTCAGATTCGTTGCTGGCGAAACAGCACTCTACCTAACTCTTGACATACCTAACAGACAAGGTATCCTACAAAACGATCTAAACAACCTTGAAATATGTCTATGGGACATTAGCCCCTTAAAATGTCAGGTCATCCCGATTACAAGGTCAAGACTCCCAATAGAAACAGACTACACTATCCATAATCCATCTTTGCAAACCACTCCAGATGTTTAATACCTTGGAATTACAATCTCTAAAAACCTTTCATGGAACAAACACATCTATCGGATATCAAATATAATTCAAAGGTCATTAGGTTTTAACAGAAGAAAGATCCGTACCCATCAGACTAGAACCAGAGAACTAGCCTATAAAACAATATCAATATACCTCTACCAGCTAGAACCCCTACCCTTAGGACCAATTAAACAAGTTAGAGACTGTTTAGTGTCATGCAGCTTGAATGTGTATAAATTACTTTTTCCCATACAGAAGTGTGTCAGATATGCTTGTTGTTAAGGTTGACAAACACTTCAACAAAGATGCTCTATAGCGAGGACAGTACTTATGTACAAAATAACTCACAATCTCGCCACATCACCATGCCCCCGTAATTCACAATACAAGTTTCTGTTGGGTACATCACTGCAGTAAAAATTTATGTAACGGGTAGCGGGCGGTGATAATTTGATTAAAAAAAACTCCGTAAGATTAAAACCAAAGAAAAAGTCACTATTTTCCCCTCGTTACTATTTTCCCCTCTTCCTAAGAGACCAACCTGGAAACCGTTGCAGCGAAGAGTCTTTAGTCCTCAACCAGTATAGCTCCCATGGGTCAAGCAAGGGGTACTTATAGTGACAGCCTAGAATGAAAGTGAAGATAGACCCTGCTTGAAGGATACCAAGTCAGGGGCCTCAGCAATAGGTGCTGGTAAGGAATTCCAAGTTATGACAGTGAATGGGAAAAAATGGTATTTAAAAGAGTTGTGATGCACTGAAACTGCCTGAATTTATTGGAATGAGCAGATCTAGTCCTGGAGCTGCCTTGGGTGAGGTTAGTTGTCATTTACCACTTTGTAGAACATGGTAGATGCTGATTTTGTCTTGCGTGACTCCAGGGTCTTCCAGTTCAGATGGTCCAACGTCTCTGAGACGGTACTGGTGTTTCGGTACCTACGTGTTGTGAACAATGCAACCCGACGCTGCACCATTTCAACTCAGTTCCTTTGTTCCTTGGTCTGCGGATTCCATATGGTACAGCAGTATTCCAGGTGGGGCTTACAAGAGTTTTATAGGTCCGCTCGTTACTGATGAGAAGGTTCCTGCGGAGGAAACCAAGGACTGAGTTAGCTTTTCTACCATGCTCTTTACGCGGTTTGTCCATGTAATATCTTGAGAGATGATTACCCCCAGGTATTTGGTGTGCTGCTCTGATGCTAGTTTATGGTCTTTCAAGTGATAGTTGTACATAAGTGGATCCTTTAACTCATTTGTACATAAGTGGATCCTTTTTCTATGTACACGTAGGATATTACTCTTGTCAGGGTGAATGTCCATACCCACATGCGCTCTAGCTCCTCGAGGTGTCTTAGGTCTTCCTGCAGGATATGACAGTCTGCTGCAGAGTTGATCTCTCTGTACAACACACAGTTATTTTGTACTTCTTTGATGTTTCATTTATCAAATTTCAATCGAAAGGCCATAATCCGAAATCAGTTCGGTTTATCTAAATTTTAACCTTAATTTGGGTTGCCTCTATCTTCCTTTACATGACACTGTCTACTGTAAATTCTAATGTCATGCACACGCACAGGTCATGGATGTATTTTCATGTAATATCCTATATCATTTAATAGGTTTTGGTTTTTCTTTCACTTTCTTTCTTAGCTTTTTTTTCTTATCTTTAAGCTCCTTTTGAACGCGGCTGTATGATATCATCAAGCGTTTTACATGTTCCACCGGCCTGCTTCTTTATGTTTTTCGAAGTTTGCCGTCCTGTTGGGATCTCCTCCTTATACAAAATGTCGAAGGATTCCAACTCTATACCTTCTTGAAGAAAATTCCAAACCAGTTTCCATGCACCAGACACGTGTTTCGAATACTAAATCTAATCAGTGATGCTTCTAGCGGAGCCACCAAAAATCATTTAAGTAGCGCCTTGTTTGTTTTTTTTAATTTGTACATTTACATTGCAGAGAGTTCGCGGCTCCAAATTTCCTGTGGGGTCGATTCAGTAACATATCGAAATAAAATCAATGTTAAAAATAGCATTGGAGTGATGGTGTTAAGGTTACATTACAAGGTCTCTTTTACATATATATCAAATTGACGTTTTACAAGATTTATAAGTGTATTGTATTCCAGCGTTTACTTTCACATTTGAAGACTGAAAGATTTCTTTCTTATAGGAAAAATAGAACCACTAATCCCTCAAATGGGATTGAGAAAAGGAATATCTCGATAGAAAATACGGATACAAAGTGAGTTATATCTTTTCTGTTGAAATGTTCACTTCTATTGTCATAAGATTTGTTTGATGGAATGAAGGGGGAAATGAATTCATGTGACAAATTGCAAAATAAAGGATTATATTTGACAAATTACAGGAAAGATTAACTAATGAATCTTATTTTGTAGAAACAGTCATGGTTTAAGATATACACCGGTCGTGTCCACATTTGCTGCTCTTCTTGTATCTTTAATGACATTTTGGACTCTTTACCTATATTACAAAATAAAGTATATAAAACAAAAAGGTATGTACATTTTTATTTTGATTGAAAGTTTTTATTAGCTCATTTGAGTGAAGCTCAAGTAAGCTATTGTCATATTGGGCCGTCCGTCCTTTGTAAGCTTTACAATTTTTTTACATCTACTTGGAGGTTTTGTTTGCTTGCTTTGGTACCTGTTTTATCCTGATTTTGTATGCCTTCGGTTTCTGATTTTCTGAATTATCGATTTTGTGCTTTAAACAGGGATATGTTCATTATCTAAAAAAGGCATATTTGTCATTGCAAAAGATACCAAGAAATTGATAAAACTTCATAGACAGCTAATTCTTTTAAAAGGTCCTCTACGTAGTTTGTGTTTTCGTGCGAATAAGTCAAGAAATATGACGGCCAAGGGCACAGATTGGCTGGACCAGTTTCCACATGCACAGATTCTCATGAATCATTACACTAAGCAAGTACACAAGGTCAATATTCAAGTTAGTGTTTAAAAAGCCAATTGTTAGGCAGATATGACCACCAAAGGCTTTGATTGGCTGATACATTTTGAAAATCTTTTCTGCAACCTCTGCCAGTGGTAGGAGGTGTGGTTCTCCACTAAGTTCGTATATTTCATGCCGACCGATCAAAAAGTATGGCCACCTAGGTTCTAAATGGCTTACATTCCAAAAGAAATCAGCATGGGGGAACACCCACGTAATACCGCCAAGGAGACAACAAAAGCAGAGAAAAGAGTTTTATTAACTAAAAACGTAACAATAAAGTGCAAAATATGCTTTGGTAAAGTTACTATCTTATAATAAAGTCATGATATAATATCATCATTATAGCACATTGCATCCAATACGTTTTCATTTAATAACGTCTCTGGATTGATCCTATATGATATTTTGTATCCGCGTACTCAATGAAATAAATATTTAAAACTAGGAATGGAATATTGTGGCACAACGATATTCTATTTTATCTAATTTTGAATCGTTTAACTTAAATGTTACAGTAACTTGTTCCTTACCCGAATCATTCTTTCTAGACAGCCGAGATGGACGCTAATGTTTTCCTCATAGTTTTTTGTCAGATGTAAAGTCATCAAAGAGAATATATTTGGATAGTCTAAATTTGTGGTATTTCGATCCCTCCTTCTATGTGATTTATTCAAACTGTCAAAAATATACTATAAATATCAGACAATCAACAGTCCAAGATAATATCGTCTTATAGATAAATGAGATATCTTATCACAGTACCTTTGTTACAATGCAATTGAGACTGTCATTTTAATTTGTATGTGACGGCAAATCATGTGTGAAATACAATATCTCCCCCTCATTTTTCTAGGCACGTCGCGCATTAAGTGCAATAGTTTTCTATTTCCTGTATTCGAGAAAATCGACTTTGAAAATTTTGCCACTCTGCTCAATGCGCGGGTATATAGATGGAGTAGATGTGGTTAGAACCGAACCCCCAACCCCATCCTGGACCTCTCCTTTTGAATTTCATACATTTTTTTTATTTTCCCGATTTCTTAAAATAAAAAGTAATCTTCCCAGATTGCCGAGCCAGAAATCTTTCCCTCTTTCTACGATACATTTTTCTTCTTGATGAACTTCTTATCAAACGAAGGTATGTTATAAACTTTAAGGTAAATGTACTCTATTTACACTAGTTACGCTCAAATAAAATCGAAGTATTCGTGGTCATAATGATCAGATAGCATTCAGATGTCTTTCGACATTTACGGAATGAAACATGCCTTAGGTCAATGGATTCGTGTAGATACTAAAAAAAATAAAAGAATAAAGAAACGTATTAATGCTCAATTTCAGGAATTAAAACAGAGCGTATTTAGTCATTAAAAGGTCAGGTGACCTGAACAGTAACTACATGACATAAAAAAATTATTATGCTCCACTTTCGACGCTTTCATCCAATGATATGGTATGTTTTCGTGCGATTAATAGAATCTATCCCAATATATGATAAGGGACAAGGAAATCCACCCCAGTGTCAAGGACTTGCTTGTAACACGACGAGGCTTGCCTAGTCGAGGACAAAAGCAAATACTAGGACACGAGGGTTGGATTTCCGTGTCCCTGATCACATCTTGGGATTGATTATTTTTCTCTCACTATCTAAAAGAGCTCAAAAATGAGGTTTTTATGTATTGTCTTTCACATTATGACCGGCTAACACTGCAATCATGTATGACGTCATAATGACGTTATAGTTAAAAGCACTTCCAAAATGGGCTTATCTCACCCTGCAGGGTGTGATAACATTTTTCCTGACACCTTATTTCAAGAACAAATAAGTCTTGGCTGAGAGATAGTCACGTCTCTCTGTCTTTTTTTACGAATAGGTAAATAGGTTACCCTTACTTAACCTGATGCTTAACATAGAGAAATAAACAAGTAAAGTCCTACTTTGAAGATGATGAGGACTTTCTTATATATGACTTTTAATTGGTGTTTTTCTGCGAACTACTACAAGAATATTATTCTTTTAGAAGCTGAAGCCGTTATCGATGAAGAAAGAGAAAGATTAACAATAAATACTGAACGTAAGTACAATCGTATTCATTATCGTTAATCAACTAGCATTAATTATGGTATTTTGATGCGTGAAAGTATGTCTAGAAATGGAATATGCTTTATTTGTAACAGTTATGTGCAATTGTTTTCGTTTTAAACGTCTACTTGTTCATGTTTCAGTCTAAGTAACTCCCCCTTTTGTTTTTGTGTAAGCAGTGTTTGTTCTGATGCGATTACTGCAACAACGTAAGGTTTTGAATCATGTGATAATCTTGAAGCGTCATTTTGCCTATTCAAAAATCATTAACTTTATTCTTACTATGATACAAATTATATTATCTGAAGAGGGTTTCGAGGTCAAGACGTATAAAAAGTGCATTCTTATGATCCGATCACCTATTACTGTCACTCTTCTACTTTCAATTTTTTGGGATAATTTAAGACAGGTAGAGAGTACACTGGATGGGTCAAAATTGACTAAATTTTCTTCGTTGACTGAAAGTGACATTGTGTATTGTCCATTGATTTCTTTGGTTCATGTTCAGACTTTTGTATTTGTTGTCGTATTTGGTGGCCCTAGTCCCCTTTGTGTCTCTTTTTCTGTATGTCTACTCTATGTTTTGTATAAGTGTATTTTAGTGTTTTGTGGTTGGAGCTGCAATGGAGTCTTATTGTAAATACCCTTTTCCTTTACTGTCTCGTTTCATAAGCTTTTTAAAAGTTTTCATCAGAAGAAAGCCTTAACCTATTCACATCAAACTTTACTTCCTTTTCATTTTGTTTTTTGTTTTAGATAGCTACAAAAGAACACGGATCGTTCCTTTAAGTATTTACATGAAAGGTATCAAAATTATCGAACAAACAGGAATACTTTTCATTACTGGCTGTATGGGGAGCGGTAAGACAACAACACTGGAATATGTTCGTAGAATCATAATGGAAAAACGTGTTGATTGGGAGATCAAAAATTTGTCTCGCAATGAAAAGTATGAAGGTAGTGAAAAATGGATTCTTATTTTGGACGACTGTTTCGGTAAATTTGTAGCAAATCCTGTCAGTTTAAAAGACAGAATAACAAAACTGAAAACGTTATTACCACAGATAAGACAAAATAAGGAAAATAGAAAGGCCATCATAACAATGAGTGAAAATGAGTTCTCACATTATTGTTCATTGCTAGGCACAGATGATCGTGAAGTAGAACAATGCCGGTTATGCTTAGATAAGTTAGAAGCAAAGGAAAAGGAATTAATCTTCGATAACATGTTCAAGGATCCAAGAATCGATATCTCCATGAAACCTACATTGCAATTGCAATTACAAAGAATTGATAAAGAGTCAGTTGCTTTTCACGCTTTAGGGTGGCCATTAATTTGTAGATTAGCTTTAATTCCTGATATTTCTTCGGATATGGATATTTTTTCAAAAAATCCATTACAATGTCTGATTGGAGGTTTCGAAAAAATGAAATCAAGCGACGAACAATTGTATTGTGCCATGGTTTACGCTTTATTCAAAGGCGGCGATGTCTCTAAACTAGTACCAAAAGAAGGAGATGAAAATGAAACATTTCTGAGGAATATCAGCAAGATGTTTGCTCAGTCTATGTTACCTCCAGAATCTGCCAATCAATCTTTTCCAAAGACTGATAAGTCCATGAACAAATCTGATCTATTTGCTTTCATTCGTCATAAGCTATCAGGAATCTACATTCAAGCACCGCACTTTTTTGAACGAAAAGGTCAAGAAAGATTCCAGTTCCACCATGGAATATTTGAATTAGGTTTGTTGTGTCATTTATACAAGACAATGCCTGAATTCATTATCACTCATCTTGACATTAGCTTGATTACGGAACTATTTCGTCCGAAAAATTACGTAGTCGAATTTCATGAACTAGACATGACATATTTATGTCATTTTGAACTGATTCACGAGGAAACAAAAGAAGTCGGGCCTGGAAATTCAAATCATAAACATGTTAACGAAACTCCTACCTGGATGTTCACTCTTGAAGAGTATATGTTTCCTTTTCTGAATAAACAAATCCCGAAAGACAAAATGACAAAGGTTTTTATAGACCATCCTATATTGAATGACAGTGCACTCAAATTGTTTTTGAATAATAAATGCACAAACTTGTTGTTTTATTTTTTACGTATCGATACGATTAAGCTTATTTGTATTCGCCTCAAATCACTACTAATTCCATTTAAAAGCCATTCCATGTAAGCACCAATAGTTGGAACAAAGGAGGGGATCTCTAGATTGCAGCACCCATAGCAAAACCCCAAAACACTAAATGCAAAAACACAAAGCAGACAATCACAGAAAGAGACAAATAAGGGACAAGGAACGTCAACGTACAACACAGAAACATCAAACACAAAGGACTACAAATAAACCAACGAGACCAATCGGCAACCGGTGCCGACTTAGGACGGCCATATGCCACGGAAAGAGCAGAAGGTGTGGTTATCCTGAATTACGTGCGCACAACCCTCCAACTTTTCCGATTACCCAGAGGTCTCGAAGAACGTACAATTGTGGTGTAAAACAACCTCCTCACTGTTAGATGACCGCACACAAACAAGACCGCAAAACTCAGGCGCCCAAGCAACACAGATGAATATGTAAATGGATATCAAAAGAGGGCGTACGTGCTCTGCCGGCTGTAGCGAGCTCATGTATGTTATCACCCGAGGAGTCAGACTGATACTCAGAGACGACAGGTGATCGGGGCCCTGTCTTCTCTAAAGAGGTTTGGACAGGGTCCGTCAGTGAGTCCCGTCGTCATCGTCAGTCAGAGTGCAAGTTTTAAGAATGCGCTGGTACAAGACTGTAGATTGGTCAAGTAAGAAGCCTAGTGTCCGTCTGGTGACATTAGGATCATATCCACGTTACAAAAGGCGTTTGATGATTCTGACGCATTTTCCATAGTGATGTTGTCTATCTTTGATCCTTCTTATCTTGTTAATTATGTCACCGTAAAATGCAGGTTGCGCAATACCCAAAGCAACATATTCTGTTGCCTGTATTGGTCCGAATTTCAGAAGAAGTTTACAATAATTTTTTGTAAAATTTCCAGAAAGTCTTTACTAGTTTGTAAAAGCGAAAACCTTGTCCCAAAAAGTTTCTTGGTACATGTAATTTGTAAATTTCTACTATGAAAATCCAAAACATCAGTACATGTTCTGGCATACCGGATGAGCTGTGAACTGTAGATACCATAGGACGGTAATCTAGGAACATCATGGTCAAGCCAGGGGAAATTTACCATGTTAAATCCAAAATATCATCTCTTTTCTCATACACACTTGTATGGATCTCTCCATATACAATTTTAATATTTAGGTCCAAAAGGGTGTTTCTGTGTTTGAAACGTTTGCCTTGTTTAGAATCATTTCTTGTGGATAAATAGCATTTTTATACTTTTCAAAAACAGGATTGTCGATAGTAAGAATATCATCCAGGTACTTAGAAGTACCAATGAAACATTTCACATCATCATTTTTTCTTTCCTTTTGAATATTTTGGATAAATTCCTTTTCATACGTGTATAAAAATAGATTAATCGCATGTATCAGATTTTCATACTTTTCATCGTCATAGGCAAGTTTGAAAACCTGACAATGAAAATGATATTTGTTATGGAATTTGCCACCCGTTACCATGGTGACCAGACATTTGCTTTTTTGCCAGAAATGAAGCTTGCTTTGTATAGTGTAAAATTTGCCACGTTAAGGTATTATTCAAATAGTTAAAATCTGGAATTTGGCAAAATTGTTAACATATCATAATAAACAATGTACCTAGATCTTTTATACGAAATATAAACGTTTGCTCATTTTTCTTTTTGATTTTTTTTGGGGGGGGGGGGGGTGGAAGGCACATATTTCACATATTTCAGAAGATAAAGTTGACATATTTTGACATTCTACAGAAATTCAAAAATTAACATATTTTGGTATTTCTTATAAAAAAAATCTTAACATAAGAAAAATGTGAGAATTGTATTTTTTTGTTCCAAGAAAATAAATAAAGTTTGAAACTGCTTACCATAGCAACATCACAGATTTTCGTTCTTTTTTTTTGCAGCAAGAATCTTTAATAATTCAATAGGAAATCAAGCAATTATGATACTAGATAGAAAAGTGCAATATCTGAAATATTTCAATGCTTGTAAGATCAGTATTAAGTCATTGGTGATTGCCATGGCAACCAAACTACAAGGATATAAAAATATGTATTTTAAGCATTTTTTCGTAAATTTTAGGATTTCATGATGATATGAATTGCCTTTTACGGATATTAACTGAATATTTCTTAACCAGTCGAGCAATTTTGTATAACTTCAACACTTCTGATTTACTTTAATGCTTAAAACTTTAAAAAAATCTCCGTAGCAACGGACCTTTATAGAACTACAACTAGAAGAACAAAACACGAAAATGAGACGCGTCTCAACTGTTTACTTAATCTTCATTAGTGAAGCTGAACATACTCTCTATTCTAATGACAAAGAAATAGTATGTCGTTAAAGAAGTCGATATTATGTTTGTGGTTGTCATAGCAACGGCGGTATGTCCAGAAGCTAGAATAAGATTATTTAAGCAATTATTCACCATTTTAAGAGTTCTTTGTTGATATAAATTGAATTTGAGGTATACTTATTTAGGTCTCTTAGACAAGTGAGTAATTTCTTCAAAATTTCCTAAAATTGATTCATATCCGTTTTAGTTTCTTTAGAAAAGCCTTAAAAATGATCCATAGCAACGGATCATTGCATCAATATATCCAGAAAAACCCTCAAAAATATCAGATATTTCTAAATTGTTTTCAATAAAGGGCAAGGGGCGGTAAGGGGGTTTCTAGGCCCAAAATCGTTGCTCATCCCGAAGATTTAAAAATATTGAAATTGATACTAAAATTGGTAAAAGGAAGCTTGTCTTGAATAGATTCAACATGAAAAATGTTTAATTAATTTTTTTCGTAAGAGTTATCCCTCTTTGAAATCACCTATGAAAGCGGAAATGAACAAAAAATCAATATATTCTCATATGTGGTGGCAAAATTAGACTTGGCCACATCAAAACAACAAGTTTATATTTTTTCTGTATATCCGTATAAGTATTTTGTAAATGATGGGAAAGTATGAATCTGTTGTTTTCATGTGGCCACATAGAAAACGGAAGGAAATCAATGGCTGTTGCCATGCGAGTGGTTCGTTTTGGAAACAGAAAAACGCCTTTTAACTTCTGTGATACAAGAATTATTTGAGTATAATCGATTCAATTGAATATATTTTGTTCTATCGTTATTGATGATATTGATCATTTATTCCCACATGCACAAAATCAAATAATACAGACAAAAATAACGTTTAAATGTTTATCCTCCTCGTAACGTAATGGATATTCAGGACGACAGAATGACGTCATATTGAATATATGAAGTCATATACGTTCGCGGTTTTGATTTTGCATGTATTTTGCGAAAAAAAAAAGTCGAAGTGATCATTTCATATGCATATTGATTCGAAATAACAGAGTTTTTAAAAGGGTACAGTCGGCATTTATAAAATATGTCAAACTTTAAGCCAGAACCAACGAGTTAAAAGTATTAAAAAAAACCTGAACAACCTGAACCCCCCCCCCCCCCAAGCATACACAAAAATCAACAAAACAAACTGCAAACTGTTATATTAAATGAAGATATGAAATACCACCCTCCGTTTAAAAACAAAAATGAAGGCCATGTAAAATAGACACCACCGCGTATGATTTACTGTCTATGAGATGTATTTATTTTTGCCAATATTCAGGGAAAAAATATCTGTCGTGTCTCATTTTCGATTGTAAAATGATGCAAGCAATACAGTAGAAATTATTGAGTGATAAAAAGGAAGGTACTGTAGGTGGCGCTGTGATGTTTAAATTATTGATTAAATACAAGCAAACTTTATTAGCATATTAATGGGTTTCTTAATAGATCCCTTTTCTATGTAAAAACAACATCATGCGGTGGCGGATCAAGGGTCTCAGAGAAAGGGGGCCAAGGACAAGTTTTAAAGAAAATTGTTCATAGAAAAAAGGGAGATAAAAATCAAGAATGTCTTACTCATAGCCAACGATCAATCCTATGTCAATGCGTATATTTAAATTATTCATTTGTTTCAATATTTCATCTATTTATTTTTTTTAATAAGGGGTGCATCCAAAAAGGTTGTGTTGAGATAGAGACATGCGAGGTATTTCTTGAAATTAGCGAGCGGTGGCTACCAAGCGATTTTTTTAAAATACAAGAAAAAAAAGATTTCTATTCGAAAAGAAAATGTACAGTGGCGGATTTAGAGGGGGCCCAGGGGGGCCGGCCACCTTCCCCTTTTTCACCCAAAGTATTGATTCAGAATATTTTTCTATGCTTAATCTCTTTACTTTTGGGGAAAATTTCAGCTCGCTTCGCTCGCCGCACTTAATTTTTCATTAGCTGTCTATTTTTGTCGTCTTCATTTTGTCTTAAACTTTCTATGATCGTGTTTGAACGGATTTATATGTCATAAACATATACAAAAATTCAAAATCAAATTAACATTTGAATAATTACCAAATGCTTTATTTTTATGGGCCGATCTAAGCAGGTTAGACAGGTGGATAGTGGGGTTGCAATGCCATAATCTTCCCAACTATCCCTATTTTTTCAAACAAAAATTGAGCATGGAAAATGAGAGAGAGATTGTATTCTTATGAAAAAATGTAACCGTCTATTCCAAAAATGTTACGGCTCGCTTTGCTCGCCAATATAGAATAAAACTGTATATTCATGTTTAGATGACTGAATAAAAACAAAAAAAACCCAAACTTCATAACTTAAAATTTTCCGGCTCGTTACGCTCGCCATCCTATCTATAAACTAAAGTAAATGTATCAAGAAACTCTTGTACATGCAGTTGGAATGACCCCCCCCCCCCCCACACACACCCACACACCCTCACACACTTCTTAATTAGATGATTTACGTCTACGATCTTTTTTTTTCCTTGTCAGTTTTTCTGTGAACTATTTTCTTCCCACCCCCTTTCTGAAATCCTAGATCCGCCATTGATGTTGACCACCACAAACAGGGGATCGGAGCCCACTCATATCCCTCTTATTAGGAGATAGATGTGCCATGCGTGTGTTTTACAAAAACTGACAGGGTATCGGCAAATCCCCTGTCAGAAATTGAGGTAATATTGATATTTCTAACAGGGGAGTTGCCGATACCCTGTCAGTTTTTGTAAAACATCGGAAATACACATAATTGTTAATGCCTTGGTGAAAATATCATTTTAACATTAATATGTCACTAAAGATTTCGATATGTCAAGAAAGGGGTGTCCCAAAGTATATAAAACCATATTACTATCGAAGTCCGTCTGTATTTAAAATTGTTCAACTTCTTAGCTCTCAAAACACTAAGGAACTATGTAATTTAGCACTTTTCATTAAAAAAGCATTCGTAATTAGAAGTAACATGATTAAGAATTGATGCATATACATATATGATATCGAATATGATATACTATTTGTAACCATCTGCTTCGCTACACATAACCTTGAGTACTAATATGATATATTTCCCATATTGCATTTATATATGTACACTCAAACTGTTTTCTTGTCATAACTCACTTATGTGTATATACTTTTGTTCAAACATAGTATATGTCTATAAGCCGTATGGCTTTTGATTAATAAAGAACTGAATTGAATTGTACCCCTCATTATAGTATAGTGAAACCTACCATGTACATATAATAGTACTATATCGTGATATTGATAATTTATCAACACAATTAATAGCTCAAATAGAATCAAAATGTAGCAACAAATTACAAACAGGAAATGTTGCATTACAATGTGTGATCGTAACGTCATATGACGTCAAAATCGGTGTAAAATATAGCTGACCATACTGTCTTCAAGTTGGTGTAGAATCACAACGAGATGTCCGATTCTCAAAATTTGAATTGATTCATACTCTGCAATCCTGTATTTTCAATGTTCAATGTTTGTCCTAGTTTTGATATTGGGCTGATTTTGGCCCTTACCGCCCCTTGCCCTTTGTCTATGAAGCTGAGGACACTTTTTAAAGGGAAATTGTGGTATGAAAGAAGTCAATATTATGTCTGTGGTCTTTATATCTTGAAGATAGAAAAACGTTGTTTGAGCGATTTTCATCGTTTGTATAGTTTCCTGCTTATGAAAATTCAGAGGTTTTATTTACCTTACTTTACCAGCATAGCAATACCTTTAAATGAGCTCATTACTGAATTTGTTTTATAAAGTCATTCTAAAAAATTTTCCCTAGCAACGGATCATAGTAACACTCTCTGTATAAGAATTATCAAGAATAAGTTTTTTTTTACAAAAAACCTTTACACAGTTTGTACTTTTTCATAAAAAAAACCAAAAACAAAAGGAGGATGCAGAATATTTTTCAAATAGTTTGTAAAGGGTTGCCATAACTACCATATTTATTAATTAGGTAACAGCAATAGTCTATCATCCTGAACATCTTGTTTATCATTTTTTTCTAATTCATATTTATTCTTATTCACTTTCATTGAAGTTGATTGTAGCTTGTGTACCAGCTATACAATTCCTTCGAACTAGTCATTTTTAAACTGGTTCAATTGAAGAAACCCACAAGAATTCTCCATAGGAAGAGATCATGAATATAGAATAAAATACCATTATGTGATATATTATCAATGGGTTTGATTTATTTTTTAACTTTTGTCTAAACCATTACTACAAATAATCTCCCCTTTTCATAACATAAAACAATGTTATAATGTGAGAGAGGTCAATTGTTGGCAAAAGGTTGCTTTGGCAACCATATAATTTGAAGATACAGTCATATGCATTTAGCAATCTGTCATCATTATTAAGTATAAGTCCACGTAAGAATCATGCAGAGGTGATACATAAAAATTCTACAAACTTTTTAATTTGTTTTTGAGACAGATATGTGGTACATATCCAGCATATGATTTTTATTTCTCAAAGTAAGGATGGTTAAGCCAGATATTCACCTCATAATCTACAAAGGATTATGAAGGGAAAATATGGCGGGGAAAGTTTCTCTATATAATTTAGCAATATTTGCTACCCCTATAACTTTCTTCACCATCCAAATGTAAGGAAAACTCCTTTAGAACATTCATATAGAGGCTGATCTGAACACAATTCAAGAGAAAAAAGTTCTGTAAAAATTTTAAGGTTTTCAACTGCCTGATCATTACGTGGACCTGTACTGAAGGTCTCTTGCCGATTTTATGGTATCTATCAACGCCACTTAAGTAATTTTGTCAAAACAATTCTGAATTTGAACAGTTCAAAGCAAAACTTTATCTGGAAAAATTAAAAGAGTACTAGCTTCCTGTAACAATTCGTGAAATTATGTGCAGTTATTACAGAGATAATGTGCTAATGGATGGAGGGACATAAATAGCTCACTTGAGCCTTTCTTAAGTGAGCTAAAGATGTATACAATGTACCAGTCCTAGTGCAATTTTCACTATACCAAACATAACCATTTCATTACTAAATCACTTACTTCTTAATTTAGAAGGAGTTGAAGGGATAGGTTTGACATCGATCATACATAGATCGCAAAGACATGTAATTAATGGGCAAGTCTTACGGATGAACAATTAATGTGGAACACTTCCATTATTGCAGTAGATTGTAATATTTCTTCCAGAGGGAAGGGATGATAACAAATAAAAACAAAGCAACTCAAATACACAAATTATCGGCCCCTTGGCCTTTATCAAGTGTAAAAAAAATAGACGATCTATAACAATTCTAAGTAAAAACCAAGTTGAACCTTGCTTCTCTGACGGATTTTACTTAGAATTCTTATAGATCGTCGTTTTGATAAAGGCCAAGGGGCCGAACATTTGTGTACTTGAGTGGCTGTGTTTTTATTTACTTCCATTATCATTTCTTAACTACTCTCATGATCTCTCATTGTATAAAATTTTAATGAAATATAAATGGTTTGGGAAAAGTTGCTATTACAAGTTCTGGGATTTAGTTCAAGGGTCATAACTCAGGAGAAACTTTTTCGACAACATTCTTCCTTCTTACTTGTATATTCATACGAAGCTGACTTCATCCAGACCTTGCTCTCGAATGGGTGAAAGCACCTCGCATCTCAGTTAAACTTTACCTTTAGATACATAGATGACGTGTTGTCCATCAATGATCCGAACTTTAAGGATCATCTACATGGAATCTATCCTCATGAACTAGATATCAAGGAAACAACCGAGAGCGCCAAATCTGCTTCGTTCTTGGATATAGTTCTAACTTTCGACGCAATCGGCCATTTGAACACCTCACTGTATGACAGACACGATTATTACAGCTTCCACTTCACGAATTTCCCTTTCATCAGTAGCAACATTCCGAATTCTCCTGCTAATGGCGTTTTTGTTTCCCAGCTCATACGGTACGCCAGGGCATGTTTAAAATATAAAGATTTCATCGTTAGAGCCAGACGACTTGCAAGTAAGCTACTCGTTCAGAGTTATATTGCACAGCGGCTGAAATAATCTTTGAGGAAGTTCTTTGGTCGCTACGGGGATATAAATAAGCAAATAAGATCCCCCTCTCCAGAATGATCAGTGACATTCTGGATTGTGATTGAGTGGCTGTCGTTATCACCGAACAAGACTTACCTGATGTGTACACCAATATGTACATCGAGACAATCACCGAATTTGACAAGTTTCCATAGAGCTGTTTCGACGGCTGTTGCGTGCAATCAGGAGACGCTATCTCTTCCAAGGCACCTGATCACTGTTCATTCCGGGGTTTGCAACCGTTCCTATGGAAAATCTAATGATTTTGCCTTGCCTTCTCAACTTTGAGACTGAATAACTGATAGGTATTTCTTTGATGTTTCATCTGCATACATCAATTATAATCTTTTTTGTTCAATATTATTCAAATCCAGTGATTGGTTTGGGGAGAGTTTTAATAGAGCTTTACCAATAACAGACGGTTGTTGGCTGACGAAGTACGTCCGAACGAAACGCGACGAAACTCACCAAACATAAGGGGTCGTGTATAAAAAACATAATATATACAATGAATCTTTCAAAAACTTAAACAAGACTCTATTAAGAAGAATTCATATAACTATATATGCATTTATCCCTATTTTTAGTTATTACTGACTGCAGAACCCATTGATTGTTCGAGGCGATTTATACATCCTAGCAATACCGTATGTACAATGTATAAAACCCAATACGGTTGCAAGGCCAAGCAAATTGATAAATAGTTTACATACAGTTACATTGCGTAAACTATTTAAAACGACGCTTTTCGAACAAACAATCAAACGTTCGTAAAAAATAAAAAAAAAAACAAATAAATATTCGTGATGCTGTAATAGCCTTTTTACAAATATGTTTCAGAGTAAATATTTAGAAAACAATATATCCATATATTATTTCAAAGTGATGCTATGAAATCCATTTTCCTTTTTGCAAGGGCGGCACATAGCTCAACAACAGAAGGGAGGTAATGACGCTGATGTCTGTAAATAGAAGTCTGTTGAACTTGCGTCGGGATCTCTGTTCTTGTCGAGGTCGGTTTACAATAGCATTGGATCTATACGCTGTTAGCAGAGGATACTAGCAAGGGTAGATACTGTCTGCTAATAAACGGGCATCATTAAGAAAATCCAATTGTAAACCTGATCCAATGTCAGGGAGTCTTTGGAAAGTCATTGCATCATTTTGATGACCATAAAAACCGGAATGAATATAACATATATTTTTGGAGTTGTCTATAATAACCTGAAAGAATACGGAAATTGTATACATTGTGTTTCTTTTGGGAAACAAATGAAAAATTAATGAAATTAAAACAATCGCAATTTATGTATTGAAATAGAATGTCGATCAATACAACGCTATTCTTAATTCAAAAAGTATATTTACAAATTGTATACCTGTGTGTGAAAGCAATGAAGGTGTCGATGTCCGGAATAGAATAATTGTTGGTCAATCTCTGGCACTAAGATTTCATGGAAAGTTCCGTCTATAGCACCAACAACATGCGGCACCTCGGGCCATTTGCCATGTTTTGGACGCCATTCTCCTGCAGAGGGCCATTTTATTTTTGGTGCCAAGGCGTGCCATAGCGCCATCCAAGTGTCCTCGACAGTCCTTGATGTTGTCATAGGAGGTATATCAAAAATAAGAGACAATATTGACAATGTTGGGTACAATCGCAGCCATACTAATGTCAGCAGCAATCTATTTTGAGGTCTAATTCGGCAATTCCTTTGGACATTAAAGTACGGAGAAACTTCCCTCAATAGTTCATTGAATGTTTCTGGTGTTTCTGGGGTCATGTACCAAAACTGATCCCTGCGATATGCGAGAATGGTATAGACATCTCTCCCCTCCCACATCAATTGACTGTCAAAGTCAACTGGTCTTAAACTGACCGGAACAGAAAGCGGAGACGGAAGTCTGACCTTGCACAAAATATCTATACATTGCTGAATAAGCAGTAAAAAGGGTAAAACATCATTTTCTTCTTCTAAAACATGAAGGTTCATTATTAAATAAATGAACTGATGCATCATCATCATTTTTGCCTGTGAAATGAAAAAATAAACTGCACATAACAAAAGAAAAGAAATTAGCAAAACAATGTTGATGGTTGGGGATGGTTTCCTCTAAAATGTAATATCCCTTAATCAAAAAAAAAAAAGATAGACGTACAAATGTATAACTTCATCCTCATTTATAGAGTAAGCTCTCTTTAAAATGTACGCTTATCGCACAATCTGAAATTTCGAGCCTTTCCGTAGAATTTTTCCGAGTACGCAACGGAGAGGCCCGAGAATGTACGATTGGCTACTATTTTTACAATCCCACATTTTCGTGTTTCTCCGTTGTTCCCATCATACATTTTTCTGGATATCCAAATGTAAATAAATTCTCAATGGAGAAAACATGTCAATAATCAAACATGAAATTGAATGTTATAAATTAGATACATATAAAAAAGAACGCTACTCCACATCTAGAAACTACTATGATTCCACATTAACATATTGACAAAAATTTACAACATCCGTTTTTGGTAATCCTTTTTTTTTTTTGTTTTGATTTCTTTTGTTTTTCGGGGATGGGGTCATTATAATAGTCGTTGAATATGTCTAGTCCTTTTTTTCTTCTTTTTCTTCTTCGTTTGTCAAAATTTTATCAGTAAAACAATTATCTGTTTTCCTTTCCCTTAAATATTTACCTGTACATAAAGTCACACTTCATTTCACCCGTGCAAATATATATATATATATAGGTTGGCTATCCATAGAACTAAAAATAATGGCGAGTCGAAGTCACGTACCTGTTTCGAAAGATGAAAATGTGGTTGTATTGAGATGTTATGTGCGAAATCCGTACAACTGGCCTGCTGTATTGGAGGAAATTAGAGGTAATATTCACCTTTTGCCAAATTCAGCCCAGGAAATATATAGGGAGGGTTCGAACATAAAATGGGAGAAGGTCCGCAGACGTATGGCGGATCAAGTATCGAAGTACTGCGTTATAGATCTAAACCAGGTTCAGGAGGATGAACTCCGGATTCTAATAGAGGAGGTCCGCAAAATCCGTGGAAAGCACTCGGACAAAGCCACCCCAGAAAAAAGGAAAGAACAGCATGAGGCAGAAAGGGTACTATTTATATACATATGTATATATATGTTACTTTATTTTATGATTTAATTAGATTTAAATTAGATAGGTAAGACGATGACATTTTTTTGTAAATGACATAGGGAAAATGGAATATTATAATAACAAAAACAATTGTAAAAAGGTGCAGGGTCGATGGATTTGAATTGTATCAACTTTAAACATAAAACTTGATAAGTTTACACCCCCCAGGAGTCTATTTCTTATTGGGCTTAAGAAAAAAACAACCCAAATTATTTTCGCTTGAAATAAATGTATGTGAGAAAAACGGGAGAAAATTATGGTAAATAACAAGAGGGGAGGGTAATGTTCCTTAGCATTCAAGTCCTTCACTAGATCAGCGCTATAGTCAATTTAATAAATGAAGAAAAAATCTTTCAGATAAAATTATTACAACATTTTTAATATCCGAATAAAAAAAGTAATAATACATGTGTAAATATAAAAAAATAACAGTTTTATTTTTCTCCTTTAGGACATTCGCAAGAAACGGAAAAGCGACGAAAGACGTCAAGAGTTTATTCCGGCATCGTTATGTGTAATTGATGACGAGGATGACACCAGAGACGGAGATCCAGATGATGTTCCGAGTCCGTCAACTCCGTCAACCCCGAAACCGACAAAGCCAGATGGCAGAAAGTCTGCGGCTCAGCTGACCAGGGAAGCCAACGAAATGTATATTGACTTCGCAAAAAACAAACTGCCAAAACTATCTTCTAAAATGGAGATACTTCTTGGCCCTATTACATTGTTTAGACTGAGGATCACTGACGAGGGTTTAGTACCCGAAACGTGCATGTCTGGTCCATGCTGTTAATTTTATCAGGTTTTAAATGATGCTAGTGAATTTAAAGACGTTTAACATGTGTATGGACAAATATTTAAGTCAGTAAATAAATTCCATAATTTGAGTCTAGTGTCTCTGTTTATATTTTAGTGAATAAGTTCGTATAAATGGAATTTTCCCCATTTATCACCAGTTTCATGTAATGTGCGTACATGTAATTGCGCATGCGCTCTTGCAAACACTGCACAGAATTTAAACAGATATGAGAACTGATGTCATTTATGAAATTTGAAAATACGTCATTGTCAGCAATCCTGCTTTAAGATTGGGGATTGGAAAATACGTCTCGTAAGATGTCAAATTGTTGTCATGGTGAGCTAGAGAAAAAGCATCAATTTGATTTACAGGAATAAAAGCGACTTGTGTAATTGTTATATGAAGAGAGTAACACCCCGCTCCCCAAAGAAAATTCATGCCCACCATGATGGGCATAAATATATTTTTTTCTAGTGGGGATCAAGCCTATGGGGCGTTTCATGATTTCAAAATACTGGTGGGGGGGTGTTATGACTCCTCTAATCATTAACCCCTCCCCCCCCCCTTTCATTCTAGAACCGCGTTTGTCCATGACCTGATAAAAATTCAGGCTTTTATATTTTATTTTCATACGATCCCTCATTTTTTGTGCTGACGTCGTCTTTCGTAGGTACGAAGTTCATTGGACCACAACCGTCTGTTATTGGTAAAGGCCCAATGAAAAGGCTTTATATTCTAAATTAAATGCATACAAAATCTAAGTCAGGGACCGTAACTCAGGTGAAAAAATTTCGGCAGCAATTCCCTTTCTTCATAAGCATCTACATATTATGTTCTTAAGTTGTGTGAAGTAAACATACATTCAATGGTCTTGGAGGAGTTGCGATGACAAGCTACCGTATACAGATGATGGAACAGACGGACGTCCACCCACGGTTAATACGGTAACAGGACGTTCCGTCCACAAACCAGTCCGTCCACGGGTAAAGTCGATCCGTCAGCAGACGATCCGTCCACAAACCAGTCCGTCTTCACATATATACCCATAAGACAAGTGGGGTCTACGACGATCCGTCCACCGTTGTGTTAATTATGTATGTTAAGAGGTAGTTACATTGTTTTAGACGATCCGTCCACCGTAAACTTGAACGTTAACGTATATATGTGTGTTTTGTATTAGACGATCCGTCCACCATATACTTATACTAAAACCGTCTACAGTGTTTTTGTATCCCTTAGGATGACGTGTATATTGTAATTGTCGATCCGTCCACCGTATACTTATATTGTAAAGGTGTATGTAATATACCATTGTGAATACTCAAAATGATATCTGTTGAACGTCAATGGTGGACGGATCGTCTCCGTCACTTAAATGAATAGTGGACGGCTCGTCTCGGTCACCCCGTTATACTTGGTAAATATCAATTGAAACTTAATGGTGGACGGATCGTCTCCGTTATTGTGGACGGATCGGTTTGTGGACGGATCGTCTGGGGACGGATGATTATGGACGGAATGGTTTGTGGACGGATCAACTAGAAATCGGTTAATACAATATATTTGTATACCTTACCTTTGTTGCGAGGGATTTAACTACTTAATATCAATTCTATGTAAGGGCCAAAATATTTTGGAAATAGCATGTAGTGGAATTTGATGATTTTCTCTATAATTGGTATGCATAATGCACTAAATGCAAAAATAACAATATTTGTAAATAAAATTTCTGGTTGCCATGGAAACAAGGTCTGTCTCTTTATAGGACTAAAACAATGGTCAAATAAGTCATCTTTGATTATTATGTTGCAATGGAAACCATTGTTAAAGCTTATTAGTATAATATAATTTTTAAAATCTCTTTTTTTAGATAACAAAAATAATCATTTTTTGAAATTTCTTTCAATTAGCCGAATCCTACCAAATCAGAATCAGTCAAAAATTGGCATAAAATAAGGTCAAAATTAAGGCCTTTTGTCCAATATTTTAAGCAAAAATAACAAAGGCCGATAACACCATCACTGCTGTCAGAACAAAATATATTTTATCTGACAAATGTAATCACTGGAAAAAGATAAGTGGGACCTTGTTTTGTTTTCCTACATTTTGAGGTCAAAAATGGTTGCCATGACAACTTTTTATTTGACGCATGGTGACTATATCCTTTTTTCAAATTGATTTTTAGCATCGTTTGAATAACTGATATTGTTTAATCTTTATGTAGGGATAACACAAGAAATCATTCTTTGTTTGAGCATTTCCAAAATTTGTTAAGGTCATTGACTTTGAGTTCAAGGTCAATTCAAAATATACGCTTTAGTTTTACTAACATTTGCTTTTTTGTTGTTATTTATCGATCCTAATTTTAGGCTTGACTGTCATATATTTGTATCAAAAATACTTCTTTTTAAAATTAGGACCAATAGGCGAAAATCTTTAGTTCAGAAAATTTCCCTAAAAATATAAGCCCCAGACAAAAAATCATCATAATCTTACATTTTTTTTTATTTGTATGTATTCAATATTAGCTACAAATCAGGTATGATATTGATTTTGGGATTTTTGCAACTTTGGTCAATAAGTAAGAGATATATCGAAAATAACTTAGTATGTGTTTGTTTTAATCAATACCACATGATTTCTAAGTAGCTGCCTCTCATATTTTTGAAAATTTACAGAATTTTGTCAAATTTTGTGAATTTGATTCAAGATGACCTTGACATTGGATCCTGCGACCTTGAAAATTTTGAGACGATTTTTTTAATTGATAATGCTCTTTAACATGTACTGATAAAGAATGCTTAAAGGCACAGCTAAATATACCAGTAAATTACGCTTTGTGTAATAGCACTGAACAGAATGTCACCATCGTAACCATTTTCATACCCTTTTTAATAAAATGTTGAAGAGGTCCACTTTAATTCTAACTTTTTCTTGAAGATCGAGGATTAAACTTGAAGGATAATTGGATCAAGGTTTTCTGTCTGAGACGGGACCATGCCCTTTGAAATTCACGGCACAAAATTAATATTTACAGTGAAGAGATTCTAAAGAAAAAATATAAATGCTTGAGCTGTTAAAATTCCGCTCTGTCCATAGATGTAATTCTGAGAGGCCAATTACAAAAGCCACAATTTCCCCTTAGGATATTATGTTTATCAAATCGCATTTCATGAAAGTATGTAATTCAGTTTTAGAAAGTCGATAAAAAGGCTTAGAATATTCCCCAAAAGAGTAAACACATGTTAATTCCAGGGGCGTAGCTAGGCCAAAAAATAGCAAAGGTAGACCAAATTTCAATCAAAATTAAAATGCGTCAAAATCATCTACCGCCTTAATTTGATACTGTTGATTTATTTGTCTTGCTGTAATCAGAAGGACACTCTGCATGTTACTTGACCATTCTACAGCCTTACACCAGCGCATTCTTAAACATTGCATTCTGACTGACCACGGAACACCATGACAAGTCCTGTCCAAAACAGGGCACCGATCACCTTTCATCTTTGAATGTCGATCGAACTATGCACGAGCTCGCCAAAACTGCCAGATAAAGGACTGCTTTTTTGTTTAAATTGTTTTAAATCCATTCGTACATATCCATCTCTGTTACTAAGGCCCCTATGACGTTTTGGAGTCATCTTACGTGTACATAATGTATATACAACATTTCTTTGAGCTCTCTTGGTAATCAGAAAAAAAAACCCGGAAGGAGTGTGTGCATGTGTACGTTATCCGGATAACCACATCATTTGCTTAATTTCTTATATTGTAGGTGATCTTTGTATCGGCACCGATTGCCATTTGACCCTTTTGTATCTCTTACTTTCCTTGTTTATACTTTGTTATGAGATTGGCAGTCTTGGTGTTTTGCTGTGGATGCTGCAACCGTGTCTTGTTGGAGATCCCCTTCTGTCTTTAGGATCGGTTTTGTTTATTAAATATATCTTATTATTGTCTTCATTGCAGTCTCAGTCAAATGTCTAAAATGCTACAAATGTAACAATTGGTCCAATTAAAACAATTTTAATGTTGTCAAGCAATGTGGCTCTATAGAGTGTCAAGCTATTACAGTCCGAGGATGGGGGGGGGGTTACACACCAATTCCCTTCGCTGTAAGGGTGTTTTTATCTATTCAGTACATGTATATCATGTATATCGTTATATATATAACGGTCACAAAGTAAAGTTGGGACGTTATCATAAATCTAGATCAAATATGCAAGTATGTAGAATCAATCTGATTAGTTTTCATCTTGTAAAAATGGTCATTCAAATGTCGTTTGAACGAGTATTTATCTTGTTTGAACGAGTTTCTAAAGTCGTTTAAACAAGTTAAAAAGTAGTTTGAACGAGTCTTATCTTGTTTGAACGAGGTTTTATCTTGTTTTAACGAGTTTCTTAAGTCGTTCAAACAAGTAAAAAAAAGTCGTTTGAGCGAGTTTTTATCTTGTTTGAACGAATTTTTATCTTGTTTAAAAGAGTTATTATCTTGTGTAATTAAAAAGACATCATACAGCCAGACTCGTCCCAAAAATTACCAGGACCCTACACTCTTGACCATCTTCATTTTAATTCATATCTATTTCCTGATTCATAAAGTTTATATGTAAGCATGATTGAAGAGTGTTTCGGCGGTTTCAATATCAGAAATAAAAATCCAAAGACTAAGGCCCGCCTCGTCAGGGATCCACCTTAGTGATTATTATCTGGCCGTGGTAGATGTTGTTATGATTGTTGTTATATGTCCATCACGATTTCACATAGACATTAGTGAAATCTAATCATAAAGATAAACAAATCATTAAGTAATCCATAAATGTTATATTTCTTCGACTTTTTCTAACCTAGACATTTTTTTCTTTATAGAACGTATTCTTTAGAAACATGCTCTACTACATTTGATTATGACTAGCATTGTCTAGCAACGGACATCTAACTACGGACCAAATTTCCTATACTGTCTGACAACGGACAGCTTTACTGGCATGCTCAATTTTTCTATTAATTCTCTTACTTCTTTTACATTAAAGTGTATTGAATGATTATTTATTAGCGTAATGTCACAATTATAGGAGCAGCATGATGAAACATATAACAAAAGTACATATTTTACAAAATAGACACAAGTTGACAAGGTATAAAGTGGTGTGTCGTTCACGGAGAATGTAAACTTCTTTTTTTTTCTGCTCAATTAACTCAAGGCTAACGTATTGTTTGTCACTACATATCATTCCGTGCTTTTGTGTAAGTGCTTTGTGCAAATTATGAATTACCTGTGTGTTTAAG
This sequence comes from Pinctada imbricata, assembly GCA_033119305.1. Taxonomy (NCBI): domain Eukaryota; kingdom Metazoa; phylum Mollusca; class Bivalvia; order Pterioida; family Pteriidae; genus Pinctada; species Pinctada imbricata. Next base: position 26,228,173 of record VSWD01000003.1, on the reverse strand, counting down.
TACATGTACAATCTATCATTTCAAGACCCTTCAGAATCATTATTGCACTTTTATTTTTTTCTGAAAATAATTCTTATCAAATCAATACATATAAAACTATTTAATGGACATAAATACTATTACAATTATAATTGATATGTTTGTTAATCTTTAAAGTACATGTTAATGATAAATGAACATTCCTTGGAAATTGGTAAGCTAAATATCTACCATCGTGAATATTTGGTGATTAGAAATTTTCTTTTATTTTCATTTTTTTGTTGTGATAATGTTCGTTTGTATTTCCTTAGAAATATGAGAAATTATTCTATTTACTAATGATTCTGAGTAAGAAAAGTTATGAATGAATTTAATGTCGTTTCTTTCTTTCCAGATCAACCATTTTAATGAAACTAGTTGTGGTGTAGCAGGTTTGAATATCTTGCTTTTGTCGTTACAAATGAATATAGAATTTACTCCATTTTTAAAATTCCCATCAATTAATATAGCCAGGTGCTTTTTACAACTGCACGTATTTTCAAATCTTCCTGTTACTCTTTGTTTTATTATCAATAATCAATAATGCGGAAGTGTTCAAACCAATACCTTCTTGAAGAAAATTTCAAACCAATTTTTCATGCACCAGACACGTGTTTCGAATATGAAATTGTCATCAGTGATGCTTCCATCCAAAGTGCTTTTCAAAAGCCCAAATTCATTTCACTGGCGCCCTCTGGTTTTATATTTAGAATTTACATTATACAGAGAGTATACGCCGTTCCAAATTTCCTGTAGGGTCGATTCAGTAGCATATCCAAATAAAATCTATGTTCAAAATAGCATTGGAGGGATGGTGCTAAGATGTTAACCTCCTTTAATTTCAATAATATTTTTGGATGAAGTGACAAGTTTCCGAAATAGCCAAATAAAATGTATGATGTCAAATTGATAAAGTGCCAAAACAAATTTTGAAGCTTCTTTCAGGCAGGCGACAGAGTTGGAAAGATTAGTAATTAATACATTTTAGCATCCATGTCACGGGGAACGAGTTTAACCGCTCCTGCTTAGTTTAAACTTATTTCGAAATGGCACTCTTGATAGAATGAAATTTCGGGTTCTTCTGCAATATCATCTGGTGAACATGTTAAAGCATCAAGTATTTCCTTCTGACATGAGGAATGTATCATTACTTTTTTAAGTGAAAGCAAATACATGTAACAATGACTTCTCGAAAACAATTTTTTGGAGGATAAAAAGGAGACAAATCATTTCCTGTGATATAATATCGTCGGAATGTATTATGCAAATGACATTCTATACTTTCGTTTTACAATAATTAAATGGTAAATCCTGATGGGGAATTCCAACTATTTTTAAGCATGCATTTTTTTAAAAGATAGTCACTAGAGTGTGTGTGTACTAGTATGTGCTTCATATTTGATACATGTATTTTGATGAATAACATCAAACAGCTCCTGACAATCACTATTAGTGTTTACCATTTTGTGCTTTTTCAGAAGGTAAATTTATGTTCTTATTAACCGTTTACTATAAATAGAATAATATCTCTTAAAATACATTACAAGGGGAAGTAAAGTCAAAGTTCAACTGAATAACTCGAATCTCTGAGTCAGTTTAAATACATGTACATGTGTCTATCATAGAATGTTAAATAATTTTCAGCAGTCAAGAATAATGCAACTGTCTCTCTGTGGCCACGTTTCATACCGTTTTCGTTCCATGGCATAGAACTTAGCAAGATGCATGCAGCATGCAGTTTTGATGCAATTTACTTTTTCGTATTTTGGTTTCTTTTGCCAAAGACACATCAATTAACTTTTATTATACCATGGTTACAGTAATAGATGTACTTGGTAATCATAGCAAACATACATCGAATTTTATGATTAAAAGTAAAGAATAGACATTAGGTACCATGATAAAAATTAGCCCTATTTTGAAATGCTTGTTTGTATGTCTCGAGAAAATTTTCAAAAGGGCAAGGGGCAGTAAGGGCCAAAATCGGCCCAATTTCAAAACTGTGACAAATATTGAACATTGAAAAAACTGGATCTACAGAGTATAAATCAATTTTTAAATTTTGAGAATCGGACATCCCGTTGCGATTCTACACTAATTTGAAGACAGGATGGTCAGCTATATTTTACACTGATTTTGACGTCATATGACGTTACGATCACATGGTAATGTAACGCTGTCTGTAGGTAATTTGCTGCTATATTCTAATACTATTAAATGTTATGCTATTAATTGTGTAGATATTCTATCAATATCACGATACAATACTAGTATATGTACATGGTAGGTTTCACTATAATATAATGAGGGTTAATTGGGACACCCCTTTGTTGACTTATCGAAATCTTAAGTTATAATGATACTTTTCACCAAGGCCCTTTAAAAAAAGTATGTGTATTTCCGGTAACCCAGCAGACCCTATTTTAACCCCCCCCCCCCCTTTTTTTTCAGGCTGAATTTTTTTCTCGTCCGATTCATCCCCAGAAGACCAGCCCAGATGAAGCAGAAAAACGAAGCCCCCCCCCCCCCCCCCCTCTTTCGCAAAATGTCATTGATTCAGAATTATTTTGCACTATTTGGTGCTTTTTTTTTCAGCTAACTTTGCATTGTGATGTCTTTGCTAATGTATTTGAATTGCGAATTTAGAGGGGTATGAGTGGGCTCCGATCCCCTCTTTGTGGTGGTCAAATAGAATTTGTTTTTCTATTTTAAAAAATCGTTGGCTAGCTACCGCTCGCCAGTTTCAAGTATAACATCGCATGTCTTAATTTCAACACAACCTTTTGATGCAAACCTTATCAAAAAAAAAAAAAATAAATAAAATAAAATAAATAAATAAATAAGTAAATAAAATATTAAAATAAATTAATAATTCAATGATGCGTTGGCTACAGTACCGCTCAGTAAGACTTCTTGATTTTTATCTCCCTTTTCTCTATGAACAATTTTCTTTAAAACTTGTCTTAGGCCCCCCTTTCTCTGAAACCCTAGATCCACCGCCGCATGATTATATAGTTATTAATTACACCAGTCACGTTGTATTTACATAGAAAGGATTCGATTTAGAAATCCAACAGTATGCGGATAATGTTTATTAGTAATCGAAAATTTAAACATAAAATTGTTTATTATAGCGCCACCTATAATACCTTCCAGTTTTGCACTCAATAATGTCTGTTGTATTACTTGCATCATTTTACAGTCTTATTTAAATTCAGCTCTAACTAGATAGATTACGCAATAAAGGGAGCTGAATTTTTCAGTATGTACGTTTTCCTTCTTTCTAAACGCCCTGATTTTATGCTGACTGTAATTATCAATATATGTTAAAATAAATCAATGGCGTAGCTCTGCTTGAAAAAGTGGAGGGGCACAACATCCCAAAATTTCTAACAAGCAAAAAAAAAAAAAAAAAAAAAAAAAAAAAAAAAAGGGGGGGGGGGAAGAGGAAGAGACTAAAAAAAAATATTGTAAATATTGGGTTTTCATGTTCTGTATTCACAAATTTTAACATTTCTGGTGCAATTCTAAATTTTAAGTACATGAATAAATGGCTGGCGAGCGGTAGCGAGCCAGGAATTTTTTTAAGCAAAATATTGACTAATCAGAAAATACTGTCTGTGTCCTCTATCATTAACATATACATGTAATGATATTCTATATAGTTTGAGTTAAAGGTATTTTGCATTTTTTTTTATATCTGTATGACCAAAAATTACGTCAAAAAGTGGGGGGGGGGGCACAAACATACTTATGTCCCCCCACTTTCAAAAGTGGGGGGGGGGGGCACGTGCCCCCCTGCCCCCCTTGTCCTACGCCAGTGTAAATCTCCCTGAATTAAGATGATGATGATTCTTTATCTTTTTTATTTCATTGAAAATGTTTTATAGAAAATATGCTGTCAATATTAACGAAAATTGTCCAGACGGACACGGCGCGTCATTTCACGGTAACGGACACTCTGCGAGTATTGTGTACATACAATTTTCCTTAATATTGATATAAATAAACGATTTTTCTCAGTAGAAAATGAGATACGGCAGATATTTTTCCCCTGAATTTGCAAAAATAAGTACATCTCGTGGACGGCAAATCATACGCGGTGGTGTCTATGTTACATGGCCTTCATTTCTCAATTTGATATGAAATGAATATTTTTTTAATGGAGGGTTATATATTGGTTGATTTTTGTGTGTGTTCGGGGTGTTGATGTTTTTTTTTTTTTTTAGTTTTTCTCCTTTTTCTTGTTTATTGTTCGTTTGTTCATGGTTTTTTTTATTTCAAAATATTTTTATACGTTGATTCTGGCTTAAATACTGGACGCTGAGTATAAAAGGAGAGAAGCTCCGAATGATCATGGATTCTTCAAAATATTGACAACGTTCACGTCGGGGAGATATTTTTGCAAATAACTTTTATATCTATTACTTCTCGCCATTAAGATTATGGATGGAAGTAGCCTCCATGATTACTCACCCTAGATCAGATAATTTTCCCCATTTCAAACAGTAAAAACTCCATTAATCGATGTTAAAATTTTGAATCAGGAGCATTTCAAGAATTCAAATTTCCCTGATAGACAGAGGGGGCGGAGTTTACCATGGTAACGTTTCTGTATATTTTTACACCGGAAGTTCCCACAATTCAAAGCGAGCATTAAAAGATTGTTAATACAATTTGTTTAGTTTTTTTCTGATATTTATTTCAACAAGCAATTCAGCTACACTTTTATCATTCCCACATGTGTCTCATATACTCGTCGCCGTCTAAATTCGGCAACCACCCACGAACTAGTTTTAGGACACAATCTTGCATTATATCTCTGCGGTGCCAAACATAATGTCGTAATCTGGGGTCACGATCCATAGCTAGCCGTATCTTTGATAGGTATCTATCATCCCGAAAGACCATTCTGTGAAATAACATTGTCCAGAATTTTTTACATAGTTCCTTGCGCAGACTGCTGTTCCGTTTACTTTTACTCCCAGGACCCCTTCCCTCTTTCCACAAAAATTGTCTGTTTTCCTCAGAAGTAACAAGGCCTGCAATAGCAATACGGACACTCCTCTCTTTCCGGGTTTTGTTCTATCACGTATGGAGTCTCTATATTTTCATCGCGATCTACACCACATAAGTCATCTGTGTCTGTCCCTACGTCTACCATATCAACAGACGTTTGATGATCAGATCCAGGTATATCCCACCCAGCGAAGCCAATATTTCAAAAGCATGAAACCAATAGTAAAGGCAGAATATGCGGAAAGTATAGATTTGGCACTTGGTGGAGAGGTTGCATTTTCGCATGAGGATGGGATCGAAATCATGACCGATGCTCGCCATGGTTGGCGAAAAAATGCGAAAGACACCAGTGTGGTGGCGATAGGAGAAAAAAACTCATAATGTCCTACGATGTGAACATGTGACAAAGAGAGATGATCCTATATCCCAAAGACACGAGCGAATCGAGACAGAGCGAATTTATCAGTCGATAAATGTTGAGGGTATTTTTATCAAAACCCACACCCATGACAGAAACTTGTCAATAAATAAATTTGTAAGAAATACAGGAAATACTGTACACCAAAACGACACATGGCACGGGGTGAAATCCATCAAAGCCACAATGAAGAAGATTTCTAGTGGTCCCGCATACCTAAAAATAAAACCTGGTCGGAGCTTCTTCAAGATAAAGTCGAGCCCGTGGCTACTCAATGTCATTGGGCTGTAAGGAACTGCGACAAAGACCCCGAGAAACTTAGGATGCTGCTCATCAATATGATAGAACACTATCGTGACAACCATGAGAAATGTCACGAATCCTCGAGATGTAGGAATGACCCAAATTACGAACCACAGCAGTTAGTGCTCACTGACAATGTGTCGCAGAAACTTCTCCGAGGCGTCATCATAAATTCCACACTTTACAAGAATACCAGTGATTTTGTATATGGAAAGGACACATACTATGTTGAAAGTTTCAACAACACAATTCAAGACAAAAGAATTTCCTTTACGGACGACGCGTACCGAATGCGCAGTGAATTAGCAGTCTGTCACTGGAATGAAAATGTGGACCGGAAGTATACATCCGTATGGAATCCGGTGCGTCCTAATGCTCCAAGAAGTACCAAAGGAAAAAAGAATTATAAAGCACCGACATACAATTACAGAAAAAGTATCTGGGAACGACAAATAAGTGATTTATTCAGTTGAAAAATGTTTTAGTTTTTTCGATATTGTATTTGTTTTTGTAATTCCAAGCGATGTATGTACTGTACAAAATAAGATATTGGTATATCATGTAATCTCAGGAGGAGGGGGTGTCCAACCCATTGAGGGAAGTCCAGTGCGTGTGATGACTCCAAAATCCGCGCTTGAATATTATTATATATACTAATTGCATAGAGTTACGATTATAAACCAGAGGTAATTTATTTAGGAATTGATTTTTTAAAGTATTAATTTGTTTAAATGAGTTAGGAACTGCATTTTATTACATATTTATTTCATACATTAAATTTTCTTTGACAGTACGTATTATCGTTATACATGTAATGAGATTCGGCAGCTGAGTAATACCACGTGCGTTTTAACACATGGGATATATTCTTATCAGCAGTAGAACCGCCCCTTCGCCATATCGGCTTAATTGCTGTAGGGGTGTAAAACAAGTAGGTCAGAACCCGGTCTTTAAAGTTTGACATATTTAATAAATGCCGACTGCACCCATTAAGATACTCTGTCATTTCGATTCAATATGCATATGAAATTATCACTTTGACTTTATTTTTTTTTCTCAAAATACAAGCAATATCAAAGTCGCGAACATATATGACGTCATATATTCAGAATGACGTCATTCTGTCGTCCTGAATATCCGTTACGTTACGAGGATAATAAACTTTTGAAAGACATTTTTGTCTGTATTATTTGATTTCGTGCATGTGGGAATAAATAATAAATATCATCAATAACAACAAAAGAAGATCTATTGAATTGTATCGATTTTACTCAAATAATTCTTGTATTATTGAAGTTAAAAGGTGTATCTCTGTTTCAAAAACGACCCGCTCGTATGGTAACAGTAATTGATTTCCTTCCGTTTCCTATGTGGCCACATGAAAACAACAGATTCATACTTTCACAGCATTTACAAAATACTTATACGGATATACAGAAAAAATATGAACTTGTTGTTTTGATATGGCCAAGTCTAATTTTGCTATTGAATGTGAAAATATATTGATTTTTTGTTCATTTCCGGTTTCATAGGTGATTTCAAAGGGGGATAACTCTAACGAAAAAATGAAATTAAACATTTTTCATGATGAATCTATTACAGACAAGCTTCCTTTTACGAATTTTAGTTTCAATTTCAATATTTTTAAATCTTTGGAATTAGCAACTATTTTGGGCCTAGAAACCCCCTTACCACCCCTTGCCCTTTCAACTCAAATCTTTGCTTTGTAGAATACATCTTTACAAAATTGAGAATATTTTTTCGTAAGAAATTACTCTCAATATTAAGGATCTGCAAAAATTGAAGTTGTGACTAGAATCCATCTTTCAAGGTTAAAATCGTCTCATTGATAGACATGGAAATAGTTTAAAGTTAAATAAAGTCAAATGCACAAACGCCGAACAGGTCAATTTAAAAACAACAAACTGTCTCATCATTCTGAATTTTCAGAAAAAAAAATGGAGGTAAGCAGTTGGCCACATTTTTTATTTGATAACGCCTTGGTACTACTAAAAATTTGAATCCGCTCACTTTTGACGAACAAGTTGTCTGATTTCAGGTGGGCGCTATACTTTTTAATTATTTTGTCATCTTTGAATCATACTTACTTGAAGTACCACTGATGAGATTCATTTCCGAAACATGCATATCAAAGGGACTTACCAAAAGGAACAGGTATCTGTAAATCAAACACCTTTAGTCAAGGATACTAAATATAATCCTTTCATCAAGGGTATCAAGAAAAGGATTTTGAAATACAGGATTGATATGACTGACGAATTTTCATGCAAGGAAGCCGCTAATTTCATACAGCAAGCATAACAACATCTACCACGGCCAGATAATAATCACTGAGGTGGCGGGCCTTAGGCTTTGAATTTTTATTTCTGATATTAAAAACGCCAAAACACTCTTCAATCTTGCTTACATATAAACTTCATGAATCAGGAAATAGATATGAATTAAAATGGAGATGGTCAAGAGTGTAGGGTCCTGGTAAATTTTGGGACGAGTCTGGCTGTATGATGTCTTTTTAATTACGCGGGAGAATCACTCTGGCTAAGAAGCGTGAAAGCTTGATCCATGGACAAAATTCTGAATAATACCCGTCGTTGGATTTTAAGTCAAACCTAAATATTTCCTAAATATTGATGACCAAGTGGATGCCAAGAAATTCAAAACCTACTGGACAGAACTGAACAATTAACCTTCAACGCAGGTGTGTCAGAAAAACATTGATTACATTTAAAAGATCAAGAGAAAATACTCCGATGCTACATGTAATAGGACCAGGTCTGAAACCATAAAGTATATAGGATTCGCCAACAAAAAGAGCACAATGATGAGAAAACGCTTGGACTTAACTATGGAATAGGATATCATTGATTTGTACATCAACTTAAAGTATATCATTGCTTTGATAATCATACGATCCACATGTAAATATGTTACTTTGAAATCCTAAATCATGTCAACGTACCGTACTTACATCACTGCTATTACCGCAATTTCATTGGACAAGAAGATATCTTTCGATGTTCTAAGGCGTGCCTATCCAGAACGTGTAAACACCAAACGCCCTACCATTCATTTGACTTTTGGATTAATGGACAGCTAACAGTTGCTGAAATTATTTGCCCTCTATACTTCGCCTAGCGATTTATATGACAGGATATTCTCAGCTCTTAACATGAGCGTTGTGCCAATTCTTGGAAATTTTCGTATGTATGAAAATTTGCCCTCTATATCTCGCCTAGCGATTTATATGACGGGATATTCTTAGCTCTCTAATGAGCGTTGTACCGGTTCTTGGACATTTTCGTATGTTAAAATTTGTCCTCTATATCTCGCCTAGCGATTTATATGACAGACTTTTCTCAGCTCTTTTATGAGCGTTGTACCCAGTTTTCTTTTATAAAACTGCAACGACGGGTTATTTGTTGATGATACCCTTGCAGTGTGCCACTACGACACGCAGTTTCAACGAAAATAATAAACATAATATGCCGGATTCAGGAGAAAACAACGTAAAACTACATAATCATTAGAAATCTTCATACCTTGTGTATCAACATTGAATGATAAAATACTGGACAAAGTAACATACATTTACCAAAAGTGAAATTTCGATGACGATACATTACAGCTAAGTTACAATATGTGAGTTCATACTTGCTCCCTAGGATACATAAGATTGAAGAGTGAAACTCCTAATTATATATGGCGGTCTCAAATAACCTCTGCAGTCTTAGACAATTGCCACCTGGACGTCCAATTATACACAAATTTGTAAATCGGCAGTAACTGTGATAACTTTTTACTGCTCATCGTTGGAAAACAATCAACATAATTATATAAAGGACATGCGCGATTCTATGTTACAGACACTTACGGAACACCAACAAAGAAATAATTTACAAACAATTAATAGGAAGTTATATATCTGAAAGGCTACTCTGATAGTGAAATACATTCTAGAATTCGGAAAACATTTTTATTTCGGAGTGAATGGACGCTTCAAAAACTAAACCACATATCTGTAAATCAAACACCTTTAGTCAAGGATACTAAATATAACCCTTACATCAAGGGCATCAAGAAAAGGATTTTGAAATACAGGATTGATATGACTGACGATTTTCCATGCAAAGAAGCCGTTAATTTCATACAGCAAGCATTACAGCATCTACCACGGCCAGATAATAATAACTAAGGTGGATCCCTCACGAGGCGGGCCTTAGTCTTTGAAGTTTTATTTCTGATATTAAAACCGCCGAAACACTCTTCAATCTTGCTTACATATAAACTTTATGAATCAGGATATAGTTATGAATTAAAATGAAGATGTTCAAGAGTGTAGGGTCCTAGTAATTTTTGGGACGAGTCTGGCTGTATGATGTCATTTTAATTACACAAATCTAGATCAAATATGCAAGTATGTAGAATCAATCTGATTAGTTTTCATCTTGTAAAAATGGTAATTCAAAAGTCGTTTGAACGAGTTTTTATCTTGTTTGAACGAGTTTCTAAAGTTGTTTAAACAAGTTAAAAAGTCGTTTGAACGAGTCTTATCTTGTTTGAACGAGGTTTTATCTTGTTTTAACGAGTTTCTTAAGTCAAACAAGTAAAAAAAAAGTCGTTTGAACGAGTTTTTATCTTGTTTGAACGAATTTTTATCTTGTTTAAAAGAGTTATTATCTTGTTTGAACGAGTTTTATAAGTCGTTTAAACGAGTTTTTAACTTGTAAGAACGACTTTTTATCTTGTTTGAACGAGTTTCTATCTTGTTTGAACGAGCTTTTATCTTGTTTGAACGAGTTTTTATCTTGTTTGAAGGACTTTTTATCTTGTTTGTGCGACTTTCATCTTGTTTGAACGACTTATTAACCTGTTAGAACGACTTTTTTTTCTTCTTTCCAAAAATGGCACTAATAAGCTTTCGTATATGGACGCTGATCTGAACATATTTCAAGCGGAAAAAAAATCTGGTTTTAAGGGGGTTTTTTTACTGTCTGATCCTAAGGTGAACCTTTCCTTAAGGTCGATGAGTATACCACGCCATGTTTGTTTTTCCGGAGTACTTAGATAATCATTTAAATACAAAGAAATATAAAGTATTTTGTAGAGGAAGCCCAATCATGCTTGACAGTGAAACACAATTTAAATCGGGTATCAAATACACGAGTTATAACGTCACAAATACGGTACTGGTGAATTCATGTAGTGTTTTTAGCTATTTTTTTTTTTTTTTTTTTTTTTTTTGAATTTTGTTTTTAATTCATTATTATATCTTCATTTGGGATATGTTTTTGTTATATGTTCCTTCGATGTCATCTGCGTTTGAAGTTAACTCCTTTATATATCATTGCATAATTAGGTTTTTCCATTTCTCGCGTAATATTTTTTCAACTATGCATTACATTTACATGTACCTAGGTAAACACGATGGTCTAGCTCCCTGAGTTGACAATATTCACCGAGTCATAATTCAATTGTTTAACAGTATTTATTGTACATTAGTTGAGAATCTTAAGCTATGTAATTTACAGATCCAGTGAAATCAATTTTGAAAGTTCGTCGACCGCAAATAGTTCCTTATTTATTTATACATCTAACTCTTTTCAATGAGATAAATCGTTTTTAATTAAATAAGATAAGTGTTATTTCCTTTAATTCTGCTCTTGTGAAAATATTCATATATCGAACTATTTACCCTGTTGATTTTGACTATTACTCACACTTGGTGTAGCTTATCTCAGTCGATGTTTGCTTCAGATTTAGCCTGGCTTCCACCGGCGTGAATACAGAGGGGAATGTGCTATGGATTGGTGCAAAGTCTTTTTCTTGGCGCATCATCCTCGCAGTCCTGGGCATTCTTGTCTATTCGTGTCAAGTTCAAATCACATTATTGTGTATTCTCCTCTTTTGGTGCGACCGATGCGAACGTTTCAAACTGTTTTTAATAGTGGTAACTGACTTTTTTTTTATTCGGCTCTCGTACGTGCCGCATTTTTTTGCGTTACAATCGTGTCACATTCTTCTGCATTCGCAGCGCGTTCACCTCCCATTCATTTGTGTTCTTGTTAAAAAAGGTTATTACTAATAAACTCAAATGCGACACGATTGCGATATGAAATACAACTTTCGCACCCGATATTTAACTTACCCTACTACCTGGCCAAATGTGTCAGTCCAACTGGAATTCAATCAGCTGTTCATGACGTCAAACATAAAACCAAGCCCCGAACCCGAAATTAATCCCGCAACGTGTATACAACAATAATGAGACAACAGAAATAAAATCTCGGAACGGTCTTAAGATTGAATGATGTTAAGACAATTAGTTATGCAATCAACAAAAATTGAATTATTCCCGATAATCAACAGATGTAGGCACAAAATATGCGAAGATTTGTGAAACGACTTAAATGTAAGATTAAGGACTGAGGTAAGATGATTATGAATTGATTTACATATGCCTTAAATTTCTTCATGAATTTAGTTTTTAATGGAATGAAAATATTTCTTTAAACAGAACACTTAGGATGATAAGAGTTAAATTAACTATACAATTATTTAGTATCGAATATATTTTAGATTTTAAGAAAATCGATGCTGTCCCAGAACTCCTTCACAAAATTTTCGGTTGCTTCCTTACCATAAATTGGTATACACTTTCTTTTAATACAGAAGAATGTATTTTATCATGCCCTTGTAGTATCGCCATTATGTACTAACTTGTTGTAATCACTTGAGAGATAACTGCGCAGAGACAGAATAATGATATTTGTACTAGCGAAGTATCTGATATGAGATTACAGGTATACTTGCAGTACTGATATGCTTTAGCAGGCCCATGTACACGTACAATTGTACATGTGATAATACCCTATAAATAATATTATTTTATGATATGGGCGTATACTTACACAGAGAAAGGCAATACACACTTATTTGTGTTGTTCTCAAAGGTAATCATATTTCCTTCCCCTTTTTAAGAGAAATAACTTTCCTTTGAACTTTGCTTAATAGATTAGTGGAAATATACTGAAACGCTTTCTTAAACCTAGTGCAGTCCAACCAGCTTTTGAAATTCATAAAAAAAAACTCCTTTCACAAATGTTATACATGTATCAGTCTGTAAATGGTTGCAAAGAATGTTAGCTATTCCATATCTCTTCCATACACTGGAACCACTCTTGCAGTTCTCTTAGGAAAAGGATCTTGATTTCCTATGATTTTCAGAAGATCCCTTGTAGAATGGTTTGATTTGTGTAGATATCATATATTTCACTTGTTTAGTTTTGCTACTATTTTCATATAGTATTATACAATGTCACGTCTAAGTAAACAGTGGCGTAGCTTTAGCAAAAATTAAGTGGATGCTTTTCAAGCCACACTTCTTTCATAAGATCGTAATTGAGTACGTGATTAATGTGGATAATGGCTATATCCCCATGCAAAATCTGATGACACTATGTTTAGACAGATGGGGAAGGGGTATTAACCAGCCGTTATATCAGACCTGAAACCCGAAGAGAGATCACTTGCTTAAGATGTATATCTGGGGAATTTGGTTTCTTATAATGTTAAAATATTTGAGATTAATGGTTTTATAATAACTGAAGAATACATGTATTATTTATTATGCATGTCTCTGTTTTGTCAAAATGAATTGAGATCTTCCTTTCAACAAAATTTGCATTCATCAATGAATTTTCTAATGTTTCGGAAATCTAGTGCATATTAGTTCTGCTAAAATAGGATCAGATTTGCTATTCTGAAAATAATTCAAAATTAACGATTCACATTTATTGAATTATAATATATACTTTCGTTTTGATTCAAGGATTTATATTTAACATTTTGGAAAATACTTTAGACTTGTTTCAAGGTCTTGTTGTAAAGCGTTGACGATATTTTGGGCAGTTATTTGAGTCTTCTAAAACTTTTTTTTCCAAACTGACCTACAAAGATTTGAAATATCGAATAATAAGCAGTTTGTACATTTTCATTATTGTTTTCTTTTTAGTTCTGGTTTTGAGTTACACAGTAACTAGTATCATTGATATCAATTTTAAACGTCTTCAAATTCAATAGCATAATTTAACACCTGATAAATTTACAGCATGGACCAGACATGCACGCTTCGGGTACTTAACCCTCGTCAGTGATACTCAGTCAAAACAATGTAAAATGGCCAAAAAGTTTGAAAATTATGATGTACCAAAAGACGTAGCAGAATGGGAGGGATATGATGCTACATGACCCACGTTTCAGAAATTTCAAGACATTTTGTAGCAGAAAATTCCAAATAAGTAAAAAGAGACAATTAATGGCCTCACATAAGCAACCGTCTTGTTGCCAGATCCACCTGTTTTACTCTGTAAATTATTTTATCATTTATCCAATTTTCAGAATAAATAATGTTTAAACCAAAACCTTCACTCAAACCGTTCGTGGTTTTACTTTCACTTATCTCTCTGATACAATTTTTCTCGTCTAGGATTTGATTATACATTATGCCCATGAAAAATCTCTATCACATTGCATTTTGGTCATTTTATAAGGGTTTTGATCGTCAGAAAATAAGTGTAAAAATTCAGTCAGGGTGGCGACTTTTAACAAAAATGAGGTAAAAGAAAGATGGATAATTATGTCGACATGTAGTGGAATAACTCCTATAACTATTCAGACCAAAAAACCAAAATTGCCCGTCCATTTGTTAGCTATTAACATCCATTTGTTAGGCTATTTGAACATTTTCCTCTGTTGAAAGAATATTGCATCTGATTCATACATTTCTTTCCTCTGCATTACAAGAAGTTCAAAAAATCATATATATCCTTATTTAATGGATTCTTATAGCGTGTGTATGAATAAAAAGCTATTTTGAGAAATTCTGATAAAATAACCAGTTGCCATGGGACAACTCGCAATTTTTATCAATAGCTAGATGGTCTACAGTTGAACATTTTCTTCTTCGTGTAGAGCTATAGTATTGCTTTATCCTAAAGCAGTCATATCCGAAGTAGTTTTTGAGCAAAATGAACGTTTCTATAAATAGCATAATAATGTATACAGAAATCAACATATTGACACAAAAACAGAGAGTTTGGTCCGAAGTTTGAAGTTTTAATTATCTACCTTTTAAAGAGTATAATGAATATTATATACTGAACAAAAATAGTTATGTCCCTAAAAATGACAGGTCACCACTTGTGCAGATGAAAGGTTATAACCCTTGAAATAGTAAAACTAACTCAATAAACACTCCAAAATTTTCTTTTTATCACTCAGATATTGAACGCAATGAAGCGTGAAGAAACAAAGCGTTTTCACCTTGTAAGGGAAATTTCTCTATTTCTTTTTTTCTGGTTGACTGCTTTTGAAAGAAACGAGTGTTAAAATAAGCACAGGGGGTTTCTCCATTGAAAAACGGAAAAAAAATGTGATATCGATTATCCATAAATCAGTCAAATAGCTTGTTATTCAAGAAAATTTAGCTTAAATGACACCGGAAGTCCACAGTCGGCCATGCGCTATGTCAAATACCAAAAACACATTGAACGTGTATCTTAGGATGTGCAGATACCGATTTGTGAAGTAAAATTCTTTTAGGTTCAGAAACGCCCTTACCAGAGAGGATCAAACAGGTGAAACCCCTTTGATTAATACCTTGATTATGACGTCACAATAACATCAATTTAACAAGATCGTTGTCAGAATCGGACAATTAATGGATATACCGTTGAACATTTAATTCAAAAAAATATTTTTCGAGGATACCGCCTCTGATTGAAATTTCTTTTCTCGAGTCATGTAAAACCAATACAAAAAGAAGGACGTAACTTTTTTTGTTCAGTATATATTCTAATGTTTTAATCTTTCTTAACAGAACTCATGCGAAGATGAACTTTTTTTTCCTATTCTCGGCGATTTTTCATTCCCAAAATACCCATTCAGTAATGAAAGTTTCAAGGAGTATTTTTTTCTGAAATGAAGAAAGAACCCCAACTTATATCAGTCATCGTTTATATCTGTATTAAGTATTACATGGTATGAAAATAGTATTATATCCCTGTAGTCGTTACCCTAACCTCATTCTCAGAAATTCTCATTTCCGGACTTCTCTTTTATGGTACTATACATATTGAAATTATTTCTGGTATTTGAATATATCTCAGTGTCTTACAGATCAAATTTGTATTTCTATTTACAGGAGTTGTGACCCGTTGACCAGATTTTATGAAATTCTGAGTTTTCCGGTCTTTTTCCCATTTTATTTCAGATAATGAAAACAATTATATGTGAATACATCATAGTGTTATTCAGATCAAGTTTTAGTTTGTTTTCGATTGACCCATTTATACAGGAGTTATCGCCCCAGGACTTAGAATTCTCAGTTTCAGGACTTTTCTTGGCTGTTGTTGTAGATATTAAGCTGATGTTTGGTACGTTGATACATTATAGTATGATACAGATTAAGTTGAAGTTGGGTTTTGATTTTCCTGTTCTTACAAAAGGTATGGCCTCGCAGCAGATTTCATGATATTTTCTTTTTCCCAGACCTTTTCTCATACACATATTGAACTTATATGGATGTGGGATTCATTTTTTTGTGTGTGTGTAAGTACAGATCAAGGCAGAGTTGCAGGACATGGTTTAATGCCGGTAGGGGACTTATATCTGTAAATTAATTGTAATGGTGTTTGTGATATGCCATGTTCTGTAATGTCCTTCAAGGAAAGATTGAATAAACATTACAGAAGTACCCATCAGTTACTCAGTCTCATAGTCGAGAAGGCAGGGCTAAATCATAAGATTTTCCACAGGAACGGTTGCGAACCTCGGAATGAGCAAAATTCCGAAGTGAGACCAGGTGCCCGGGGAAAGTCAGCGTCTCCTTATTGCATGCAACACCAGCTGGAAACCTGTCACATTCGGTGATTGCCTCGATGTAAAACTATACTTTATACATATATGCCAACATTAAGTCTGCATTTTGATTGGATATGTGTTTCAAACTTTTTGTAAAATCACTCAGAATCGACGGATAAAGCCCCCTAAGGACTCGAATTGCCCCATTTATTTTAATCATTTCAACCTATTACTAAGTTGGATCTATGAGAATTGATAAATCAACAGTTATCTCTTATTATCTAATCGTACTCATTTGTCTTCTGTTTTCTCTTTGCATGTACATTATGTTAGCTGCAAATTTCAAGGATAGCGCAAACCAATAAAACAATGACGAGCCAGCTGATCATTATTTTCGCCATATTCCACCCTACCATATCTATGTTTGTGAAGGAGTGTCCTGTAACTAGTTCAGGACGGATGTCTGCATCAACGAGGATGCTCTGTAATGATACTTTCTTATACCACTGTCTGCTGGACGATAAAGGAAACTTGACGGAAATTTGTCGACCGTTCAGATGGATGTCAAATGGTAATTATTACTTATTATGTATTCTATAATGAGAATATCGGCAGATATGAAAGTAAGATAACAGAGCCGTAAGGGTTAATAATGACAAAACTGTCGACCATATGTTGACATTGTTGAGAGGGTTAACATGGTTAACATCTAAGGTCGACGCTATTACCATGAAGTGTTCAGTGAATTTTATATTGAAGGTTGATTCGGAATAAATGTTACTCGTTTAAAATTTGAAGTAAAGTTAAGAAAAGTATACTTGATATGCACTGAACCCAAAAATACATTGCCATCCATAAATTAGTATACACTATTTCTACTCATTCTACTGTTATAAAATGAACAGTTTCAAATCCATTGCTGTATGATTCTAATAATGAACCTTGTAGAAATCATTTGTAACAAACTTGACCAAAATATTTGAAGTTTTTGAATTTTTAAACTTTTTTATATAAAAATGACAATTTTTGGAAAAAAAATGTGCAGATGAGAAAAGTTTCTTTTTACATTTTTGTTACCACAATTCATAATTTTGAATTATGTGAAGCCAATTATTATAATTCTTTTTTTTCAAGTTCAGGTTTGGAAAATTAGGATACACTTATAAAGAATTTAGAATGATCCCTTGTTTGTATAGTTATTTATGGATGGCAGTGTATATGATTTCCAAAAAACGAGCGTTTTCATAGACTCTCAGGTTTGATGAGATGTGAAGTAAGAATTCTTATTCAAAAAGTCCCTCAAAAATGCACAGCTATTGGGGCAGTCCGTGATATTGAATCTAGCTGAATAATTTAATCGGCTAAAATGTCTGCTGTTCTTGATGGTCTGCATAAAATTCCATGAAAAATGACTATGTACTCTCTGTAAAGTAAATGCTTCAATCTAAATTCCAAAAAATAAAAGAGGGCGCTACTGAAATGAATTTGGTGGCTCGGCTTGAAACATCATTGATGAGAATTTGATATTCGAAACACGTGTCTGATGCAGGGAAGATTGGTTTGAAATTTTATTCATCAAGATATAGAGTTGGAACACTTCCGTATTATTGGAAAATTGAGGAAAAAAAGTCGACCTTATATCTTGTTTAATTTATGAGTATAAAGTTTGATAATACGATTTCATAGAGATTTCTATTGTTGCACTTTTCATAAAATTATAAACAGCTGCTGCAGAGAAAACGAAATTCCAATAACCTTTTGATTGTCATCTTCTTAGCACATTCGGTTCAAAGAGACAATTTTTGAAACGGACGTTGACTATAAGCTTCACTCGAACAAATACATCTGTGTATCCGTATAGGTATAAGGGTTTTGTCATTATAATCCAGACAACCACGCCTCTCTTACATAGTGGATGACTGTTCAAAATCGGTGTTGGATGGCCAAAGGTACAAGCAAACTGTCAGATGCACAAAAAGAACAAGTTTATATTGAATAAGAATTCACTTTCTACAAGTTGTGGTTTTAGGGAAGTTGATCAAATCGAGCTTGTACGTGTACGTGTACGATATCTGCTCAACCGCATAACGTTAACATGTTTACAGTTAACGTGTAAATACACGAACAAGTTCTAGTACACTTACAAGTATGGCTTGTCAAACTCTCTGGTGTGACCGTAAAGAAAGGATGTGTAAATTGTTATTCACGATTTATGATTTGGTGTGTCTGCATTTATTGCTTTTGTGTTGTTACCTGTTGCTTTTGTTCGGTTGTATCGTCTTATGTCTCTTGCAATCTGCCGATGTGTTCTACAGTGGTCATCGCAAGGTGGTCTTCCTTGAGATATTTTCCTCTCAATGAAGAGAAGGTCGAAAAATGTTTAATCTAATGAAATGTTATACGTCATATGGTATTATATTTATAATATGAATATTATATTGATAAATTCTTTACATTATTTTTTTTACTCATTTTGATTCGAAACTTACATTGTATAAGTACATGCAAACTTTTAATTTCACAATTTAGGATGTCCAGAATCATTTCAATTTCAAGGTATATTGATTTTATTCTATACGTTTTCATTTCATACAGGCAATTGTCCAATTTTTGTTTCTGGAGCAAATCAAGGCCAAGGGGATTTTGCCAGGAGAAAATGCCAGAAAAACAATCTTGGAGTTGTGAAATGTCCAACCAATACACAATATAAAAGTAATGAAGTTTTCAGATGTAAGTACAACCATCTAAGATCATTTAAGTCGTCCAATTATCGATTGCTTAACCCAAATAAATGTGCACAAGTCAAAGTCATTAAGTCCTTATTAATGAAAATGAATTTGTCAGGGCTCTTGATGTATCCAATCACTCCAGCTGTAGTATGTTGATCTGGATCCAAAGCTGTGAGAGCAACTTCACTAGAAGACATAAGGCACATGTGACGGTAAACTACAATGTGATTATGCTTACTCATGGAGAGTAATAAATTTGCTTTTCAGCTCTACTGGTGTAAAGCATTCGATATTATTCCATCTCCTGTGTCTAGCGTTCGTACGTCCATCTCTTCGTCCGTTAGTCCATCCATAAGAAAATTATTTTAACGGCTATAACGCAGTTTGTTTTAACGCCTTAACTCCCGCTACATGTAAGCAATAAATTACAGAGAGTGAATTATCTTTTCGTTAAAAATAATCTATGGTAAAGTTTTTGATCTTTAATTGTGCTTGGACCCTTGATCAGGGGGTCTTAGAAAAATGATGTCATTTCCTCCTATACATGCCTGTATTTGGCGCAATTCCTACGATACTATAAAATATAGAAATCATAATTCTGCTTGGATTATGAATTTGTCTGTGACCGAGTAATGCGCTTCAATTCGTGCTATAAACCTTGCTACATGTACAATTGTCAGAGATTATAGACCTTGTTACTATCTGTTGTGTAATATAGTCTATATTATCCTGTGTGCAGAATTTTTAACTTCGAGTTATTGAAATTAAATTCTTTCTGCATTATGACAAATTATGGCTTAGTTTTTGAACTGAATATTTTGTTTTAACGTATCCTTAATCCCCAGGATCTTTAGTAAGATAACTTCTTCAAGAAAATTTTAAACCAATTTTCATATAGTAGATCACAAATCTACGTCATGACCTATATTTTCCGCGTGTGAGCACATGTTAGGACGATTTGAGTATCAATGTTAAGAAGTTTTATTTCTCTATTATAAGTGCTAGGAAGTCTACACTTGCACAGATGATAAGTTTTTATGAGTAGATCACAATCTACGTTCAAATTTAGGTCGACGTCATGACCTATATTTTCCACTTGATTGCACATGTTAGGAAGATTTGGGTATCAATTTTAATAACTTTTAGTTCTTTATTCCTAGTGCTAGAAAGTCCGAACTTGCATTGGAGTTGCGTTTTTGTGAGTAGATCACAAATCAACTTTACAGTTAGGCCATGACCTATATTTTCTGCTTGAGTGCACATGTTAGGAAAATTTGGGTATCAATGTTACGAAGTTTATTTCATTATTCTAAGTGCCTGGAAGGCCAAATTGCATAGGTGATGTGTCTTAATGAGTAACTTACAAATCTACGTTCAAAGGACCAGAGCCACTAACGGCAAAATCGGCCTAATTTGCCACAACGTTCATCTTTTATATTTTGATAATACCATAATTCAGCAATTCAGAACTGGCCAACTTTGTGATGTACGGCCTTGTTGAAGCAAGATATTTTAATGTGAATTTAGGGTATGGTATATTGTTTGCGACGTCATTTGACGTCATTTTCACATATGACGTCGCAAAATGTCAAGACAAGTACCATGAATTACTAAGTATTAGAAATGATAAGAGATATTTCTACATTGAGAAAATGTGTGAAATATTAATTTAAAGAAAACATATTTTAAAAATTTCTATAAATACAATATGTGTACAATTTATTATGTACAATCCGTGTTTGTTTTGCCTTTACTCGAAATCACAGGCTGAAAATGTTCGTCCTGGAACTACAGTATGCATGTCTTCAATGTAATACTTTTACTTTTTGTATTCGTTTAAATCGCGTAAGATGTAAACTTATAAACTAGTTGGCTCAAATTACACGTATCAGTTTTTAATCCAATTTCGCGGTAAGTTGCTGGACTAGTCGGAGTCGGCTAAATTGAAAACCCCTTCCGTACACTTCGGTGCATCTGAGTCAATGACTCAATATAAATAAGTACAGCTAAAAATCGATTTGAAAAATGAGAAAAAATAATGTCTTAATTCATTGCATGATTTTCCTTCTAAAATCAATGTCTAATACCCATTTGTAGAGGTTGTGGCGGATACAAGAATCAGGGGGCGGGATATTTCTAACATAAAGCGAAGGGTCCAATTCGGGTCAATGGTAGCGGACTTTGAACATAGAGAAAAACGATGGTTGCATTTTGGAAAATATTTCGTATTTTAAATTATTTTCATGCTCCCGTTCTTATCATGACATATATAATTATTGAATTATTGATTAGAGAAATACGTGTGACTCTGCTCACATGTATGTGCTAGTACTAGTATAAGTGATGGGCAATCGGAAGTTAAATCATAATCGATAAGCGGAAATAATCGGATGGGCATAACCCAATATTATTATAATCGGAAAATTCAAAACATTTCTTTTTTCATTTTGCAACCAACAATGAATTGAAATAAACACCAAATCATTATTTCTTTAAATAAATTTGTTTTATTGAGTAAAGCACTTTCGATCACAACTACTATGAATACCCTATCAATTCGTTCAAACTTCTTTTTTTCTTTGAATATCATGCAACAGAAAATGTCATACACTAGTATGTACTTTGAAGTACAAGGAAAGTAATAATAGTATAAAAGGGAAATACACGAATTTATCGAAACCAAGATACTAAATCAGACAATCCGGAAATCAGCGATGTCGGCGACAATCGCGTTTGATTTTCAACATCGATTAGTAATGTTCATCGCTGGCCATTCAACGACCGACAGTCGATCGTAAGCGATAATCGTTCCATAACTAAATTAAAATCCGTTGCCATGACTCCCATTCTGATACATTTTTAGTGTCATTTTGTGTGAAGAGAGAACATTTTTCAAAGAAGTGTAGACCTACTTACTCCGATTAATCGATTCTCAGAGATAGAATCGATAGTCGGCGAGTTGGATATTTTAGAGACGACAGCGACGATGGTTGCGACTATCGTTACAATAATACAGCGTGTATTAATGTGAACAAGATAGAGATCAAGGTATGGAATACGAATACATGTACACGTAATGATTCGCGCTTAGAGGAATGAAAATTTAGGTACGTTACACGAATAAGAAAACCACTGATCCAAATCTGCCAGAACAGTATCATGAATGTGACAAAAGGATGTCATAGATGCACAACATTATTAATTTCTGGATCGATTGACTGTAGCAAAGGTGATTAATGTTCGAATGTTATGAATTGCACAGTTCGCTTACTTTTTAAGAATAATTTTTTTTTCACATTTTTGTAATACCGGATGATTGGCGAATCTAAAGGGAGGGATGAGGCGGGGGCGAGAAGGGGAGCATGTTCTAGACTCTCCCCTTTTTGCGGCCAACATTTTTTAATGACGTGATTTTTGTTTTCAGAACTTGATGATAAAGCTTTTATAACAGTACGGTGTCCTTGAAAATTATTTAATTTTACAAAATTTTTAAATGCAAAATTTTTCTTTTCATATGAAAGTTTACGTTCTCATTAGTATAAATTCAAATTTTCAGGCGAATCTAACGCATACATTCGCTGAAATAGCCGTTTGAAAACGTCATTTTTAATTTGGGGTGCGCAGCTCCAATTCATTTCGCTGGCGCCACCTACAATGTATTGTGTTTTTATAATAGAGGTATATGGAGATTTAATTTTACAAAATTCGACAATATTATGGTCGTTACTGCATATTTTCAAATAAAACTTTTTATGTCTCTTTTTTTCTAAACCCAGACCCGTCGGAATAAATTTTACGTTTTCAATAAAATTTATTTTCAGGGAAATAATATCTTTGAATAGATTATTATACCACGGTCTCCTATCCCCTGTTATCCATTATATTGGGTACTGGACTTTATATTACATCAAAATAAACGGACAGAGAATTGATCCAACATAGTCTGAACCTCAATCAAAATTCGCTGGTTTGATATCGTTCGTCAATCATCTATTTCAAATTAATCATTTGATTTCAAGTTTTCCATCTTTTTTTTTTTTTTTTGTCTTCAAAAATCACCACCTCCTCTTTAAAAGAATTAGATCATAAATATTTCTTCTTGGGCGTCGATCTATTTTGCGTCTTTATGCTGCATTCATATTACGTCTTTCTTTTATGTTTCGAGTTCTCATTATTTCAATCACGTTTTCTACCCCTTAATTGTCTTCCAATTTCTCTATCGTTTGGGATAATTGTAGAAAGCCGATGCATTTTCTTGTTTACATATTTTATTCCCGTATTAGGAACATTTTAGGAAATTACAATACATATACACAATGTATATAACAAACAAATAAACCGAAACCCCCAAAATCCCATATACATTATATATGCCTTCTTTAAAAGATTTTAAAACTATTCTCTTATTTTTCCTCGTAGCATCACGTGTATACATGTCGATATATACAGGGAAGACATAGAGTGGTTCAAAAGATTTAAGTATAACGAAAATATGTATCGTAACTACTCAAGTGCACAACTTGACATTTCAGGACATTCATAAACGTCAATTTTGATGACGTCATTGGTATAAATGACGTCACAAATATTAGCTACTATGGAGCAGTTTTCTGAAGAATTGGAATAGTTTGAAATAGGTGTAAAAGTAATCAACGGCAAAATTTATAAAATTTTAAATAATTTTAAAAGCTTTCAGATTATCTACTACCTATCTTGAAATACAACTTCTCATTTTCATCGTCTCGGAAGTATTTTTCGTGACGTTCTAACCATCTTTGATGAACAATTTGTCAAGAAATGTGCCAACAGAGAACTCATAAAAGTTTAATTTTCGACTACGACCGGACCTTCTACCAAAAACATTTTCATCGAAATAATCACAGGTATAATCAAAGAATATTTAAATATAATTATTTTTTTGGTAGAATGTCCGGTCCTATGCGAAATTATCGATCAAATTTCATAATATCTCACAAAAATACCGGAAATGCCAATCCTGGCTTGGTTTTGGGCTCTATATCTTCTTAAGACATGTCCGGAATCTCACAACTTCGCACGTTTTCGAAAGACAAAATGTTCTACTTTCCTTTTTTTGATAATTTAGAGACATTGTCTGTGTTTGAAAATATACGAAAACTTTAGGCCGATATCGCCGTTCGTGGCTTTGGTCCAATTTAGATCATGATCTATACTTTCCGCTTGAGTACATATATTAGGGAGATTTGGGTATCAAAAGAGTACATCCATTCCTACAGAATTTGAGTCAATAAATGAAATACTCTACTTCCCTTTTCTCTTCTGTTTTTGTGTGGTAGAATTTTTGTTGGTTCTCAGTAGAACAATTTTTTCAAATTCAAAGTTGTGTAACCTTTGTCTACATTCTATTTGCTGCCATGAGAAAATGCTGCCATGAGGTTAGCTTTGTAATCTTTGAATACACTATGTTTATTCTAGAAGTTACAAAATTTTAACTATATTCACACATCATATTTCTAAGTGTTCTGGTGTTTTTTCAGTTTCATCATGTCTTGTCAAAAGCACAATAACCACAGCAACGACCAATTTGTAAGTAAAAGTATATTTTTTCTGTCAAATACCGAATTTTCCAAATTTTCTGCCAGGTCCTTCTGATGCCTAAAATTTCAAACATGGTTTCCATGGCAACGAAAACTTAATTTGTAAAAAGAAAGTTTATTTTTGTCTCAGTACATCATATACACCTTCCACACCAAAAATCTCCAAAATTGGAGACATGCTGTTTCCACGTGCTATTGAAATTATTTTGGTCCTTACTGAGAACTGCTATTAAGTCTAAAAATAGTACATCATACATGTATAAGTGAATGACAGTTAAATACAAAATCTAACACAGGTGTGCCAGCTGTATAAGATTTTATGCAGTTTTCAACCAAATTATAAGTGAAAGATCTTTCTCATAAAAAAAAATTGTGGACACTTTCACCTATTTAGTCTTGCAGTCTGATCATAACTCTTTATTTTAAGAACAAAAAAGTATAACTAATGTTTATCAATCGAAAATAAGTACACCTAATGTACACAATCCTCTTTTTTCGTACATGCGTGTATGATTACCTCTTATGACCCCCATTGTCAGAATCGTATCGAATTTGATATAAAGAATGATTTCACATAAAATATGTATTATTTTCTTCAATTTCTTCGTTTATCCTCAAAGATTGCACTGATATCAAAGTCAATTTTATAGTGCTTGTCATTGTCAACATTTCATTATAAACACTTGCTAGCTCTGACGTCAATTTTCGTGACCTAAGGTGTGTTACAAATTTGATTGGCTTATACAGCCTTGTATCCTACAGTATCCAAAATGATAATTAAAATTCTAAAAAATACGGGAAACGGAACAAAGATAGGAATGTGATTTCCAACAGTTTTAAAAGCAGACGACCGTTTTCTTTCCAAAACAGAAAAAAAAACGGACGAACTTACGGAGAAAATAATACAGCACAATTGAAACTCAAAGGACAACATTTTTGCATTTATTTTAGTTAATGAATTTTCATTAGATATTCATTAAAATAATATTCTGGCATATTTTTGCCATCCACTTGTCAGATAATTATGTCGATTTAGAACTGATTGTGTCGACTTGTCTGATCTTTAAGTCGGCTTATACGAAAAATAAGTCGACTTAAATAATTATTACTATATAAACGTATAATGATCACCACTTGCCTACATATAACCGACATAAAGGAAGTGATGACGTATTAAAGTAGAAATGTCGCTGTAAACTTTTCTTCAACTAGGTCTTTTGGACGAAATGCCATTTTAAAAGCATGAAGTTTATTTCATTTAAGTCAAGAAAATTTAACACAATTTGTCTAATGTCAACTTAAATCGTTGTCTTAAAAGTCGTTATGGCATGAACATCTAGATTTATCAACATTACTTAAGATTTCATGGCTGTCGTCATCACCAAACAAGACATGCTATCTGATCTCTGCATCAAAATGTACATCGAGACAATGACCGAGTTTGATAGGTTTCCATGGAGCTGTTGTGACGGGTGTTGCATGCAATCAGGAGACGCTGCCCTCTCCCCGGGCACTTGGTCTCACTTCGCGATGTTGTTCATTCCGGGGTTCGCAACCGTTTCAATGGGAATTCTCGGGATTTTGCTTTGCCTTCTCGACTTTGAGATTGAATAACGGTTAGGTACTTCTTTGATATTTATTTTCATTAAGTTGATTTTTGGGAGTAAACTTACTTCCGTCGAGAGGATTATATCGAATTTATTATAGAAAACGAACAAGTCGAATTTTTGAAAGCCAAATTAATTTTATGCGATTTCTCGAATCGCCAATGTTGCAGAGGGCAACATGATGCGATGAAGTAGCGCTTATTGATATCTTTTTGAACGACTTGTCATGCTTGAAATCAACTCTTCAAATTTCAAAAGATGTAGTAATATAAATTGTAATTATCCTTGTCAAGGTTCATATAACATGAGGCCCAAGTGGAACTATATTGCTCATCTCTTTTAAATTATTCATGACCTTTCTGCATTTTCATTTCCATGAGCAAAGTGGGAGACAATGAATAAAATGTACTTTTATTATTATCTCGGAATGCTAAAAACTTTTAAGTCATTTCAGATTACTATACTATGATCTCAGAGATCTAAGTTGAGATGTTATATGGTTCTAAAATATTATCCTAGATAACATAAATGAGGACTAAATTAAAGCTCACATAACTGTGATCTGCCGTAACTTAATTGAAGATTACTTTCCTGAGTAGCAACATACCTTCATCGCCTGCTTATGGCTCAGTTGATACGCTATGCCAGAGCAAGTACCAAATATACGAATTTTGTTCTGAGAGCTAGGCGTCTGTCAGATAAGTTTCTTGGTTAGGGGTATGTTTGTGATCGACTAACATCGTCACTGAGGAAGTTCTACGGTCGATATGGGGAACTCGTCATTCACTATGATGTCGAACCCTCCAGAATAGTCATAGACCATTTGAACCATCCAACCAAAGACTGTACCCTATGTCTTCCGAAATGAAAGTAACCGGATTGATACAGTTCTACCGAATAGATGCAGCGGGTGTTGCATGCAAGCAGAAGATGCTTACTCTTCCTGGGTACCTGGTCTCACTCCCATATCGGGAGTTCGCTTCTTTTCATATGGTGAAGGTTTTTGTTTGTTTGCTTGGTTCCTGTTTTATCCTGATTTTGTATGCCTTCGGTTTCTGATTTTCTGAATTATCAATTTTGTGCTGTATACAGGGATATGGTCATTATCCATATTTGTCATTCAACATAGTATTACCTATATTCATATTGTCATACGCATTCATTAATGACAGCTGGAGGTATATATGGCATATACTGATTCAGAAATCTTATATAGGTTCGGAGGGGCGGTGGTTCAAAACAATTTTTCTTAGAACATATTCAACATATATAATCATTTTAAACTTCCTCTGTTCTAAATCTGCCGGTGATCGACATCCATGAGCATGTTTAGAAATGGTTTATTGTTAATTATTGTAAATCATTTCTCAATAAATAAAACAAACTATGTTTAAGATATCTATTATGTTGTTCTTGAAACGATAACTACATGGGTATACACGAGTGCGTGCCTCAATTTGTCGTGTAAAACTTCTAACGTCATTTACTGAGACCCACGAAGAATATAGTCGTGCCCGAAAATTTATTAGGTCAATTGACAAAAATGTCGATTTCCTCTAAAACAATATTTTTTTCTGTGATTACAGCATGGAAATTTCAATTTTCAAAGAGCTAATGCTATATACTATTTTCACATATGTTCTTATCATGCTTATAGCACTTTAAGTTTGTTTGCTTTCGGCCTCTTAAAGTTCATTCTGAAATGAGATATATCTATAGGACTCTCACCACTATCACCGAATATTTAAAATCGGGACCACTACAAATTCGCTTTCACTTCCTTCACTGTTGTTCTTTGGAATGGCCTTCTTACTTCAAAAGTGACTTAATACCAATGAGCCTGACTTCTTTAGAGATGCTGTCTCCGAGGTCTCCAATCTAGGCCCCTAAAGCACCGTCTGTTTTTACCTTTTAATTACTGTTCATTATATAGTTTTGATATTACATTTCCGTTTTATGCTTGGTTGTCTAGACGAGTACTCTGCTTATAACACTCATACGAGGACCTAGCAGTGTACATAGTTAGAATTATGAAAACTTCAGAATATTATATCCAGTTAAGCACTCTACTAACAACATTGTCTTACAACAGTGGAAAAAATTAAGTAAA
The DNA here is from genome assembly GCA_033119305.1 of Pinctada imbricata. Lineage (NCBI taxonomy): Eukaryota > Metazoa > Mollusca > Bivalvia > Pterioida > Pteriidae > Pinctada > Pinctada imbricata. The sequence goes on along the minus strand of VSWD01000003.1, from coordinate 26,199,512 downwards.
CTACAAAACAAAGAATATTGTCTTTCACTGACAACAGCGAAATAAAACCATAGGATGCATCATGATAAGCACAAGAAAGATACAACAACGCTCACATGGCCCAGCGAAAAATTATAACATGAGACATGCATGCTTATGCATATATAGAATGAAATTTCTTTAAACATGGTAGACAAATACACTCGACGTTAGCCATTCCGAATGAGGTTAAGAAGATCCTGGCGACAATCTCAATACCACTCACATAACAATAGAGCACCAAACTGAGCATCGGCGGGCCCCTTGCAAACTAGAGGTGGCATCAGGTGCCCGGGAGGAGTAAGCATCCCCTTTTTGACTAGCCGAACCCGCATTCGATGTTCATTCACGAAAATGAAAACAATATCTATAAAACATGCACCGTTCGAGGTTATGTCCATATAGGAAGTGCTATGGCGACCACGTCAGGGAAAACATTTAAAAGTGATGTCCAAATTAATTTGAAATAATCAGTCAACAAAATTTCTTTGGTCGAGTAATTTGAAAATGAGTAGCCTTGCAGGCAGAACGAAGTTATTTTAGCTAAAGTTTGCTCTGTAGTGAGGTTCAATTTTGGACAATAGTCAGGCATTGATGGAACATTACTTCTATGAATTGTATGTTTGAAGTTGAAATCAAAATGTGTGACAAGAAAGATGATTTTGTCTTTAACCATGTAAATTATTCTTTGTTTGATGGCGATTCTCTTTACTTCCACTTACTGATTATTCTATAACTGCATGTCTGGTCCATGCTGAAAATTTATCAGGTTTTAAATGGTGCTATTGAATTTAAAGACGTTTAACATTCCACTCCGTTTCGGACTGTCATTGTAAAAGGAAAATATACTGAAAAAAGCTTTTAACTCAAATATTTCCTCATCTGAAAACATTAAAATTCAGTTAGGCTTATAGCATGTGAAAATTCTACCAAACAAAATACACAACCTCTAAATTAGTTTTACGCCGGCAGGCTATTTTGAGGATATCTCTTTTTCCATTTTCAACCGATAGGCCATAATCCGATCCCATTTGGTTTATCTAGATCTTAACCTTAATTTGAGCTGCTTCTATACTCATCAAAAAAAGTAACGCATAGTATTTGTTCATTTCATTCTTACTGCACATATAAGATAATCACATTTATCATTTTAATAGACAAAATCAAACCAAATGTACAAAATGGAATTTTCAGACCCTAAGCATTCAACGAGAACCTCTTTAGTGTTTTAAAATGTTAGTTAAAATTACTCAAAAACAATATGCCCTCGATGTTCTTTTATAGGCCAAATTGTGTATTTTTCGGAGATCCGTATGCGCTTGTTTGCCATATCATTTGAAAATGTTTTGATTCGATGGACAAACGGATACACCATACTAAACAGCGACAATCTCATAACATTTGGCGGCATTACTACGCATAATGAAGTTTTATTCTAGGACGTCATCCAGAGTTCGTCGCATTCCTTGAATTTGCGAATCAGTTTTACCGAGAGAAATTTGTTTCATAAGGAGAAAAATCTTCTAAATTTGACCTATTGATCCTTGAACTTTACTGAGTATTAGTCACAAATGGGAGTCATTCGATCACGTCGCAATGTTCAAACGCATGGCATCGGGCATTGTAAGCATGTATTGCATGAAAGCGGAAGTGACCCGAAGAAGTTAAAGTCAAAAAATTTTTATGGGTATCAATGAACTTTGACTTGGGCAAAATTCAAATTCCTCATAAACATGTAAAATGCATAAAAAAGTCGAAAACTCAAACTTTCATGTTTTTACCCAAAAAGAGATTTTATGATAATCAAAAAATCGTAATTAAGCCCTAAATTGCTTATCCTATCACTATACCAGCATCAAAGCAAACAAATAAGGTCACATAATCAATAGCTTGTTCATATTGAATAATAATAATACATTGTAATATTGTTATATGCGTTTCTTCTTTTGAAGAGTATATATTACTTTACATGACACTGTCTACTGTAAATTCTATTTTCATGCACACGCACAGGCCATGGATGTATTTTCATGTAATATCCTATATGATTAAATAGGTTTTGGATTTTTCTTTCACTTTCTTTCTTATCTTTTTACTGATCTTTAAGCTTCCTTTGACCGCGGCTGTATGATAACATGAGCGTTTTACATGTTCCACCAGCCTGCTTTTCTTTCTCCTCTTTTTTATGTTTTTCGAAGTTTGCCGTCTTGTTGAGATCTCCTCCTTAAACATAATGTCGAAGGATTCCAACTCTATACCTTCTTGAAGAAAATTTCAAATCAATTTCCATGCACCTGACACGTGTTTCGAATATTTAATTCTCATCAGTGATGCGTCTAGCGGAGCCACCAAAATCATTTCAGTAGCGCCTTGTGTAATTTTTTGAATTTAGATTTGTGCATTTACATTACAGAGGGTGCGCGGCTCCAAATTTCCTGTATACATGTTATACTTCCCGAGAAATCAAATGTCAATCAGATAAGTAATGTCGAAGGCTTCCAACTCTATACCTTCTCGAAGAAAATTCCAAACCAATTTCCATGCACCAGACACGTGTTTCGAAAACTAAATTCTAATCAGTGATGCTTCTAGTGGAGCCATCTAAAAATCATTGCAGTAGCGCATGAAAGCAATGACAAACTTTGATAGTTCAGAAAAATACGACGTTCGGGAATCTGCACGTGCTGTGACGTCATTTATGACGTCGTTAATCCATGACGGTATGCCGAATTCCGTGTTTTTAACATATTTTAGAGTCTTTATCCTGAAACTTTACCCATAGTAAACGTTGTCACAGAAATTGAATTGGTATTAAATTGAAGATCATACTCAAATCTTGCTATATAGAGAATTTCGTTTCTGTGACGCACTGTGCTGTGCATCTATTTTTAATATTCTGTGTTGTACTTCTACCAACCTGAGAGAGATTTAGCGTGTACAGCTCTGTTTAGAAATCAAAAAATCGAGAATTTTTTTTCAGTGTCTACAGATTTTGAGAATAATTTTTATACAGTTTGATTATTCTTGATTTCTCGTAACTCTTAACATGATAAGTGCTACTATAACATATTTATCAGGACCAGAAATTAAGTTTGATAGGGCGATTTTATAAGACATTTTTTTAGGCTCAGTACATCGTGTACGTTTAATTAAACGAGTTTCGGGGTATAAATATACGATGTACGATGTACATATCATTACAGAATATATATTAACACCAAAACTATCAAATGGTCTACATCTTATCAAAAGTTTCAAAAGATAAAGATGACAAAATCTTGATTTTCCGATTTCTGAAGTGTGCTGCGAGGACAGTAGCAACAAAAAAGATGGACAATATAGGTATACGTAAATTACAAAAAAAAAGTTGAATGAAGAATGTATTTAAGCATTCATACATGTGCATTCTGCAAGTGTAATGGGAGATTAATATATATTGAATAAAATGAAGAAATATTCGCTCATTATCCAGCATTATTATTTTCAAACGCTAAACAGAAATAGTAATAACTCTGACTATAGTTCATACCTTGTCAAATTCAAAACGACAAACAGAAAAACGAAATTTTTATTCAGAAAATGAGAGAGAGAGATAGTATCGGAAAATGTTATTATTGGTATGACTTATAAACTCCAATTTAGATTATGCAAATATGATGTACGATACTTAGCTTATTACTTAGCTTGTGTTCATGTTTGATAAAAAATGTACCCGGTACCTGAGTTCGTAATGTATCAAGAGGAAGGAAATAAAACGGTCTGTTTTGTATTTTCATGAATCCAACATTGACCTGAAAGCACTGGTCTAAAGAAAGATCATGGGCCGGGTCAGCACTAGTGTTGAAGACATTTAGGAATCGATAATCAGATTTTTTCGTAGAAAATTAGAAAGAGTAAAATGGATTAAATTCAGAAAAAAAATATTTCAAGAAAAATGCAGCATGACATTTACCGAAAAGGTTGCATTTTTTCTGCAAGGAGTAAATCTGAACATAATAGAGCGACGTGGGTCATACTCGAACATGACCTTTTTTGTAAAGGCTATATAAAGGAAGTAAATCGATTCGTTGTAAGGGTTTCTTTAAAATGTTCAGAACCATGTTTAGGGTTGCGGACGGACGGACGGACACACGGGTAGACCGATTTAATCCAAAAATCTATTACCGGCATGAATAACCTATTAGGAAGCTCGACTATGAAGTTTGATGGACGGACATGTTCATCGCTCAATAGCCCCGAAATTTTGACAGGATGTTAACATAATGAGACGAACTTTTTAAAAATTTGCTTATGTTCATGTATCATGATCCAATCGTAGCCTAGGTATAACACACAATTCTTTGTTTTTGTGTTTTTATCTATTTCATTTTTTTCAATCAATTTGTAATATGCAGCTTCTGGCATGAAAATATATCTTTTTTTCAAATTTACGCACAGATCTACATTTATTTAGTATATGCTAAATGCTGATACTTAATTTGAAGACGTTAAACATTAATAAAAGATGAAATATCACCGCATCGGATGTGCACTTTTCAACTATACTTCGCAAACGATTACATAAATGGACGATGCGATAATCTGAATGTTATGATTTGTTAATTTTCAAATCTAGTGAAAATACGCAATAACTGGAAATGAAACACAATCTAAGTTCTGTAGAATGTAAAAGATACATTAACCAGGCGCTGAAATGGTTTATTATGAGCTAAAGACAACGGGCACCGTTGAAATTAAGAAACTGTCCAGGAAGAAAGTGGTTTTTTTTAGGTGTCAATACGTTATCTGTTTAGAGATTTTAAAATGAACCATTTCATTCGTGCACATCCACAGGGGCCGTAGCCAGAATTTTTTTTCTTATTCTGTATATATCAAAATTCCATCCCCCTTCCCTCCTTCCATTTTATCAGCTACGTACAGCTGTTTCATGGGAATCAGAAAAAAATATGGTTACGACCCTGCGTACGCGTTGTGAAATAGCTTCCGTATGTCGTCTTTCCCACACATTGTTTATGTGTCTGGGATGTTTTAAGATTAGAAACGACATGAATGATTTTTGGTACATTGATGCTACATGTATGATGCAACAGTTACATTTACACCGGTAAAAAGATTCATCGAAGTAAGTTTAAGAAGACTGAAAGATACAAGAAAAGGAGCAGGTTCGGGAACATGGAAAATCGGCCCTAATTTTAGAATGTTTTAGATTTCGATTGTATTTCGTATCAAGGAAGCTAAATGTGTGGTTGTTTGAAATACCAAATAAATTTTTTAATTTACGTGCAATACACCGAAAGATATGGCTTCAAAATCGGCTTAAAGTCATAAAATACTGAAAAATCGTAAGAAATTGGCATAATTCTGACCAAACTTTATGAAAATAAGTAGGGCGCCATACATAATTTTTATGTAAAAAGTTAGATTTGCAATCTATCTTTCGATCAACGTAAAATTTATGTTGGGTGAGGGTTGGCGCCTATACTAATTTTAAAGATTTATGCAAAAAATGTGGCGATTTTCCTTCATTTTCCGTCCCGCAGAGCAAATGACGTCAAAATGTGACGTCATAACTAACGCACGTGACGTATTGACAATGAAAAATATTTACTTTCTATATCTGTAGGTATTTGAGATAAATATAAGAGATACTGAATCATAATTTTCATAAAATTATTTTTCACAAAAATTTAGGGCCGATTTTGGCAGTTATTGAACCTACCCCTTTATTTCGCATGTCACTTAAATCGTACCGGTCGATACGCACAACAATAACACCCCCGACCTTCCTTGATCCCGCATAACACATGCACTATCTACATGCAAGGTATGTTTGAACACAATTCGATGGTTATTTAAGAAATAAAATATACTTTTATGGATACCTTGAAAGCACAAGCGTATATAAAAAAATATGAATAATAAGATAGAAGAAGAAAAATAACAAGACCAAAATCGAATGGGATAAACCAATTAGAAAACTGTTCATGGTTTTGCATGTATACTACTAAAACAATCTTATGCGACTTTTTTTAAAAGGTAGGATCTTTTGACCTAATAACTGTTATATAACGAAATTTACTTCTGCAGAAAAATCCAATATGTGAAAAATACGCTCCCGACTGCGTGTTCACGGGCAGTTTTCAGGACATGGATCTCGAGTTTCCGATGAAAATACGCCAGGCATCTCCTCTACCTTGAGGCTATACCAGCTCATATCTTTTCAAATCGTCTAATTTAATCATTTTTGAATTTATTGTTTCCGTTGCAACTAGTATTCATAGATTTCTTATGGCAACACAACGTCGTGACGGCGTCATTTACGTCGTCAATACGCTATACCATGCCTCAAACGATTCCACATATTTTCGTCAATTTTTAAGATATTTGAAAAAAGAAAACAGTTTTAGAAATTGCAGACATCAGTTATTTAACATACAAAATTTCATTCAAAAGTACGACAGGGCCGAATTCCATCGTTACCGAACCTACGCCTTTACTGTAGGGTAGATTCAGTAGCATATCGAAATAAAATCTATGTTCAAAATAGCATTGGAGGGATGGTGCTAAGGTTCCATCACAAGGTCTCTAATACATATATCTTCAACATATCAAATTGACGTTTTGCAAGTGCAATTCAGTGTCTTCTTACTAAGAAAAGATTATTATAACTTGTGTATTGTATTCCAGTGTTTACTTTAACATTTGAAGACGGAAAGATTTCTTTCTTATAGGGAAAATAGAACCACCAATCCCTCAAATGGGATTGAGAAAAGGAATATCTCTACAGAAAATACGGATACAGAGTGAGTTATATCTATTCTTATTGAAATTTTCACTTATATTGTCATCAGATTTGTTTGATGGAGAGAAAGGGAAAATGAATTCAAGTGACAAATTGCAAATTAAAGGATTATATTTGACATATTACAGGGAAGATTAACTTATGTATATTATCTTGTAGAAACAATCATGGTTTAAGATATACACCGGTCGTGTCCACATCTGCTGCTCTTCTTGTATCTTTAATGACATTTTGGACTCTTTACCTATATTACAAAATGAAGTATATAAAACAAAAAGGTATGTACATTTTTATTTTGACTGAAAGTTTTTTATTAGCTCATTTGAGTGAAGCTCAAGTAAGGTATTGTCATATAGCGCCGTCCGTCCTTTGTAAGCTTTACAAATTTTTTTACATCTACTTGGAGGTTTTTGATTGTTTGCTTTGGTTCCTGTTTTATCCTGATTTTGTATGCCTTCGATTTCTGATTTTCTGAATTATCGATTTCGTGCTTTATACAGGGATATCATTATCATTATCAAAAAAAGGCAAATTTGTCATTGCAAGAGATACCAAGAAATTGATGAAACTTCATAGACAGCAAATTCTTTTGAAAGGTCCTCTACGTAGTTTGTATTTTCGTGCGAATAAGTCAACAAATATGACGGCCAAGGGCACAGATTGGCTGAAGCAGTTTCCACATGTCTGTAACCTCTGCATAGATTTTCATGAAACATTACACGAAGCAAGTACACAAGGTCAATATTCAAGTTAGTGTTTAAGAAGCCAATTTGTCAGCAGATATGACCACCAAAGGCTCTGATTGGCTGATACATTTTGAATATCTTATCTGCAACATCTGCCTGTGCAAGGAGGCAAGGTTCTCCACCAAGTTTGTATATTTCAGGCCGACCGGTCAACAAATATGGCCACCTGGGTTCTACATGGCTAACATTCCAAAAGGAAACATCATTTAGAAACACCCATGTAATACTGCCAAGGAGACAACCAAAGCAGAGAAAAGCTTTTTATTGACTAAAAACGTAACAATAAAGTGCAAAATATGTTTTAATAAAGTGACTATCTATATCATCAATGCTCAATTTCAGTAATTAAAACAGAGCGCCGCGCGTATTTAGTCATTAAAAGGTCAGGTAACCTGAACACAGTGAACAGTAACTAAAATGACACAAAAAGAATCAATATGCTCCACTTTCGACGCTTTCATCCAATAATATCGTATTTTTTCTTGCGATTAATAAATTCTATCCACAGATATGATAAGGGACAAAGAAATCCACCCCAGTGTCAAGGACTTTCAGATACCACGACGAGCCTTTTTCTCTCACTATCTAAAAGAGCTCAAACTTAGGTTTATATGTATTGTTTTTCATATTATGACCGGCTAACGCTGCAATCATGTATGACGCCACAATGCATTACAGTTAAAAGCACTTCCGGAATGGGCTTATATCACCCTGCAGTGTGAGACAACATTTACCTGACACCTTATTTTGCGGACAAATCAGTCTCAAGTGTGAGATAGTCACGTCTCTCTGTTTTGGGGGTTTTTTTACGAATAGGTAAATAGGTTTCCCTTACTTAACCTGATGCTTAACAAAAAGAAATAAACAAGTAAAGTCCTACTTTGAAGATGATGAGGACTGTCTTAAATATGAATTATAATTGGTGTTCTTCTGCGAACTACTACAAGAATATTTTTCTTTTAAAAGCTGAAGCCGTTATCGATGAAGAAAGAGAAAGGTTAACAAGAAATACTGAACGTAAGTACAATCGTATTCATTATCGTTAACAACATTTTTCTCTCACTATCTAAAAGAGCTCAAACTTAGGTTTATATGTATTGTTTTTCATATTATGACCGGCTAACGCTGCAATCATGTATGACGTCACAATGCATTACAGTTAAAGCACTTCCGGAATGGGCTTATATCACCCTGCAGTGTGAGACAACATTTACCTGACACCTTATTTCGCGGACAAATCAGTCTCAAGTGTGAGATAGTCACGTCTCTCTGTTTTGGGTTTTTTAGCTCACCTGAGCAAAGCTCAAGTGAGCTATTGTCATAGCGCACCGTCCGGCGTCCGTCGTCCGTCGTCTGTCGTCTGTCGTCTGTCCGTCGTCCGTCGTCCGTCGTAAACTTTTCAACATTTTTTACTTCTTCTCTAGAACCACTGAACAGATTTTCATGAAACTTGGTAGGAATGAAGTACTCATGTTCCCCTACAAGTGTTGTTGTTTTTCGTCCGGATCCATCAACAGGTGGCGCCACCAGAGGCAAAAGTAGGTCACAGGGGGTACCCTCCTTTGACAAACTTCTTCTTCAGAACGGAAGCACGTATCGACAAACCGAAAGCATCAGGATGATCTAGAGAGATGTCTTAAGAAGTGTTGTTATTTTTGGTTCCACTCGGAAGTCAAATTTTTGACGCGTTTTTGACGTCTTTTCGGACTTCGTCGGAAATGCACATTTTTGCACTATTTCTTTAAATAACTCAATAAGTGTATGATTTTACACATTCATTTACTGCATATTTATCATATTTAAGTTACTAAATGCTTTGATAAGTATTTTATTCTAAAATTTAAATTTTTTGATTTTTTATTAATTTTTTTCTTATGTGAAAAGGAAGGGGGGGGGGGTGATTTTCATACATATTCAACTTCTTCTCCAGAACCACTGAACAGATTTTCATGAAACTTGGTAGGAATGAAGTACTCATGGTCCCCTACAAGTGTTGTTGTTTTTCGTCCGGATCCATCAACAGGTGGCGCCACCAGAGGCAAAAGTAGGTTACAGGGGGTACCCTCCTTTGACAAACTTCTTCTTCAGAATGGAAGCAGGTATCGACAAACCGAAAGCATCAGGATGATCTAGAGAGATGTCTTAAGAAGTGTTGTTATTTTTGGTTCCACTCAGAAGTCAAATTTTTGACGCGTTTTTGACGTCTTTTCGGACTTTGTCAGAAATGCACATTTTTGCACTATTTCTTTAAATAACTCAATAAGTGTATGATTTTACACATTCATTTACTGCACATTTATCACATTTAAGTTACTAAATGCTTTGATATGTATTTTATACTGAAATTTTAATTTTTTGATTTTTTATGAATTATTTTCTTATATGAAAAGGAAAGGGGGGGGGGGTGATTTTCATACATATTCAACTTCTTCTCCAGAACTGCTGAACAGATTTTTATGAGTATTTTTTCAATCATGAATAGATATGTTTACTGTGAACATGGACCCAAGGCTTGTAAGTTCAAGTTCTGGTACCCTGGTAACTTTAGTTTCGTATAAGTTGGTACATGTTCATGTATGCAAGAGTTGTCTTTCTTTAATATTGATTTATGTTTTTGAGGTTTAAATTTTTGGATTATTGATTCATTTGAATGTTATATATTTTAAATTATTGAATAAGTATGGAAAAGGAAACTAAATAATTTTAAAAAGATGAATAAGTATTTTCAAATTTATCTTGTGAAGACTTAGATATACAACTTTGAAATTACAATATTGAGAGCAGCTCAAAATATTAATGTAAGAACAGATCAATGTTATCAATAACACAGTGAAAGGATGGGGAGGGGTGCTGTTATTTTGCTTTAGCTTCTGTATAACTATCTCTCTCGGGTTACTTAGATTACTCAAGAAGAAGGAGGGGATGATTTTCATACATATTCAACTTCTTCTCCAGAACAACTGAACAGATTTTCGTTAAACTTGGTAGGAATGAAGAAATCATGGTCCCCTACAAGTATTGTTGTTTTTAGCTCACCAGAGCGAAGCTCAAGTGAGCTATTGTCATAGCGCGTCGTCCGTCCATCATCCGTCAGTCCAACGTAAACTTTTAACATTTTCGATATCTTTTCTGCAACCGCTGCACAGAATTTCACGAAATTTCACAGGAAGCAAGTACTCAATGCCCTCTATCAAATTTGTGCTTTTCAAGCCGATCGGAAATTCAAGATGGCCGCCACAGGCTCTGATTGGCTGACACATTTTCGACTTCTCTTCTGAAACTGCGTCACAGAATTTCATGAAACTTCACAGGAAGCAAGTACTCAATACCCTCTACCAAGTTTGTGTTTTTCGAGCCGATCGGAAATCCAAGATGGTCGCCACAGGCTCTGATTGGCTGACACATTTTTGACTTCTCCTCCGAAACCGCTTCACAGAATTTCATGAAACTTCACAGGAAGCAAGTACTCAGTGCCTTCTACCAAGTTTGTGTTTTTGGAGCCGATTGGAAATCCAAGATGGCCGCCACAGGCTTTAATTGGCTGAAACATTCTCGACTTCTCCTCTGAAACCGCTGCACAGAATTTCATGAAACTTTACGGGAAGCAACTACTCAATGCCCTCTACCAAGTTCGTGTTTTTCGAGCCCATCGGAAATCCAAGATGGCTGCCACAGGCTCTGATTGGCTGACACATTTTGGAATTCTCTTCTATAACCACTGCACAGAATTTCATGAAACTTCACAGGAAGCAAGTACTCAATGCCCTCTACCAAGTTTGTGTTTTTCAAGCCAATCGGAAATCCAAGATGGCCGCCACAGGCTCTGATTGACTGACACATTTTCGACTTCTCCTCTTAAACGGCTGCATAGAATTTCACAAACCTTCACAGGAAGCAAGTACTGATTGCTCTCTACCAAGTTTGTGTCTTTCGAGCTGATCAGAAATCCAAGATGGCTGCCACAGGCTCTGATTGGCTGACAAGTTTTTGACATCTCCTCTGAAACCGCTGCACAGAATTTCATGAAACTTCACAGGATGCAAGTACTCATACCCTCTATCAACTTTGTGTTTTTGGAGCCTATCGGAAACCCAAGATGGCCGCCACAGGCTCTGATTGGCTGACACATTTTCAATTTCTCCTCTGAAACTGCTTCACAGAATTTCTTGAAACTTCACAGGACGCAAGTACTCATTGCCCTCTACTTAGTTTGTGTTTTTCGAGCCGATTGGAAATCCAAGATGTCCTCTATAGGCTCTATTTGAATGACACATTTTTGACTCATCCTCTCTAACTACTGCACAGAATGTCACCAAACTTTACAGGAAGTAACTTGTACACCTTGTCCTTCTCAAAGCTTCACTAAAAGCGTTTTCCTTCAGGTCTTGACTTTGATTGAAAACATACATACAGTCTCCTCAGGTGAGCGATGTGGCCCCCTTGGGCCTCTTGTTTACGGATAGGTAAATAGGTTTCCCTTACTTAACCTGATGCTAACCAAAGAGAAATAAACAAGTAAAGTCCTACTTTGAAGATGATGAGGACTGTCTTATATATGAATTTTAATTGGTGTTCTTCTGCGAACTACTACAAGAATATTTTTCTTTTAGAAGCTGAAGCCGTTATCGATGAAGATGTGTATTGCCCATTGATCTCTTTTGTTCATGTTCAGACTTTTGTATTTGTCGTCGTATTTGGTGGCCCTAGTCTTCTTTGTGTCTCTTTTTCTGCATGTCTTCTCTATGTTTTGCATAAGTGTATTTTAGTGTTTTGTGGATGGAGCTGCAATCGAGTCTTTATGTAAATGATCTTTTTCTTTACATTGTCTCGTTTCTTAAACTTTAAGTTTTAACGAAAGGAAGCCTTAACCTATTCACATCAAACTTTACTTCCATTTCATTTTGTTTCAGATAGCTACAAAAGAACACAGATCGTTCCTTTAAGTATTTACATGAAAGGTAACAAAATTATGGAACAAACAGGAATACTTATCATTACTGGCTGTATGGGGAGCGGGAAAACAACAACACTGGAATATTTTCGTAGAACTATAGCGGAAAAAACTGTTGATTGGGTGATCAAAAACTTTTCTCGCAATGAAAAGTATGAAGGTAGTGAAAAATGGATTCTTATTTTGGACGACTGTTTCGGTAAATTTGTAGCAAATCCTGTCAGTTTAGAAGACAGAATAACAAAACTGAAAACGTTATTACCACTGATAACACAAAATAAGGAAAATAGAAAGGCCATCATAACAATGAGTAAAAATGAGTTCTCACATTTTCGTTCATTGCTAAGCACAGATGATTGTGAAGTAGAACAATGCCGGTTATGCTTAGATAAGTTAGAAGCAAAGGAGAAGGAATTAATCTTCGATAACATGTTCAAGGATCCAAGAATCGATATCTCCATGAAACCTACATTGCAATTGCAATTACAAAGAATTGATAAAGAGTCAGTTGCTTTTCACTCTTTAGGCTGGCCATTAATTTGTAGATTAGCTTTAATTCCTAATATTTCTTCGGATATGGATATTTTTTCAAAAAATCCATTACAATGTCTAATTGGAGGTATGGAAAAAATGAAATCAAGCGATGAACAATTGTACTGTGCCATGGTTTACGCTTTATTCAAAGGCGGAGATGTCTCTAAACTAGTACCAAAAGAAGGGGATGAAAACGAAAAATTTCTGAGGAATATCAGCAGGATGTTTGCTGAGTCTATGTTACCTCCAGAATCTGCCAACCAATCTTCTCCAAACACTGATAAGTCCATGAACAAGTCTGATGTTTTTGCTTTCATTCGTCATAAGCTATCAGGAATCTACATACAAGCACCGCACTTTTTTGAACGAAAAGGTCAAGAAAATTTTCAGTTCCATCATGGAATATTTGAATTAGGTTTGTTGTGTCATCTATACAGGACAATGCCTGAATTTACAATCACTCATCTTGACATTAGCTTGATTACGGAATTATTTCGTCCAAAAGATTACATAGTTGAATTTTATGAACTAGACATAACATATTTATGTCATTTTGAAATTCAAACTCACGAGGAAACAAAAGAAGCCGAGGCTGGAAAATCAACTCATAAACATGTTAACGAAACTCATACCTGGATATTCACTCTTGAAGAGTATATGTTTTCTTTTGTGATTAAACGAATCCCGAAAGACAAAATAATGGAAGTTTTTATAAACCATCCTATATTGAATGACAGTGCATTCAAATTATTTTTGAATAAAAAATGAACAAGCTTGTTGTTTTTTACGTATCGATACGATTGAGCTTTGTTTTATTCGACTTATATCAATATCAATTTCAGCTAAAAGCCATTCTCTGTAAGCACCAATAGTTGGAAATCTCATGTATCAGGTTTTCATACTTCATCCCATGACCATGAAAATGATATTTGTTTTGGAATTTCACCACCAATTACAACTGTAAAAAGACATCTTGCTTTTTTGACAGAAATGAAGCTTGCTTGGAATAGTGTAAAATTTGCCACATGAAGGTATTACTTAGACAGTAAGAATCTGGAAATTGGCAATGTACCTAGATCTTTTATACGTTTGTTAATTTTTTTTGTGGAAACCACATATTTCAGAAGATAAAGTTGACATATTTTGACCTTTTACAGACATTCAAAAATTCACATATTTAAGAAATGCTTAGAAAAAAATCCAACATAAGAAAAAAGTGAGAGCTGCGTTCTTTGTTGAAAGAAAATAAATAAAGTTTGAAAATGGTTACCATAGCAACATCACAGTTTTTCGTTATTTCTTTTTGCCGCAAGAATCTTTAATCATTTAGGAGGAAATCAAGCAATTATGATACTAAATAGAAACGTTCAATCTCTGAAACATTTCAATGTTTGAAAGGTCAGTATCAAGTCATTGCAACCAAACAACAAGCATCTAGAAATAAGTATTTAAAGCATTTTTTTCATAAATTGTAGGATTTCATGATGATATATATTGCCTTGTTCGGATATTAACTGAATATCTCTGGAATATCGAGCAATTTTGTATCACATCAACACTTCTGATTTTTTATTGATTGAGGCTTTTTAAAAAAAAATCTCCATAGCAATGGACCTTTACAGCACTACAACAGCACTACAACTAGAAGAACAAAACGCAAAAATGATATGTTTCTCAATTGTATATTTAATCTTCATTAGAATTATTGTGTCGTAAAAGAAAACGGTATTGGGTTTGCGGTTGCCATGGCAACGGCGGTATATCCAGAAGCTAGGATAACATAATTGAATCAATTCTTCATCATATTAAGAGTTTTTTTGTTGATATCAATGGACTTTGAGGGATATTTATTTAGTATATCCTAGGCATCTGAGCAATTTCTTCAAAATTTCCTAAAATTGATTCAAATCCGTTTCAATTCAAATGTAGCTTGTGCACCTGCTTTACAATTCCTGTAAACTAATCAGTTTTAACCTGGTTCAATTGAAAAAACCCCACATTCAAGTATTGTCCATTGGAACATATCATGAATATAGAATAAAAAAAATACCATGTAGTGAAATATTATCAATTGGTTTGATTTTTCTTTCTCTTTTGTCTCAATCATTACTACATATAAACTCCCCTTTTCATAAGATAAAACAATAGTATGACGTGAAAGAGGTCAATTGTTGGCAAAAGGTTGGTCTTGCAACCATATAATTTGAAGATAAAGTCATATGCATTTAGCAATCTGTCATCATTTTTAAGTATAGGTCCACGTGAGAATCAGGCAGGGGTGATACATAAAAAAAATTGCAAAATTGTTTTATCTTTATTTTGAGACAGATATGTGGTATATATCAAGCATATGCTATTTCCTTCTCAAAGTAAGGATGGTGAAGCGAGATATTCACCTCATAATCTACAAAGGATTATGAAAGGAAAATATGGCGGAAAAAAATCTCTATATAATTCAACCAAATTTGCTACCCCTAAAACTTTCCTCACCATCCAAATATGAGGAAAATTCCTTCAGAACATTCATAAAGAGGCTGATCTGAACACGATTCAAGAGAAAAAAGTTCTGTAAAAATTTTAAGGTTTCCAACTGCCTAATCCTTACGTGGACCTGTACTTAAGGTCTCTTGCCGATTATATATATTTTTTTATTACTTTTAGGGTATCTTTCAACACCACTTTAGTAATTTCGTCAAAACAATTCTGAATTTGAACAGTTCAAAGCAATACTTTATCTGAAAAAAAAATAAAAGAGCACTACCTTCCTGCAACCATCCGTGAAATTCTGTGCAGTTATTACAGAGAAAATGTGTTAATGGATAAACGGACATAAATAGCTCACTTGAGCCTTTCTTATGTGAGCTAAAGATGTATATAATGCACCAGTGCTAGTGCCATTTTACTATACTAAACATTACCATTTAATTACTTAATCACTCATTTCTTAATTTAGAAGGAGTTGAATGGATATGTTTAACATCGATTATACATAGATTGCAAAGACATGTAATTAATGTGCAAGTCTTACGGATGAACAATTAATGTGGAACACTTGCAGTAGATTGTAATATTTCTTCCAGAGGGAAGGGATGATAACAAATAAAAACAAAGCCACTCAAATACACAAATTATCGGCCCCTTGGCCTCTGACGCCAGAGAAGCAAGGATGGATTTTACTTAGAATTGTTATAGATCGTCGTTTTTTACACTTGACCAAAGTTGCGATAACAAGTTCTGGGATTTAAAATGCATAAATATTAGTTCAAGGGTCATAACTCAGGATAAGCTTTTCCGACAATATTCTTCTTTCTTGCTTTTATATTCATGCGAAGCTGACTTCATCCAGACCTTTCTCTCGAATGGACGAAAGCAACACGCATCTCAGTTCAACTTTACCTTCAGATACATAGATTAC
The DNA here is from genome assembly GCA_033119305.1 of Pinctada imbricata. Lineage (NCBI taxonomy): Eukaryota > Metazoa > Mollusca > Bivalvia > Pterioida > Pteriidae > Pinctada > Pinctada imbricata. The sequence goes on along the minus strand of VSWD01000003.1, from coordinate 26,183,046 downwards.
GTGTTGTCCATCAATAATCCGAACTTTATCATCTACATGAAATCTATCCTCATGAACTAGATATCAAGGAAACAACCGAGAGCGACAGATCTGCTTCGTACCAGGATAAACGTCTAACTTTCGATGCAAACGGCCATTTGAACACCTCACTGTATGTCAAGCGTGATGATTTCAGCTACATGAGTAGCAACATTTTGTATTCTCCTGCTGATGGCGTTTATGTTTCCCAGCTCATACGGTACGCATGTTTAAAATATTAAGATTTCATCGTTAGAGTCAGACGACTTGCAAGTAAGCTACTCTTTCAGGGTTATGTTGCACAGAGGCTGAAATCATCTTTGAGGAAGTTCTTCGGTCGCTACGGGGATATAAATAAGCACATCAGATCCGCCTCTCCAGAATGATTTGTTGACATTCTGGATTGTGATTGAATGGCTGTCATCATCACCAAACAAGACTAACCTGATGTGTACACCAATATTTACATCGAGACGAACACAGAATTTGACAAGTTTCCATAGAGCTGTTCCGACGGGTGTTTCATGCAATCAGGAGACGCTGTCACTTCCCAGGCACCTGGTCACTGTTCATTCCGGGATTCGCAACCGTTTCTATGGAAAATCTAATGATTTTGCCTTGCCTTCTCCACTTTGAGACTGAATAACTGATCGGTATTTCTTTGATGTTTCATCTGCATACATCGATAATAATCTTTTATATTAAATTTAATTGAAATTGATTGATTGATTTGGGGAGAATTTTAATGAAAAGGCTTTACATTCTAAATTAAATGCATATAAAATCTAAGTCAGGGACCGTAACTCAGATGAAAAAAATTCGGTAGCAATTCCCTTTCTTCATACGCATCTAAATATTATGTTCTTAATAGCAATCCTCTGTAAGAACCAAAATCGATCGGCACGGCATACTATGGATTTTGCTGATTTTCGGTATAATGGGTATATATTAAGTACTGACCATGAAAATGACACTTTTTGGCCAATGTGACCTCTGGTTGCCATGGTAATGAAGTCATTCTATTTATAGCACTGTTGGGACCATGGAATAAGCCATCTCCGGAGACTCCGTTGCCAAGAATACCACTGTAACAGCTTGTTCATCTTTATATAATATATTCTTCCTTACTTCCATTAATATTCTTACTTAGTACACTTAGTTATGTGATATTTATTACTGGAAGGTTATTGTATTAAGTCAAAATAAGTCAAAATGAAGCGAAAAATAGAGGTGAAAATAAGGGCCAATTTACTGTGTTTTTGACCATTTTCAATCTTTAATATCACAAAAGGCACAAATAGGAGACCAATGATTTTCATCAAAGGAAATATATGTTTATTGACAAATAAAATGAACGAAAAATTGGAGTGGGTATTCTAAGAGTTTTACCTAAATTCTGTCGCTAAAGACCGTTACCATGGCAACATTAGACCTTTTTGCTTGTTTCATATTATCTTTGAAATTGATTTTATTCCTCTTTAGAGTTACATAAGATTGTCAAAATGTATGCATGTATTAATATGACTTAAATCTTTTACTTAAGAACAATTAAAATGGTCAAGGTCGTTGGCTTGATATTCAAGGTCATTTATACTTTGAGACTCAAATTTTGCATAAAATATTGATTTTATAATTTTTTGTTACCGATTTTAATTATTTTTTATTTGAATATTTTCATAGGTCATATTTTTCATGAAAGCAAATGAATATAAGAATGAAAAATCTGAGAATTTATTGAACTGGAGAAATTTAATGGGAAAATATTTTTTCGTCAAAAAACAAGAAAATACAGATTTTGTCTCTTTTTTATCAAAATACTCACCAAGAATTAAGATATTCGAAGATGTGAAGAAACGTTATCAATAGTTCTAAGAAATTAGTGATACGTTTATCATTTTATGGCAAATAACTGTTAAGTTCAAAATTTCAAGGTTTCTAAAATATTGGCACCTTCATTTTATGAAAAAGCAGGATTTTTCGTCAAATCTGGTCACTTAAAGTTTAATGACCTTGAAAATTCAGTGGGTGAACTTGAAATAATTTCAAGGTCATTTTTATATTAAAAAACCCCTCTGATAGATGTATACATCAACTTCTGTTCCAATATCATGTGTAGATAGTTTGATAGAGGTTGTGTTTAAATCTATCGTATGGAAACCTTTCAGCCATAGCAACTAAATTTGATGCTGCTCTGCATATAAAAGGACAAATTAGCCCAATTAATTTTTCATATTAATGTATAGCTCAAAGATAATACTAATTAGATAATTAAAATTTGGACTTCAAAAATAGGTGCTTTTATGAAATTTTCAACCTAGTAAAACAGTAAAAACATGCGAAAAAGGGTCTTTACGTGCCCAAAACAGAGCCTTTTGATACCCTTTTTTTGGCCCAATGTTTCATCTTGTATACAAAAGGCATGGTAACGAAGCCAACAAATATGCCTCGTCCTATACATTTTCCCTATTTTTGAAACTTCAGACACGGTAACAATGGCAACGGCAACCGTTTGGAAAAAACTTGGGTTGATTTACATACTAGTGCTTCACATTGAACTTCCATACCAAAAATCTCAAAAATCCATGACATGCCGTTCCAACATTTCTTGAAATTCTTCGGTTCTTACAGAGAATTGTTGTTAAGTTGTGTGAAGTAAACGGACATTCAATAGTCTTGGAGGAGTTGCGATGACAAGCTACCGTATACAGATGGTGGAACAGACGGACGTCCAGCAATGGTAAATACAATATATTTGTATACCTTACTTTTTTGCGAGGAATTTAACTACTTAATATCAATTCTATGTAGGGGCCAAAATATTTTGGAAATAGCATGTCATGGAATTTTAAGATTCTCTCTATAATTGGTATGTATAATGCACTAAATGCAAAAATAACAATTTTTGCAAATAAAAATTCTGGTTGCCATGGAATTGATGTCTGTCTCTTTATAGCAATAAAACAATGGTCAAATAAGTCATCTTTGATTATTATGTTGCAATGGAAACCATTATTTAAGCTTATTGGTATAATATAATTTTTAAAACCTCTTTATTCAAATAAAAAAAATTATCATTTTTTGAAATTTCTTTCAATTAGCCGAATCCTACCAAATCAAAATCAGTCAAAAATTAGCATAAAATAAGGTCAAAATTAAGGCCTTCTTTTGTCCAATATTTTAAGCAAAAATAACAAAGGCCGATAACACCATCACTGCTGTCAGAACAAAATATATTCTATGTGACAAATGTAATCAATGGAAAAAGATAAGTGGAACCTTGTTTTGTTTTCCTACATTTTGAGGTCAAAAATGGTTGTCATGGCAACTATTTATTTGACGCATGGTAACTTTATTTTTTTCAAATCAATTTTTAGCATCGTTAAGATATCTAATATTGCTTAAGCTTTATGTAGGGATAACAGAAGAAATCATTCTTTGTTTGAGCATTTCCAAAATTTGTTAAGGTCATTGACTCTAAGTTCAAGGTCCGCTTTAATTTCACTAACATTTGCTTTTTTGTTGTTATTAATCGATCCTAATTTTAGGCTTGACTGTCATACATTTGTAACAAAAATACTTCTTTGTAAAGTTAGGGTCAATAGGCGCAAAACATTACGAATTTTAGTTCAGAAAATTTCCCTAAAAATATAAACCCCAGACAAAACATCATGATAATCTTACATTTCTTTTATTTCTATGTATTAAATACTAGCTACAAATCAGGTTTGATATTGATTTTGGGATTTTTGCAACTTTGGTCAATAAGTACGAGATGTATCCAAAATCACTAAGTATGTGATTGTTTTAATCAATACCACATGATTTCTGAATAACTGTGTCCCATATTTTTGAAAAATTACAGAATTTTGTAAAATTTTGTGAATTGGATTCAAGATGACCTTGACATTGGATCCTGTGACCTTGAAAATATTTGAGGCGATATTTTTAATTGATAATGCTCTTTAACATGCACCGTTAAAGAATGCTTAAAGGGACAGCTAAAAATATACCAGTAAATTACGCTATGTGTAATGGCACTGAACAGAATGGCACCATCGTAACCATTTTCATACCCTTTTTAATAAAATGTTGAAGAGGTCCCACTCAAATTTTAACTTTTTCTTGAAGATCGAGGATTAAACTTGAAAGATAATTGGATCAATGTTTTCTGACTGAGACAGGACTATGCCCCTTGAAATTCAAGGCACAAAGTTAATATCTACAGTGAAGAGGTTCTGAAAAAAATAATATAAATGCTCGGGCTGTGAGAGATCCCCTCTATCCGTAGATGTAATTCTGAGAGACCTATTACAAAAGCCCGAATTTCCCCTTAGGTAATTATGTTTATAAAATCGCATTTAATGAAAGTACGTAATTCAGTTTTAGAACGTCGATAAAGGGCTTAAAATTTCCCCAAAAGGGTAAACACATGTTAATTCCAGGGGCGTAGCTAGGCCAAAAAAGATCAAAGGTAGACCAAATTTCAATCAAAATTAAAATGCTTCAAAATCATCTACCGCCTTAGTTTTATACCGTTGATTTATTTGTCTTGCTGTAATCAGAAGAACACTCCGCATGTTACGTGACCATTCTACAGCATAACACCAGCGCATTCTTAAACATTGCATTCTGACTGACCATGGGACACCATGACAAGTCCTGTCCAAAACAGGGAACCGATCACCTTTCATCACTGAATGTCGATCGAACTATGCAAGAGTTCACTTCAGCTGCCAGATAAAGGACTGTTTTTCGTTTAAATTGTTTTAAATTCGTACATATTCACCTGTGTGTTACTTAGGCCCCTATGACGTTTTGCGGTCATATTACGTGTACATACATGTATATAAAACATTTCTTTGAGATCTCTGAGAAATCAGAAGAAAAACCCCGGCAGGATTGTGTTTACGAGTACGCTATCCGGATAACCACGTCATTTACTTAATTTCTGACATTGTAGGTGGTCGTCGTATCGGCATCGATTGCCACTTGTCCCTTTTGTATCTCTTACTTTCCTTGTTTACTCTTTGTTTTGAGATTTGGGGTCTTGGTGTTTTGCTGTCGATGCTGCAACCGTGTCTTGTTGGAGATCCCATTCTGTCTTAAGGATCGGGTTTGATTATTGAATATAACTTATTATTGTCTTCATTGCAAGACAGTCTCAGTCAAATGTCTAAAATGTTACAAATGTAACAATTGGTCCAAGGAAAACAATTTTTATGTTGTCAAGCAATGTGGCTCTATAGAGTGTCAAGCTATTACAGTCCGGGGGGGTTCACACCTATTCCCTTCGATGTAAGGGTGATTTTTATTTATTCAGTACATGTATATCTTGTATATAATGTATATCATTATCTATTATGGTATAAAAGTAAAGTTGGGACGTTATCATGAATCTAGATCAAATATGCAAGTATGTAGAATCAATCAGATTAGCTTTCATCTTGTAAAAATGGTAATTCAAAAGTCGTTTGAACGATTTTTTTGTCTTGTTTGAACGAGTGTCTAAAGTCATTTAAACAAGTTAAAAAGGCGTTTGAACGAGTTTTATCTTGTTTGAACGAGAATTAATCATAAATGAACGAGTTTCTTAAGTCGTTCACACCAGTAAAAAAGTCGTTTGAACGAGTTGTTTTCTTGTTTGAACGAATTTTTATCTTGTTTAAATGAGTTATTATCTTGTATGAAGGAGTTTTATAAGTCCTTTAAACGAGCTTTTAACTTCTTAGAACGACTTTTTCTTATCTTGTTTGAACGAGTTTCTATCTTGTTTGAACGAGCTTTTATCTTGTTTGAACGAGTTTTTATCTTGTTTGAACGAGTTTTTATCTTGTTTGAACGACTTTTTATCTTGTTTGAACGACTTTTTTCTTGTTTGAACGACTTATTAACCCGTTAGAACGATTTCTTTTTCTTTCCAAAAATGGCACTAATAAGCTTTCGTATATGGACGCTGATCTGAACACATTTCAAGAGAGAAAAATCTGGTTTTAAGGTTTTTTTTACTGTCTGATCCTTACGTGAACCTGTACTTAACGCGTTGGGTACACGACGCCATGTTTGTTTTTCCGGAGTACTCAGATAATCATTTAAATACAAAGAAATATAAAGCATTGTGTAGAGGAAGTCCAATCATGCTTGACAGTGAAAACACAATTTAAATCGGGTATCAAATACACGAGTTATAACGTCACAAATACGGCACTGGTGATATCTTAATCAATTCATGTTGTGTTTTTAGCTAATTTGGGTTTTTTTTTTTTTTTTTTTTTTCTTTTAAATTCATTATGATATCGTCATTTGGAATATGTTTTTGTAATATGTTCATACGATGTCACTTGCGTTTAAAGTGAACTTCTTTATAAATCATTGCATAATTATGTTTTTCCATTTCTCGCGCAATATTTTTCAACTATGCATTACATGTGCCTAGGTAAACACGATGGTCTAGCTTCCTGAGTTGACAATATTCACCGAGTCATATTTCAATTGTATACCAGTATTTATTATACCTTAGTTGAGAATCTTAAACTATATAATTTACAGATCCAGTGAAATCAATTTTGAAAGTTCGTTGACCACGCAAATGGTTCCTGATTTATTTATGAATCTATCTCTTTTTTCAATGAGATATTTCGTTTTTTACGTCATTGACTCGAAGATAATTTTAAACAAATAATCGTCATTTTTCAAAGGAACTAAAGGAAAATAATTTGTTACCTTTAAGTTAAATAAGATTTAAGTGTTATTTTCCTTTAACTCTGCTCTTGTGACAATATTCATATATCGAATTATTTACCCTGCCCATAGTGACTATTACTCACATCTCAGTTGATGTTGCTACAATAATTTTGCTTCTGATTTAGCCTGGCTTAAACTGACGTGAATACAGAGGGGAATGCGCTATGGATTGGTGTACATTCTTATTCTTGGCGCACCATCCTCGCAATCCTGGGCAATCTTGTCTATTCGTGTCAAGCTCAACTCACAAAATCGTGTATTCTCCTCTGTTGGTGCGACCGATGCGAACGTTTCAAACTGTTCAAAATAATAGTAAATGACTTTTTTCATTCGACTCTCGTACGTGGTGCATTTTTTGCGTTGCAATCGTGTCACATTCTTCTGCATTCGTGGTGCGTTCTCCTCGATCCCATTCATTTGTGTTCTTGTCAAAAAGGTTGTGACTAATAAACTCAAATGCGACACAATTGCGACATGAAATACAACTTTCGCACCCGATGTTTTTCTTACCCTACTACCTGACCAAATGTGTCAGTCCAACTGGAATTCAATCAGCTGTTCATGACGTCAAACATAAATCTAGCCCCGAACCCACGATTAATCCTATTACATGTATACAACAATAAAATGACAACAGAAATAAAATATCGGAACGGTCTCAAGATTCAATGATGTTAAGACAATTAATAATGCAATCAACAACATTTTAATTATTCCCGATAATCAACAAATGTAGTCACAAAATATGCGAAGATTTGTGAAACGACTTAAATGTAAGATTAAGGACTGAGGTAAGATGATTATGAATTGATTTACATATGCCTTAAATTTCTTCATGAATTTAGTTTTTAATCGAATGAAAATATTTCTTTAAACAGAACACTTAGGATGATAAGAGTTAAATTAACTATACAAATATTAAGTATCGAATATATTTTAGATTTTAAGAAAATCGATGCTGTCCCAGAACTCCTTCACAAAATCTTCTGTTGCTTCCTTACCATAAATTGGTATACACTTTATTTTAATACAGAAGAATGTATTTTATCACGCCCTTGTAGTATCGCCATTATGTACTAACTTCTTGTAATCACTTGCGAGATAACTGCGCAGAGACAGAATAATGATATTTGTACTAGCGAAGTATCTGATATGAGATTACAGGTATACTTGCAGTACTGATATGCTGTAGCAGGCCCATGTACACGTACATTTGTACATGTGATAATACCCTATAAATAATATTATTTTATAATATGGGCGTATACTTACACAGAGAAAGGCAATACACACTTATTTGTGTTGTTCTCAAAGGTAATCATTTTCCTTCCCCGTTTTTAAGAGAAATAACTGTCCTTTGAACTTTGCTTAATAGATTAGTGGAAATATACTGAAACGCTTTCTTAAACATAGTGCAGTCCAACCAGCTTTTGAAATCCATAAATGTATCAGTCTGTAAACGGTTGCAAAGAATGTTAGCCATTCCATATCTCTTCCATACACTGGAACCAGTCTTGCAGTTCTCTTAGGAAAAGGATCTTGATTTCCTATGATCTTCAGAAGATTCCTTGTAGAATGGTTTGATTTGCGTAGATATCATATATTTCACTTCTTTAGTTTTGCTATTATTTTCAGATAGTATTATACAATGTCACGTCTAAGTAAACAGTGGCGCAGCTTTAGCAAAAATTAAGTGGATGCTTTTCAAGCCACACTTCTTTCATAAGATCGTAATTGAGTACGTGATTAATATGGATAATGACTATATCCCCATGCAAAATTTGATGACACTATGTTTAGACAGATGGGGAAGGGGTATCAACCAGCCGTTATATCAGACCTGAAACCCGAAGAGGGATCACTTGCTTAAGATGTATATCTGGGGAATTTGGTTTCTGAAAATGTTAAAATAACTGAGATTAATGATTTTATAATATAATATAAGACCTGAAACCCGAAGAGGGATCACATATTTAAGATGTATATCTGGGGAATTCAGTTTCTGAAAATGTTAAAATATCTGAGATTAATGATTTTATAATAACTGTAGAGTACATGTATTATAAATTATGCATATCTCTGTTTGTCAAAATGAATTGAGATCTCCCTTTAACAAGATTTGCATTCATCAATGAATTTTCTAATGTTTCGGAAATCTAGTGTATATTAGTTCTGCTAAAATGGGATCACATTTGCTATTCTGAAAATAATTCAAAATTAACGATACACATTAATTGAATTATAATATGTACTTTCGTTTTGATTCAAGAATTGCTTTTTTAACATTTTGGAAAATATACTCATCAAAAAAAGTAACGCATAGTATTTGTTCATTTCATCCTTAGTGCACATATAAAATAATCACATTAATCATTTTAATAGACAAAATCAAACCAAATGTACAAAATGGTATTTTCATACCCTAAGCTTTCAACGAGAACCTCTTTAGTGTTTTAAAATGTTAGTTAAAATGACTCAAAAACAATATGCCCTCGATGTTCTTTTATTTTTCGGAGATCCGTATGCGCTTGTTTTCCATATCATTTGAAAATGCTTTGATTCGATTAACAAGCGGATACACCATACTAAACAGCAACAATCTCATAACATTTGGCGGCATTACTACGCATGATGAATTTTTATTCTAGGACGTCATCCAGAGTTCGTCGCATTCCTTGAATTTGCGAATCAGTTTTATCGAGAGAAATTTGTTTCATCAGGAGTAAAATCTTCTTAATTTGACTTTTTGATCCTTGAACTTTACTGAGTATTACTCGCAAATGGGAGTCATTCGATCACGCCGCAATGTTCAAACGCATGGCATCGGACATTGTAAGCATGCATTGCATTAAAGCGGAAGTGAACGAAGAAGTTAAAGTACAAAATTTTTTATGGGCATCAATGAACGTTGACTTGAGCAAAATTCAAATTCCTCATAAACATGTAAAATGCATAAGAACATAAAAAGTCGAAAATTCAAAATTTCATGTTTTTACCCAAAAAAATTTTTTATGATTATCAAAAAATCGTAATTTAGCCCTAAACTTCTTGTCCTATCTCTATACCATCATAATGCAAACAAATAAGGTCACATAATCAATAGCTTGTGCATATTGAATAATAATTATACATTGTAATATTGTTATATGCGTTTCTTCTTTTGAAGAGTATACTTCAGACTTGTTTCAAGGTTTTGTTGTAGAAGCGTTGACGACATTTTGGGCAGTTATTTGAGTCTTCTAAAACTTTTTTTTATCCAAACTGACCTAAAAGATTTGAAATATCGAATAATAAGCAGTTAGTACATTTTCATTATTGTTTTTTTTTTCTGGTTTTGAGTTAGACAGTAACTAGTATCATTTATATCAATTTTAAACGTCTTCAAATTCAATAGCATAATTTAACACCTGATAAATTTACAGCATGGACCAGACATGCATGTTTTGGGTACTTAACCCTTGTCAGTGATCCTTAGTCTAAACAATGTAAAATGGCCAAAAAGTTTGAAAATTATTATGTCTAAAAAAGTACCAAAAGACGTAGCAGAATGGGTGGGATATGATGCTACAGGAACAACGTTTCAGAAATTTCAAGACATTTTGTAAGCGGAAAATTTCAAATGAGTAAAAAGAGACAGTTAATGGCCTCAAATAAGCAACCGTCTTGTTGCCAGATCCAATTGTTTTACTCTGTAAAATTATTATATAATTTATCCAATTTTCAGAATAAATAATGTTTAAACCAAAACCTTCCCCCAAACCGCTCGTGGTTTTCCTTTCACTTATCTCTCTGATACAATTTTTCTCGTCTTGGATTTGATTATACATTATGCCCATGAAAAATATCTATCACATTGCATTTTGGTCATTTTATAAGGGTTTTGATCGTCAGAAAATAAGTGTAAAGATTAAGTCAGGGTGGCGACTTTTAACAAAAATGAGGTAAAAGAAAGATGGATAATTATGTCGACATGTAGAGGAATAAATCTTATAACTATTCAGACCAAAAAAGCAAAATTGTCCGTCCATTTGTTTGCTATTAACATCCATTTGTTAGGCTATTTGAACATTTTCCTCTGTTAAAAGAATATTGCATCTGATTCATACGTTTCTTTCCTCTGCATTACAAGAAGTTTAAAAAATCATATATATCCTTATTTACATGTAATGGATTCTTATAGCGTGTGTATGAATAAAAAGCTATTTTGAGAAATTCTGATAAAATAACCAGTTGCCATGGGAACAACTCGCAATTTTTATCAATAGCTAGATGGTCTACAGTTGAACATTTTCTTCTTCGTGTAGAGCTATAGTATTGCTTTATCCTAAAGCAGTCATATCCGAAGTAGTTTTTGAGCAAAATGAACGTTTCTATAAATAGCATAATAATGTATACAAAAATCAACATTTTGACACAAAAACAGAGAGTTTGGCCCGAAGTTTGAATTTTTTATTATCTCCCTTTTAAAGAGTATAATGAATATTATATATTCTAATGTTTTAATCTTTGGTAACAGAACTCATGGGAAGATGAACTTTTTTTTCCTATTCTCGGCGATTTTTCTTTCCCAAAATACCCATTCAGTAATGAAAGTTTCAAGTAGTATTTTTTTCTGAAATAAAGAAAGAACCCCAACTTATATCAGTTATCGTTTATATCTGTATTAAGTATTACATGATATGAAAATAGTATTATATCCCTGTAGTCGTTACCCTAATCTCATTCTCAGAAATTCTCAATTCCGGACTTCTCTTTTATGGTACTATAGATATTGAAATTATTTCTGGTATTTGAATATATCTCAGTGTCTTACAGATCAAATTCGTATTTCTATTTACAGGAGTTATGACCCATTGACCAGATTTTAAGAAATTCTGAGTTTTCCGGTCTTTTTCCCATTTTATTTCAGATCATGAAAACAATTATATGTGAATACATCATAGTATTATAAAGATCAAATTTTAGTTTGACCCCTTTATACAGGAGTTATCGCCCCAGGACTTAGAATTCTCAGTTTCAGGACTTTTCTGGGATGTTGTTATATATATTAAGCTGATCTTTTTGTACGTTGATATATTATAGTATGATACAGATTAAGTTGAAGTTGGGTTTTGATTTTTCTGTTCTTACAAAAGGTATGACCTCGCAGCAGATTTCATGATATTTTCTCTTTTCCAGACCTTTTCTCATACACATATTGAACTTATATGGATGATGGGTTCATTTTTTTTTTTGGTGTAAGTACAGATCAAGGCAGAGTTGCAGGACATGGTTTAATGCCGGTAGGGGATTTATATTTGTAAATTTATTATAATGGTGATTGTGATATTCCATGTTCCTCCATGTTCTTCAAGGAAAGATTGTATAAACATTACAGAAGTACCCATCAGTTATTCAGTCTCATAGTCGAGAAGGCAGGGCTTTATCATAAGATTTTCCACAGGAACGGTTGCGAACCTCGGAATGAACAAAATTCCGAAGTGAGACCAGGTGCCCGGGGAAACTCAGCGTCACCTGATTGCATGCAACACCAGCTGGAAACCTGTCACATTCGGTGATTGCCTCGATGTAAAACTATACTTTATACATATATGCCAACATTAAGTCTGCATTTTGATTTGATATGTGTTTCAAACTTTTTGTAAAATCTCTAAGAATCGACGGATAAAGCCCCCGTAGGACTCGAATTGCCCCATTTATCTAATCGTTTCAACCTATTACAAAGTTGGATCTATGAGAATTGATAAATCAACAGTTATCTCTTATTATCTAATCATACTCATTTGTCTTCTGTTTTCTCTTCGCATGTACATTATGTTAGCTGCAAATTTCAAAGGATAGCGCAAACCAGTTAAACAATGACGAGCCAACTGATCATTATTTTCGCCATATTCCACTCTACCATATCTATGCTTGTAAAGGAGTGTCCTGTATCTAGTTCAGGACGGATGTCTGCATCAACGAGGATGCTCTGTAATGATACTTTCTTATACCACTGTCTGCTGGACGATAAAGGCAACTTGACGGAAATTTGTCGACCGTTCAGATGGATATCAAATGGTAACTTATTATTTATTATATATTTTATATTTGGAATATCGGCATGATATGAAAGTAAGCTAACTATGTACAAGTACACACGTGTATGACAGAGCCGTAAGGGTTAATAATGACAAAACTGTAGACCATATGTTGACATTGTTGAGAGGGTTAACACGGTTAACCTCTAAGGCCGACGCTATTACCATTAAGTGTTGAGTGAATTTTATATTAAATGTTGATGTCAAATGGTAACTTATTACTTATTATATATTTTATAATGAGAATATCGGCAGATATGAAAGTAAGCTAACTATGTACATGTGCACACGTGTATAACAGAGCCGTAAGGGTTAATAATGACAAAACTGTGGACCATATGTTGACATTGTTGAGAGGGTTAACATGGTTAACCTCTAAGGCCGACGCTATTACCATGAAGTGTTGAGTGAATTTTATATTGAATGTTGATTCGGAATAAATGTTACTCGTTTAAGATTTGAAATAAAGTTAAGAAAAGTATGCTTGATATGCACCGAGCCCAAGAATATATGAATTCCAAAAAGTGAGCGTTTTCATAGACTCTCGGGTTTGATGAGATGTGAAGTAAGAATTCTTTTTTCAAAATGTCCCTCAAAAATGCACATCTATTGGGGGAAGTCCGTGATATTGAATCTAACTGAATAATTTAATCGGCTAAAAGGCCTGTTGTACTTGATGGTCTGCATAAAATTCTATGAAAAATGACTTTGTACTCTCTGTAAAGCAAATGCATCAATCTAAGGAGGGCGCTACTGAAATGAATTTGATGGCTCGGCTTGAAACATCACTGATGGGAATTTGATATTCGAAACACGTGTTTGATGCAGGGAAGATTGGTTTGAAATTTTATTCATCAAGATATAGAGTTGTAACAATTCCGTATTATTGGAAAATTGAGGAAAAAAAGTCGACGTTATATCTTGTTTAATTTATGGGTATAAAGTTTGATAATACGATTTCATAGAGATTTCTATTATTGCACTTTTCATAAAATTATAAACAGCTGCTACAGAGAAAACGAAATTCCAATAACCTTTTGATTGTCATCTTCATTCGGTTCAAAGAGACAATTTTTGAAACGGACGTTGACTATAAGCTTCACTCGAACAAATACATCTGTGTATCCGTATAGGTATAAGGGTTTTGTCAGTATAATCCAGACAATCACGCCTATCTCTCTTACATAGTGTATGACTGTTCAAAATCGGTGTTGGATGGCCAAAGGTGCAAGCAAAATGTCAGATGCACGAGTAGAACAAGTTTATATTAAATAAGAATTCACTTTATTCAAGTTGTGGTTGTAGGGAGGTGAGCAAATCGAGCTTGTACGTGTACGTGTGCGCGTACGTCGTAATTTTGTTCACGACGTCATCACATTTTGCTACACGATACACGTTCAGTAAAATGTATAAGGAAGTAATTACACGTTTATGGTTACTTGTAGATTTTATAAGTAACTGAATGTAGTTATTCATTTTATTCGAGAACATATAAACTTTCTGAATATGTGAAGGAATTGCAAATAAACTGCATCACATTGTAAATAAGAACACTCAAAGTTGACCGAAACTTTTATCCTTGAAGTTTAATTTTGATGTTATATATATCCGATCAAAGTGGCTCCACAGAGTATCCGAATATATAGTCTTTTCGGAAGCTCTCTTACCGAGGATATTGACGTCATTATGATTATGACGTCATGATACCGCGCCAATTAAATATTGTGAACTCGCCGATGAATAGTGTCAACAGCGCTCTGAATTTTCGGCGTTTAAACTCTTCTATCTCGCATATTTCAGAACGGATTTCAGCAAGTTTGTTATCGATGAAACCAGAGAAGTATTGTCTACAATCTGATACTAATCAATTTTAGCTAGATTTATCGTTTGATCTACACGTACTAAAATATCCATGAATGAGACCCCTGGCTATCGCTGTAAAAGTTTCCCTTTTAAAACGTCATCATCGGAAATTCAACAACTTGTTGCTTTGAAAGAAAAACGAATTGGAAAATATTAGATTTACTATCTAAAAGGCTATTCCTTGGAGATTTTAGCGATATAATGGGATCAGATATTTAAAGTATTGTATATCTGATTATCTATGATCAGAAGAATTGTTCTGCAATTTTGTCAACTTTCCTACTTTGCAGCGAAATGTTATCGAACTAAGTTTCTTTATTTGAAAACTTGAAGCGAACGAATTTTAGTATCAATCCTGCTTTGTTCAAAGATGTATCCATTACGCAGATAACCACACGCATTATCGAGAACGAGCGAGGTGAATGACGCCCATAGAAATAAGTTTTCGTTTACTTTTTCCCTTCTCTTAGATTCATACTGCCGTATATCTCTGATTTTGTTAAATTTTACACACTATTTTGGTCAAAACATTTCTATCCATAGAAAACCTTTTATATGGGGGAAAATTTCTCTGACAGGAGGGGAAAAATTTACATGCCAGGGAGTGGGAATGGGACCGAATATCGCCGAATTTGTTTGAAAAAAAAAACACCGGAAAAAGAAAAAAGGGCGTCCTATTTTGAATTTGAGCAAATAAAAGAAAACAAATCTAAGCCTCTTAATTGGTTATGTGATAGAGAACTCTCTCTCTCTCAACTTCATGTGAAGCCCCTTTCAGGAAATATTTTTGACGCTCACAATAATTGCACTTTGCGACCCATTTCCCTTAAAAAATAGCTTGACCTTTTTCTATGTTAATGGTATTTCTAGATATTGTAATATGAGTTTTATGTTGATAATAAAATATCCTTCAATGCCCTCAATCCTCCTAGTATCGCATGTCACCCAATTAAACGTTATATATTCATACTGTAGTTGAGTTTCTGGGAACGCTCCTGAATCTGACTTTAACATATAGCCTGATCTTCTCTGTCCTGAAACGTATACGAAACAGTGCCTTGTCCCCCCCCCCCCCACCACCATTTATAAGTCGGTACCCGATTATTTGCCACGACCTACTTTGAGAAAAAAACTGACGCCTACTTTCTTAGTAAAGGCTGTGACTTTGATTAATCGCAAAATCTCTTTCAGAATCGCCCCCTGCCTCACCAAATAATAATAATAAAAAAAGGATGAGAGTGCATTAGAACTTAATTCTGAGTCTTTCTTTCTCTAGATTCGCACTTTTTACTATATCTCTCTTTTTTCCTAAATTTCTTTGAAGGAGGGGGGGGGTGACCTTCTGTTGTTTAGACACATAAAGAATTTCGTATGTATAGACAGATACAATGAAAGCTTTGTAAGGTTTCCGTTAAGGCCGTTTTGGTCCAGAATTCCTACAAATTCCTGTAGTCATACTCTGATTTAAAACTCTTACCTCTGACGTCACTATAACGTCGAATGAATATGGATTGCAACGTAGAAATTAAGGGGGTGGGGTTACAAAAATAATCATAACATCCGTTCGCCAGGTTCGATTTTGTTCATATTGCATAGAAATATTTCATATACAATGGTTTATCTTTTGAAATTTGTTTCAAGAAAATTAAACGATAGAATTTCTTGCATTAGACATATAACGTCAAAAAAATGACGATCGAAAAACGAGATTTTAACCTCCTAGATGATCTTTTATTTGTGATAATTCCTTCATTTTCTTTGTTTATTTCAATTTCTTTGTTTAAAGATGATAAAATAGTATGAATATAAAATTAAATCATAAAAACATTCATAAATTCAGCAAAATGTTTTAATAATCAGCATACTTTCTTTAAATTGGCAACGTTGGCAAAAATAGAAGAGAAACCCCAAAACCGCCAAAATTCAAACGTCATGGAAACAGTTACGTAGGTTCGATTTTTTTCATACTTTGCAAAATCTAATATTGTATACCAATTAACAAATTCTGAGATTTTCAGAAAAATTAAATGAGAGGATCTTTTTGGGGGTAGGTGTGTGGAGCCACCTTAATTGGAGTAGAAAAAGTAATTCACCGTATTTGCTTAATGCCCTTACCTTTTTGGATCTTGACGCCTAGGTTTTGACAAACACGCAGTTGTAAACAAAAGACAAATTGTGTTACAAAAACGTATATACGATTTACACGTACCAGTTTGCGTTGTGATATCTGCTCAACCGCATAACGTAAACGTGTTAACAGTTAACTGTAAATACACGAACAAGTTTTAGTACACCGTACAAGTAAGGTTTGCTCAACCTCTCTACTGTGACCGTTAAGAAAGGATGTATATATTGTTATTCGCGTTTTATGATTTGGTGTGTATGCATTTACTTTTGTTGTGGTATTACCTGTTGTTTATGTTCAGTTGTTTCGTCTTATCGTCTTATGTTTCTTGCAAACTGCCGATGTGTTCCACAGTTGTCATTGCAAGGTGGTCGTCCTTGAGATATTTTCCTCTCAATGAAGAAAAGGTCAAAAATGTTTAATTCAATGAAATGTTATACGTCATATGGTATTATGTTGTTAATATGAATATCATATTGATAGATTCCTTACATTATCTTTTTTTTACTTATTTTGATTCGAAACTTACATTGCATTTTAAGGTCAGGGTGGCGACATTTAATAGAAATTAGGTAGAAGAAAGCTGGATAGGTTCATATGTAGAGGAACAGCTCCTCGAACTATTCAGACCAAAAAGAAACCCCCAAAATTTGCCCGTCTCGGTGTTTTTTTTTTTTTTGGCTATAAATGTCCATTTTTGGCCCATTTAACATTTTTGTCATTTTAGAGAATACCACATCATAACTTTACATATGTGTACCTCTGAAATGCATGAAATTTCAAAAAATCATATATATCCTTATTTTTCAAGATTCTGTAGCTTGTGGATGAATTAAAGATTATTTTGAGAAATTCTGATAAAATTATCAGTTTTAAGGAGAGTAATTTCTTATATAAACTATGTTGCTGGTTGCCATGGCAACAACTCATTATATTTACTAGTAGCTAGAAGGTCGCCGGTTACACAATTTTTTTCTACATATATATCTATGGTATTGCTTTATCCTAAAGCAGTCAAATCAATATGTACCCGAATTTGTTTTTGAGAAAAATGACTGTTTCTATAAATAGCGCAATAATGTATGCAAAAAATTAACATTTTGACCCAAAAACATAGAGTTTAACTTGAAGTTCGAATTTCTAATTATCTCAATTTTCAAGTGTATAATGAATAGTAAATATTCTGATGTTTGAATCTTTGGTAGCAGAACTCTGCGAAAATGACAATTTTTTTCCTATTTTCGGCGATTTTTCATTGAAAAATATGCATTTTTCCTAAAATATATCCATTCAGCAATGAAAGTTTCAAGGATTATTTTTGTGTCGCCTGCGAAGCACAGCGACACTTAGGGATCACTTTGTCCGTTGTCCGTCTGTCTGTCCGTCCGTCTGTCTGTCTGTCCGTCTGTCTGTCACACTTGGGTGTCACACCCCATAACTTTTGATTGGTAAGTGATAGGGCTTTGATATTTCACATGTGTATTCCTTGTGACAAGACCTTTCTACACATACCATAATTTTTTACCTCGTGACCTTGACCTAGATATTTGACCTACTTTTCAAAAAATCTAAGATTGGCTATATCTTTTGATTGGTAAGTGGTAGGGCTTTGATATTTCCCATGTGTATTCCTTGTGACAAGACCTTTCTACAAATACCATAATTTTTGACCTCGTGACCTTGACCTAGATATTTGACCTACTTTTTAAAAAATCTAAGATTGGCTATATCTTTTGATTGGTAAGTGATAGAGCTTTGATATTTCACATGTGTATTCCTTGTGACAAGACCTTTCTACACATACCGTTATTTTTGACCTCGTGACCTTGACCTAGATATTAGACCTACTTTTCACAAAATCTAAGATTGGCTCTATCTTCTGATTGGTAAATGATAGGGCTTTGATATTTCACATTTGTATTCCTTTTGAAAAGACCTTTCTAAACATTCCATAATGTTGACCCAGTGACCTTGCCCTTGATATTTGACCTACTTTCAATAAAAAAAATCAGCTTCGCAGGCGACACAAGCATTCCTTAGATTGCTATTTTTTCTAAAATGATGTAACAATCTGAGTTTATACCATGTATCGTTTATGTCGGTTTCAAATATTACGTGATATGAAAATAGAGTTATATCCCTGTAGTCGCATTCCCAACCTTATTGTACGTATAAGTCCACGCTAACTTTTGATTTCATGATTTAGGATGGCCAGAATCATGTCAATTTCAAGGTATATTGTTTTTATTTTTTACGTTTTCATTTCATACAGGCAATTGTCCAATTTTTGTTTCTGGAGCAAATCAAGGCCAAGGGGATTTTGCCAGGAGAGAATGCAAGAAAGACAATCTAAGAGTTTTGAAATGTCCAACCAATACACAATATAAAAGTAATGAAGTTTTCAGATGTAAGTAGAACCATCTTAGATCATTTATTAATAAGTCGTCCAATTATCGATTGCTTAACCCAAATAAATGTGCACAAGTGAAAGTCATTAATGAGTTAAAGAAGATCCTGACGAAAATCTCGATAGCTATCACAATAGCGCACAAAATTAAGCATCGACGGACCCCTAGCAAGCTAGAGGTGGGACCAGGTGCCCGGGAGTCCTTATTAATGAAAATGAATTTGTCAGGGCTCTTGAAACTTGAATCCAATCACTCTGAGATTCCTGCTGTAATATGTTGTTTTCGATCCAAAGCAGTGAAAGCAACTTAACTAGAAGATATGAGGCACAGGTTACGGTAAACTACAATGTTTTTGACATGGTTACCCTGACATGGTCGCCATAGCACTTTCTATATAGACATAACGTCAGACAGTGCATGCATTTTATATACTGTGATCTTTATCGTGCATTAACATCGACGGCGGGTGCGGCTAGCCAACAGGGGATGCTTACTCCTCCCGGGCACCTGATCCCACCTCTAGCTTGCTAGGGGTCCGTCGATTCTCAACATAGTGCTCTTTTTTGAGTGCTGTTGAGATTATCGTCAGGATCTTTTTTAACTCATTTTTATGCTTAAGCCCTGTCACACCTTCACGTTCTGGCATGGCGTTCGCACTAAGACCGCCAAAATTGTACGAAACGTGGCGTGGTCGTAGTAAGGACGCGGGGATCGTAGTAAGAACTCGCTGATACGTATTTAGGTCGTAGTAAGGACGCCGATGAACGTGCCCGTACGCCGAGCCACCACGACCGTTTTGAGCTGTTCAAAACAGTCGTAGTTAGGACGCGCTGATGACAAAACGTGTTAAGGACTACTTGCGAACGTATTGAGAACTTCATGTACGTATTAGAAACGTGTCGCGAACATTGTAGGATCGTAGTACGGACGGCTTAAACTTTTACATATAGTCATACGGAGATAGTCACATCTCTGCCGTCCTTACCACATTCTTGGATTTAGAGGTCGAAAAAAGCAAAATAGACCTCGTACAAACAATTTATTCTTTGAACGTGTCATGATCGTAGCATCGAACGCAGTAAGGACTTCGAGAACGTAGAAATAACGCCGTACTATCGTAACACAGACGCCCTCGTCGTAGTGTGAACTTGGGGCCGATCGTAATGCGAACTTCACTAAACGTATTAAAGACGGGAAGGAGGCGCTACTAACGTGTTACGGACGCTAAAGGTATTGTTGCGCACGTATTGATTCGTCAATGATTCTTTCAGAAAGCCCTTCCGGATGAAAAATGCCACGTTCGCACTACGTTCATGAAATGTGTCAAGGACTTCAAGGACGTACTAAGAACGTCCCAAGAGAACGTGTAGGTGTGACAGGGTCTTTACTCAGGGAGAGTAGGAAATTTGCTTTTTAGCTCTACTGGTGAAAAACATTCGATATCATGCGATCTCCCTTTTCTAGCGTTCGTACATTTTGTACGTCCATCTCATCGTCCGTTAGTCCATCTATAAACAGTTTGTTTTAACGGCCACAACGCAGTTTGTTTTAACGCCTTAACTCCCGCTACATATAAGCTATAACTTACAGAAAGTGAATTATCTTTTCATTAAAAATAATCTATGGTAAAGTTTATCTTTAATTGTGCTTGTACCCTTGATCAGGGGGTCTTAGAAAAATGATGTCATTTCCTCCTATACATGCCTGTATTTGGCGCAATTGCTAAGATACTATGAATTGTAGAGATCACAATTCTGCTTGGATTTTGAATTTGTCTGTGACCCAGTAATGCGCTTCAATTCGTGCTATAAACCTTGCTACATGTACAATGGTCAGAGATTATAGTCCTTGTTACTTTCTATTGTATAATATAAAGTCTATATTATCCTGAGTGCAGAATTTTTTACTTCGAGTTATAGAAATGAAATTCTTTCTGCATTATGACTAATTAATGGTTAAGTTTTTGAACTGAATATTTTGTTTTAACGTATCCTTAATCCCCAGGATCTTTAGTAAGATAACATCTTCAAGAAAATTTTAAACCAATTTTCAGATAGTAGATTACAAATCTACGTTCAAATATAGGTCATGACCTATATTTTCTGCGTGCGAGCACATGTTAAGACGATTTGGGTATCAATGTTAAGAAGTTTTATTTCTCTATTATAAGTGCTAGGAAGTCCAAACTTGCACAGATGATAAGTTTTTATGAGTAGATGACAATCTACGTTCAAATTTAAGTCGACGACATGACCTATATTTTCCGCTTGAGTGCACATGTTAGGAAGATTTGGGTATCAATTTTAATAAGTTAATATTTCTTTATTATAAGTGCTAGGAAGTCCGAACTTGCATAGGAGATGCGTTTTTGTGAGTAGATCACGAAATCTACTTTCAAATTTAGATCACGATCTATACTTTCCGCTTGAGTACACATGTTAGAAATGTTAGGAAAATTTGGGTATCAATTTTACGAAGTTTATTTCATTATCCGAAGTGCCTGGAGGGCCAAATTGCATAGGTGATTTACTCAATGAGTAAATTACAAATCTACGTTCAAATTTAGATCATAATCTATACTTTCCGCTTGAGTACATATGTTAGAGAGATTTGGGTATCAAAAGAGTACATCCATTTATGCAGAATTTGAGTCAATAAATGAAATACTCTACTTCCCTTTTCTTTTCTTTTTTGCGTGGTAGAATTTTTAATGGTTCTCAGTAGAACAGACTTTCAAATTCAAAATTGTGTAACCTTTGACTACTTTCTATTTGCAGGCAGCCATGATAAAATGCTGCCATGGGGTTAGCTTTGTAATCTTTGAATCCACTATGTTTTTCTAGAAGTTACACAATTTTAACTATATTCACACATCATATTTCTAAGTGTTCTGGTGTTTTTTTTTTTCAGTTTCATCATGTCTTGTCAAAAGCACAATAACCACAACAACGACCAATTTGTAAGTAAAAGTATATTTTTTCTGTCAAATACCGAATTTTCCAAATCTTCTGCCAGGTCCTTCTGGATGTTAAGTCTAAAAATAGCACATCATACATGTATAAGTGAATGACAGTTAAATACAAAATCTAACACAGGTGTGACAGCTGTATGAGATTTTATGCAGTTTTCAACCAAATTATAAGTGAAAGATCTTTCTTATAAAAAAAATTGTGGACACTTTCACCTATTTAGTCTTGCAGTCTGATCATAACTCTTTATTTTAAGAACAAAAAAGTATAACTAATGTTTATCAATCGAAAATAAGTACACCTAATGTACACAATCCTCTGTTTTCGTACATGCGTGTATGATTACCTCTTATGACCCCCATTGTCAGAATCGTATCGAATTTGATATAAAGAATGATTTCACATAAAATATGTATTATTTTCTTAAATGTCTTCGTTTATCCTCAAAGATTGCACTGATATCAAAGTCAATTTCATAATGCTTGTCATTGTCAACATTTCATTATAAACACTTGGTAGCTCTGACGTCAATTTTCGTGACCTAAGGTGTGTTACAAATTTAATTGGCTTATACAGCCTTGTAACCTACAGTATCCAAAATGATAATTAAAATTCTGAAAAATACGGGAAACGGAACAAAGATAGGAATGTGATTTCCAACTAGTTATAAAAGCAGACGACCGTTTTCTTACCAAAACAGAAAAAACGGACGAACTTACGGAGAAAATAATACAGCACAATTGAAACTCAAAGGACAACATTTTTGCATTTATTTTAGTTAATGAACATTAGATATTCATTAAAATGATATGCTGGCATATTTTTGCCATCCACTTGTCAGATGATTATGTCGATTTAGAAATGATTGTGTCGACTTGTCTGATCTTTAAGTCGGCTTATACGAAAAATAAGTCGCCTTAAATAATTATTACTATATAAACGTATAAGGATCACCACTTGCCTACATATAACCGACATAAACATTTTTAATCAGGTTGTCATGATGTGTTCGATACGGAAACGTACTAGAACCTCCTGATGTTGTGTTGTAAGTAGGTTTCACGACAAGCGGAAAATCGAATTGCCGAGGTAAAGGAAGTGATGACGTATTAAAGTAGAAATGTCGCTGTAAACTTTTCTTCAACTAGGTCTTTTGGACGAAATGCCATTTTAAAAGCATGAAGTTTATTTCATTTAAGTCAAGAAATTTTAACACAATTTGTCCAATGTCAACTTAAATCGTTGTCTTAAAAGTCGTAATGGCATGAACATCTAGATTTATCAACATTACTTAAAGATTTCATGGCTGTCGTCATCACCAAACAAGACATGCTATCTGATCTGTGCATCAAAATGTACAATGTCATCGAGACAATGACCGAGTTTGACAGGTTTCCATGGAGCTGTTGTGACAGGTGTTGCATGCAATCAGGAGACGCTGACTCTCCCCGGGCACCTGGTCTCACTTCGGGATGTTGTTCATTCCGGGGTTTGCAACCGTTTCGATGGGAATTCTCGGGATTTTGCTTTGCCTTCTCGACTTTGAGATTGAATAACGGTTAGGTACTTCTTTGATATTTATTTTTATTAAGTTGATTTTTGGGAATAAACTTACTTCCGTCGAGAGGATTATATCGAATTTATGATAGAAAACGAACAAGTCGAATTTTTGAAAGCCAAATTAATTTTATGCGATTTCTCGAATTGCCAATTTTGCAGAGGGCAACATGATGCGATGAAGTAGCGCTTGTTGATATCTTTTTGATCGACTTGTCATGCTTGAAATCAACTCTTCAAATTTCAAAAGATGTAGTAATATAAATTGTAATTATCCTTGTCAAGGTTCATATAACATGAGTCCCAAGTGGAACTATATTGCTCATCTCTTTAAAATTATACATGACCTTTCTGCATTTTCATTTCCATGAGCAAAGTGGGAGACAATGAATAAAATGTTTTTTTATTATTATCTCGGAATGCTAAAAACTTTTAAGTCATTTCAGATTACTAAACTATGATCTCAGAGATCTAAGTTGAGATGTTGTATGGTTCTAAAATATTATCCTAGATAACATAAATGAGGACTAAATTAAAGCTCACATAACTGTGATCTGCCGTAACTTAATTGAAGATTACTTTCCTGAGTAGCAACATCCCTTCATCGCCTGCTTATGGCTCAGTTGATACGCTATGCCAGAGCAAGTACCAAATATACGGATTTTGTTCTGAGAGCTAGGCGTCTGTCAGATAAGTTTCTCAGTTAGGGATATGCTTGTGATCGACTAACAACGTCACTGAGGAAGTTCTACGGTCGATATGGGGAACTCGTCATTCACTATGATGTCGAACCCTCCAGAATGGTGGATGATATTCTGTCACAGACAATTTGAACCATCCAACCAAAGATTGTACCGAAATGAAAGTAACCGGATTGATACAGTTCTACCGAATTGATGCAGCGGGTGTTGCATGCAAGCAGGAGATGCTTACTCTTCCTGGGTACCTGGTCTCACTCCCATATCGGGAGTTCGCTTCTTTTCATATGGTGGAGCTTTTTGTTTGTTTGCTTGGTTCCTGTTTTATCCTGATTTTGTATGCCTTCGGTTTCTGATTTTCTGAATTATCAATTTTGTGCTGTATACAGGGATATGGTGATTATCCATATTTGTCATTCAACATAGTATTACCTATATTCATATTGTCATACGCATTCATTAATGACAGCTGGAGGTATATATGGTATACTGATTCAGAAATCTTATATGGGTTCGGAGGGGCAGTGGTTCAAAACAATTTTTCTGAGAACATATTCAACATATATAATTATTTTAAACTTCCTCTGTTCTAAATCTTCCGGTGATCGACATCCATGAGCATGTTTAGAAATTGTTTATTGTTAATTATTGTAAATTATTTCTCAATAAATAAAACAAACTATGTTTAAGATATCTATTATGTTGTTCTTGAAACGATAACTACATGGGTATACACGAGTGCGTGCCTCACTTTGTCGTGTAAAACTTCTAACGTCATTTACTGAGACCCACGGAGAATATAGTCGTGCCCGAAAATTTATTGGGTAAATTGACAAAAATGTCGATTTCCTCTAAAAGAATATTTTTTTCTGTGATTACAGCATGGAAATTTCAATTTTCAAAGAGCTAATGCTATATACTATTTTCACATATGTTCTTATCATGCTTATAGCACTTTAAGTTTGTTTGCTTTCGGCCTCTTAAAGTTCATTCTGAAACGAGGTATATCTATAGGACTCTCACCACTATCACCGAATTTTTAAAATCGGGACCACTACAAATTCGCTTTCACTTCCTTCACCGTTGTTCTTTGGAATGGCCTTCTTACTTCAAAAGTGACTTAATACCAATGAGCCTGACTTCTTTAGAGATGCTGTCTCCGAGGTCTCCAATCTAGGCCCCTAAAGCACCGTCTGTTTTTACCTTTTGATTACTGTTCATTATATAGTTTTGATATTACATTTCCGTTTTATGCTTGGTTGTCTAGACGAGTACTCTGCTTAGAACACTCATACGAGGGCCTAGCAGTGTACATAGTTAGAATTATGAAAACTTCAGAATATTATATCCAGTTAAGCACTCTACTAACAACATTGTCTGACAACAGAGGAAAAAATAAAGTAAACTACAAAACAAAGAATATTGTCTTTCACTGACAACAGCGAAATAAAACCATAGGATGCATCATGATAAGCACAAGAAAGATACAACAACGCTCACATGGCCCAGCGAAAAATCATAACATGAGACATGCATGCTTATGCATATATAAAATAAAATTTCTTTAAACATGGTAGACAAATACACTCGACGTTAGCCATTCCGAATGAGATTAAGAAGATCCTGGCGACAATCTCAATAGCACTCACATAACAATAGAGCACCAAACTGAGCATCGGCGGGCCCCTTGCAAACTAGAGGTGACATCAGGTGCCCGGGAGGAGTAAGCATTTCCTTTTTGACTAGCCGAACCCGCATTCGATGTTCATTCACGAAAATGAAAACAATATCTATAAAACATGCACCGTTCGAGGTTATGTCCATATGGGAAGTGCTATGACGACCACGTCAGGGAAAACATTTAAAAGTGATGTCCAAATTAATTTGTCATAATCAGTCAACAAAATTTCTTTGGTCGAGTAATTTGAAAATGAGTAGCCTTGCAGGCAGAACGAAGTTATTTTAGCTAAAGTTTGCTCTGTAGTGAGGTTCAATTTTGGACAATAGTCAGGCATTGATGGAACATTACTTCTTATAAATTGTATGTTTGAAGTTGAAATCAAAATGTGTGACAAGAAAGATGATTATGTCTTTAACCATATAAATTATTCTTTGTTTGATGGCGATTCTCTTTACTTCCACTTATTGATTATTCTATAACTGCATGTCTGGTCCATGCTGAAAATTTATCAGGTTTTAAATTGTGCTTTTGAATTTAAAGACGTTTAACATGTTTAACATTCCACTCCGTTTCGGACTGTCATTGTAAAAGGAAAATATACTGAAAAAAGTTTTTAACTCAAATATTTCCTCATCTGAAAACATTAAATTTCAGTTAGGCTTATAGCAATAACTGTGAAAATTCTACCAAAAAAAAAATACACAACCTTTAAATAAGTTTTACGCCGGCAGGCTTTTTTGAGGATATCTCTTTTTCCATTTTCAACCGATAGGCCATAATCCGATCCCATTTGGTTTATCTAGATCTTAACCTTAATTTGAGCTGCTTCTATATTACTTTACATGCTATTGAATTTAAAAACGTTTAACATTTGAACTACTTGGTGAGTGTCACTGCTGCTTGACCAAGAGTCCCCGAGGGCACATGTTGCCAAGTTCGATCAACTTTGGTTGATCGTCTGTCTCTTCAACGCATTTGAAATTTTCTGTTACAAAACTTCTTGAAATTTCTAAAACGTGGGTCCTGTTGCATCATATCCCACCCATTCTGCTACGTCATTTTTGGTACATTTTTGGACATAATGATTTTCATACTTTTTGGCCATATTACATTGTTTAGACTGAGGATCACTGACGAGGGTTTAGTACCCGAAACGTGCATGTCTGGTCCATGCTGTAAATTCATCAGGTTTTAAATGATGCTATTGAATTTAAAGACGTTTAACATGACACTGTCTACTGTAAATTCTATTTTCATGCACATGCACAGGCCATGGATGTATTTTCATGTACTATCCTATATGATTAAATAGGTTTTGGATTTTTCTTTCGCTTTCTTTCTTATCTTTTTACTGATCTTTAAGCTTCCTTTGACCGCGGCTGTATGATAACATGAGCGTTTTACATGTTCCACCAGCCTGCTTTTCTTTCTCCTCTTTTTTATGTTTTTCGAAGTTTGCCGTCTTGTTGAGATCTCCTCCTTAAACATAATGTCGAAGGATTCCAACTCTATACCTATATGAAGAAAATTTCAAATCAATTTCCATGCACCAGACACGTGTTTCGAATATTTAATTCTCATCAGTGATGCGTCTAGCGGAGCCACCAAAAATCATTTCAGTAGCGCCTTGTGTAATTTTTTGAATTTAGATTTGTGCATTTACATTACAGAGGGTGCGCGGCTCCAAATTTCCTGTATACATGTTATACTTCCCGAGAAATCAAATGTCAATAAAATAAGTAATGTCGAAGGCTTCCAACTCTATACCTTCTCGAAGAAAATTCCAAACCAATTTCCATGCACCAGACACGTGTTTCGAAAACTAAATTCTAATCAGTGATGCTTCTAGTGGAGCCATCTAAAATCATTTCAGTAGCGCCCTATTTATTTTTTTGAATTTTAGATTTGTACATTTACATTACATAGAGTGCGCGGCTCCAAAGGAGTAGGTTCAGAAACTACCGATATTGGCCCTGTTCAAACCTAGATTCTAAAATTGTTTTATTTCATGTTATTTCTTTATGAAAGCAATGACAAACTTTGATAGTTCAGAAAAATACAATGTTCGGAAATCTGCACGTGCTGTGACGTCATTTATGACGACGTTAATCCATGACGGTATGCCGAATTCCGTGTTTTTAACATGTCTTTATCTTGAAACTTTACCCATAGTACACGTTGTCACAGAAATTGAATTGGTAATAAATTGAAGATCATACTCAAATCTTGCTATATAGAGAATTTCGTTTCTGTGACGCACTGTGCTGTGCATCTATTTCAAATTTTCTGTGTTGTACTTCTACCATCCTGAGAGAGATTTAGCGTGTACAGCTCTGTTTAGAAATCAGAAAATCGAGAAATTTTTTCAGTGTCTACAGATTTTGAGAATAATTTTTATACAGTTTGATTATTCTTGATTTCTCGTAACTCTTAACATGATAAGTGCTACTATAACATATTTATCAGGACCAGAAATTAAGTTTGATAGGGCGATTTTATAAGATATTTTTTTAGGCTCAGTACATCGTGTACGTTAAATTAAACGAGTTTCGGGGTATGAATATACGATGTACATATCATTACTGAATTTATATTTAAACTAAAACTATCAAAGGGTCTACATCTTATCAAAAGTTTCAAAAGATAAAGATGACAAAATCTTGATTTTCCGATTTCTGAAGTGTGCTGCGAGGACAGTAGCAACAAAAAAAGATGGACAATATAGGTATACGTAAATTACAAACAAAAGTTGAATGAAGAATGTATTTAAGCATTAATACATGTGCATTCTGCAAGTGTAATGGGAGGTTAATATATATTGAATAAAATGAAGAAATATTCGCTCATTATCCAGCATTATTATTTTCAAACGCTAAACAGAAATAGTAATAACTCTGACTATAGTTCATACCTTGTCAAATTCAAAACGACAAACAGAAAAACGAAATTTTTATTCAGAAAATGAGAGAGAGAGATAGTATCGGAAAATGTTATTATTGGTATGACTTATAAACTCCAATTTAGATTACGCAAATATGATGTACGATACTCTAGCTTATTACTTAGCTTGTGTTCATGTTTGATACAAAATGTACCCGGTACCTGAGTTCGTAATGTATCAAGAGGAAGGAAATAAAACGGTCTGTTTTGTATTTTCATGAATCCAACAATAAACTGAAAGCACTGGTCTAAAGAGAGATCATAGGCCGGGTCAGCACTAGTGTTGAAGACATTTAGGAATCGATAATCAGATTTTTTTCGTAGAAAATCAGAAAGAGTAAAATGGATTAAATTCAGAAAAAAAAATATTTCAAGAAAAATGCAGCATGACATTTACCGAAAAGGTTGTATTTTTTCTGCAAGGAGTAAATCTGAACATAATAGAGCGACGTGGGTCATACTCGAACATGACCTTTTTTGTAAAGGCTATATAAAGGAAGTAAATCGATTCGTTGTAAGGGTTTCTTTAAAATGTTCAGAAGCATGTTTAGGGTTGCGGACGGACGGACGGACGGACACACGGGTAGACCGATTTAATCCAAAAATCTATTACCGGCATGAATAACCTATTAGGAAGCTCGACTAGGAAGTTTGATGGACGGACATGTTCATCGCTCAATAGCCCCGAAATTTTGACAGGATGTTAACATAATGAGACGAACTTTTTAAAAATTTGCTTATGTTCATGTATCATAATCCAATCGTAGCCTAGGTATAACACACAGTTCTTTGTTTTTGTGTTTTCATCTATTTCATTTTTCAATCAATTTGTAATATGCAGCTTCTGGCTTGTAAATCGATCTTTTTTTCAAATTTACGCACAGATCTACATTTATTTTAGTATATGCTAAATGCTGATACTGAATTTGAAGACGTTAAACATTAATAAAAAATGAAATATCACCGCATCGGATGTGCACTTTTCAACTATACTTCGCAAACGATTACATAAATGGACGATGCGATAATCTGAATGTTACGATTTGTTAATTTTCAAATCTAGTAAAAATACGCAATAACTGGAAATGAAACACAATCTAAGTTCTGTAGAATGTAAAAGATACATTTACCAGGCGCTGAAATGGATTATTATGAGCTAAAGACAACGGGCACCGTTGAAATTAAGAAACTGTCCAGGAAGCAAGTGGGGTTTTTTTTAGGTGTCAATACGTTATCTATTTCGAGATTTTAAAATGAACCATTTCATTCGTGCACATCCACAGGGGCCGTAGCCAGAATTTTTTTTTCTTATTCTGTATATATCAAAATTCCATCCCCCTTCCCTCCTTCCATTTTATCAGCTACGTACAGCTGTTTCGTGGGAATCAGAAAAAAATATGGTTACGACCCTGCGTGCGCGTTGTGAAATAGCTTCCGTATGTCGTCTGTCCAACAGATTGTTTATGTGTCTGGGATATTTTAAGATTAGAAACGACATGAATGATTTTTGGAACATTGATGCTACATGTATGATGCAACAGTTACATTTACACCGGTAAAAAGATTCATCGAAGTAAGTTGCGCAATTTAAGAAGACTGAAAGATACAAGAAAATTTATTTCGCATGTCACTTAAATCGTACCGGTCGACACGCACAACAATAACACCCCCGACCTTCCTTGATCCCGCATAACACATGCACTATCTACATGCAAGGTATGTTTGAACACAATTCGATGGTCATTTAAGAAATAAAATATACTTTTATGGATACCTTGAAAGCACAAGCGTATATAAAAAAAATATGAGAAATAAAGAAGAAAAATAACAAGACCAAAATCGAATGGGATAAACCAATTAGAAAACTGTTCATGGTTTTGCATGTATACTACTAAAACAATTTTATGCGACTTTTTTTAAAAGGTATGATCTTTTGACCTAATAGCTGTTATATAACGAAATTTACTTCTGCAGAAAAATCCAATATGTGAAAAATACGCTCCCGACTGCGTGTTAAGGTGTGACAGCTGTATAAGATTTTATGCAGTTTTCAACCAAATTGTAAGTGACATTTCTTTCTTATAAAAAAATTGTGGACACTTTCACCTATCTAGTCTTGAAGTCTGATTTTAACTCTTTACTTTAAGTACAAAAAAAGTATACCTTGTGTTTATAAATCGAAAAATAATTACACATAAAGTACACAACCCTCTGTTTACGTACATGCGTGCATGATAACCTCTTAGGACCCCCATGGTCAGAATCGCATCAAATTTGATATAAAGAATGATTTCACATATGTATTATTTTCTGACATGTCTTCGTCTATTCTCAAAGATTATACTTATATCAAATTCAAGTTTATAATGCTTGTCATTGTCAACATTTCATAGTAAACACGAGGTAGCTCTGACGTCAATTTTCGTGACCTGGGGTGTGTTACAAATTTGATTGGCTTATACAGCCATGTGACCTTAAGATGCTCACCTTTTCACATCTGAATAAAATTCACAATGTTATTATATACATCAATACCTACCTTTGTCATGTTCCAAGTTTCAACAAAACATGTTCATCCGTCTCCATGAAATACGGTGCTATCAGAGGTAACCCTATTGTGAAAAAGCTGGCGAAATACACACTTTTCCTTGCTTTTAATTTTCCTCATTTATTCGTTTTTAGAAACACAAATTTGCATCAACTATGTCACATGATCTTCATTTAACTTTCTAATTACTAGATTTATCATTATCAATGCTTTTTGTTTATATTTGAAAATTATATGAGCATAATTCAGGTGTCCGTAAGTAAAAGTTAGAAAACATAGAAAAATGCAATTAAAAATTGAGAAAAAAAAATGCTTAATTTTTTTTCATAAATTTCGGGGTTTTTTTTATCTTTAAAACATATATACAAGACTCACAGCTCATAAGATAATGCATCTAATCAAATAACAGCTCGTAATTCACAAAACATAACCCCTACCCCCCTTAACTGCACGAGTCCATTATCTTAAAGATATGCCCAATATATTCGTTTAACGGAGTTTACAGCCTTATTTTGTAATTGATTTTCAACAAAATTCGATGTTTGAATAGTTACCAAGAAAAATAGAATCATAACGGCGATAAAATACATTACTTTCCATATTAATTAGAGGAATGAAAATGGCGGGAAGGGGGTTGAAGAACACCCCTCCCCCCTTTTCTTTTAATTCCACGTAGTCTTTGTTGTGTGTCACACATGAATTATGATTGAAATTGACCAGACAATATCAAACATTTATAATTGAGTCGAAATTTTGATATATTGACACCACAAGCGTTCGTTCTGCACAAATTTTACACATACATTCCAATGCGCTCTTAAGGTGTGACAGCTGTATAAGATTTTATGCAGTTTTCAACCAAATTATAAGTGACATTTCTTTCTTATAAAAAAATTGTGGACACTTTCACCTATCTAGTCTTGAAGTCTGATCTTAACTCTTTACTTTAAGTACAAAAAAGTATACCTTGTGTTTATAAATCGA
The DNA here is from genome assembly GCA_033119305.1 of Pinctada imbricata. Classification (NCBI taxonomy): domain Eukaryota; kingdom Metazoa; phylum Mollusca; class Bivalvia; order Pterioida; family Pteriidae; genus Pinctada; species Pinctada imbricata. Next base: position 26,150,434 of record VSWD01000003.1, on the reverse strand, counting down.
AAAATAATTACACATAAAGTACACAACCCTCTGTTTACGTACATGCGTGCATGATAACCTCTTAGGACCCCCATGGTCAGAATCGCATCAAATTTGATATAAAGAATGACTTCACATATGTATTATTTTCTGACATGTCTTCGTCTATTCTCAAAGATTATACTTATATCAAATTCAAGTTTATAACGCTTGTCATTGTCAACATTTCATAGTAAACACGTGGTAGCTCTGACGTCAATTTTCGTGACCTGGGGTGTGTTACAAATTTGATTGGCTTATACAGCCATGTGACCTTCACGGGCAGTTTTCAGGACATGGATCTCGAGTTTCCGATGAAAATACGCCACGCATCGTCTCTACCTTGAGGCTATACCAGCTCATATCTTTTCAAATCGTCTAATTTAATTATTTTTTAATTTATTGTTTCCGTTACAACTAGTATTCATAAATTTCTTATGACAACACAACGTCGTGACGGCATCTTGTGACGACGTCATTTACGTCGTCAATACGCTTTACCATGACTCAAACGATTCCACATATTTTCGTCAATTTTTAAGATATTTGAAAAAAGAAAACAGTTTTAGAAACTGCAGACATCAGTTATTTAGCATACAAAAATTCATTCAAAAGTACGACAGGGCCGAATTCCATCGATACCGAACCTACTCCTTTCCTGTAGGGTAGATTCAGTAGCATATCGAAATAAAATCTATGTTCAAAATAGCATTGGAGGGATGGTGCTAAGGTTACATTACAAGGTCTCTAATACATATATCTTCAACATATCAAATTGACGTTTTGCAAGTGCAATTCAGTGTCTTCTTACTAAGAAAAGATTATTATAACTAGTGTATTGTATTCCAGTGTTTACTTTTACATTTGAAGACGGAAAGATTTCTTTCTTATAGGGAAAATAGAACCACCAATCCCTCAAATCGGATTGAGAAAAGGCATATCTCTACAGAAAATACGGATACAGAGTGAGTTATATCTATTCTTATTGAAATTTTCACTTATATTGTCATCAGATTTGTTTGATGGAAAAAAAGGGAAAATGAATTCAAGTGACAAATTGCAAATTAAAGGATTATATTTGACATATTACAGGGAAGATTAACTTATGTATATTATCTTGTAGAAACAATCATGGTTTAAGATATACACCGGTCGTGTCCACATCTGCTGCTCTTCTTGTATCTTTAATGACATTTTGGACTCTTTACCTATATTACAAAATGAAGTATATAAAACAAAAAGGTATGTACATTTTTATTTTGACTGAAAGTTTTCCATTAGCTCATTTGAGTGAAGCTCAAGTAAGGTATTGTCATATAGCGCCGTCCGTCCTTTGTAAGCTTTACAAATTTTTTGACATCTACTTGGAGGTTTTTGATTGTTTGCTTTGGTTCCTGTTTTATCCTGATTTTGTACGCCTTCGATTTCTGATTTTCTGAATTATCGATTTCGTGCTTTATACAGGGATATGATCATTATCCAAAAAAGGGAAATTTGTCATTGCAAGAGATACCAAGAAATTGATGAAACTTCATAGACAGCAAATTCTTTTAAAAGGTCCTCTACGTAGTTTGTATTTTCGTGCGAATAAGTCAACAAATATGACGGCCAAGGGCACAGATCGGCTGAAGCAGTTTCCACATGTCTGTAACCTCTGCATAGATTTTCATGAAACATTACACGAAGCAAGTACACAAGGTCAATATTCAAGTTAGTGTTTTAGAAGCCAATTTGTCAGCGGATATGACCACCAAAGGCTCTGATTGGTTGATACATTTTGAATATCTTATCTGCAACATCTGCCTGTGCAAGGAGGCAAGGTTCTCCACCAAGTTCGTATATTTCAGGCCGACCGGTCAACAAATATGGCCACCTGGGTTCTAAATGGCTTACATTTAGAAACACCCATGTAATACTGCCAAGGAGACAACCAAAGCAGAGAAAAGCTTTTTATTGACTAAAAACGTAACAATAAAGTGCAAAATATGTTTTAATAAAGTGACTATCTATATCATTAATGCTCAATTTCAGGAATTAAAACAGAGCGCCGCGCGTATTTAGTCATTAAAAGGTCAGGTAACCTGAACAGTAACTGAAATGACACAAAAAGAATCAATATGCTCCACTTTCGACGCTTTCATCCAATAATATCGTATTTTTTCTTGCGATTAATAAATTCTATCCACAGATATGATAAGGGACAAAGAAATCCACCCCAGTTTCAAGGACATTCTTGTACCACGACGAGCCTTTTTCTCTCACTATCTAAAAGAGCTCAAACTTAGGTTTATATGTATTCTTTTTCATATTATGACCGGCTAACGCTGCAATCATGTATGACGTCACAATGCATTACAGTTAAAAGCACTTCCGAAATGGGCTTATATCACCCTGCAGTGTGAGACAACATTTACCTGACACTTTATTTCGCGGACAAATCAGTCTCAAGTGTGAGATAGTCACGTCTCTCTGTTTTGGGTTTTTTTACGGATAGGTAAATAGGTTTCCCTTACTTAACCTGATGCTTAACAAAGAGAAATAAACAAGTAAAGTCCTACTTTGAAGATGATGAGGACTGTCTTATATATGACTTTTAATTGGTGTTCTTCTGCGAACTACTACAAGAATATTTTTCTTTTAGAAGCTGAAGCCGTTATCGATGAAGAAAGAGAAAGGTTAACAAGAAATACTGAACGTAAGTACAATCGTATTTATTATCGTTAACAACCTTGCATTAATCATGGTATTCTAATGCTTGAAAGTATGTCTAGAATGGAATATGCTTTATTTGTAACAGTTATGTGCAATTGTTTTCGTTTTCAACGTCTGCTTCTTCATGTTGCAGTCTAAGTAACTTCCCCTTTTGTTTTTGTGCAAGCAGTGTTTGTTCCGATGCGATTACTGCAACAACGTAAGGTTTTGGATCATGTGATAATCTTGAAATGTCATTTTGCCTATTCAAAAATCATTAACTTTATTCTATCTATGATACAAATTATATTATCTGAAGAGGGTTTCGAGGTCAAAACGTAGAAAAAGTGCATTCTTATGATCCGATCACCTATTACTGTCACTCTCCTACTTTCAATTTTTTTGGATAATTTAAGACAGGTAGAAAGTACACTGGATGGGTCATAATTGACTAAATTTTCTTCGTTGACTGTAAGTGATATTGTGAATTGCCCATTGATCTCTTTGGTTCATGTTCAGATATTTGTATTTGTCGTCGTATTTGGTGGCCCTAGTCCCCTTTTTGTCTCTTTTTCTGCATGTCTACTCTATGTTTTGCATAAGTGTATTTTGATGTTTTGTGGTTGGAGCTGCAATCGAGTCTTAATGTAAATACCCCTTTCCCTTACATTGTCTCGTTTCTTAAGCTTTAAGTTTTCAACGAAAGGAAGCCTTAAGCTCTTCACATTAACCTTACATCTATTTCATTTTGTTTCAGATAGCTACAAAAGAACACAGATCGTTCCTTTAAGTATTTACATGAAAGGTATTAAAATTATCGAACGAACAGGAATACTTATCATTACTGGCCGTATGGGGAGCGGGAAGACAACAACAATGGAATATTTTCGTAGAATTATAATGGAAAAAAGTGTTCATTGGGAGATCAAAAATTTTTCTGGCAATGAAAAGTATGAAAGTAGTGAAAAATGGATTCTTATTTTGGACGACTGTTTCGGTAAATTTGTAGCAAATCCTGTCAGTTTAAAAGACAAAATAATCAAACTAAAAACGCTGTTACCACGGATAACACAAAATAAGGAAAATAGAAAGGCCATCATAACAATGAGTGGACATGAGTTCTCATATTTTTGTTCATCGCTAAGCAAAGATGATTGTGAAGTAGAACAATGCCGGTTATGCTTAGATAAGTTAGAAGAAAAGGAGAAGAAATTAATCTTCGATTACGTGTTCAAGGCTCCAAGATTCAATATCTCAAGGAAACCTACATTGCAATTGCAATTACAAAGAATTGATAAAGAGTCAGTTGCTTTTCACTCTTTAGGGTGGCCATTAATTTGCAGACTAGCTTTAATTCCTGATATCACTTCGGATATTGATATTTTTTCAAAAAATCCATTCCAATGTCTGATGGGAGGTTTGGAAAAAATGAAATCAAGCGACGAACAATTGTACTGTGCCATGGTTTATGCTTTATTCAGAGGAGGCGATGTCTCTAAACTAGTACCAAAAGAAGGGGATGAAAACGAAACATTTCTGAGGAATATCAGCAAGATGTTTGCTCAGTCTATGTTACCTCCAGAATCTGCCAATCAATCTTCTCCAAACGCTGATAATTCCATGAACAAGTCTGATGAATTTGCTTTCATTCGTAAAAAGCTATCAAGAATCTTCATACAAGCACCGCACTTTTTTGAACGAAAAGGTCCAGAAAGATTTCAGTTCCATCATGGAATATTTGAATTAGGCTTGTTGTGTCATTTATACCGAACAATGCCTGAATTTACAATCACTCATCTTGATATTAGCTTGATAACAGAACTATTTCGTCCAAAAGATTACGCAGTTGAATTTTATGAACTAGGCATAACACATTTATGCCATTTTGAAAGTCAAATTCACGAAACTCCTACCTGGATATTCACTCTTGAAGAGTATATGTTTTCTTATCTAATCAAACGAATCCCGAAAAACAAAATAATGAAAGTTTTTATAGACCATCCTATATTGGGTGACAGTGCATTCAAATTGTTTTTGAATAAGAAATGAACAAGCTTGTTGTTTTTTACGCATCGATATGATTGAGCTTTGTTGTATTCGCCTTATTTCAATACCAATTCCAGTTAAAAGCCATTCTCGGTAAGCACCAATAGTTGGAAATCTTATGTATCAGATTTTCATATTTCATCCCCTGACCATGAAAATAATATTTGTTTTGGAATTTCACCACCAGTAACAATTGTAACCAGACATCTTGCTTTTTTGACAGAAATGAAGCTTGCTTGGAATGGTGTAAAATTTGCCACATGAAGGTATTATTTAGACAGTAATAATCTGGAATTTGGCGAAATTGTTTACAAATAATGATAAACAATGTACCTAGATCTTTTATACGAAATATAAACGTTTGTTCATTTTTTGTGGAAACCACATATTCAAAATATTTCAGAAGATTAAGTTTACATATTTTGACCTTTTACAGAAATTAAAAAATCACATATGTCAGTCATGCTTAGAAAAAAATCCCAACTTAAGAGAAAAGCGAGAAATAAAAATGGTTACCATAGCAACATCACAGTTTTTCGTTATTTCTTTTTTGCCGCAAGAATCTTTAATCATTCCAGAGGAAATCAAGCAAATATGATACTAAATAGAAGAGTGCAATCTCTGAAACATTTCAATGTTTGAAAGGTCAGTATTAAGTCATTAGTTGCCATGGCAACTAAACAACAAGCATCTAAAAATGAGTATCTTAAGCATTTTTTCGTAAATTTTAGAATTTCATGGTGATATGAATTGCCTTGTTCGGATATTAACTGAATATCTCTTGAATATCGAGCAATTTTGTATCACAGCAACACTTCTGATTTGCTTAATTACTTAAGACTTAAAAAAAAAAATCTGCATAGCAACGGACCTTTACAGCACTACAACAGCACTACAACAGCACTACAACTAGAAGAAAAAACAAGAAAATGAGGTGTTTCTCAATTGCTTACTTAATCTTCATTAGGGAAGCTTTACATACTCTCTATTCCAATAACAAAGAATTATTGTGTCGTAAAAGAAATCAGTATTATGTTTGCGGTTGTTAGGGCAACGGTGGTATATCCAGCTAGGATAGCATAATTTAAGCAATTTTTCGTCATATTTAGAGTTTTTTGTTGATATCAATGGACTTTAAGGGATATTTATTTAGTATATCCTAGGCATCTGATCAATTTCCTAAAAAAATCCTAAAATTGATTCAAATCCGTTTTGGTTTCTTTTGAAAAGCCTTTAAAATTATCCATAGCAACGGATCATTGCATTAATATATCCAGAAAAAATCAAAATTTTGAGGTATTTCTAAACTGTTTTCTTTAAATTTGTCTATGAAGCTGAGGACGTTTTAAAAAGGAAATTGTGGTATGAAAGAAATCAATATTTGGTCTGTGGTTACCGTGGCAACTTTATATCTTGAAGATAGAAAAACGTTATTTGAGCGACTTCTATCGTTTTTATAGTTTCCTGCTTATGTAAATTCACTCTAGGAAAGTTTTATTTACCTTTTTTACCAGCATAGCAATAACTTTAAATGAGCTCATTACTGAATTTGTTTTATCAAGTCATCTTATAATTTTTTCCCTAGCAACGGATCATGGCAACACTCTCTCTCTTTATAAGAATTAACAAAGAATATTATGTATTTCGCAATGGTATTTTCAAAAGGAGGATGCAGAAGATGTTTCAAATATTTCGTAAGGGGTTGCCATAACAACCATATTTATTTATTAATTAAAGAACAGCAAAAGTCTATTATCCTGAGCATCTTGTTTATTTTTTCTTTTAATTCATATAAATTCTTATTCACTTTAAGCATGTTCAGAGAAGTTCATTGTAGCTTGTGCACCAGCTATACAATTCCTTCAAACTAATCATTTTTAAACTGGTTCAGTTGAAGAAACCCACAAGTATTCTCCATGGGAACAGATAATGAATATAGAATAAAAAGAATAACCATTTGGTGATATATGATCAATGGGTTTGATTTATTTTTTAACTTTTGTGTCAATCATTACAACAAATAATCTCCCCTTTTCATAACATATAACAATAGTATGATATGAAAGAGCTTAATTGTTGACAAATGGTTGCTTTGGCAACCATATAATTTGAAGATAAAGTCATATGCATTCACAATCCGTCATCATTATTTAGTATAGGTCCACGTGAGAATAAAAAAAGAAATAAAAAATTGCAAATTTTTTTTTATCTTTGTTTTGAGACAGATATGTGGTAGATATCAAGCATATGATATTTATTTCTCAAAGTAAGGATGGTGAAGCGAGATATTCACCTCATAATCTACAAAAGATTATGAGGGGAAAATATGGCGGAAAAATTTATCTATATAATTCAACAATATTTGCTACCCTTATTACTTTCTTCACCATCCAAATATGAGGAAAATTCCTTCAGAACGTTCATATGGAGGCTGATCTGAACACAATTCAAGAGAAAACAAGTTCTGTAAAATAAATTAAGGCTTTCAACTGCCTGATCCTTACGTGGACCTGTACTTATAAGGTCTCTTGCCGATTTTTCATTTTTTAAAGAATGTTTAGGGTTCAAAATTACCAAAGCACTCATTTCGTAATTTAGAAGGAGTTGAAAGGAAAGGTTTTACTTCGATCATACATAGATTGCAAGGACAATTAATGATGTACTAATTTGCCTAATTCAATTTCGAAGATATGAAAATATATCTCATCTAAACTACATGTCATGATCTTTCATTGTGTAAAGTTTCAATGAAATATAAATGGTTTGGGAAAAGTTGCGATTACAAGGTCTGGGTTTAAATGCATAAATGTTAGTTCAAGTGTCATAACTCAGGTGAACCATTTTCAACAATATTCTTCTTTCTTCATGCACATCTGTATACATGTATAAGATTATTTTGTGTTAAATTCAATTGAAATCCATTGGTTAGTTTGGGGAGAGTTTTAATGACAAGGCTTTACATTCTAAATTAAATGCATACAAAATCTAAGTCAGAGACCATAACTTGGCAGCAATTCCCTTTCTTCATACGCATCTACATATTATGTTCTTAAGTTGTGTGATGTAAACATACATTCAATGGTCTTGGAGGAGTTGCGATGACACGCGTCCGTCTACAGATGGTGGAACAGACGGACGTCCAGCCACGGTTAATACAATATATTTGTGTACCTTACCTTTTTGCGAGGGATTTAACTACTTAATATCAATTCTCTGTAAGGACCAAAATATTTTGGAAATAGCATGTCATGGAATTTTATGATTTTCTCTATAATTGGTATGTATAATGCACTGAATGGAAAAATAACAATTTTTGCAAATAAAAATTCCGGTTGCCATGGAAATAAGGTCTGTCTCTTTGTAGCACCAAAACAATGGTCAAATAAGTCATCTTTGGTTATTATGTTGCCATTGTTAAAGCTATTGGTAGTATCAACTTATAATATTTCAAACCTCTTTTTTCTTTTTTAAATGTATCATTTTTTGAAATTTCTTTCAATAAGCCGAATCCTATCAAATCACAATCAGTCAAAAATCGGCATGAAATTAGGTCAAAAGTAAAGCATTTTTTTTGTCTAATATTTAACTATTTTTAAGCAAAAATAACACAAAATGTCAGGCTGATAACACCATCACTATTGTCAGAACGAAATATGTTTTATGCGACAAATGTAATCACTGACAAAAAATAAGTGGGACCTTGTTTTGTTTTGCCATAACTTAATCAATCAGACCTTAGTACAATCAATTCATCTTACCTACAAAACATGTGAAAATCATTGCATCCAGATTTACCGTTTAATCGTTAATCAGTATCGAACGATGTGAAAATGGCAGTCTAGCGCTTGCGTTCAATGGATGCAGTAGCCCAAGTAGAGAGGTCAATACAGCATTGTTCTCAAAAGATTATCTACATCATTTAATACTGAATTGAAAGAGAACATCAGTAGCTTTAATCATGAAAAATTATTTGAATTTTTATCATCTGAATTTTCAGATATATCCGGAAGAGTGTGAAACACCCCTCCGGCACTACCGGCATCAGGAGCCCAGGACGCGCGGTACTCGCTTCGCCTTTGTCTCCTATCGCTGTTTACTATATAGACCCATGGCTAAAATTGATGTCCAGTTCTCTTCTTCACATCCTTCCAAACTAATTTAAACCCCAAAATTCCGAGTTTTTTCATTAACTGTGCCTACTACAAAAAAAGAAATAAAAAAAATCGTCCCTGGCCATTTCTTTGAATACGAAAATTAAACTGTATATTGGAACCAAATTTTGTGAATTGGATTTAACATTACCTTGACATTGGATCCCATGACCTTGAAAACTGACGTGAAATAACGTACGTCAGTTTGTCTGTGACGTCATATAGGAACAATCAAAAGTACCGGATCAGGGATGCCGAATCGAATTTTCTAGCACCGCTCAAAAGGGGAATCAGCCTATCCAGTGTGTGAGAAACATAATTCATTGATCTATTGCAGGTTATCACAGTATAATCACACTCCAAAAGACAGTTATGATATACATTTACATTCCATTTTTCACGCTTAAAATGACGTTTAAACTCCGTTGCTAAGGATCTATGTTACTACTACATACAGTCATACTTCAAATCAAGCCAAGTTACTATGATGTCATGGTTCAAATTGAGCCACCGCTGTTATACTCCTATAATCGCAGTGTAAATTGTATACAAATGAATGGGAATATGTAAATATATAGCTGCTTTACCTATACCTACTCCGATTCGTAAGTGTAACTAAACAACGTCTTCTGATTATGACGTCAAACGGTGACATGTACATGTAAGTAACTAAACCTCTCTATTCCTGACCATTTCGTATGATATCAGCATTTCCTTTAGATACAAATGATATAACCATTTATTCACTCTTTCCATGAGGTTTAGTTTAGTTTATTGGAACCTTGAAACATATAGTTCATTGGTATGCGTTTGTTTATTAGCGCACCTTCACGGGGAGAGTACAGTAATCACTAATCATGATCATTACCAATGTCTTTACTATTACATGTATTTACCAATGTATGATGATTGAGATATATCTACCATTATGTGAAGAGGCTGTAAAAGCCGAAACACGTGTAATAACAAAATGTGGAATATGATATCGATTTTTGTGGTGCTTTAACATTTTTTCTATATACATTTTCTTAACGTTTGATCTAATTTGAATTTTTGATATCAATATTTGTATAGACTGGTAACTTCTCTGGAATAATTCTACAAATTTCAAATGTTCCTTAAACATACTATGCAACAAAACCTACCCTACAAAACCATCAATAGGTGAATGTCCAGTGCATGTGCGGAAAATGCATTGTGGGTAGCGCTGTTAAAAAGCGCCGTACTTATTATTTACTAGTATCACAAGGATCATGTTACAGATATATTGCAATACTTAAGTGTTCCAATTCTTTACCTTTTTGAAGAAATTTTCAAACCAATTTTAATGCACCAGACACGTGTTTCGGTTAGTAAATCCTCATCAGTGATACTTAATTAAATGCCAACTTGATTTTCAGACACAGCCGAGTGTATTCAGTAACGCCCTATAACTTTAATTTTTTGAATTTCATTTTTTTTTTCTTTTTGCATTTTGCAATGAATATGCGGCTCTAAATTTCCTGAAGCATTGTTGGATAAAATCTATGTTCAAAATAGCATTGAAGGGATGGTGCTAGTATGTTAACCTCTTTGAATGTCGATTATAGTTTTGGATAAAATGAATAGTTTTCGAAATGATATAATGATGCCACTATAGCATATATGCTAGTGTAGTTGGTAGGACCTAAACAGAAGTCAAAAGCCCATCAAAAGCACTGTCTTAGTGTTACCCACAGTTTCGTTTGATGACCATGGAATGACCAAATTAACTGTAAGTAGTGGAACCCTTGATCTATTCAATAAAGGAATAATGTACTTTAAAATTAATAAATGCAGTTATTTATATATTAATATACATGTCTGTAAAAGAAAATAAAGCACGTTTGAAACTATCCTCTCATAATTTGAATATTGAAAAGCCTTTAAGGGAAGATGCAAATATGACAACAAAAATGTCAGGTTATGTTCAATAAATGTTCAGTCTTCGAGACCCTTAGGATGAATTTTGTTCTATGAATTAAAAAAAATTTATTTCAAAAAAATATAACAAGAGGGCACTACTAAAATGAAATTTTGTTGTGTCTAAAAATCACTTTGGATGGAAGCGTCACTGATGAGGATTTAATATCCGAAACACGTGTCTGGTGCGTGATAAATTGGTTTGAAATTTTCTTCGGGAAGGTATAGAGTTGGAACACTTACAGTACAGCTGAAGTACTATTATACCCCTAATGCCTGAATTGCCTCGTTTCCATGTATTGAAAATCAGCATATAATTTGCAATCGTATTATTATGGAATTTAACCATTACATCAATTTTATCAAGCGCCCATGTTTCTTGAGATACTAAGGAATATATCTTATAAAAGTATATAATGACGTCATAAGATGGCGGAGGTGAAAGTGAAAATTTGAGTAGAGGATTGAAAAGGGCTCGGTGAGCTATTTCTTTGTGCTTTCATTTGTACAAAAAAAATCTGAAATTCCATCAGATATACATACCTCCATCTAATCGTAGCAAAAATTTACATAAACATTCGTCAATCTGAGCTTTGACATAGGTGGTTATTTTACCTGTTTGACCTAATTTGACATGAGCTGTGTAAACAGCACACTGTACATGCATGTCCACGGCTACGACTAAGCGAAAGAAGCCTGAATATATTAGCCCATTAGAGGATAATAGATCTTTAAGAAGATTACTTATCATCATCAGCGTCAGGTATGTCCTCCCAAGGGGTTCACAGTCCATGTGTAAACTCCAGCCCTCCACATTTTTCCACACAACAGTGTATGTAGGGTGTTACCATACGCATGGGCGCACCGTTAGGCGCATTGAATGGAGCGCCTCAGTTAGGTACCACCAAACTCCGATCCAATGATCCAATCTATTTTCAACGTCATGTCAAATCCCACGTTTTAAAGTGCATTTATACCAGTAGTATATATGTCTCTGATGTCTATGATCCAACAGGCAGTACAAATGACAAATATGGATAATGACCATATCCCTGTATACAGCACAAAATCGATAATTCAGAAAATCAGAAACCGAAGGCATACAAAATCAGGATAAAACAGGAACCAAAGCACACAAACAAAAACCTCCACCATATGAAAAGAAGCGAACTCTCGATATGGGAGTGAGACTAAATGCCCATGAAGAGTAAGCATTTCCTGCTTGCATGGAACACCCGCCGCTTCAACTCGGTAGACTTCACATCCGGTTACTTCCATTTCGGAGTACATAGAGTACAATCTTTTGGTAGGATGGTTCAAATGGTCAATGACAGATTATCATCCATCATTCTTGAGAGTTGGACATCAAAGCATCAAAGCTCCGTCTAAGAATTTATAGAAAAAATACGCATCAAGAGTCAGTTATCAATTATCTGCAAATCGAAAACTATGAGTTACCTGACAAAGTTACTCGTCTTGAAAATCTTTTAGAGGAATTAGAGCAGTATGGGCGTCGTAATTCTTTGCGGTTCTACAATGTGAAAGTGGAAAATGATGCCGATACCGACAGAATAGTTACAGAGCCCTTCAAATCAAAGTTAGAAGTTGAATGTACCTTCGATGTCATATGTAGGTCCCATCCCGTTGGTAAAAGAAACAAAAATGGACGTAGACAAATCATATGTCGTTTTAGAAATTGGAAAATTAAAAACATGATCTATACACAAAAAATCTAAAGGGTGACGAGAAAAAAATTACGTGGCCGAAGACTTAACATGTATCTACTTTGCAATAATTATATGTACTTTAAGGAGTAACGAGTGGCTGGTAAGCGAGCTAACTCGCACAGTTAATTACTTCGTTTGAATCCGTGTAAACAGTTTTCACGTTAAAATCCGAGTATAATTTTACAAAACCTCGAAAGAGACACATATGACTATCTGTTGTTATTGTACACAACATAATGGATGGCAATGTTAGGCGGAATAATAAAAAGCCTTTTAAATTATATAAGCAGTATAAACAGGTAGTAAAGGAAAATGAGATCGACAAGGGAAAGCCCGATGATGAAAAAACGTACGAGATATTAAACGAGAAAGCCGATTATGACTTAGGACGATATCTAAATAGATCTAATGATGAAAGTGATTCAGATTTTAGAGAAAATGTAAATACATGCATAGATTGTAAAAACAATGAGGAAGGAAATATTGTGCACGAGGGGAGAGGTACATCGGGTACTTTGCTGCAGAAATGAAAAGGGGGTGTTGTATGTGTAGTGCACCATTTCAGCTTGCAGATTGTACAAAGGAACTGAAGTATGTCTTGGCAAGCATTTCCTATATCAGGTATTGATACCCGTAGCAGGTTTTAGAAAATTAGAAAATTATTTTGTTTCGATTGGTTTATAATTGACCTCCACCTTCTCCAACGGGTTTCAGTCCCCCATTATAGACCAATAACACACAAAAAAGTTAACAAATAAATATATCAAAATAAAGATATTGTGGGTTTATGTTGCATATTTAACCATTTTTTTATCATTGTTTTAGTCACTTTAAATACAAGAAGCATTCAAACGTCACATTGTATTTATTATATTAGGTGCAAATGAGATGAGGTCAACCCCGTTGCTACTGGAACTCTGGCAACAATGGGCAAGAACCACATCACATCAATACAAAGCTTGAAGTTGGTAAGTTATAAGACATTTTCAGTTATATAATGAGGATTTCAAAATATAACGTGTCATAAATGAGTTAAAGAAGATCCTAACGATAATCTCAACAGCACTCACAATAGAGCACCAAATTGAGCATCGACGGACCCCTTGCAAGCTAGAGGTGGGACCAGATGCCCGGGAGGAGTAGGCATCCCCTGTTGGCTAGCCGCACCCGCCGTCGATATCCACGCATAAAACAATATATTGAATACATGCACTGTCTGTTCTGTCTTTATAGAAAGTGTTATGGCGACAATGTCAGGGAAAATATTAAAAACACTTACTGTCAAACCCCTCGCGGGGAACTTTTTGACGAGCTCCACATGGCAAAGGGCATAAGTGTGACACAAATGAGTTAAAGAAGATCCTTTAACACACAAATTATGAAATGGATTATGTTATCAGATATAGGGGAGTGTTTTTCTACATGTATAATATAATTATATCATAATATGTTGTCTTATGAACAGCCTTATATCATGCTTGCGTTGGAGATGAGACAATTGAGAAGATTTTTGCCGTCCTAAACATCCCCTGCACATCTCACACTAGCCTAAAGGTACAAGATGAAGGTTGGTTATGTCATGGATGAAATTGCACAGGACTCCTGTGATACTTCTTTGGAACGTGAAGTCCAAGAATAAAGGTACTATTAGGCTGTTTATTTTCTAGTAACAATGAATGTTCACGTCAAGTTTTTGCTACATCAAGAATTGAAGTATCAAATTTATCTTATCTTAGGTTTATCGTTATATATATATGTACAGTACATGGAACTGTAAATAGTAAATAGTAGACAGCATTTGTGGTTTCTGTGATACGCTACTACTATGTTAAGACGTTTTACCAGGTCATGACTCTTATAGTCAGGAAAACTTAGTAAAAACTGTGTTACATTTGGAATATAATGCTCATGATGCAACAGAAGATTGTAAGATGTTGCAAACACTTGTTGAAAGTCTGAAAATTTTTCAGGACCACGTGTATCTCAAACACACTTTCTCATTTCATTTCATATTAGAACCTCTTGCACAATGTAATCATTCTAAACATGATCTTTAGACCCTGAAACCAGTAATTGAGGGGGAGGTTTATCTCAAGTAATGTTGCAAAGAAAATAACAAATTCTGGTTTATGACTGTACATGTAAAATGATCTTTTGATAATTGGTCAGATGGTGTGCACAGTATACTGAACTTACTCTGGATGGCAAAGTGCGTGGGACAAATAGGAAAACCATTGTTTCATCTCTATGTAAAAACTGTAGTAAAAGCTGTGTTACATTTGGAATATAATGTAATATAATATAATTACAATTAGTTTTATAATTATGATATTATTTTCAGGAGTAGTTTTGTTTCAGAATTCAGTTTACATGTACTATATGATAAAAGACTAGTTTGTGTAATGAAAATAGCAGAGGATGTGATGTGTAAGAAAATACTTGAATGCTAGATACATTAGAAATTCTAAATGTTGTATATATTTTCATTATAATTAATGATTTTGAAAAAAAAATAATGTATTTAGTTGTAAAAGACAAGAGCACTGGTAAAGCATTTCATTGTCTGTAGTTCACAGGAATGCAGGAAAGATAATTTAGCAGCTTCTGTAGTTGTTTGTTTGCTTTGGTTCCTGTTTTATCCTGATTTTGTATGCCTTCGGTTTCTGATTTTCTGAATTATCGATTTTGTGCTGTATACAGGGATATGGTCATTATCCATATTCGTCATTTCAAGCTGATCAATTTTGAGCTGTTTTATAAAAGTATTGATGGATACCCTATTGTTTTATGCTTTTGTCTAGTTTTTGTGTCTCGGTACAAAAGTCATGAGCTCGAAAAAAGTTCCCCGCGATGGGTTAGACAGTAAGTGTTTTGAATATTTTCCCTGACATGGTCGTCATAGCACTTTCTATATGGACATAACCTCAGACAGTGCATTTCTTTAAGATAATGTTTTCAATTTCATACATGAACATCGACTGCGGGTGCGGCTAGCCAAGCAGGGGTTGCTTACTCCTCCCGGGCACCTGGTCCCACCTCTAGCTTGCTAGAGGTCCGTCGATGCTCAATTTTGTGCTATATTGTGAGTGCTGTTGAGATTACCGTCAGGATTTTCTCTAACTCATGAATATGATATACATTACATTCCCCAAAAAATGTTCTGCAGCAATAAATTTTGAAAATTTCTCTCAAGTGTACCTGTTTTGGGCATTGGCCATCATTTTCAAAATCAATTTCTCCTAAGTATCGATGGAGAGGTGTATCGAAATTACTGTCATAATACATGTAATTCAGTGATTGGGATAAGCATGAGCCCTGCGCCATAATCACATTCAATTCTAAAATGACACATTTAAATTTCACTGAGTGCGCCAATGTGGCGCATTTAATTCTTAAACAATTTGTGGAAATCTTCCGTTCTTTTATTCAATGACTTCACCATATTCACTTATTTTAACTTCTGCATGTGATTTTATTTGTTTACTTTTTACATCAATTGATACACAAAATTCAAAGCACCATTGTTTCCTATTGCAACAATCTCTACTTCAAACTTTGTACATGTACGTACAAATGGACTTCACCAGTTCATATGAATCATGGACTTAATTTGTTCACAAAACGCAAATTTCATGCAAAGGTTTGTCATTAGATTTGGATATACTGTAGTTTACGACAATTTACAGCAGAGTTTGTAAGTGGGATTTTTTTTGGGGGGGGGGGGGGGGGGGCTGGTATTGAATTATAAATTCATATAAAGACATATGCATCAAAATCAACCATATTTTGAGTAAATAAAAGAAAATAACTGAAAAAAGTTGTCAGATTTTTATAAGTTTCTTTCATTTATAGAGGCAGACACTCGTTCTACCTTAATGTGTATATTAAGTTACAGAAAGGGTTTCCATAGACTTGTCTATTTTGAAGTAATTTCCTAGTTTAGATTTGTCCTCATTAGAAACAAGATTACTACATGTACAAGAAGGGAGGAGATCTCCAACAAGACCCCGTTGCAGTATCAACAGCAAAACACCAAAACACCCCGATGCAAAAACATAAAAGACGAGTACAACACGAGACGGAAAAGAGACACACGACATGTAAACATCAAACACAAAAGACTACACATAAACCGACGAGACCAATGGGCAACCGGTGCCGACTTTGGACGGCCATTTGTCACGCAAGTAGCAAATGGTGTGTTTATCCTGGATTACGTGCGCACAACCCTCTCACTTCTCCAATTACCCAGAGGTCTCGAAGAACGTACAATTAAAGTGTAAAACAACCTCCTAGTACAAGTACACATGTAACTCATATTACTGCACATTTCGCCCAGGTATATCTTTCCCCCTACTCTTGGTTTGACATATCACGATTTGCATATGAATGTATCCATATCTATATATCTAAAACAAAAGAGGAGATCTCCAAGAAAGAATTCATCTAAATGAATATCTATATTTTCATTTCAGGAATAGTGAAAACACATTTGCACCAAGCTTAGATGTAATTTATTACTGTTCAGTTTATGCTTCAATGGTTTATTTCTTACTATAGGTTTCTGCTGAATTTGCTTGAAATTTATTTCATTAATGCATGCCCATATATTTATACATATTTTCCTGCAGATGGCATGAGCTCAGCTCATGCACTTGTCAATTTAACATTGATTGTCTACCTTTGGCTATAGTTTTTAAAGCTTAGTTCATTTGCATACATGTATTGAGCAATGCATCGCATTTTATTACTACATACATTAGCATATCTCCATGTTGTGATATTGATTTAGTTTTTGAATTTAAAATCGTAATGCTATAAAAGAAATGTTTGGTGTTACGAATCAGGCGATTGTGTATCGCTAAACGAAGAAATAAACCATTTTGATTGGCTATGTGTAAGTGATATAGACGATGCCTGTATAAAATTTACTGATAAATTTTTAGCATTAATAAATAAATATGTTCCTTCAAAAATGGTCACAATCAGAAATAAGGGTAAAACTTGGTTTAAGTGTCTCATTAGGCTCGAAATTAGGAAAAAAGAAAAATGTTAAATTAGGTATAAAATCATACGTTGAAAAGTACCAAAAAACAGAGAAATCATGTCAATAATTTGAAAAAAACAATCATTTTATAAAAATGTTGATAGTTTACTTAACACCCTATCTGCTCAAAATTCTTGGAAACTAATTAAATCTTTGACACAGTCATCGGGTAAACAAGTTATAATCCCTCCTCTCATCGATACTGAAACTTCAGAGCTAGAAACCGATGACGAACTAAAAGCAGAATTATTTAATAAATATTTTGTAAGTATATCACAAATTGATGATTCGGACGTTGAAATCCCCGAAGTTGACTTAAAACCTGACAGTGCATTATCTCATATTAAAACAAATGTTGATGATGTAACTGATATCTTAACAATTTTGAAATTAGGTAAAGCCAACGGTGTAGATGAAATATGTCATCACATGCACAAATATACTGCGAATACGAATCCGTACCATTATGCATTCTATTGAACCTATCCTTAAGATTAAAAAAACGTTATGCCATTAGAATAAAGCTCTTATTATGTTGCTTTATAGAAAAAAAAAGATGACAAAATATTCCCTTCAAATTATACACCGATTTCGTTGCTCAGTACAGTGGGTAGTTTTTGAGCGTTGAGGTTTTATATAATTGTAGAATAACATGATCGAGAATAAGCTATTTTATGAGTTTCAATCAGGTTTTCTGCCATTCCAATCAACTACGCATCAATTCATCGATTTAACTTTATAATCTTATTTGTATAAACAGAGAACAAAATTAATATACTTGCCTAATTTTCTGCGATATTTCCATAGCGTTTGATAAAGTCAGGCACAGAGGATTGTTAAAAAAATGAATCCTTTCGGATTTATAGGCTCTCTCTATTATTTTCTTACAGACTATCTTTCAAATAGGGAACAAGCCGTCATTGTAAATAACCATCGCTCCTCTTTTAGATTTACAAATGCCGGGGCCCCCAGGGGTCCATGTTAGGCCCTTTACTCTTCCTCATCTTTATTAACGATATCGCTTAAAATATTCTCAGTCTGGCACGTTTATTCGCCGATGATACATTTTTATTGTACTCTTCTAAAAGACTTAACGAAAGTGCACATGTTTTAAATGATGACTTAAATACAATACATTTATGGACCAACAAGTAGATGGTCACTTTTAATCCAAACAAAAGTGAAGTCCTCTTGATAAGTAATATACCTACTCATGACCTAGACATAGACGACAACTTTCTTCCATCCATAAGCAGCTAGTTGTAAATCTGTCTTCTGATGGCCAGTGGTCTCTCCACATTGATAACATATGTAATACTGCTTTAAAACAAATTAATGTTCTTAAAAATTCAGAAATGTATCCTTAGTAGGAGTTCGCTAAATAGAATTTATACCACATTTATCTTGCTCCTTTTAGAGTATGTTTGTGGAATTTTGGGATGAGTATAGTTTAAGTGATTGTTAAAAATTAGAAAAGATGCAATATCATGTAGCAAGAATAGTCACAGGTCTTCCACTTTTTGCCAGTATCGATTCACTCTTTTTAGAAACAGGATGGGAAGTTTAAAAACCGGCGGGAAAAAAGAAAACTCTCACTCTTCTATAAAATTCAAAACGGTTCGACACTTGGTTATCTTAGAGATCTATTAGCTGAAACCATCCAAGAAATAACTCCTTATCATTTGAGAAATTACTCAAACTATCGCGCTCCACAGTTAAGATTACAGAGTTCCTAGTTATCTTACATTCCGTCTACTGTACTACTTTGGAGTTATATTCATCAGATGAGACCAAAGACCAATCAACATATACCAAATTTAAATCTTCCTTAGACACTCTATATTCTAATAATGTCGAAGGGTTCCAACTCTCTACCTTCTTGAAGAAAATTCCAAACCAATTTACATGCATCAGACACGTGTTTTGAATATTAAATTCTCATCAGTGATGCTCTCAGCGGAGCCACCAAAAATAATTTCAGTAGCGCCCTCTTTAATTCTTTAAAGTAAGATTTTAACATTTACATTCCAGAAAGCGTGCGGCTCTAAATTTCCTGTAGGGTCGATTCAGTAGCATATCCAAATAAAATCTATGTTCACAATAACATTGGAGGGATGGTGCTAAGATGTTAAAGTCCGTTAATTTCGATGATATTTATCGGTGAAATGGCTATTTTCCAACACTTAGGGTCCAATCGTATTTCTTAGCAATTGACAGATAACATAAGACTTAGAAACACTTGCAGTAGTCTTAATGCAGATCTCTTTAAAGTAAATTCAAATAATTCTCCTGTCTGGTCCTGTGGCTTTTCTATTGAATATGCTGCTCATTATCTGTTACTATTTCCGTTGAAAAGCCTCTTTACCGCCTGACTTTGATCTTCTGTCAGGAAGTACAGCTCTATCACTGACTGAAAATACTTATATCAAGCTAGCTGTTCAGGAGTTTGTTTTGGCATCCTATAGGAATTGTTTTCTTGGCATCCAATAGGTTCTGATTCGTTACTGTGTTGGTCGTTGATTTAACCCCCCCCCCCTTTCCACCTTTCCTCACTATTCCATTCAACGCTATTCTCTCTTGATAACTCTATTCGCATTCACACCCCCCCCCCCTCTCTCTCTCTCTCTCTCTCTCTCTCTCTCCTTTTCACCTCACTTTTTTGCACTTTTTCATTGTTCAAAAACACAAAGTTTTTTTATCTATAAAGTAAGATATATTGAATTATATAGTAATAAGATTAATTTTGTATTATAATTAGTATTGACGCCTCTTATGACATGCTTGTGTTTACTTTATAGAATTGAATAATATTGAAATAACTTGTTGTCCGATCCAATGTATTTTTTTAATGAAATATGTTTAATCTTTAATGAGTTTTGACAAAAAAAGGTCCTGGTATTGATTAACAATTATTACATCAAGTTAACAATTTAGAATTCAAGCAAACAAATAGCTTTAGTACTGCGCATCGTTGTACATGTTTATTCCATTTGACTATGTATTTGTTGTAAATTGTCTCAATATGTGTTCTATGATGAGATTGAAATAAACTTGTAAACTTGTAATTAAATTTATGTAATCTATCTACGAAGCTATATTCTATTTATGAATGATTCAGTTTCTCTGTAACTTTAAAAATAATAAAATGATCTGTTCCACACTGAATCTTTTCGCCATGATTTTTATCTAATGTGCACTACTCCTCTAGCGACGATTCCCGCTATAAATAAACTTAATGTCACAAGCAATGATAAGACTGGCTAACAGCACCATGGTTACTATGCCAACAGACGTTCCAAGGGCGATGGAACTAGGTCTATCGTCATCTGCACTATGCTTACTCCTATTATACCTTCCAGTAAGGTTTCTGGGTACGGATAAAGCACGTCTTATTTCTTCTAATCTCACAGATAGGGTTTCTTTCGTAATATTGGTGGTATATGTACAACAACAATTATATTCTTGTACTGTTGACGGTTCTGTTGATGAAGCAGTTTGCGTAGAGGCTACAAGAAAAAAAAATGAAGACCAAATTCAGATACATTTCATAAAGCAACCACTAAAATGTTCTCAGTTAAAATGTTTAAGATAGGGTTTAGATTTTATTTATCAGATCTCAATGAAATTATTTAAAAAATCATACATCCTTCATAATCACTCATAGTTATATATTTTGTCAGATAGCTGACTAATATAAATACTGACCTGAAGTTAACTCAGTTGTTTGATCGGTAGTACCTTTTGTAGTGTCTTGATCAGCTAAAACTAATAGAATAAGAACCATTTTTAATAAAGTCATCCTATGTATATCAATAGAATGTTTAGACTATATTGTTCATCAAAAAAGAAATATAAGAAATAAAATACTTCAAACTTATGAAGTTTCCATAGGGAAAATACACACCAGTACTCATTAATAGCTATTCTCTGTAAGCATTTGCACTTTCATGAAGGATGCATGGCACGGCATGTCTCAGATTTTGATAAAATTTGTACATAAGGTTGGGTCTGACACAAAATTAAAAATTTGTTAAAAATTTTCTTAATATCACATCCGGTTGCCATGGACTTGCATTTTTTTGGCGTTTTTGAAGTCACATACATAATTTATGCAGCATAATCTAAAACAAACACTGATGGATTATCAGTACCCTATCATTGTTCTTTCAAGTTAAGTAATAATAATGTTTGGTTTATGGTTTTATCTAAATGTTTCCAAAGCAACAACACAGGTACCCTATCAAAATAGTAATTTTGTCATTTTTTAAAAATTCAACAATGAATCACTAACATTTTTAGTGTTTTATGCAAATAAAACATAACCATTCACATTGGGACAAAGTTTCTGTTCGTTGCTATGGCAACATGACCTCAAATCACAAAAAGGAAAGCAATTTTGGACAATATTTAGAGTCCTTTTTTTTTACTAGATCATTGAATTCTAATTCAAAGTGATGAAAATTAATTAATGTATTCAAGTAGATCTTTTACTACAAGAAAGAATTTTTGGCCGGATTGCAAAGCAATTCCGGTCTATAGATTGACGATGTCCGTCTGTCCGTCTGCCGTCAACATTTTGGTTAAAGTTTCTGGTTGAGGCAAAATCTAAGGAACTATATGCAGTAGAAACTTTATATTATACATGAAGGTTGCCCATGACAAGACCTTTCAATTTATGCCGTAACATTTGACCTAATGACCTTGACCTTGGACTTTGACCTAGTTAAAGATTTTGGTTAAAGTTCCTGGTTTAAGCAAAATCTATGGAACTGTATGCAGTAGAAACTTTATATTATACATATAGGTTGCTCATGACAAGACCTTTCAATTTATGCCATAACATTGGACCTAGTGACCTTGACCTTGGACTTTGACCTAGTTAAAGATTTTGGTTAAAGTTTCTGGTTTAAGCAAAATCTAAGGAACTGTATGCAGTAGAAACTTTATATTATACATATAGGTTGACCATGACAAGACCTTTCAATTTATGCCATAACATTGGACCTAGTGACCTTGACCTTGGACTTTGACCTAGTTAAAGATTTTGGTTATAGTTTCTGGTTTAAGCAAAATCTAAGGAACTGTATGCAGTAGAAAACTTATATTATACATTTAGGTTGCCCATGATGTGACTTTTCAATTTATGCCGTAACATTGGACCTAGTGACCTTGACCTTGGACTTTGACCTAGTTAAAGATTTTGGTTAAAGTTTCTGGTTTAAGCAAAATCTAAGGAACTGTATACAGTAGAAACCTTATATTATACATTTAGGTTGCCCATGATGAGACCTTTCAATTTATGCCGTAACATTGGACCTAGTGACCTTGACCTTGGACTTTGACCTAGTTAAAGATTTTGGTTAATATTCCTGGTTTAAGCAAAATCTAAGGAACTGTATGCAGTAGAAACTTTATATTATACATGTAGGTTGCCCATGATGAGACCTTTCAATTTATGCCGTAACATTTGACCCAGTGACCTTGACCTTGAACTTAGACCTAGTTAAAGATTTTGGTTAAAGTTCTTGGTTTAAGCAAAATCAAAGGAACTGTAAGCAGTAGAAACCTTATATTATACATTTAGGTTGCCCATGACGAGACCTTTCAATTTATGCCGTAACATTGGACCTAGTGACCTTGACCTTGGACTTTGACCTAGTTAAAGACTTTGGTTAAAGTTCCTGGTTTAAGCAAAATCTAAGGAACTGTATACAGTAGAAACTTTATATTATGCATGTAGGTTGCCTCTGACAAGACCTCTCAATGTATGCTGTAATATTTGACTTAGTGACCTTGACCCAGTTGGTGACAAAAACTTACTTTGCAATCCGGCCATATCGTCTTTAGCGGTGTTTTATTTTAGATATTCTGGCAATAGCCTGTTGCTATGGGAACGATTGTTTAAAATTGCACATAGGCCCACTTTGAGTCCTTGGATACGGGCATCAAAAGTTAAGAAATCTGAATTTTTTTTAAAATCTAAAACAAAGTTTAGACTTTGCTTTATCGTATATGTAAAAAAGGTTGTGTAAGCCTGTTTCGTTTTTTGAGGAAAAGGCTTCGAAAACCAACAGAAAGATTTTTGAACAGATTTCATAAAGTAACCCCTAAAATGTTCTCAGTTAAAATGTTTAAGATATAAACGATGTCAAAAATGGGTCAAATTTATTTATCAGATCTCAATGAAATGATTAAACAAATGATTAAACAAAAATCATACATCCTTCATAATCACTCATAGTCATATATTTTGTCGGACGGCTGACTAATATAAATACTGACCTGACGTTAACTCAGTTGTTTGATCGGTAGTACCTATTGTAGTATCTTGATCAGCTGAAATTGATAGAAAAAGAACCATTAAAAAAAAGTTTGGTATATCTTTCAGTTAGAGAGGATCGAGTTTTAATGAAGACATCCTATGTATATGCATAGATAGTTTAGACTATAATCTTTAATAAAAAGAGGAAATTTAAGGAATATAATACTTCAAACTTATGAAGCTTTTCATAGGGAGAACACACCCCAGTACTAAAATAATCTAAATGTTTGTATAAATTAGGATAAAAAGAATCATGATTATGTTGATGATTAATCTATCAAATATTATAACTCACTGTTTTTTATGACGTTAGACCATCTTAGGTACTTTTACCGTACAGTGCGTTGAATAAAACGTTTTTAATATCAAGTACACTGCAATCTTTTACCGTAAAGTGCATGGCAAAAACGTTCTCATCGTCTAGTACACTACCATATGCAACTTACCAGTAGTAGCCATCGCCTTTGTGGTGGAAACTATAAATAAATTTATGAAACAGATTTGTATCTCCGTATTTGATTTACTCGATGAATTAATTAAAGACACAATATAAATTTATTTTGATTGTCTTCTAAAAATGTTCAATCTTTGAATTCTGTTCGAATATCACGTGAATCATGTACATGAAACAAATACAGAGCAAGTAGTAGTATCTTGTTAAGCAGGATTTTATAGAATTGAACTTAGGCTGACAAATACATAAATTAAAACTAAGAAGAAAAGATAATAATTTCCTGGGGTTTTGCGGTTTCAACTTTTAGAATTTATAATATATAATCAAATGGGCATTTAAGGATGTCCAGAACAGCATCCGAAAGAACCCCTTCGGAAAGCTCTAGATCAATTATTATGTCATAATAGAATCGGCGACGGTGGTGCGTTTCTCGCAAGAACGTCAGCATTAGGAAACGTAAATATAAGGAGGGGACACAATCACTATAACTTAAAAACTGACGGTCAACTTTCGACAAGAACTTTTCACTTGACATATGAAGGAGATAATAGCAAGCTTTTACGGAAAATAAATGTTAGGTTTTCAAATGAACAGACTTTATTATAAAAATTTAGCAATTTAAAAATGCTCTGAAAATAGCCATACATTTATCTCCTTTCGACAATTTCATTTAAAAGTCTTTTTGTCATTTATAATTCTATACATATCCGATTGCCTACATCATGTCTAAATAAAAAAATACAGAACTTGTTCATATTCTGCCTCTACAGAAGATTTGTAACTGTTTTTCGTGACTTAAAGTGTGTTAATTTTAAAGTCACATTTACGGCCCATTTTGGGGCTTTCAATGGGTATAGATGTAAGTTCGTAGCTTCAAAAAACGGTAAAAAATTGATGAAACTTTTGTAGAAAAAGTATGTTTCAATTATGAACATTTATTATTTTTAGGAAAATTAGATGATAGGATCTTTATTTCAGTCTGGCTGTCCTGGACCTCCTTAATTCCTGTTTACTGATTGCGTTTTTTTTTTCCTTTGAAAAAAAAAGATGCACTGTAAGAAGTTATTTTAACTACGTGACTTAAACCCTACAAATATGCAAATATAAAGCTTACTTGTTTTCGTTGTCTCCTGGGTGATAACTGTAAAAGGTTAGAAGGAAACAAATTAAGTTGAGAATAAAATGAACGAAGATATAATTAAACCATTTTTTAAACTTACGCAATCCATCTATCGGAAGTAGTACTTTTAAAACGTATGAAATCATGGGAAGTTTAGAACGGATACAACACAGAAAAATTAAACACTTACAAAACTTTGAGCAAACATGTGAATTGACGACAGAGAATAAAAAAAAAAGACGTTGTAGTTGTTTATAAATTGTATACATTGGACAAAGAGCACCTGCAACACTTTATCCAACAAACACTTTTAACGAACGAAATAAAAACTTTAAAAAATTACTGTTCCAATAAGCAATTTGAGGTTTCCATTATAGCCACAATGTGGAGGTACAGTAAGAATTGCGCATTAAACCTTTCGTCTATATCTATTCTTATTTAGGAAAAGAGTAATATCAACTCCCTTTGACTATCTTTATATGGAAACACTGTCGACGTCGTAGTCTATTAGTTAAGGCGTCAGGCCAGTGACCGAAAGGTTCCTTGTTCGTACCTCACTAGGACCACGGGTCGGCCGACATAAACTTTTCTATACTCGTGTTATATACAAACATGTTCTTGCCTGTGTATTGTTTACAAGTCTGTGGGAATTCTAACGATTTTGCCTTGCCTTCTCGACTGTGAGACTGAATAACCCTTAGGTACTTATTTAATGTTTATTTCAAAGAAGATATATGGGCACTAAATATATATAATTCATACCATGCCACTGATGTTGAAACGTTAGAACGAATCATATGGCATTCTTTAAAGTTATAGAAGTAATGCAATCGAATCCTTTGCTATTTTAAGTCAAATTTTCCCGATGAATCTTGATTGTTTCGTGGAGAAAAAAACACACTTTCAGTAACTTACTGATGCTGGTTGTCTGTAGTGTTGATGCTACAAAAATAGTGCTGTCATTAAAATCAGATTCACTAAACAAAAAGCATATTTCATAGAAATATTCATTCATGAAATGAATTCATAAAAATCAAATAACTTCTTTATACTAGTTGTTTCTTGTGTTGATGCTACAAAAAAATATTATGCCGTTGTGAATAGCAAAGGAATACATTCTATTAAAGGGGTGAAATGTTAAACGTCTTCAAATTCATTTACAGCATGGACAAGACGTGCACGTTTCGGGTATTTAAACCTCGCCAATGAGCCCCAACCAAAACAATGAAAAACATCCAAAATTTGTGAAAATTATGTCCAAAATTCATGTTTACCGAAAGACGTAGCACGATGGCTGGGATATGATACTACAGGACCCAGGTTTCAGAAACTTGATAATGCATTTGAAAAAGCGACCAACCGAAATTGATCTAACTTGGCTACATGTGCCCTCTGGGACTCCTGTCCACCAGCAGTGACACTCACCAAATGGTACAAATGTTTAACGTCTTCAAACTCATTAGCATCATTTGAGAGCAGATAAATTTACAGCGTGGACCAGACATGCATGTTTCGGGTATGATTTACCTTTGATCAAGCTATGAAAATTTATTGGTGGATGCGTTTCTATAATGACCACGTATTTAAAGGAAAGTATCTTACCGGTGCTGGTAGCTTCCTCCGTAGTTACTGTAAAGCATAGTAAACTTCACCAACTTATTCAAATATTTTGACTGTATATTTCATTTTTTATCATTCTTGAATATTTAAAGCATTACGTGCTTATGGTAATACAATTTTAAAAATAGTATTCATCTAAAATCATAAAACAGCACGGACTCTTATCTTATTAACCAATTTGTATTGATCGGAGGTTTTATGTGTTAGTTTCTCATGAAGGAAGAACTCAATGGCCTAGACCAGTTTTACTAACCAACAAGGAATTCTGACACAAAATGTCGAAAACGACATATCTGAGACAGAGAGAAATATGTACAAAGCTTTACTTTCTATTCATTAGTTTGAAGGACATGGACCTATAGATCATTGAAATAAGGATATTGAGAACAGTATAAAAATAGAAGTATCACTTAAACAATATGTCTTGATATACCAATAACCTATTCAGATGTAAAAAAAAAAAGTCCTATTGAAATGTTCTGTTTACTGCATCCAAGAATACAATATCAGCTCACAGGAAATATCCTGAATATAAAATGAGACGGAAAATATTGAATACGATTAGGAAAAGTAAAAGAAAAAGGAAGTAATAACACGTACAGATGATTAAGTCAAATGCCGCAAGAGGCTTAGTTCTCGACTACGTGTCCCTCTCATTTATAGCATTTTATTTAATATTGACTTCAAGTAAGCATGATTAAGCTTACTATTCACTATTTCTAAGCAAGAAGTTTTTTCATGTAACATTACCGTGATTGGCTGTACTATTACAAGAATGAAAGTGACTCCATTTTCGCTTTATTAATTCAAAACTGAGTCAATCGTTTCAATCTTAAATTGAATTAAAGCAGTCAAGGGTAAACAGTATAATCTGGTGCTTATTATATTTTTGTGTCGCCTGCGAAGCACAGCGACACTTAGGGATCACTTTGTCCGTTGTCCGTCTGTCAGTCAGTCAGTCCGTCCGTCTGTCTGTCTGTCACACTTTGGGTGTCACACCCCATAACTTTTCATTGGTGAGTGATAGGGCTTTGATATTTCACATGTGTATTCCTTGTGATAAGACCTTATTACACATACCGTAATTTTTTGACCCAGTGACCTTGACCTAGATATTTCACCTACTTTTCGAAAAAAATTAAGATTGGCTATATCTTTTGATTGGTAAGTGATAGGGCTTTGATATTTCACATGTGTATTCCTTGTGATAAAACCTTAATATACATGACATATTTATTGACGTAGTGACCTTGACTGAGATATTTGACCTACTTTTTCAAAAAAAGTAAGATTGGCTATATCTTTTGATTGGTAAGTGATAGGGCTTTGATATTTCACATGTGTATTCCTTGTTATAAAACCTTACTATACATGCCATCAGTTTTTACCTAGAGACCTTGACCTGGATATTTGACCCACTTTTCAAGAAAAAAATAAGATTGGCTATATCTTTTGATTGGTAAGTGATGGAGATTTTATATTTCACATGTGTATTCCTTGTCATAAGACCTTTCAACACATACCGTATTTTTTAACCTAGTGACCTTGACCTAGGTATTTGACCTACAATTAGAAAAAAAAGATTGGCTATATCTTTTGTTTTATAAGTGATACGGCTTTAATATTTCAAACATGTATTTCTTACGATGAGTCCTTTCATTGATTCCAAAAAAATTGTACCTAATGACCTTCACCTAGATGATTGACCTTTTCTGAAAGTAATAGATTTACCATATATTTTAATTGGTAAATAAGAGGTTTAATATTTCACATGTGAGTTCATTTGACAAGACTTTCCCACTGATACATGTACAAATATTTCACCAAGTGACCTTGACCTACATATTTGATCAACTTTGAACAGGCCGCTTCGCAGGCGACACAAGCATTCCTTGGATTGCTATTTTATTTCATAGATGGCTTGAGTACAGATCCACTCAAAGAAGATGATACATAAAGGATTATACATCATTATCTGTATATCAACTTGATATAGAACGAGAGGAAAATGTGAGAACATATGGCAAGAATATATAGGGAAATAATAGATTTTGGATAATGACCATATCCCTGTATACAGCACAAAATCGATAATTCAGAAAATCAGAAACCGAAGGCATACAAAATCAGGATGAAACAGGAACCAAAGCAAACAAAGAAAAACCTCCACCACATGAAAAGAAGCGAACTCCCCCGATATGGGAGTGAGACCAGGTGCTCAGGAAGAGTAAGCATCTCCTGCTTGCATGCAACACCCGCCGCTTCAGTTCGGTAGAACTGTCATATCCGGTTACTTCCATTTCGGAAGACATAGAGTACAATCTTTGATTGGATGGTTCAAATGGTCTATGACAGAATATCATCCAATATTCTGGAGAGTGAGACATCATAGTGTATGACCAGTTCCTCATATCGACCGTAGAACTTCCTCGGAGTCGATGTAAGTCGGTCACAAACATATATTTACATTTAGATATAGGCAGAAAAATAATCAATCATGATTGTTATCATTGACATGGAAATTAAACCCCCGTGTCCGTGATACGCTTTTGTCTATGGCTCGGCAGGCCTCATCATGGTACATGCAAATCCCGGACACCCAGGTTGGATTTCCTTGCCGATCAATCATAACACCATATGATAGATTCTATTTATCAGTTTTACTGAATCTTAGTCGGAGAAATCGTCGTATTTGAGTTGACATGATAGGGGTGATTAGACAAAGCGTTGTTCCATAAAGCATAATTAAAGGTAAAAAAAAGTATTGAATATAAAATGTTTTGGGGTTTTTTTTTACCACTCACATGTTTCTTTCATTATTTTCCACTGAGGGCAATTGTTTACAAAATTATAAAATGAAATACTTTTCCTCGTTCAGTTCTCAATTTACCATGTTCTTTTTAAATAATCAATACTAGTATATACATTAAGTCAATTCTGATGTTTAGTATTTCTTCGCTTTCAAAAAATTTTGGGAAAGAATGAAGTTTCTGGTTTATTTTTGTTTCATTCTCATGTGAAATCTTCAACCACAGCTATTTGATTTATACCTCATCTCTTGTGTATACCCTGACCCTTGTATGCAAAATAGGACGATAATAAACCCTGCTTAAGCTAATCATACACTTAAATTGAAGCAATTATTCATTTGAAGACATGGAGTCAAATTCTGCTGTGTATTCTAGACATTGGTAATTTGACTATCAATCAAACAAATGGTCATTAGGTACCGAAAAAGTAATATTTACATTACTAGTAAACTCCCCATGTAAATTGCCCATTAGGCAACTAGAATTACATTCCAATAACGTTGACGTCGCGTTCAAGTTTTGCATGTAGGGAGAATATAACAACGTTAAAATGCATTTGATGCTGTTACAGGCGATATGTTGGATGCGCGTGCAAATAAAATTGAGACACATTACAAATTTAAAATTAATATAAATGTAAGTAATGAATGTCTTACTTTTGGCGTTCAAGTTTGTTTATTCTGGTTAGACAGGTGCAAATGCTCCGAGAATTGGTTTGCAATTCACGGAATTTATACGTGACCAACCAGAATTATACACCCATGAACACCAAAAGTAATTTCTTAATTGTTCTAAAATAAGCAGATATTCTGTTCTCTTACCTGTTAAATCAATGCTTCCAGTAATTTGAATTGCATCAATTTCTACCCATGAATCAGCATGTGCACAGTTAACAGTCAATTTAACCATATTCGAGGGATGTTGAACAAACTGTAAAAAACAGAATTATGTTACTTTCAATTGATACAGATTGGTTCTAATGCACTTTGTTTTAGTGTCCTTTGCCCTATTTGATACTTTGTCGGACTTCTCCGGTGAGCATGAGCACGACAGAGCATGCTCTTTCTCCGTATGCCGTATGCTTTTGAGAATCCATTTACATGAGTTTTGTGTAAAATTGTACAAGTACATACACCAACTATTTTCATAATCCGGTATCCTTTTGAATATCCAGTAAAATTTTCTGTGTTGAATGGTACCTTACACCTTCTTCTTTCGCATGCCGTTTGCTTTTTGAATGCCTATTTAGTTCTATTATTGCGTTGTATTTTACTTATTCCACGTTTCCTTGTTTCTAATTTGATTGTTTATTAAATAATTTGCTGTCTGTGTTCAGAGTCTGGTTTTCCACTATAGTTCGACGAAGCTGTTTCCTTTTAGTCCATTGTTTGTTTCTGACATTATTGCAGGTGAGATCCGCTGTGGGCATTGAAAAGGAGTCTTACTGAAGAACTTCTCAATGACGGTTAGTTCCGCTGTGGGCATTGTAAGGGAGTCTTACTGAAGATCTTCTCATTTACGGTGAGTTCCGCCGTGGGCATTGTAAGGGGGTCTTACTGAAGATCATCTCATTTACGGTGAGTTCCGCTGTGGGCATTGTAAGTGAGTCTTACTGAAGATCTTTTCATTTCCTGTGCGATCCGTTTTGGGCCTTGTAAGGGAGTCTTACTGAAGATCTTCTCATTTACGGTGAGTTCCGCTATTAGCATTGTAAGGGAGTCTTCCTGAAGATCTTCTCATTTACGGTGAGTTCCGCTGTGGGCATTGTAAGGGAGTCTTACTGAAGATCTCATTTCCGGTGAGTTCCGCTGTGGGCATTGTAAGGGAGTCTTACAGAAGATCTTCTCAATTACGGTGAGTTCCGCTGTGGGCATTGTAAGGGAGTCTTACTGAAGATCTTCTCATTTACGGTGAGTTAGACAGAATTTTCAGTAGCTCAAAAGTTCAACAAAGAATAATTGTTATTAATAAACTTTTAATCAATTTCATTCTTTATTTTAAATTGACAAAGGTTACGTCCTACTTTAACAGTGTGTGATTAGGAATTTAATTCATATATGAAAAAATCAATATATCAGAGAGATGACAGGAATATAAACATTCTTCAGTCGTTATTAATTAAATGGACGGATTTTAGGGAAAATCTCTTTTCGAATGAACATTAAAGAAGTACCTATTGGTTATTCAGTCTCAAAGTCGAGAAGGCAAAAAATCGTGAGAATTCCCATCGGGACGGCTGCGAACCCCGGAATGAACAACATTCCGAAGTGAGACCAGGTGCCCGGCGATAGTCGGTGTCTCCTGATTGCATGCGACACCCGTCGCAAATTCGGTGATTGTCTCGATGTTATTGATACATACAGCTGCTTAGTACTTACAATAATATCTGGTGAGAATATCCTGCTGTCTTTGAGTAGCTGTACTTGCAAGGAAGGGATCTCCCAGACTGTTACCCAACCATGTATCGTCATTATTTCTACCTTCCACACTCCTCCACAGTTGTATGTTTCATATATATTCACTTCCTCTATGTAAATCTCGTATTCAAACCGCACCTATTAATGTTATAAAAGGAGTATGTATGGTTTATTTATTAAAGTTAGTAAAGTGGCCCCCTAAAATCGATTTCCACAAAATTGAATATTGCTGTCATTTTATGAATGTTATATATCTATATTTTGAAAAATCTAATAACAAAAAATACTCTTCGATTTGTAAGACTTTGATACATTTTGCATGAATATCACAAAAACTGCTTATTTTGTCAATTTTTAACAAAAACAGCATAATTCTTGATTATTCTTATTGAGATTACATCCAGCAGGATCTTGAACAACTTTTTCCTTTCGCATGCACTTAGAGACGTACAAAAGTAACAAAATATCAAAATGTAAAACTGAACATTCTCACGTGGAAAGAAAACCCTGACATACATAACAAAGCTTCATGAAAACATGAAAGACAACTTCATGTAATGAACAATCTTTAGAGTCCATTGCAAGCACGGAATGGTGTTGCCGTTAAAAACGTGCAGTGCTAATTTGCAAAGTTTAAACTAGATAGTTAAATTAAAGCAATTAAACTAAGATAAAGAAATTCTTATTATATATTTCTCTGTACACTACTGCGGCAATGTGATGAATGAGAGCGTTAATGGAGTACTGATAGCGACTTCATATAAGTGTTTTTAAAAATAGAGTATTTCTATTACTGATCATTATAGCAAAAACACATTGATATCCTAAAATAGTTATGTTGTCTTGGACTTTAAGGCTTTAATAAAGGGAAGGACAAATGACATAATAAATATAAAACCGTAAGGGAAAATAATCTTATTTTGCTTAAAGCTACACTGATTTTCAATAGACTATCCGAGAAAAAAGCTACTTAAAGATCACGCAAATTAAAACGATCATCACATTTATAACCTTTAATAATATATATTTTGTATAATAAACAATTAAGAAGTACCCATCAGTTATTCAGTCTCAATTATGTCGAGAAGGTAAGACAAAGGCATTATAATTTCTATTGGAGCAGTTGCAAATCCCAGAATAAACAATGTTCCGAAGTGAGACCAGGTGCTCGGGCAGTCAGCTTCTCATATTTGCATTCAACACCCGTCGTATCTATGTTATGAAATTTTGTCGGTTATTGTCCCGATCTACATATTGATGTACATATCATGTACAGATGTCTTATTTGGTGATCTTTACAGCCAATCAGTCGCAATCCAGAATGACTCACTGATCATTCTGGAAAGAGGGATCTAATCTGTTTTTATGAGATCCTCACAACGACCGAAGAAATTTCAATTATTCTGTAATATAACTATGTTGGTTGTTTTCTTGACCTTTAGTTCATAAAATACATGTAGATTTCTGATTATGGATCAGACGTATTCTGCAGATGTATTCATAGGAAAAATTTAACTGAGATGCGAGGTGCTTTCGCCCAGTGAAGAGCAAGTTCTGGATAAAGTCAGCTTCGTATGAATATGAAAATATATTCGGAAGCAGTGGGGAGCAATCTGTACCCATGGAGATGTCATTCGGTTTCATGATCTTGAATTTGAAGACGTTTAGCGTTTTTACCACTTAGTGAGTGTCACTGCTGGTGGACCAGGAGTCTTCAAGGGCACATGCAGACACGTTCAATCAATTTCGGTCGGTTGTTTTTTCAACGCATTCGAAAACTTTTGTTCTCAACATTTCTAAGCCATGGGTCCTATGGCATCATATCCCACCCATCCTGCTACGTCTTTCGGTATTTTTGGATATGATAACTTTTATTCTTTGGCCATATTGCATTGTTTAGACTGAGAATCAATGACGAGGGATAAGTACCCGAAGCGTGCATGTCTGGTCTATGCTGCAAATTTATCTGTTCTGAAATGATGCTATTGAATTTGATGACGCTTAACATTTATGCAAGATATTCCATTTCGTAATCACTATTTAAAAGTGTTTGCTCAGTTTAATCACAACATAGTTAGACAATTTTTTTAAAAAATGACAATAACAAGAGGTAAAAGAATACGTAAGTTGTAGGAAATATAAATAAAATCAGAAAATCATATCATTTTTATAACGTTATGAAAACACTAAAGTAAAGTAAAGTAGCCCTACTGGTTCCGAGAGGGAAACATGTATATTCTGCGTTTCGAAGTAACTGGAATTCCATTTATAAAGTATATGAATTGAAACCAAGCATGCGAAGCTGAATGAATATTTACAAAAACTTGCAGCCAATCTCTTACTTTACGACGCTTTTAAGAAAATTACATATTTAAGTTTCATCGGATAAAAATGAAAAATGTTAAATATTACTCTTTGCCTATTATATCGTAAAATGTTTTTGGGGGTTTGTACATATATCATAGAAAAGACGTAGCATCAAAGTAGCTTCTGAATTCTTTTTCTTTAATTTAGTAATTTTTTTTTTGGGGGGGGGGTTGCCAATTTAAACATCGAAGACGTATCTATCAATTATTCAGTCTCAAAGTTAGGAAGGCAAGGCAAAATCATTAGACTTTTCATTTGAGCAGTTGTGAACCTTGGAATAAACAATATTCCAAGGTGAGACCAGGTACCCAGGGAGAATCAGCGTTTCCTATTTGCATGCGACAGGAGAAAAGAAATGGCATTTGCAAAACAAAACAATGATCGGATCATTCATTTACAAAGTTTTAGTCAAAAATCGTTTCATATACATGTAATTACCTGTATGTATTCGTTCTCATTAAGCGATTTCTGAGCCCATGCTCCTTTTAAGTCACCGTAGTTGGGATATACATTTGGTATACCAATTACTTCATTCGCTGCATAACTACAAAAAATCGTGTTACACTACTTTGATATTCATTTTCATGTAATAAGCTCTTTATATAGATCTGAAATGATGATACCGATATCATCTAAAAAGAACACAATTCAAAATGTAACTTTATTAGAAAAAGAAAGAAAGAAAGAGTTTTTACTGAGAAATAGTTATATTTACTCTCCGTCATCCCACTGTGAAGAATAAGCCTCAACACT
Organism: Pinctada imbricata; assembly: GCA_033119305.1. Taxonomy (NCBI): domain Eukaryota; kingdom Metazoa; phylum Mollusca; class Bivalvia; order Pterioida; family Pteriidae; genus Pinctada; species Pinctada imbricata. The sequence continues at coordinate 26,114,950 of VSWD01000003.1, read as the reverse complement.
GCTTACCCATAAACTAATTTGTGAACAATAGACGTAATCTGTAAAGCAAAGTCGTTATGATTACAAATAGGAAATCAGAGAAATACATTTTAAGAGGAAATTGCAGACATAAATGTAAATTTATGGAGCAATTAAAATCGATCCCCGTGACTTGATGTTTGTTAAGTGTATTAATTACTTCTTTCCAGCTCTGTTGCCCGAAAAATGCTTTGTTTTGGCCCTTTATCAATTTGACATAATATATATGTTTTTTTTGGTATTTCGGAAACTGGCGATTTGATCGAAAAATATCATCAAAATAAAGGATGATAACATCTTATCACCATCCCTCCAATGCTAAATGAACATAGATTTTATTTGAATATGCTACTGAATCGACCCTACAGGTAATTTGGGCCGCGCACTAGTACTCTCTGCAAAGTATATGTACAAATCTTAATTTTAAAAATAAAACCAGAGGGCGCTAGTGAAATGAATTTAGGTGGCGTATGAATAACACTTTGGCTGGAAGCATCACTGTTGAGAATTAAATATTCGTATACACGTGTCTGGTGCATGAAAATTGGTTTGAAATTTTATTTTAAGAAGGTATAGAGTTGGAACAGTTATCTTATCCAAACAGAGTTCATGACAGCCTTGTTAGGCAAACGTCTTCAAATGTTTAACGTCTTCAAATTCAATAGCATCATTTAAGAACAGATACATTTGAAGCATGGACCAGACATGCACCTTTCGGGTTCTTAACCCTCGTCAGTGATCCTTAATCTGAACAATGAAATGTGGCCAACGAGTGTGAAAGTAACTTTGTCCAAAAATGTACCAAGTAACGTAGCAGGATGGGTGGGATATGATGCTACTGGACCCACGTTTTAGAAATTTCAAGAAATTTGGCTAACAGAAATTTTCGAATGCATTGAAGAAACGATCAACCGAAGTTGAAGATGAAGAAGGAGGATCTATTTTGAAGGACGCTGACTTTTCGAATTTTACTAAGTTTCGTGAATATTTGTTCTGAGGAAATATGAAACTATCATGAAAACAAATCATGTAGCAGACGGCCCTCTTTGATGTCGTGTGGTTACGAAAATATGTACTCAAAGTAAACTTTCAACGGAAATTTTGCCGAAAACATTGAAATTAATTCATTCATCACTGAATATCTTTCTGTGTCATATGACGTTTTAACAACTATTGTACTACTTTAGTGGATATCGAAATAAGAAATATTTTGAATAGTGTCATTTTAGGAGTCATCTCCTCTTGTTGAGAAACATAGAACAAAAATTAATTGCAGAAAAACTAATTGGCGAACTTTTGATTTTTCAGCGAAATTTGATAAACATATTTTTTTTTAATTTTTAACTAATCGATATTTGACGCCCCGTCGTTCTGTTGACAAATTTTAGAATTTAAGGAAAAATATACTTTTTCCCCACAGAGTTCAATGTAAACTGTAAGGGCCTGTAACTCTTAAAGTAACCGGGGGTTTTTTCAATATCTAAATTGGTCAAAAATTTTCAATTAATTTTTACATTATAACTATGCTGTAATTTTATGTCTCAGGATTCCAGAAATGGGTACCCAAATTACCTCGTATTACCCATTGAATACTTTAATGTTAAGATTATTTCCAATACGATTAGCAGACACTCTGTTGAGTAAGAAAGGTCGATTTTGTGATAATGTATGGATTAACTACAAGGAGTGAGCGTCATGCAAGAAATTCCTTTTTCAAATCATTATTTATACGTGTTTGCTTAGTTCATCACAACAAAGTTAGAAAATCTAAATTACAATAACAAAATGTGATATAAATAAAATCAGCAAAACACATCGTGTTATAGTCTTTTTTTATGTCTTTACGAAAACAATAAGTAACGTAATGTGGTTCCTAAGTCGGCTCCGGTTGCCCATTGGCCTCGTTGCTTTATGTGTAGTCCTTTGTGTTTGATGTTTCTGTGTTGCGCGTTGACGTTCCTTGTCCCTTATGCGTCTCTTTCCGTGCTTGTCTGCTTTGTGATTTTGCATTGGGTGTTTTGGGATTTTGCTGTGGGTGCTACTACCGGGTTGGAGATCCCCTCCTGTGTTTCGATTTAGAGAGAAACCATTTTATTTTTATGGGGGGGGGGGCAGGAAGACTTTTGCCGGCCGGAAAATTTTTTTCGGCCATTTTAAGAGCCGGAAAATTTTTTTCGCCGGCCCTTCTGGCCGGATAATTTTTTTTAATAATTTTCCAATGTTGAAAATTACTCTAAAGTTTAAATAATTCAGCATGATTTTTCAGCCATATTAATTTATAAACATCAAACACACAATGAGTTCATCTCTTGCCAGCAGATCACTTCATTTTAATTTCTTGAATGGCATATGGTGCCTATAATCTGTTTACTAAAATGATACTCAACGTAGACAGGCTATATGGTGCTAATGACTTTTGAATTTTATTTATTCACTCCAAATTGCGTAAAGTTTGTTCTATTTTTTTATACTTTGTTTATGATACAGAAAAAAGTGTTTATTTGGCAGTGGAAAGGTTGGAAGAGAGGGGGTAGGGGCAATTTCATGATCCGGAAAAAATTTTTCGCCGGCCCTTCGGGCCGGAAAATTTTTTTCCCTAAAATTTCGATCCAGAAATTTTTTTTTGCAAAGTCTTCCTGCCCCCCCATAGAAATAAAATGGTTGCTCCCTTACTTTGGAATATGGTTTCGGCTTTTGTGTTTGACTTTCTTTCTCTGATTCCTGCACGATTGGTAGAAATGTAAAAGAATTATGTTTCATATTTGAGTACAAAAATGCCGAAGTTTTCCAACTCTATACCTTCTTGAAGAAAATTCCAAACCAATTCCCATGCACCAGACACGTGTTTTGAATATTAAATTCTCATCAGTGATGCTTCCAGAGAAACCACCAAAATTCCTTTCAGTAGCGCCCTCTTCAATTGTTTGAATTTAGATTTGTACATTTACTTTACAGAGAGTGCGCGGCTCCGAATTTCCTGTAGGGTCGATTCGGTAGCATATCTAAATAAAATCTGTGCTCAAAATAGCATTGGAGGGGTGGTGCTAAAATGTTATCCTCCTTTTATTTTCATGATATTTATCGGTGAAATGGTTCGATTCCGAAAAAATATATATATATATGATGTCACATTGATAAAAGGCCAAAACAAAGCTTCTATCATGTGAAAGAGACAAAGACATCGAATGTGTTAAAATCTAGTGATGGAATACAAAAGGTGGGCTTCATGCAAGATTTTTTAAATTTTCATTTTAAGTGTTTGTTAATTTTTATTACAACGCAATTAGAAAACCAAAATCACAATAGCAAGAAGTAAAGGAATACGTAGAAGATTTCAATCAAGATGACATAACAGTGATCATAGCGGAACAAACAGGTTTAAAAGGAAATAGTGGGAGAGATATGATTCAAAACTACAATGTCAACAAAATGAAATACCGATAGATTGATACAACAAGGAAAGACGTACAGATACACCAGTTTAAAACACAATTGACACATGAAGGGGAAACATCAAAATATAAACAATAATGAGAGCAATGGTCGCCTACATCTGACACTTTAGTAATATGAGGAAAGCCTCAGTTTCGCTGTAAATTGTAACACATAAGTATTTTGTGTATTGGTAAAATACATTTCATGCTGATAATGATATTTGAATTAGCTTCTTTAAAGGTGTGTTACTTTGGCTTACAGTGAGAAGTTTTATATTTGTACAACAATTGTGCGTCTATGGAAACTCTGTGTATCTGGATACGTGGGAGGGTTGTGCGCACGTGAACCGGATAATTACACAATTTGCTAATAACAGATGACTGCCCAAAGTCGGCGCCGGGCGCAAATTTGTCTCCTTTCTTGTGCTGTCATTAATGTCTGATGTTTTCGTATGTCTGTTTCGAATGTTTTGTACGATGTTCTAGTGAATATTATTGGGGGGTTGCGGTTTATAGTTTTCCCCGATGTAATTTATGTATCCGTCTCATGTGGGTTTTGTTCGCTGGGTAAGTGCAGGGTGGTCATGCTGGAGATCCTTCCTTTTTCACTGGCGTGTGCTTGGAAGAATTCAAGACATCCTCCCTGTTAGCTTTGATTAAAACACGGAGGTGTTTCAACTCTTTATTTTCTTGAAGAAATTTTCAAAACAACCTTAGTGTACCAGACACGTGTTTCGAATTGTGAATCCACATTAATGATGCTTCCAGCCTAAATGATTTCTAAGTACAGTCAAAATTTGTTTCAGAAGCGCCCTCTGGTTTTATTTCAGAATCTATGACTTTAAATTTGTGCAATTACTTTGCAAACCGTGTGCGTATCCAAATGCACTGTAGTATCTATTCAGTAGTATAGTTAACTCACATCAATGACCTAAATAGCTTAACCTCCTTTAATTTCGATGTTGTGTTTGGATGAAATGACAAGATTCCGAAATAGCAAAGTACACTAGCCCTACACTTTTTTAGAACACATATGTATAAACAAGAAAAGTTTTAGAAATTCCTATACATCGATTAAGTCGAAACGAAATCAAAATGACGAGCAGTTAGACAAACAATTTGTAATCACCAGTTGTAAAGAAATATAAAACAGCAAAGGCTACTATCCTCCAGTCTTTATGTGGCATCACTGAAAGTCTCTCAAATCCTTCCGACTTTGCCTAAAAAGTGTTTGATGAGAACATATGCAGTGCCAAACTCTAATGAGGAACGAGAGGCCATCTCAAAACCACCTGAAAAGAAGATTCTATGTAATTTCAACATGCATGTAAGATATATTGTTAGGTAAAAGGAAACGTGAATTGTTCGTAGACATCAAACAGATATGAATTTGCTTCCTTGCATAATTTCCGAAACATAAAAAACAAAAAAGCGCTCCGTGACTTCATTCGCTTTCATTTCTTTTTTGCTCATTTGTAGCCTTTGATATACTAGGAGTCTTCTCATTTCAGGAAGGAAAGATTTATTCTCTGTTTAAAGTCTTGTGAATGACATATCTGAAGCGATAAATAATGGCTTAAGAGGCTCTGGATTTGAATTTCGCTCAATATCTGATTAATTTTAAATTGTTCTCACTTCTCTCTCGAAATTTTGCATATGAATCAGAGTGAAATTTGTAGAAAGCTTATTTCTTCATTTCAATAGGAATTTTACATAAAGATTAAAATATTCCTTTTAATGTTTGTGGCAGTTGTCATAGAACAGCATGTTGAGAAGAATATAGAAGATTACATTTACTAGAAAGACAAAATATTCCTCCAGTTAGTTATGCAAAGAAGATTTCAATCTAACCAACGGTGAAATGATAATCTTTGGTATGTTTTGAAAGTGAAATATTTTCCTACGTGCTACTACACCTAATTTTCAGCTAATACCTTTAGTATTTAATCTGTCCATTATAAGCTTATTTCTGAAACCTGGGTCCTGTAGCATCATATCACAGTCATCTTGCTACGTCTTTCGGTATATTTTGAACATAATTATCACACACTTTGGACATATTCATTGTTTTGATTGAGGATCACTGACTAGGGTTAAATACCCGAAACGTGCATGTCTGGTCCACGCTGTTAATTAATCTGCTTTTAAACGATATGCTAATGAATTTGAAGACGTTTAACATTAAATAAGATTGAAATGCATATTCCTAGTAATTGAACATTTTTAAGTGTTGTGTGGTACGGTAGTTTTATATATATACTTGGTTTTTTTTGTATTGAAAGCCTTTAAAACAAGTGAAACCCCAAACACCATAATCCAAAAATAACCATTTATTCACCGTGACGAACTTTGCAATTCGCACTTCGAACTTCGCACTTTAATTTTATAAATGGATTGCCGAAAAGAAAAAAACGCGCCAAGTAGTACGGGAAGTCTAATATACCAATTCCACTGAGTATACTTATCAAAATGTAGATGACTCCACTTATGAGTGTATACGTGAACGGCAGCTACGACACTGATTCTTCAATGTTCGAAGTACGAAGTGCGAAGTCCATCACGACAAAAAATGTCTAATAGGCATACACATTCTTGCAAAATACATGACACAAAACAAAAATAGGGAGGATACCCTTATCAGCGAAAGCAGCAGAAATTTTACACCTGAGTGGCTCAGCGGACGAAGGTAATAGCATAGCAACTTAGAAGCACAAAGGACAACACTAATTGATCTAATAAAGGGTTCCCTATCTTATAAACAATCCAATTCACTATATCTAATACACAATTCACTATCTAATAAACAATTTCATGTCCATACTCCAGTGCAAGAACAAAATATATTGTACGAGACGCGGTTAAAACGCGCTGTATTTATTCGTGAAGATTAAACACATTTAAATCTCACAGTGTCATGATTTCATTTTACATAGTTATAAATAGTATCTAATTAAATAGGATTGAAATGGAAGCTTTTATCTTATCTAAATTTCTCTGTCTGTATTATTAAAAAAACGATCGAGTGTTGGCCGAGGTATCAGAATTTAGCATCAGAAAGGGGTAGGTTCCCTAACTACAAAAATCGGCCCTTAAATTTTGCGAAAAATTATGATTAAGCATCTCTTATATTCATCTCAAATACCTGCCGAAATAGAAAGTAAATATTTTTCATCGTCAAAACGTCACGTGCGTTAGTTATGACGTCACATTGTGACGTCATTTGCTCTGCATAACGGAAAATGAAGGAAAATCGCCATATTTTCTGCATAAATTTTTAGAATAAGTTTAGGCGCCATACCCTCACCTAACATAAGTTTTATGTAGATCGAAAGATAAATTGCAAATTAAACTTTTAATATGAAAATTATTTTTTATTTTGGGTGAGGACTGGAGCCCTACTTATTTTCGTAATTTTCATAAATTTTGACCACAATTATGCCCATTTCTTACGATTTTTCAGTATTTTACGACTTTTGAATTTGCCGATTTTGAAGCCACATCTTTCGGTGTATTGCACGTAAATTGAAATATTTATTTGATATTTCAAACAACGATACATTTAACTTCCTTGATGCGAAATACAATCGAAATCTAAAACATTCTAAAATTAGGGCCGATTTTCCATGTAACCGAACCTGCTCCTTTATCAAAATTAATTGTTGGTGGAAAAACGAAGGATCAATAGAATAAAATAATTAGACAAAGGAGGGGATCTCCAACAACACCAGGTTGCAGCACCCACAGTAAAACCCCAAAACACTCTATGCAAAAACACAAAGCAGACAAGCAAAGAAAGATACGCAAAAGGGACAAGGAAAGTCAACGTACAACACAGAATCAAGACGTACAATTCAATTTATTCCAACCAAGCCAATTACAATCCAATTTATTCCAAGCCTGACAATCATAATTATAATTTCTTGTACAATCTGCCATTAGAAAATCGAAACACATCGAACACTGAAGATTACCACACCGACAAAGAGTACGAAAAATGCGAAATATTCCTACAAAAAAATATAACTATCTTTACTCATGTTTTGAAATGAGGAACCATGTATGCGCAACCAAATTGACGTGATAACAGTGCAAAATCGGCAAATGGACATGATAGCGTACTCAAATATAGTTTATGCTGTGTACATGTACATCTCTTCTTGAAGGAAGATCTACTTGTCTTCTCTGTGTTTTCGCTTCAGGTCTTATGTTGTTGGTACTGAAACTAGGTTTTGTTGGAGATCGCCTCCTTTCCTATGTAGATAAATAAGTTGGCGTACAAACGCGCACTCTGAAAATGAATCCTCCATAAATAAGGATCCATACAGTGGTGGATGAAGCTAACATATAACATATTGTATGTTGTTTATTTTAACGCTGATATGTGTGAACATTTTAAGCTCACCTGAGCCATAGGCTCAAGTGAGCTATTGTCATAGTGTTGCGTCTGTCGTCCGTCGTCCGTCGTCGTCGTCGTCCGTCGTCGTAAACTTTTCACATTTTAAACTTCTTCTCCAGAACGGCTGAAGGGATTTTGATGAAACTTGGTAGGTATGAAGTACTCATGGTCCCCTACAAGTGTTGTTGTTTTTCGTCCGGATCTGTCAACAGGTAGGCGCCACCATAGCCAAAAGTAGGTCACAGGTGGGTACCCTCCTTTGACAAACTTCTTCAGAGCCGAAGCATGTATCGACAAACCGAAAGCATCAGGATGATCTAGAGAGATGTCTTAAGAAGTGTTGTTATTTTTGGTTCCACTTCGAAGTCAAATTTTTGACGCGTTTTTGACGTCTTTTCAGACTTAGTCAGAAATGCACATTTTTGAACTATTTCTTTAAATAACTCAATAAGTGTATGATTTTACACACTCATTTACTACATATTTAATTTACTTAATGCTTTGATATGTATTTTATGCTTAAATTTTATTTTTTTTTTGATTTTTTTATGAATTTTTTTCTTATGTAAAAAGGAAGGGGGGGGGTGATTTTCATACATTTTCTGCTTCTTTTCTATAACCACTCTTCAGATTGTCATGACAATTTGTAGGTATGAGGTACTCATGCATGGTACCCTACAAGTGAAAGAATTTTGTCAAGATATCCACTTTTGGATGTTTAAGGAATATTTTTTAAGATTGTACATAGGTATAATGTATGTTTTCCATGCCCAATGTTACAGGTGCAACTACAGGGAAAAAAACTTCTTTGTATGATTAATCATTTATAGATCGACCTTTCATCCATAGTTACAGCTGATAATTAAACAAGTGACACATGCTTCAATGTCTTATTGATTGACCTTTCATGTGATATGATTCAATTATTTAAATTATTTATACTTAGGTTGCACTCCACCATTATTTTGACATTTCGCGTTATCGCAGACCCCCCACCTCTTATATTACTCATTATGGACAACCTAATGTAATGTCATACTATGTATTTGGTATCAATAGATTAACAAAATTTCAAATTTTTAATTAATAGACAATTAAACAATAAAATTTAATATAAGAACCACATTACCTGTGCTGAAATGTCATGAAAATGGGTTGAAATTTCATGCAAAAAGTACCATATTTGCCCATGTTTTGGGCATTTTTTCACCAAGTTGCTTGATTTTTTCAAGAACTTTCAATTAATAGTCTAAAAGATATATTCTTACTCTAAATCATATGGAAAAATCAGAGGGGCGGTACGGCTAGTTCTCGCGAAATCACTGTCGAACCGACTTGAATGATTTTTTGGTGCAGGGAAATTCCGCCAAAATTCACATGGTCCATCGCATGTTGTAGTGTTTATATAAGATACGAAACTAAGGATTCAAAAGTTTTCAGTGTCCTGTTACAAACATATTACTTAATACTTTTCAACCATTTCATTACTTTTCATCCTTGCTTTATATAAGCTGTCTTATTCAGGGGTATATGCCCTGATAGCCTTTTACATTAATATTCAGTACCCCTAATTTTATACGAAATGGTGGAGTGCAACCTTTTCTAGAATTTTATTTTTAAAGTCGGGAACAAGATTTCAAAAGCGGCCATGTTTTGCCGTGTACGAAGGGGATTCCCCATGTAGAAATGTGATACCTTTAGTACTGCGATACATTTCAGGAGATACAGTGCAAACGGAATAGATTTTTATTTAATGTGCATTATACCTGGAACACTTTCATAATGGTTATCATTCATGTACTTGGAACACTTGCATATACTTGTTATCATGTATAAAGTTTGCTCGAACTTCCTCTGTCTTAGACTCTCTTATATGAAGTAATTTACGGACTGATTTCTTGAAGAAACGTCTAATGAGTAATCTCTTCCTCTGGATTTTGAGAATGCATAGGACATTTAATATCTGAAATTCTTGAAATAAATAATCAGTTCAGAGTTTACAACCATAAGCCACTGTGTTCGACATCTTGTATGTATAATATTTCTAAGAGAAACACAGAGGCCTGAGGTTGTGAATAATAAAATATTTTCTCTCATAAAATGACAGGTTCCTATGATAAGACATTTGAGAATTTTTATCTGTTCAAATAATAGATACATAATGAGTTTTTATCGGACCAAATAACTTTTTGTCGTCAAATCCTATGCAACCGATACATTTCATGAACTCTCTCCGCTAACAACTTTTCCGTGTAACAGACCTTTAATGAGGTAAAACAATTTGTTAACAGTAAATAACGATGTCGTAGGTCTGCTAGTTGGACTAAGCTTAACAATTTCATGGGCCTTTTAATTTGTTTCAAACTACGAAACTTCGGAGAAACCACTCGAGTTGTTGAACAGCGTATGCTGAAATGCGACGCTCCTTCTCGCCTATTGAAATATGCATAGGCAAGAAGTGCCGCATTTCAGCATATTCACTGAAAATTATTTGTTCAAGTGGCTTCACTGGGTCATGAGGTTTGATACACCATACACTGCTTTTTGGAAAACAAATTGGCCCAATTTCTGCACAACTCACTTGAATTGATAAATATTGGATTAAAACGATTTTAACTGTACGTTTCATGTATTTGAGATGAAATCAATACTATTCAAAAGCATTCATAGATTTCAGTATACTTTAATATGAATAAAGGCAAAACCGAAAAATCTTTGTTTTTATGCCCCTGGAATAAAAGATTGGGGAGCATATAGTTTTTGGCCTGTCCGTCTGTCTGTTTGTCTGTCTATTTTCCGAAAAACTTTAACATTGGGCATAACTTTTAAATGGAAGCTGGTGATAGAGCCATTAGAAGTTCCATATTTCACATGTGTATTCCTTGTGACAATACCTTTCCATTGATACCAAAATTTTTGACCTCGTGACCATAACCTTGACCTTTGACGTACTTCTCAAAAACTTTAACATTGGGCATAACTTTTGAATGGTTAGTGATAGAGGTTTCAATTTTTACATGTGTATTCCTTGTGACAAGATCTTTCCATTGATACCAATATTACGCTGACCCTGACCTCTCACATACTTAACAGAAAATGGCCTTTATACTAACAAAGATGCCGCCGGGGGCATTCTCGTTTCACAAACACAGGCTTTTTAATTTCTTGCATGCTAGCTATCAATAATGAAAGGTTTTGTGTTCAATTTTAAATAAACTTAATTTATGAAATCATTTCATTGATTTATTCTTTTCCTGCTGCACATTAATGTACAATATGATTTTATTTTTGATGTCGCATAATTTAACTATACTAGCTGGGCATATGACGTTGGACCACTTTAGCCGTCTTTTCAAATCAGTAAAAAAGTTATTGTTTTGAAATGTGACTATTTTTTTCTTTTTTGTACTTTTAAAGGTTGTCTGAAAAAAAAAACTCTGCATCCGGCAAAAATCTTTTTAGAAAGGTTGTGGGCTAAAATCCTGGTACTGGCACTATCAGTATTCAATGTCAGTATGTCAATTAGAGCGTGCATGGGTATCAGGTGAGCGTTGTGCCCCCTGGGGCTTTTGTTTATATGGATTTCTTGAGTCATATATATCTCTAAGAATTGAACGTTACGGAAACAACAAAAACGGCAAATCTGCTTCGCATTTGAATTTATGTTAATGTTATCCTCTCAAGACGACAAGACGCCCAACATGACAGGAGTGACAGTTTCAATTTCAACATCACAAACTTTTCATTTATAAGGTGCTATTTACAATGCATATGCTGCAATTATTACCCAAATCTCTTTTTTTTCTTCCTCAGGGAAATACCTCTTTCAGACATTAACTTTTCATCAGGGATGAGTTTGTGATCACCTGAGGAATGTCATAGACGAAATTCCTTGATCGCCACAAATTATGTTATCATGGCAATATAGAACCCATGAGTTAAAGAAGATCCTGACGATAATCTCAACAGCACTCACAATAGAGCACAAAATTGAGCATCGACGGACCCCTAGAAAGCTAGAGGTGGTACCGTGTGCCCAGTGAGGAGTAAGCATCCAATGTGTGTCTAGCCGCACCCGCACGAAAAACGAAAACAGTATCTAAAATACATGCATTGTCTGAGGTTATGTCAATATAGATAGTACTATGGTGACCATGTCAGGGAAAAAGATATTCAAATGAGTTAAAGAAGAAACACTTAACTGTCAAACCCCTCGCGGGGAACTTTTTACGAGCTCTACAAGGCAAAGGTTATAAGTGTGACACATGCATAAAGTATTATCATGCACTTTGACGTTTATATGTAAATTAAGCTGATTCTGAGTGCGAATCTGGGCGACTCAATAGATTGTTGATATACTTAACCCTAGGGAGAGTTAATATGATTTGATCTGCTTGATTTTGCGGAACACTTCATTTAGAAAAGTATAGCAGATCTAAATGAAAATGAAAGATATTGCAAAATTCAAACAACTGTCAATAGTTCATATGTTCATATATATAAAAAATGGTTGATGTTTGCTAAATATTGCTGAAATTAACTGAGGATAAGGGTGTCGTGATTCTTGTTTCATGTACATTCTGGTCCCTTTCGGGATTTTAACGCGATATATATGCACAACCAATGTAATTCCCTGAGATGAAACTATTGAAAGGAACGTGCTTGTATTTCGTACGAAAACGCTCGTGACGTCATAATGCATAAGATCTAAAAAAAAAATGCCAACCTGCAAACTATATCCGCGGCGACATGAATGTTAACGTCACATTGTTACCTAGAAATACACGATTTCAGAAAACAAGAATAAAACAGACAACTGTTGTGTATATATATAGAAGAAATGTCATAATTTGTGTTTTGTTACGGGTATGCAACAAACAGCAAATGCATTTATCGAATGAAATACGCTAACACGCATTACATGTACGATAAATGCAATTGCTGTGTGTTGCATACATGTAATAAAACACAAATTAAGACACTTATTTTCTTTAAAGTGATGCCGTAAACGTTGTCTAATATATGTTATACATTTAACAAATATCTCAAGCAGGTTTCAATTTAAGCGTTATTAAGAAAATATACGTTTACGTATAGATATTTTTCATAGGTTTGTTAAAATAAAGGTATGTATTCAATAAATAGAAATAAATTTTCATTGGGGTTGTCAACGAGTGCCCGGTTATTCGGTTAACAGTCGAACGGACAGCCCAGGTAACACCAAACATTTTCGAACTATTTTTGTATGGTTTCAAACAGGTTCTGTTGAAACATTTCTGACAAAACGTTCCAAGAGCATTTTAAAGCACTGTGCAGTTGTGTAGAATGTTCTAAAACGTTTTACAACATTTAGAGCGCTGAACAAAATGAAATGTTTTATTGATGATTCTGGAACCATACAAAATAACGTCTCTATAACATTTCCTGAAATATTTTTGTCATGTTTTTAAAACATGCTTGTACTAATTGGGCAAGTATTGGTTGGTAAACTTTGTACTCGAGTACTAGTTAAAATAAAATGACACTTTTATGAAAATGCCATCCCGCTCTTTTTTTTCTTTTCTTTTTTTTTTTTTATTTGTTCTGCGACGGAACACTTCATTCTATGAATGTTTTGACAATTAATCAATATGCAGGTATATCCTCAACCTCCGCGGGGCATACATAAACGATTGTTTGAACTACTAAATACCGGTATATGTTCAATTCTAATCACCATTACGCACTGCTTATTTGTACCACACTAGGCCTGGGTTGTGTAAACAGCTTATGAAATTTTAATTTTCGGTCCACACAATATTCAAAGTTCATCGATCACCACTGTTGTTGCTTCTTTTCTTGATTCGCGTCCAAACACCTGTCTTATTTGTCAATGTGCAGAGGCAAAGAGAGCTCCACACGACAAAGGGCACAAGTGTGACTGAAATGAGATAAAAAAATATCCTGACGACAATCTCAACAGCACTCACAATAGAGCACCAAAGGGGCATCAACGGACCCCCAGCAAGCTAGAAGTGGGACCAAGTGCCCGGGAGGAGTAAGCACCCCCTGTTTGGCCAGCCGCACCCGCCGTCGATGTTCATGCACAAAAAAATGAAAACAATATCTAAAACATGCACTGTCTGAGGCAATTTCTATAAAAGAAAGTGTTATGGTGACCACGTCAGGGAAAATATTTAAAACTCTTACCGTCAAACCCCTCGCGGGGAACGTTTTTAAAAGCTTTTTAAAAAAAAGACGAAAGAAAATATTATCTTATAGACAATCACCAGAGTCAAGTGCAAGAACGGAATTTATTATAGACGTCGCTATTAAACATGTATTCAAATATCACATGAATAATGTAACATATGAAATGCAAGTTATATATAGTATCTAAGAAAGCTTTAAGTTTATCTTAAGTTGTCTCGCTGTATTATCATAAAACAAGGGGTTCCACATTAGTCTCGGTATCAGAGTTTAGATAAGAAAAATACGAAAAGACATTGTAAGCGGCGCTACGTTGAATATCTTAAGTGCAAGTCTACGAGAAAACCATGCAGAATCGCTATTTTTCTATACAAGCTATTTTCAAATTTTAACTCCAAAACCCGCTCATAATACTTGGAAGGGACAAGATAGTATGTATTAAAAAGGAAATTTCCATTCAATCGACCATTCGGGAAATATTGGCAAAAGCTATGGATCAGGGGTTTGGAGTGCTGAAAGAGTCGGAAAATCTAGCCCTGAATTTTAGTAAAGGTTACACTACATAGTATCCGCAGTGTCGCATTTGGAATTTGGCTAGGGATGATTTTTTAAATAGGGGACAGATGGGGTCCAGCTTCATTATGTGAGGTTTATTATTGAAATAACTATGATTTTTGATATTTGGAAGAAAGAACTAGCTTGTTGTCTTGAGAAAAGCACATTATTTCCATTGTATACCTCATATGTATAGTATGACCGGATGTGAAAGTAAGAGGTCATGTGACTAGCCTTGGGCAAAGAAATGAATGCTGTATTTAGGTAAGAAAACTTTGACGTCATATTTCTCGAATTGCATCAGGTGAAAATTCAAATAAATTGCACATATTATAGAATAAGAAATACACAACAAATAGACATACAGTTTATTAAGAAAATCATTTGAGAAGGATGTCAAATTTGAGTCACTTTGAGGGGTCATGCCCCATTTCCATGTCATCTTCTAATGTACTGCTATAACTTTGAGCAGCATGTCTGACTGACAGGATTTGTTCAGATGAAATCAAGAATAATAGAAGTAATCAGTAATAAGAGTACTTTTTATTGATATGTAGCTTTATATTGTATGAGCAATATAAAATTATGAATATAACGTCAACTATTGCATGCCTTTCATTCAAAACGCTCAATTTTCAATGACCAATACTGTGGAGTGCAACCAAAATATGAAAAGAAACAGTGTAGAAGCGACCAAAACTTTAAAGAATAACAAGATTCTGAACAGATTTTATATGACTTTTTCAAATTTATCCCCTACATTAGTGTCTACCCCAGTCTTTAGAGAATAGGGTTAAAACAGTTAAACAGAAATAAAAGCCCATACAACGCTTAATATCTTTAATTTCTATGTTAATTGGATAAAGCACCTCCCATGGATTATTCCATCAACTGGAATTTCTTGGCAAATATATATTACCGGTTTTATAGACGAAAAATTGTTTGCCATTCAATTCAATGGCGAAAAAATAATCGGGATCGAGCTTTGATAAATCCGGGGTTACAATAGCATAAACCTTTGACCTCAAAAACTAGTGTTCTACACCCAAAAGCTGACGTCATTTACTGACTAAATAGAAATGGCTTATATAGAAAGTGATATATCAAAAGAAAGATCATTTCCTGTAGATTTCATTGGTACTAAATGATATATACCTTTCCGATAATATTGTCACTCTGAAAACGAAAGTGAAAGTGAAAATAGGGAAATTTTGACATGTCATTCAGATGGACTTTGGTCCCATTTTGACCATTGTTCCAAATTTTTTCTTGAAATAAAAATTATGCTGATTTGAAGGTAATATCTGTCTAAATAATATATGAAATTTATTTAGGGATTTACCGCTCCGTTTTTGAGAAATCCCCAATACACCACGAAGAACCGAATTTCACACGTCCCCATTCTGAGCCCCTCGCCGGAAATCACCTCTACGTTGCGACTCCGTCCAGTTTTATTTTTATATGCATATCCAAAAATAGAACCCATGAAAATCTTACAAAAATCTTACAGAATCTAATGATACCTTAAAACTTGCCTTCAATTTAATTATCATACACACTTTAGCGATATCAGCCTCTGATTCTTTATTTAAAGAAAATTGACCGGGGCCAAATCAGCTTCGAGGCTATAGGGTTTACGCTATTAAAACCCGGGATTTTCCCACCAAAGACGAAGAACAGTCACAGCTGCTTTTTTTGCGTTTTTCCTGGTCGTTTAAGCTGAATTATATTCTGAAGACCCTTGAGGACATATTGTATTCATTATTCTGGAGTTTCAAAAGGTCTAGATCACGGACCCCACTGAAGAATCATGTAAAGAACCGCAGATGTTTACATTTTGAAAGAGAAAGTAGAACCTGTTGTACTTGTTTGCATTATGGAGCATGGAGCTTTGCTGCAGGTATGTAAATTTATTAAACTAGTCTTTTGAATGAAATTATGTATTTTAAAATTCTATTTTTTTGTCAGGTTCAGTTTACCTTTGTAAATTTGCTGTACTTCACAATGGGTTTATACTACATGTAAGTATATATATGCAGTACAGTCATATTGACATGCTACTTGCCGGCATAATTTTATATTAATATAATGGCATGGTATATTGATCAATGCTTGGCATGCCATTTGACTATGATTTAAGGGGTTTCTAGGCATCGATTCGGGGAAGGGAGGGTTCCATTTGTACAAGATCCATCACCGCATCAGTATACCGTGAGTACGGAATGACGTGTACATGTGTTTGTGATGAGCAATTGGACTAATTTTACTATCCATTATCGGGACACTTTTTGAAACTTATTATTGATTTATTATCGGAATCCAAATTGAAAATTTTTTTTTTTTTTTTTTTTTTTTTTTTTTGGTTTTTTTTTTTTGTTTTTTACTACATTCACACACTTTCGCTCGCACTTACACACCAATATATCAATTTTGTATCATTATAGTCATGATAATTCAAAGATAATTATTAGGGCATTTTCAATTATTATAAGAATATGTTGATGTTTATGATAAAAAGTTATGGAAACTTTTCCATCTATCCTTGAAAATTCTGTTCTTACACTTAATTGTATACATATATTTTTCTGTTCTATAATATTTCTTAAGATTTTGAATAAATTCTTCAATATTTAAATGATTGCTTAAAAATCTTGCTCTATAAATGTAGTATTTTCCTAAAACTATACACAGGTTTTCTGCTGCAAATTGTCTGCCAAATTTAAGAAATAAAATGTTTTGTATTGAGAATATAAATGTTATACCAGCATTTTCTAATGTGGTCTTGAGATCATGCCAAAATTTTTGTGTATATCTACAATAAAAAAATATATGTTCTATTGTTTCAGTTTCATCATTACATAAGCTGCACAGAGAAATGTTTTTTACACCTATTGAAACCAGATATTTATTCGTAGCAATTATTCTATGAACTATTCGATATTGGAACCAAATCAATTTAGTGTCAGCAGTAAAATTAAAAATATTTCGATATGTCTTGTTCCAATCAATGACTTCAGTAAATGCTGGTAAAACTTCCCATTTTTGACATGATTTTGGATAGGTCTGAATGT
This sequence comes from Pinctada imbricata, assembly GCA_033119305.1. Taxonomy (NCBI): domain Eukaryota; kingdom Metazoa; phylum Mollusca; class Bivalvia; order Pterioida; family Pteriidae; genus Pinctada; species Pinctada imbricata. The sequence continues at coordinate 26,097,287 of VSWD01000003.1, read as the reverse complement.
TTGATAGAAAAAAGTCATAAATAACTCTTGATCCTTTGTTAGTTTTACATATAACTTTTAAAAAATCAGGCATTTCTGGACCAAATTGTATAACATTATTATTACTATTTTTCAACATTGGCCATTTGTTAAAAATTGCAATTTTTATACCAAAATAAGTTGTGAATGGTAAGTTGGAACCCAGTATGTTACTTATATATTCTCTAGAATACATTGTTCCATCTTTATTAAAAAGGTCTTTTATAAGTAAAATTCCCTTTTCAATCCATTGCTTATAAAACAAAGTTTTTCCATCTATTTTAATGTCACTATTATAGAATAAAGGTTTATTTAATATGTCGTCTTTATCTTTTTTAAACAATTGGGACCTTAATTCATGTAAATACTGTAGAGTTTCTTTCCAAAATCTATTTCTTATGTGATTTATTTTTTGCAATATGTAGTCATCTCCAGTTTTTAAAAGTAAATCCAAATCAACACTTGAAGAATCAGCAAAAAGTTGGATCCACTTAACTGTTTCATTGTTTTTAACAATTCTTCTTATCCATGTAAGTTTTAGGCTTTTAATATAAATTTCTAATTTTATCATTCTACAACCCCCAAATTCCACATTTTGAATAAGAGTTTTTCTAGCAATTCTATCTGGTTTATTACTCCAAATGTATTTATAAAATATTTTTTCTATTTCTTTTATTGTTTCTTCTTTTGGTTTTGGCAAAGAGATGAATAAATGAGTAAGTTTTGGAAGTAATAATGTTTTAACAACAGTCAATTTTCCAAGTATTGTTAGATTTCTTTTTGACCATGAATTTATTTCTTTTTTTATTTTTCTAATTTTTTCTGGGAAGTTTAATGCCTCTAAGTTTTTCAATTCTGAATCATATTTTATACCTAGTATTGTAAAACTATCATTTAGCCAATTAATATTATATTCTGGACATAATTTTGTATTACATTTTGATTTGGAGCCAACCCATACTGCAGAAGTTTTTTCAATATTAGGCTTAAGGCCAGAAAATTTAGCAAATTCATAGAGTAGATTAAGAGCATTCTTTAAGCTTTTTTCAGTTCCATCTAAATATATTGTTGTGTCATCGGCATATTGGGATAGACGATATTCTTTATTACAAATAGTTATACCTTTTATATTCTTATTATGTCTAATAAGGTGAGCCAAAATTTCGACGCAGAGATTAAACAAATATGGCGAAACTGGATCGCCCTGACGACAGCCCCTCCCAACCCTGAAAAATTTTGAAAAGAACCCGTTTTGACTAACACAAAGACTGACTTCTGTATTTAATATTCTTATCCATTTTTGCATTTCTGGGCCAAATTTTAAGAACTTCAATACTTGTGACATAAATTTCCATGAAATAGAGTCGAAAGCTTTTTCGAAATCAACGATTAAAATTAGTCCTGGTAAATTATTTTCCTTACAAACGTTCAAAATGTCATATGTTAATCTGGTATTTTCGCCTATAAATCGTCCGGCCATAAAACCTTTTTGATCTTCATTAATGAGAGAATCTAGGACAGTTTTTAATCTATTTGCTATACATGTGGACAGTATTTTGTAAGTAACATTCAGTAAAGATATGGGTCTCCAGTTTGAAAGATATTCCCTACTTTTATTTTGTTTCGGTAAAATAGTAATTATTCCTTGCTTTTGTGTTGGGGAAAGTTCATTTTTGTCAAAAGCGTTATTTATGGAGCGTACAATAAAGGGTCCAATGTCTTTCCAAAATACCTTATAAAATTCACTAGTAAAGCCATCAGGGCCTGGGGACTTAAAATTCTTCATGTTCTTAAGAGCAGTTGAGGCTTCTTTGTAAGTTATTTTTCCTTCTAAAGTATTAGCATTTTCTACTGTGAGCTTAGGAATATCATTATAGTTTAATAATTCCTCTAGAGAAATATTTGAAATTGTGTCATCTTTTGATTTATAAAGATTTGAATAGAATGTTTCAATTTCTTTTAATATTGCAGTTTGTTCAGTTATAATTACTCCATGAGAATCTATAATTTTTGTTACTGTTTTATTTATGTAATTCCTCTTTTCAAGTGAGCAGAAGTATTTGGTTGGCTTCTCGCCTTCCTCTATCCATTTTGCTTTTACACGCATCATTATTGCCTTCATTTTGTTTTCTCTTATTTGTTCTAATTCTTTTTTTAGATTCCTTAATTCATTTTGTCTATCCTCGGTAAGCCCGTCATGGTTTTCTAACTTTTCAATCTTTTTTTCTAAATTTTCAGTTTGTTGTATTAGTTCTCTTTTTTTTGCTGTTGAATATGATATCGTATTTCCTCTAATGATTACTAGTAAAGTTTCAAGAAACAGTTGATCATCTATAGTAAGTGTTATGTTGTTAGGATCTATATCCTGTATTTCGTTTCTTTCATAATTTGTTGTAGCGTATTGCAATTTGACTTCTGTTATTGTTTCATTTACAAGTTTGAGATATTCTTTATCTTTTAGGAGAGTGTTATTAAATCGCCAAAACCCTTTTCCTCTCTTAAAATTAGAGAATTTTATGTTTAAATTTATTATTGAATGATCTGTACGGTATCCTGGCTTAATTTCTGTATTTTCAATAAGTGACAATAATTCGGATGAAATCAGAAAGAAATCTAATCGTGCTTTTTTTACAGGATTCTGAGACTGCCAAGTGTATTTTTTTCTGTTATGATTATTAACTCTCCAAGGATCAATTAAGTTATATTTGGATTTGATATTCATTACAATTTCTCTAGCTCTTTGATTGTTAATATTTCTGTAATTATAATAATCTATCTCTGGATCTTGAACAAGGTTAAAATCTCCAGTGAGAATCATAAAGTCATGTTCTGACTCGTCAATATACTTGTCTATATTTTTATAGAATTCAGGGTCATCTCTGTTCGGTCCGTATATGTTTATTAGTAGAATTTTGTGTTTTTCTTCAACCATTATTTCCAATATTAATAGGTTACCCTCATTATCAGATTTTTGTTTATCAACTCTTAAATCAAAATTATTATTAAGCAAAACTGCAACGCCACGCGCATTAGATCTACCCGGACTCATATATATGTCGTAACCCCAGCAAGCTCTAATATAGTTTTCTTCTTCTTTTGTAAAATGTGTATCCTGTACACAATAAATAGAATAATTTTTACCTTTTAAATAGTTTAAAACATCTCGCCTCTTACTTTGCTCACCTAAACCTCGACAGTTCATAGATAAAATTTTCAGTTCAGACATGAGTGTAGTATTCAGTAAATTTCACCATTTTTGTCATAATTAATTATATCAACAGTTATCAACATATTCTTATTCCTACTCACACTCATCTTACATTCCGAAAATAAACAGTAATAGAAATATTCACTCATACAACTTGCACACACACATGCGCACACCACACGACCACTCACACAATATGCATTCCCACTGGAAAAAATAAATTCTGACTGTTCAAATGAGCATAGATGACATATACTACTCAGTGTCTGATAACAGATGCATACCAGGAATGCTATAACCTGTAAAAAGCAAAAATGCATCCGATTGAGGGTAAATATTATAGAAACAACAAATTACAGTCACTACTACTGCAATGTATCACCGGAAATCTGGTATAGTCAACGATTCTTCTTCTTTGTCACGCGGATTGGTAACGGTACACTTGGATCCGGATTCATCTCAACGCTTAGATTTAAGTCTACGGTCAATATCGTCGTGGATGTTGAATTTGTATCGGGTTTCCCCACTTTGTCCGTAAACATAGCCGTTAAAATACCAAGCGGAATCTATATATCTATGGTCCTGTAATCTCGATATTAGTTTTGTGTTATAAAATGTCACGTCGTCCGCCAGGCGCACGCCCCCGCTGTTTTCTCTCACTTGTTTTCGTTTTCTCATTATTTTCGCTTTAGAATCTGTGTTTTTGAGTTTCAGCAAAATAGGTTTGTGCGTGTCCTTTTCTCGTTTTGGAATTCGATGCACTGCTAGTATTTCGTCCGGGTTGACCTTTATTCCTGCCTTGTCGGATAATAATTGTATCACTCTTTCCTCGGTGTTTTCTCTTCTATCCTCTTTTACTCCGTAGATCTTTATATTATTTTTTCTAGAATATTGTTCGTTATAATTTGCTTTTTCTTCGGCCTTTTGTGCTGTTTTCACCGTTTCTATAAGTGTGCTTTTCATTTTTACCATCTCAGTATTACACTCTACAAGTTTTTCTCTCAAATTTGTGATATCCATATTCAGACCGTCAATTTTTTCATTTAAATCATTTTCTCTCGTTTTGCATACTTTCTCTATTTCGGAGCATCTTTTCTCGACCTTTTCCTCAATTTCTTTCTCTATCTCCTCTCTGTTTTTCTTTACTATTGCGGAAACTATATTTGTAACTAACTCTTGTAGGTGGGTGGATTTTACAGTTTCTTCCAACTTTTCGTTAATTTTCTTCAAATCTTCTCTAATCAAAGTTAATGGGTCACCTTCTTTTTGTTTTTCAAGACTTTCTGCATGTTTTTCGCTGCTCTTTCCAACTTGTGATGAGCGACGAGTCGTCATATTTGTTTTTACCAGGTATTTTTCTATGGAGTTGCTACTTTGTTTTGATCGATTTACACCTGTACTCATTCGTGCGTTACGCAGGTAGCTCAGGTAGAATGGTATATGGCTCTATAGTTCTATAAATAGCTATCAGGGTACTCACGATTGTGTAAATAAACATATAAACAGTCTCCAAAATACACCAAAACTGTAACTTTTTCCACCAAATTCAGAGTCTTCCAATATCACTGTTCAAAACTGTTCATTATTTTTGCAAAATTCGACAGCTCTATCACTATTTCAGACTGCAGTTGTTTTCTATATGCGGAGCTAGATGTAATCACGTCCGCTCACCTCGAATAGCATATCGGATCCTAAATTGAAAATGTTGTTCAAGACCCGTGAACTGGTGAAATACCTAGATGTAGCCTTTTTAACATACTTTTACACATACAGTATATTAGAACTGCAAATGAGCAGAAATGCAACAATTCAGTATGGTCATTTTTGTCGACTAAGTATGATGTCATTTTGCTAGCTTTTAATTTCAACAATTTAGATTGTACATGTTGTAGTTACTTTTATTTCTGATCGACAATCTATTGTCAATTTTTAAGTATCAATTATCAAAAATTGAAGGGGTTTTACCAATAGAAAGTCGGCAACTATCGTCACATCTCTAATGTGTGTGGAATGCACATCTTCTCTCTAGGTAGCCTTATACATGTTTATAGTTTAAATACATATAATGTCTTATATATGTTCTTTTAAAGTTAGTCGGTCATAACCTTTACTCGAGCTTGTGTTCTGACATAGTTGAAAAAATGTACCGAATTTAAATAAATATTCATTTACATGTATTTTAAATTTAGTTTAATGTGTTAATCTGTTGACAGATCTGATTTGTCGATCACAAACTATGATTTTTTTCACCTAATCATGCTAAAGCGAACTAATAGTTATTTAGAAATAGTTGAGGATGAACACATGCATCAAACAGGTCCAAATTTTTCTGGACATGTCCCATAGACCAGTTTCATTTTACATATGGCTAAACTTGCATTTATATCTATAAACACGTATGTCAAAACTGGACATCCCCTCTTTCGTCCTCACCATTGTCACAGAATGAAATTATGTCAAATATTGTGATATTAGGTCTTAGTGAGCATAAAGGTCAAGTTGAATGCAATAATCAGAAAAATATAAATAGCCTATTATATTTTGTACATTCATATAACACTTTTATAAAACTTCTAGCATATAATGATTGTTTTGATGCCAGAGAAGTGTTAAGGAAACATCTTGCCAAAATTATAAATAAGGAACTGTTCAGATAAGGACTCAATTGATTTAGGCCTGAAATCACCTGATTATTTCTTGTTCACTGTCTTACCTATTTAAATAAATTTGGTTGGGATAAAAATGAATTTACTGAAATTAAGCATTTTGAAATTTTAAATTTTTAGGGCAGATTTAACACATTATCTGAACATCTATATACATGTAGATAGCACATGATTGTATGACTGTCATTGAAAGTTTGAGACTAACAAAAATTAAATTATTTTACAGTATCCCATCTGTCTTATTTCAGCTTTGAAGTTACATACCAGCAGCCTATTCTGCACTTGCAGCTTACTGAAAGAGTGGGTTCAAAGAATTTGAGGACATTCAACAATTATACCCAATCTCGCAAGGTATATATTCAGCAGGTATTTTCAATCATGTTAATTGGCCTGCAACTAGAGTGGCATACATGTATGCATGACATGTATATGAAGGATCAGCCTTTTGGTGACAATAAACAGTAATCTTCATTACGTCATCCTTTTATGTGCACACTTTGCTTCATACAATATAATACAAGCCTATCATAGTATTTATCATGTTTATACAATGTACAGTAACAGTTATGTTACATGAAGAATATTCCCATAATCTTCAGAATACCATACTGATTTTAATGACACCTCATATATATATGTATATACATGTATATATATGACACAATTTCAATTTTAGATCCTTGCTAAACTCTACCAACTTAAAAAAAACACCTAGAGCAAAATACCGCAAGATCAGAAGTTTTGCAAAATTATTTATTTAAGCCTTTGCATATGTACTTTCACTTTTATTTATGAACACACACATATACTAAACTGTATGAGGTTTAATTATTACAAATAAAACACATCGGCAAATCTCAATTTCTTTTATAATTTCTCAAAATCATAGACGTGAATCTTCTGTTCTGATAGTAATATAATTCAGGCTACTCAAATGTATTGTAATAAACTTAAAGTATGTATATATTTATCTATTTTTAGATCACCACAACATCTTCAGCCTAGCTATGGAAATGAATGATACAACAAGAACATGCCTTACTTGAAATCTTGCATCATTTGAAAATATTCAGATTTACAGCACAAGATCAGTATTACATGTCAAGCAAGAACAGAATTTATGAATGTATTGCACTGTCTTTACAAGTACTTGTTTTAAATTTTACAAAGGAAGTGTGTGAGATAATTAAATCAAAATTAGATACTGAAGCACAAGTAGATAGTGATTATACAGACAATGAAAAGGAGCAAAGAAAATTTGAATTTTCATTTGTTACTACATGTATCATACGTCAAACTGTTACTGGATTTTGAAATAACTCTTAAACATGGTAAAGGAGAATAGAATTATACTATTATTATTAGCTATACTTATTAGCTAGCCCCTTAAGGATAGGAGAGTGTTATGTCATGCATGATCTTCATTTTGTATCATAATACTTCAACATGCTTTACAGTAGGAAAGCTGTTGTACCAAGGTGACCCAAGGTCAAGGTGACCCAAGGTCAAGTCATTTGATTTAGGATACAAAAAATACTAAAAATGTTACCTCTTTTTAACAGAAATTTAATCGATGTTGGTTTTTCAGTTTTTGACATAAAAGTCTACATGTTCACTGTAAGTTTATTGGTCAAACTTATGAATGCCAAAAATATATTTAAAGAATCACCACTCATGATAATTTCTGAAAGCTACTCAATATCAATTTCAGGAAACATTCCTTAGTCTTACAGGTTTTCTTGTGATCTTGAACTGGCCCAAGAAATATAAAATTGAGCATTATTTTTTATCTGATAGTGACAAGATATTCATGAAAATATTTCAAATTAGTATTCCTAGTGACAAGGACTTAACTGAGTATCAATGGTTTTTAACCATATGACCTTGACCTGAATGTACAGGTAAATACTACATGTATGCAGGCAATATATTTGTATGTTCCTAAAAATCTCTAGTTGTTTACATGGTTGATTCAATATCTGAAATCTGTATATGTCTTTATTAAAAGCTTTGTTTAAAATATTAAAATATTGCTGTTTTTTTTTTTCATCTTTATGTTGCTTCATTATGGTATACGATTAGAATGGTCAATTTACTGCTTTGATTTGATTAATATCTTTGGATTCTTATGCTATGGTGTTTTCATAATATACATGCATGATGAATATGGAAAGGTCCTATCCTTGAGGCAATTATATGACCTTGGTATCTATATTTTATAAATGGTATGTTTAATTGAGGACTAAAATATTAGTCCGCAAAGTTACTAATTTCCGTAAATTAGCTCTATATTTTCTGATTTATATGAGATAGAGACTTCATATTTGGCAATTATGATCTATGTTGTAAGACCTTGAGATTGAGGTCAAGTAATAACCATGACCTTGAACTTTGACCTAGTTTCAGCAAAGTTGTGTGCAAAAAATGTGCCTTTACGGGGTCAAATTTCCATGTTCTTGATTGCCCTATACCGCATACATACATTGAATGCCGAGACATTCCATTTGATGGATAACTCTCTTAGAAATGCCCTTTAGATCAAAAACACAATTTTTCCTTTTTAGGCGTTGTATCAGTATTTATAACTGTTTATTTATTACATTAAATTTCTATTTTTAGAAACTAACCAACTTGTAAGAGTTATCTCTCTTTGAAAATTGCGAATTTTTCAATTTCTTTAGTATTGCTCATGAAGCTTTTATCTGGTACTAACCAATTCACTTATAGTCTTTGGAATTTTTCTGTACTGCAAATGGAATTTTTGTTGACAAAATATGACAATTTCAGCTTGATTTTCACATGTATTAGGCTATTCTACCAATAGGTGGCGCTGCATGCCAACTACTTACAAGAATTTGATTTTTTCGTCATAAAAATTTCTAAAAGTCATTGTAGTAAATACTTATGATGAAAGAAATGGAAATTGAAGACCTTGCTTGTATAGCTATCTGCATGGTTTTCTCATAGACTTGCACTTAAATGAAGAAATAAGATGTATACTATAATTCAAAAAATGTTGTTTTTTTTTTAATCCAAAAGCTTGCCATTTTTGATTATTTATTTACTGTAATTGGGGACATTTTTGCGTTGGGGTATTCCGTGTTTTCGATTTTATAGGTCTACGTTCGATTTGTGCAGGTATCTGACGTAAAAGCATTGTGACGTCATTAAATTCCTTTGAAAATGTCATATATGTGACACTGTTTCCCTGAATTTCACGCTTGTTTCCAAAGAATTTGATGACGTCACAATGCGTTGACGTCAGATACCTGCACAAATGGGAAGTAACTCTATTTCGAAAAGACCGAATTTTTGTGTATTTCAAGAATCAGGGGACTTCGCGAATAATGTCTACCACGCGAGAGTTACTTCCCATTTGTGCAGGTATCTGACGTCAACGCATTGTGACGTCATCAAATTCTATGGAAACCAGCATGAAATTTAGGGAAACAGGGTTACATATATGACGTTTTCAAAGGAAATTAATGACGTCACAATGCTTTTACGTCAGATACCTGCACAAATCGAACGTAGGACTGTAAAATCGAAAAGACGGAATAATAAAGTACTGTATTCTGAACCAGAAACCAGAAATTTTCCCAAAGCGTAACGTCTTGATGTCTAAAGTAGTACACATACAGTAACTTTGGTTCAGTATATCAGAATATTTGAAAAACATTTTTGTAAATGTCCAATACGTAGGTGATACTTATTTGAATAAAATAATTTTTATGGTCCTTAGAATCAATCCGGAAATGCTTATTCAGAACTACATTTCACCTAAAACATCATTGTGTACAAATAATTGAAAAACAAACAATAGATTTGAAAGTAATGCCTACGACAGAACTTCAAAATATGATCGAACTACGTCTTTACAAAGTGGTCTGAACCTTTGTAGTTTCATTCCCTTTTCAATTTTTTATTGTTTCTAAACAGCAGTCTTATACTCTCCTATGAAGCATGACGACTTTTGATTCAGAGATACCCCAAAAGTGTTTACTGCGAGTTTTACATGAAAGAATTTGAGCTGTTTGATTTTAAAGTGGAGTGATTTTTAAACAACAATCAGAGGCATGAAAACCGGTTTGTAAACATTGCTCCTGCAATAGACCATTTTCGAGTTACCGATCACGTTCGGATATTATACTCCGCTTCGACGTTTTGTCAAGATGCCCCACTTCCGGTTTACATTGGAGTCTAAAAATAACGTGATCACGATTAAGAAATAAACTATTTACGCAACCAAATGGCATTGTAGCGTCATAAATGTGCACCATTTACATGATTTGGGGTTGGAAAAATTCAAGCAAAAGGTATCAGTCAAAGGGGATGCTCTATATAGAAGTTGAATGGTCAGGAAAGGGGGGGGGGGGTTACGAGGCCGCGATGAGACATAACAAGAGACTCTGGACACGTGTCCAGGTGTATGCGACAGAATTTATTGTTTGTGACAGTTAGATGGGGATAGGCATTTGACATGACAGGTGTTTAAATGTTTGATTTTGACCTGTACATCTACCCAGTGCCCCGGCAACTGGCCAACGACGTGATGCCGGGTAAAGCTTATGAAGGTGAGGGGGTGGACAGGGTGAAAGGGAGGGGGAGGAAGGGGGCGGGAGAGAGGGGGAGAGAGGAAAGGGGCGGGAGGAGGGAGAAAGGGGCGGGAGGGGGAGGTAAGGGAAGGGAAGGGTGAAAAGGAGGAGAGTTGAGGGGGAGGTAAGGGGGTGGGAGGGGGGAGAGAGGTACCCCCTCCCCCGAAGGTGTACCCTGCTGACGATCAAATATCATGATAGTATTGATATACACAGTGACATTGTATCTGTGACTCTGTAATCGGAAAAAGATCATGCAGAATCTAAAAGAATGAAGAATGAAAAAAAAATGTCTGAAATAATTATCTTCTCGGACTCAGGACTGATATATTTTCCTTACCTGGCTGACCACCCCCCCCCCTTTTCCTTCTATCGGCTTTCCATTCCTCGTTTGTAAAATATTGATCAGGCCATGGGCGTGACTGGGGTGATCTCCGTCCCCTAGAGATTCACGAGAACAATTTTCATTTTAAAGTTTGCAGGCCAGATGTAAGTTGAAATGTATGTTAAAGGATCATGACTAAATAGATACAAGAAGGTCTATCTGTGAATACGGCAAATAAAACGTTTACTTGAACTTTGAGTCTCATAGGATTTACATTTTATTTTGCGTGAAGTTTACACCTGCGCGGGTGTTGCGGCTCTGAACTCCCCTCCCCCTCAAGATGTCATTATTCTATTTCTATACGCTCCCAATTTCTCAACTTCAGAGCCAGGATGAACCCCATCCTTGGAAAAATGTTTTAGATCCACGCATTATTCTTTATCTATATACAATTTGTTTTTTCATTATTCCAAGGTACCGTTTTTCAGATTTTTTTCAATTTTGAACATCTTTTTTTTTTTAATGCCTTCGTCAGGTGTACAGGGACATATCTTTCGTATCTTTCTTATTTTCTCAAGTTACCAATAGCACACGCTGCCATTTATCAAAATAGTTTACCCCCCCCCCCCCCAAAAAAAAACGTGACCCTGTTAATACCGATTTTCATACTGAATTGATGCATTCAGAAGAGAAAGCGGCTTATATTACTTCAGAAATACTTAATGTCATTTAAATTTTAGAACCTTTTATTTACTGACAATTTCTTAGGGATATATTTGCACAAAAAGGCAATAGCGTTAAAAAAAAAAGGGGTGGGGGGGTTTAAATCACAATTATTGTTATGTTTTAAAAAAGAAATTCAGTTGGGTTACCATTTTCTATTTTTTTTATGTAAGACTTTTAAATTTTCCGTTCAAAGAATTTCCTGTTTTTCACTTTTTCAATATTTATTAGAATAATTATCTCTATATATGATATTACTGAAAAAAAAGTAAAATCCAATGACTTATAATTCACATTGTCATTGATGACGTAAACAAATTAATGGTCAATACAAACAAAAGCAGCGATTATAATAATTTCCATATTCAAAGAAAAGTAGTTTTTCAATTTTGAGTAGATTAGATCGATTTTACACCGTTGATGTCACAATATGTGACGTTGCTAAGGTAGACCGGAAGTAACCCTACTTGACGTAACTAAGCAGGTGCGTCATAGCAGTGACTAAACTGAAGGTTTATAACGGTCATTAGTTGTAACTCGAAAATGGTCTATTTAACTTGACGCTTCTTGATAATAATTTCTTTTATTCTGCTATTCAACCATTGTATAGAACATTCATTTCATACTATTTAATATTTGGCTTGGATTTTTTTCATAAATATAAATCGAAGTTGTCTCTTGAAATGAATGCTCTATACATATGTCAGATACTACAAAGAACAAAAAACAAAAGAAATATTTTTATTGATGTGTCTAAATCAGTGTCAGATGAATTGATATTATTTTCTTTTATATGACAATGTTTGTAAAATATTGCTATTTGCTATTAGGGGCATACATTGGTTGTTCTCTATTGTAATGTATAAATATTATATTGAATAATAAGTTCCAAGCAATACTATCTCTTTAAACGTCCTTGAAACTCAAGTCGAACGAAACATCGATGATCTACTTCGTTGTTATATACACATTTGTTATACTATAATTTTCAATATAAGTTTGATATACATTTATATTCACATATTCGGTCTTTTCGAAATACAGAGTTACTTCCCATTTGTGCAGGTATCTGACGTCAACGCATTGTGACGTCATCAATTTTTATGGAAACCAGCCTGAAATTCAGGAAAACAGGGTTACATATATGACGTTTTCAATGGAATTTAATGACGTCACAATGCTTTTACGTCATATACCTGCACAAATCGAACGTAGGCATGTCAAATCGAAAAGACGGAATTCAAATTTGATTAATCGCAGTGTATAACAAGTATGAAAGAAAAACTGAAAATCTTTATGGAAATATTCATTCATGATTTTGAAAATAAAGACACATGTGTCACAGACTACGCCTGTCTTCCATTCGAGCGTCACACACATTGTTATTTATTTGAGAGTGTTCGATTTTCCATCTTTAACATGGTTATTTTACCATAAAATGATCTGTATACATGAGATCCACCTTTTATACGCAAGTAAATAAAATGTGAATACGACCTGAAGTAATTAAGTTGTTATTATTTTCTAACGTGAGAATTTAAAAAAGCAAAGATATACACTACATGTTTCGTAGCAATCCCACAATGCAACATAGTTCATTCAAGAGAATAGCTGATTGAAGCAGCACGCTTACTCTAACCTGAATATTGTAAATAGTTACATATTGTTTATGCATATAACACCGACATGTTGCAGTGTTGTGTATCAAAGAATAAAAACGTCTCAATAACAATAACTTCAGAGTCAATATATGCCAGTTATATATAGATGTTCAAATAGTAATATTTGAGACCAGTTTAACCTTCGTTATCGACAGTTTAATCCCTGCGAGACTATATGTTACTTATATAACTAGTGAAAACTCTCTATACATGTATCTAAGCTTATTGCAATACTTTAAAAACATCATGTCACCAAATATACAAAAACAACTCCCTTTGTCGAAACTTGTGAAAATGAATTAAACGAAGAACGAACAGACAGGAACCTGCATGAATAAAGCAAAAAAAAAAAGTAGTAATTTTCTCACTTTTGCTGATTCAGAAAAGGTCCTTGTATGAAACACTAAAACCGTTAAATAGCCTGATGTTTCTTTTATCAAGAACCAAACATTACTTCCAACTGAACGATTACTCCGTTGCTACACATTCAATAAAAGTTTTTTTTTGGTAAAAATGATGCGTCGGTCAGAATTATACATTGATTGATTTTAATTGGTAACCCGGAGATGATTGTGTCTCTGTTTGCACAAGCATGTGTGTGGAAAGGTGGAATACTGAATAAATAACCTTCCTTTATGTGATTTTTAAATTTATTCTGCATATAAAGCACTGGCGGATTTATTTTTGTTTGGGGGACACCCTACCCGCCTCCCGTTTTTGCGGTCAACATTTACAAAAGAATAACATTAATTTGTAGAGAAAGCCTTTGTTCTGATCGATGTATTTCTTTGACAGTACTCAAATTCAAACAATACAACTTTTCCAATGTTAACCTTCTCTGCATTTCAAATCACGCCGTGGCGTTGGGTTTATAAGAAATAGTACTTCCTGCTATTTCTATTCTACATTTGCAAAGAATTGTCGCTCACCAGCCACATATGAATAACCATTAGAAATTGAAAATCATTACTCAAGGACGCTATAGTTTATTTATTTATTTACTTATTTATTTATCTATTTATCTTTTTTTTTCGGCTCTTCAAAAAAATCCGATCCCCTTTTTGAAAACTTTCCAGATCCGCCTATGCTCTTCATATAATATTGAAATGTAGTAATACCGTATGTATATAGCATAAAACCACAAAGAGAAAGTAAAATGCAAAGTCAGTTGAAAAATAACATTGGCTGGCGAAACGATGCGTCATAACTTACTAGTAGTTGAATGTCCTCAAAATCCGAATGCCATTTTTTCATAACTTTACCTTTTACAAAAATGCCTTGACAACGTTGCAAGATTGGCTTACAGAAAAAAAAACCCACTAATGTCAAGTTATTTGTCATATTTCACAATGCCATGTGCATTGCTTGTGACTATTCTGTTCTTTTAATACCGTCCCCTTCATTTTCAAAATACTTTCTCTGATAATCTATATTCACATTTAGAACTGTAAAAATCCGTCATTTCTTCTGATCAAGATAGTTTAGCTTTTTACTTTATTATACATGTAATTGATTGATATGACTTTATACGATTCTTCAAATTTAATAGCATCATTTAAGAACAGATAAATTTGCAGCATGGACAAGATATTCATGTTTCGAGCACTTGACCCTCGTCAGTGATCCTCATTCTAATCAAAGTAATATGGCCAAAGAGTGTAAAAGCTATTTACAATGTCCAAAAATGTACGTTATGATGTACATTTTATTTTGACATCAGAGTATTTTTTTACCTTTGTATTTCTATCACTCTATAACATTTTGTTTTTAGATATATAAATGATGCTCTCAGGAAAAGAAAGTCAATGAAATTGCATTTAAATCAAGTGAAAACAAGATAAAAATCAAAGAATGCATGGAATAAGAAAACTGAGCAAAAGGACAAGTGTAATGGCAAGACATTTGTTTAAGCCTGTTTCGTTTTCCTTGCGACTTTCTTATACATGTTGCAAACAGACCATCGAATCCAACTCACGGATCATTTAGTAATTTGAAATAATATGCTATTTTAAAATAATTGAAAATAATTATGCTTATTATGACAATCCACCCTTCTTTTTTATCATTGGAAATAATTTGTTCATAATCACTTAAAGATTGTTAATTTCATTATATTAATTTCACTTTATTATCACTTTTTTTTAAATCAGATTGATGATACAATGACTTGAAAAAATAGACCGTTATCACAAAAGTTGAATCTGAATCGGAAAAGTTGCCAAACGAACACTCTGAATCCTGCTTACGAGGGCTGATTGATATGTTGTAAGCCTCGTATCTACGGATTTGAATTTTATCAGACATTTTGCATTTTTTTTTCTACATAATCTCTTTTGTATCTATACATATTTGCTACCGGTGTTAAGGGTCTCAATACCACTTTTAAAGAACCCCTTATCTTGACTTGTCAGAAAGCAATCCACTACAAGTATGACGTCATCATTGAACTGAATATTGGTGCCAGAAATAGGTGCTTTCAGTTTTGGGGAATATGTAAAAGTCTGGTGTGACAAGATCAGGTGAATAAGGCGGATGTTCAATCAAATCAAAGCCACAATCATCAATGGCAGCCATGGCAGTGACAGATTTGTGAACAGGAGCATTACCCTGATAGAACAATACACCTTTAACTATTGAGCTTTTTGTAGCGCTTAAGGAGGTATTGAACAATAGGACGCCAAATTCAATTTTTCTAATAATTTCTGAAATTATATATTTCTTGTCTGTCCTTGACTATACAAACTTACATCTGATTCTATCCACAGGAAAATTTTCTACGAGACTTTGAAATATGCATTAATCGACGTTTTCGTGAATTTCGTGATGACGTCATAATATTGAAAGTGTCATTCCAGTTCTCGTTAAGCTATTGGAAATTAATTTTGATTTAACTTCCAAAATATCAATAAATATATTGCACTAACATATGGAAAAGTTAAAAGGAATTGTGTTTTAAACACACGCCGGATACTTGAATAAAAGATGACACTGTCGCTAAAAAAATGACAGTTTCGAGCCAATTTACTGTAGTTGCTAGTTAATTATTAGGAATCCTGTGGATGAATCTTTCTCAAAAACTATCAAAATTATCAAGAATGTCCAGAGATGATTTCATAATTAAATGGGAAAAATTGAATTTAGGATTAAAAAATTACAAGGCTTTATATTTTCCATTTTTTCTTCCAAAATCGTCCAATTTCAATTTAGTACACGTAAATTTGTTAACGAATACACTGTGATGAAGATTTAATTTTCTATTTTATACATGCTAAGTTTCAATGCAATACGTTTAGTAATAATGTTTTTATTACATTTTGAATGCGAAGGTTTGTGACGCCATATTTCCCGATAAGTTTGAAAGGACGTCGTGGTTTGCTCATGGATAAAACTCCCAAAGTCCTAAATTTCGAAAATCGCCATAATTTCTTCAAATAACGCCGGAAAGTATTCAAACTTCATCAGGATACTAACATGTGTATATCAATAAGAGTATCAAATGTTTAATGGGAGTTACGACTGTACTTTTCCTAGGAAGCGAGAAAACAAATAATGCCGCCGCCATCTTGGTGTTCAAACCCTCCTTAAGCTCAATATGTCAATTATTTGTTTGATTAAACAACATATTTACAGGAAAAAAATAAAAAACTGCATTCCAACCTTTGAGGGTGCAAAAGTCTCTCTCTCAGAATATATTAAGACAGAACTCTATATATATAAAAGGAAAAAGAGAGTTAGCAACTTAAGAAAAATAATAAAAAAATATTTCTTACTTCATATTCTTATTTCATAAAAGATCATTTCTAATTTTTTTTTTCAAACAAAATACATTGAGTAAAAATAATACTATTATTATAATTCACATAGAATTGTTGCACATGTGATGTCAAGAATTTGTGTGTAATGTGTGTATGTTTATACAATAATGTCAATTACATGTATTGATGTATTGTGTTTTCGTATTGTCATTGGTGTTGATATTACTTGTATGTGTATGCCTGTGTGTATGTCTGTGTTAATAATATGCAAACAGAAAATAAAAATTTTTTAAAAAAAGTTCAATATTTCCCCGTTTTGGAGATAATCCATCACCAGAATACCTTCTGTAACCCAGAAAACCGAGTTTCACAACATACCAATCAGCCCTCGTATACCAGAAGTAAAAAGACAAAGGAGAGAAGAACTTATTTGTTTATCATGAAAGATATATTTCGCATTTTGAGTTTTAAAAAAGAATGTTTAGGTTTATATATGTCAAAGGCGTCAATTTTAAGAAGGTATAGAGTTGGAACCCTTCGACATTATTATGTTAAAAATTAAGAACAACTCAGTAAACATATGAACGCTCCTCGAAAACAATAATTTTGATAGAAAGGGTTTGATTTTCTGTTTGCCTTTGATCTTTCAGAGATGATCATTGATGACCTTGACCTTCAACACCAATATGACCCTCAGGACCTTTGTATGAAAGAAAAAAGTTGTGAATTTTGAACAAATTATCCCCCAGAAGTTATTTGTAATGAACCCCTCTCCCTTTTTAGATATACAATTCCTCACCAATGCAAAAATGAATATTATTACAATTATTTTAATTCCTCACCAATGCAAAAATAAATATTTAAATTTATATAAATATAAATTTTCTGTTACAAAATTTCTTGAAATTTCTAAAATGTGGGTCCTGTAGCATCATATCCCACCCATTCTGCTACGTATTTTGGTACATTTTTTTGACATAATAATTTTCATACTTTTTGGTCATATTTCATTGTTTAGACTTAGGATCACTGACGAGGGTTTAGTACCCGAAACGTGCATGTCTGGTCCATGCTGTAAATTTATCAGGTCTTAAATGATGCTATTGAATATAAAGACGTTTAACATTTGAACGACTTGGTGAGTGTCACTGCTAATGGACCAAGAGTCCTCGAGGTCACATGTAGCCAAGTTCGATCAACTTCGGTTGATCGTCTGTCTCTTCAACACATTTTAATTTTCTGTTACAAAATTTCTTGAAATTTCTAAAATGTGGGTCCTGTAGCATCATATCCCACCCATTTTGCTACGTATTTTGGTACAATTTTTTGACATAATAATTTTCATACTTTTTGGTCATATTTCATTGTTTAGACTTAGGATCACTGACGAGGGTTTAGTACCCGAAACGTGCATGTCTTGTCCATGCTGTAAATTTATCAGGTCTTAAATAATGCTATTGAATTTAAAGACGTTTAACATTTGAACTACTTGGTGAGTGTCACTGCAAGTGGACCAAGAGTCCCCGAGGGCACATGTAGCCAAGTTCGATCAACTTCGGTTGATCATCTGTCTCTTCAACGCATTTGAAATTTTCTGTTACAAAATTTCTTGAAATTTCTAAAATGTGGGTCCTGTAGCATCATATCCCACCCATTCTGCTACGTATTTTGGTACATTTTTTTGACATAATAATTTTCATACTTTTTGGTCATATTTCATTGTTTAGACTTAGGATCACTGACGAGGGTTTAGTACCCGAAACGTGCATGTCTGGTCCATGCTGTAAATTTATCAGGTCTTAAATGATGCTATTGAATTTAAAGACGTTTAACATTTGAACTACTTGGTGAGTGTCACTGCTGGTGGACCAAGAGTCCCCGAGGTCACATGTAGCCAAGTTCGATCAACTTCGGTTGATCGTCTGTCTCTTCAACGCATTTGTAATTTTCTGTTACAAAATTTCTTGAAATTTCTAAAATGTGGGTCCTGTAGCATCATATCCCACCCATTCTGCTACGTATTTTGGTACATTTTTTGACATAATAATTTTCATACTTTTTGGTCATATTTTATTGTTTAGACTTATGATCACTGACGAGGGTTTAGTACCCGAAACGTGCATGTCTGGTCCATGCTGTAAATTTATCAGGTCTTAAATGATGCTATTGAATTTAAAGACGTTTAACATATAAAGAAAATGCATTCTTTTGAGAGATGAAATCTCAGACTATTTTACTTGAAATTGTCTTATAAACCGGGACTAGAGCGATGTATATTGATTTCAGGTCCAACCTTCATTAGTTTGCGTCAACAGGTGTGAAGGTCTTGTTTCTATATAATGGGATGGAGATTGTTAGAGTCTGTATCTAACAATCGCCGTACTCACCAAACAATAATACAACATTTGCATTTAAATCCTTGGAGCTCAGCTTTAAAGTAATTCTTTGAGATAGGCTCAATGTTTACTTGAGCTTTTGTAAAAGACCTTATTTGTATTATTGTATAATTTGTGACGCTCATTTCAGTGTTGAGATTTTTTACGTTTATCAAAGAATAATGACACTTAGAAGGACTCTCTGTATAAGCAAATATATATATTGATGGGTTTAGCTATCTCGTAATCCAAAAATAAATACTAAGTACGGTGGCTGATTTGTTTTGCTCTCGTCATCTAGATGACTATACTAGTTACGATGGTGGTCGGGTTTTGCTCTCGTTCTCTAGACAACAATACTAGTTACGATGGTGGTCGGGTTTTGCTCTCGTTATCTAGACAACAATACTAGTTACGATGTTCAAGTCATCCAAGATCAGTGCGAGTGCACATTAGTATCGTTTACTTACGTGATGGTCTGCGATTGAATGTTTCAAGTGTATTAATTACTTTCATTCGAACTATCCCTCCTGAGAAAAGCATTGAATTGAACTTTTGTCAATTTAACATCACATTTAACTTTGCTATTTCGGAAACTTGTCATTTCATCCTGAAATATCATTGAAATCATAGGAGGTTAACATCCTATCACCATCCCAGTTAAAACGTATTTTCCTGGATTAATGTCACAATTTTATATTTGAATCATAAATCAGTTCGAAACCAATCATGTGCGTCTTCAAAAATGCATCAATATCGCCATCATGATTACATCTCCTATAGAACTTTCAGCTTTATCCAATTTGATATAGAAAATACTTGAGTTAATCGATCAACAAAAAGACATTTCCTCTGAAAGTAGAGAAAATGGTTCTCCTGACATGTGATTTGAGGAGAGGCTTGAGAATAATGCTACTTTAATGACAAGAATTCCTCCAGTGTTAAAGGAAAAACATTTGGCATTATACAAGACGACATTCGTTCAATAGTTATTAAAGTCATTAAATGGAAAAATTCAAAGTAAATACATAAGAATTGATCAGAGAATTTAGAGAAAAGGAAAATCGAAAGATAAAGAAAAAGAAAGTTAAGATTTTAAATGGAAAATTAGCACGAGCCTTCCAATTTGGTTGAACAACAATTTGAAACCAAAGACCTCAGGTGGAAGTCACAGCATTCTGGATGCTACTCAAGACAAAATTTCTTAAACTATACCCTGTAATTTTTTAATGTGTATTTTACATGTACAATGTCAGAAAAGCCTTCTTTTTATTCCCTCCGTTTAAGCCTAGAAATCTGGTATGGGATATCATTTCTTTTATCACGCCTGCCTTTTACTAATTTCAGTCAATGACGTCATAGCATTACGATCACGTGGTGTCCTACCTTGACTCCGAAGTAGGTCACTTAATTTTCAAACGTCAAAAATAAGACAGAAAACATTACGAAATGGTTTTCGGCATGATCAAATCGTTGTTTATTCCTGTCATACTCGAAGTAGGCTTGTAAATATGTAGGGGTTCGGCCTTCGGCCTGACCACCCACAAATTTACACACCTACTTTAAGTAGGAAGTATCAGGAACAAACTCTATAACTAATAGAAATGAGCGAGATGAGCACAATAATTACGATGATATCGTAAAAGTACTACATTTCTGTTATTACTTACCTTTCACAAAACTATAAATCTTTTTATTAAAGTAACATCTCTGTGTTTAAACTTGGCACTTCACTCAATCATTTTGTACAACTTAAATGTATACCAGTGGATATTCGATGAAATGTTTTCAGTCTGATATTATATCAATAGTCGTGTAAAACAATATATAGTAAGATTTATCAAGCAAACAATGATCAATACTACTCACCATACGAAAGATGCATACCTTTTTTAATCAGCTTATTTTTTTTTTCTAATCTGTAAAAGGTAACACATCTCTTACATTAATGAAGTACCCAGTCTATTTAACTTAAATGTGAAATGTTAATCTTTTGAATACAGTTTCCTTGCTTTTAGTTAAGCTAGGGAATAAGTCTTAATTTGATATATGTCATGAAAAACGCAGTTGTCAATATTCATTTAGGAAAACGTCACCGTATTTTCTTTTTTTATTCATTTCTGACCGCATCCGTTGTCGAGTTTGTCGTATTTACTTGATTCATAAATGTGGACTTTTACTCGTAGTGGGCGTGACCAAAACAACGTCATTGTGATGGCATAAAAATACCGTTTCCAATGTCACGGGTGTAATATTAAACGTCTTCGAATTCATTTGCATCATTAAAACAAATGCACATACCATCACGTCATGGCGAATGGCGATGCTGATTTGTATGTTTACATCCTTCAAGATCAGTTCATGTTTGTGTTATTAATTAAGCTTATCACCGACAACTGTTTCCTTTCGGAAAATGCTGTTAAACGTTTTACAAACTAACGCACACGAAACATGTACGTTATAAACCTACATTTCACAAACGGAATGTCATTCAAGCTTAACCAAGATATGTTCCGTGTCTAGAGCAAAGATCCGACACACAGACACCCTTAAGAACAAAATGTAAAACGTAATTTCTATAGTATAGATGCAAAAAAAAAACAGTAGATGTTCACTTAATAACGGCCCGTATGGACCTGCTATTTCCAAATGCGCCGATAGTTTCTTTGTATAGTTGTGTTTGCCATGTAGAACCAATGACTTTGTCGTCATGCTCTATGCATCAATGTCATATTTTCATATATATTCGATGATTTATATCTGAAATAAGACAAAACATTTCCTATGATGTCTTTAATTTTCTCCGATGATCAATTTGTTCCAGTGCTACAGAACCTTAGCTGTTCTTGTAATGAATTATGAATTATTTCAAATGTAAGTCTTACGTCATTTAATGTTAACGTCTTCAAATTCAAAAGCATCATTTAAGAACAGGTAAATTAGCAGCATGGACCAGACATGCAAGCTTCCTATTAAAGATTTTAAAAACACCCATGTCTAAATTTACATTTCCGTTCATTTGATCTTCATTAGAATCTGAATAATAGATAAATTGATCATGTCTTTATGCTGAGTTGTAACTAGAAATTTATATTATTGACTTTTGATATTGTACAAATGCGAGAGAAATGGAACTAGGCTATTTGAAACGTTTCTTCCCAAGGATATTTTTTTCAATGCACATCGCTGTATTCATAAGAAAGACAGATGAGATGAAGAAGATCCTGACAACAATCTAATCCAATCTCACAATAGAATAGAATAATAGAGAAGGGACCAGGCCGGGTGCCCGTAAAGAGTAAGTATCCCTTGCTTGGCTAGCCGCACATAAACAAACGTAAAAAGGAGGAGATATCCTGCAGGATTTTGTTGCAGTACCAAAATCAAAACCCGGAAACATCCAAGAACAAAACACAGAGTGGAGAAGCGCAACAAGAGAAACCAAAGTGACAAGGAATGCTAAAGACGATAGCAAAACACTTAACAATAATACTATATCTAAAACAAGGAGACCAATGGGCATCCGTGCAAATGGGCAAAATGTGAAATGGAGATGTTTCATTTTACCAAATCGGATCAATAGTAAATGATATGGTTATCGATATAACATACGCACATCCCTCTACTTTGTCCGCCTATCCAGTGTTCTGGAATTGTTGGATACCCCTACTCATTATAAGACGATGACACAAGCAAGATAACTAAACGTAGGAGCCCAAGTAATAAACAGATTAATATGTATATATATTCTAAAAAATGATATTTAGTTATTATCTAAATTATAACGTACGAAAACCGTGTTCTGTCGGCTGGATCGAACTAATGAATGCAAAAACCCAAGTAGACAGACCGACTTTCAAAGATGACATGTCATGATGGCCAGTTCTGTCTTCTCTGGCATCGATTTTATTTGGATATGCTACTGAAGCGACCTTACAGGAAATTTGGAGCCGCGCACTCTAAAGTAAATGTACACATTCATATTCTAAAACTAAAACCAGAGGGAACTTGTGGAATTATGGGCGGCTTATGAAAAGCATTTTGGCTGGAAGCATCACTGATGAGAATCTAATCTTCGAAACACTTGTCTAGTGCATAATAAAGAAGCTGTAAGAATAAGAGCTTGATTTAGCCCTGAAATCATTCGATTATTTCTCGTGCGCTTTCCTTCCTTTATAGGAAAAGGTTGTTCAGGATGAAATATTATATATTAGAAGATTTCTCATAAGTATTTTATTTTTAAAAAATGATGCAAGATTTGATAATTATGGCTTGAATAGGTAGGGGGTAATAATGTCTGAAAACGTCAAATAACAACAAAAATATACCCATAAAATGCATTTTTTACATAAATTTTAAGTGTTTTGTGTTTTAATCCCCTCCTATTTTCAAAATGAAAAAGAAAAAATAACTTCGAAACCAGTATGTCAATGTAATCGGTAAAATACGCAATCCGGAAACTGAAAACCGTTATACTAAACAGCCACAATGTTTAGCCACAATGAAATCGACATCTTCATATCGTTTATTTTATTCGTGTATGTTGTATATTTCATCGGAATCCCCTCAGAATAGATTGTTCCGTTGTATAACAAGAAGAAATGGACAATTCTTATCTATCTAACCGCTTTTAAGTCAGATTCTTAGAAAATAGCCCATCCCCCTTTTTTCGTTTTTCGTCTATGGGACATTGTTCCACCCCGAGTGACAGAACCACACTTGATCAGAAAATTGGTATTAATAATATATACTTTTGGTGAAAGTGGTATTTTGTAACTCGGGGTGGAACAATGTTGTAGAAAACTTTTCCGTTTTCCATTGATTTCTATAGAAAAAAACCGCACATTTTAACCCAAATAGCGGTATTGTTATTGAAAAGTTATTCAACCAGACATTCAGATATGCATTAAGTTTGTTGATATTTCTACTAGAAAAAATTCTTCAAATTTCCCATTTCGACTTTTCAGGGCAGATCATATTCGTACAGCTTACAGATTCTTACAGAGTTGGAACCCTTCCGCACTATCGTCATGGAATTCTGAAGGAAACGTTCATATTGGCGTAATTTGCTCAAGGAAGGTCTTAGCTTATTGATACCGATTTGACATCTAATCAACACTTTGAATGATACCAGAGTACAAAGGTTCTTTTCCAGTCATTATCTCTTTGTTCTGGATTTTCACACCGTGTGTAATCCTCTCATTATTACAAGTTAAATAAAGTAAAGCGCACACCTTTAAGTTCACAAGTACGGAGTAACGGATTATATTCTGAAAATGAATTCCCGTGTTTGATTATGTCAAACAACGGAATAAAAGATCTAATAACATAAAGCTTATATATGAATCAATACGTATCAGAACATCTGAGGATCATATAGCATGGTTCCTGGCTTTGATTTATGGTCAAGTCTTAACGTTTATTCTATAGAAACAAAAATGACGGAGCTCACTTCGACGGCATCATTATACAGTGTACCTGATAAGCTTATAAAGAATAGCCTATCATGAACATAGTGTAATCAAAGATTACAAAGCTCATCTCATGGCAGCATTTTATCATGGCAGCAAACCGAAAGTATTCAAAGATTACATAGTTTTGAATTTGAAAATCTGTCCTACTGATAATCAATCAACTACCACACAAAAACAAAAAAGAAAAGGGGAGTAGAATATTTCATTTGTTGAACCATGATCTGCATGAATGGGTGTACTCTATTGATACTTACAATAGAGAAATAAAACTTCTTAACATTAATACCCAAATATTCCTAACATGTGCACTCAAGCGGAAAATGTAGGTCATGATCTACATTTGAAGATAAATTTGTGATCTACTCATAAAGACGCATGATCTGTGCAAGTTTGGCCTTCCTAGCACTCTATGTCTTCCGAAATGGAAGTAACCGGATTGAAGCGGCGGGAAGTAACTCTGTTTGACCTTCCTAGCATTCATAATAGAGAAATAAAACTTCTTAACATAGATACCCAAATCTTCCTAACATGTGCACTCAAGCGGAAAATGTAGGTCATGACTTACATTTGAACATAGATTTGTGATCTACTCATAAAGACGCATCATCTGTGCAAGTTTGGCCTTCCTAGCACTCTATGTCTTCCGAAATGGAAGTAACCGGATTGAAGCGGCGGGTGTTGCATGCAAGCAGGAGATGTTTAATCTTCCTGGGCACCTGGTCTTACTCCCATATCGGGAGTTCGCTTCTTTTCACGTGGTGGAGGTTTTTGTTTGTTTGCTTTGGTTCCTGTTTTATCCTGATTTTGTATGCCTTCGGTTTCTGATTTTCTGAATTATCTATTCTGTGCTGTAGACAGGGATATGATCATTATCCATATTTGTCACTTATAATAGAGAAATAAAACTTCTTAACATTAATGCCCAAATCTTTTTAACATGTGCACTCAAGCGGAAAATGTAGGTCATGACTTAAATTCGAAGGTAGATTTGTGACCTACACATAAAGACGCATCATCTGTGCAAGTTTAGCCTTCCTATCACTTATAATGAATAAATAAAACTTCTTTACGTACTCGCGGATAGCAGACGCAGACGAAGACGCAGAAGCCGACGACAGGATGATAGCATAAGCTCCCTTTCACTTCGTGAGGTGAGCTAAAATTTATCAATGGACAATCGATCACTAAAGGAACGATAAGATGTCCATTTTACATAAATACCGCGCAAAAGATTTTCACACAAGTTCTCTTGAATATTTAGAAAAGATAGAGTACTTCTCAAAGTTACTTTAAATATCCCTTCGTAACTATTAACAGACAAATAGTTGATCGTCGCTTCGAGTGTCACTGGTGAGAATTTATACATCTTCAAATGCGCATATCGCGCACTGATAGTTCTTTTGTTACACGTCTTCAAATTGATTGACCCATTTAAGTACAGATAAATTTGCAGCATAGACCAGACATGCACGTTTCGGGAACTTGATCCTCAATTCAAACAATGAAATATGGCCAACGACTGTGAAAGCAATATCCAAGAATACCGAAAGACAGAGCAGAATGGGTGACATGTAGATATGATGCTACCGGACCAACTTTTCAGAGGTGTCGAGATTTTTTTTAATAATCTGTTTGACTTGGCTACATATGTGCCCCCGGTACCAGTAGTGACACTCACCATGTGGTACACATGTTACAACTGTATGCAATGCATGAGAAAAAAAGGTGATCTTCAATAGTATTGAGTCTTTGTGGAAAACAGAGTCATCTCACATTTAAAACGGTATCTGACGTAAAACTATTATGACGTCATGGAAATGGTATAATAAATCCGATTTATTTCCCAGAGTTTTAGGATCGTTTCCGTAGAATTTGACGACGTCACAATGAGTATACGTCAGATACCGTCCCAAACGGGAAGAAACTCTGTTTTTCGAAAATAAGGAATAGGGACTTGGAGTGGCATCAACAGCAAAACAATGAAATATTCAAATGCGAAAACACAGTTTTTTTTTATTCTAGCTTTTTGTTTTTATCTGACTATCACTTCCTCAGACAGTATTACATAACGTTCTCTATTTATCAAATGACAAATATGGACAATGAGATAAAGAAAATCCTGACGACAATCTCAACAGCACTCACAATAGAGCACCAAATGGAACATCGACTGACCCCTAGCAAGCTAGAGGTGGGACCAGGTGTCCGGGAGGAGTAAGCATCCCCTGTTTGGCTAGCCGCACCCGTCGCGATGTTCATACTCGAAAAATGATAGCAATTTCTAAAACATGCACTGTCTGAAGTAATGTCTATATAGAAAGTGCTATGGTGACCACGTCAGGGAAAATATTTAAAACACTTACTGTACGTCAAACCCCTCGCAGGGAACTTTTTAAGAGCTCCACACGGCAAAAGGGCATAAGTGTGACTGAAATGAGATAAAGAAAATCCTGACGACAATCTCAACAGCACTCACACTAGAGCACCAATCGGAATATCGACGGACCCCTAACAAGCTAAAGGTGGGACCAGGTGTCCGGGAGAAGTAAGCATCCCCTGTTTGGCTAGCCGCACCCGCCGCGATGTTCATACTCGAAAAATGAAAGCAATATCTAAAACATGCACTGTCTGAGGTAATGTCTATATAGAAAGTGCTATTGCGACCACGTCAGGGAAAATATTTACAACACTTACTGTCAAACCCCTCGCGGGGAACTTTTTTAAGAGCTCCAGACGGCAAAGGGCATAAGTGTGACCATATCCCAATACATAGTACAAAATCGATACCCCTTGATAGTGATAATCAGCTGAATATTAGTATGAAAACTGTAAACGTGAAAAATTTCGCGTGGGGGTAATTTTCGCGTTTTTCGCGAATCGAGGCATTTTGCGACACCACCCCCCCCCCCCCACGCAAAGATATCCCCCCCCCACGCAAAAATACCCCCGCTGCATTCTTACAATGGAAAAGACATTTTATCGCGAATATTTCCCTCATGCGTAATGTCTTGATGTTAGAATCGCGTAATCCCCCCAGCAAAAATAATTACGTTCACAGTATTTACTTTGAACGTAATTCAGTAGAATCACAATTTATTATTATTCATTTGTATTCATAATTCATCGACAAACGGAGATGTCTTTCTCATAACAAAAAAAGATAAAATCGTAAATTCTTATTTAAACATTCACGAAGGAAATAAATCAATATAGATTAAAGAGTGGAAAAAGGAAAACTCAACCAACCGATTGTTTCTCTTACATTCTTGACAATTAACATCCCCGCCTCAGGCGCCAGTACATTTCTAAAAATTGATTTATATATGTATTATTATTCCTAGGGCAAATTAGCGGAAAATAGAAAACATTTAGTTAGGAATTAAAACATTTATTTTATCTAAAGGATAGCAGTATACATAGCCAATTGTACCTCACATGAAATTTATATGAAATAAGCATCATGTAAATTTCACATGAAAGTTTATGTGAAATTTATATAAATTTTACAGAATAATTTTGAGAAAAAAATTCACATGAATTTTACATGAATTTTTCTCTGTGACCTTCATGCAAAATTGACTTTGCATACAATTCATGTCAGAAAGTTCACATGAATTTCATGTGAAATATTTCATGTTTATTTCATGTTTCTGCTCGATTCACATAAATTCCATGTGAACTTCTATGTTAAATTAATGTAAATTTCAAATGAATTTCTTATGAGGCACCATTGGCTGTGTATACAACCGACATTGAAATATAACGCTCTATGTATATTATAATTTTTAAAATTTTTGATGCACTAGAAATGTCTTTCGGATAGTACATCCTCATTAGCTGTCCTTCAAGTGAAAGTTATTTTCAGCCCCACCCCTCCCCCCACCCGAAGTCAGAGATTTTTTTATTTTGCTTATCTACTTTGTGAAGTAAAGAGTGCGCGACTCCAAATTTCCTGTCTGATCGATTCAGCAGCAGTAGCAAGTTATTTAAAATCTATGACCAAATGAACATTAATTGGTAATCTTATTTAAACGTGCATAAAACAAACATTTAAAGGTACGGTGTTCATTATAATATAGGGGACATCGCTTCTTCAAATCTTCGCCCTGCTATATATCACCAGTCGAAGAATTGAAGAATTGAAGTAATGATGCGAAGAATTGAAGTAATGATGCGAAGATTTGAAGAAATGGTGCGAAGAAACGATTATTTCTTCAAATCTTCGCATCATTCCTTCAAATCTTCGCATCATTACTTCAGTTCTTCGCATCATTATTCAAATCTTCGCATCATTACTTCAGTTCTTCGCATCATTTCTTCAAATCTTCGCATCATTTCTTCAAATCTTCGCATCATTTCTTCAAATCTTTAAATCTTCGCATCATTACTTCAAATCTTAAAATCTTCGCATCATTACTTTGAATCTTCAAATCTTCGCATCATTACTTTAAATCTTCAAATCTTCGCATCATTACTTCAAATCTTCAATTATTCTTCGCATCATTACTTCAAATCTTCAAATCTTCGCATCATTACTTCAATTCTTCAATTCTTCGCATTATTACTTAAGTTCTTAAAATCTTTAATTCTTCGCATTTTGACTTTGTCAGAAATAATCTTTTTTGCACTATATCTTTCAATAATTCAGTGATATATATATATGGTTTTATGAACTGATTTACTGTATACATGTGCATTAATCATTTTTAAGTAACTTAATGCTTAAATATATATCTTATGCTAGAATTTTATTCATTTTGAATCTTAATTAATTATTTCCTTATGTAAAAATGGAGGGGGTGATTTTCAATTTGCAAATTTTTAAGGAGGGTTACACGCCCGTATGTAAACCCGATTCAAAAATTTTGAATAGAAAAAATATTGGATTTCTGGCGTAAAATATTTCTTTTTCAATGTCCCATATATAACAAAAGAAGAAAAAGATACCAAAATGAATGAAAATAACAATAAAAAATCACACAGAAATATATTTATAAAAACAAAGACTATAGATATGGGTTAATCATTTCGAAGATGTCTGAATTTTTTTAAATGATTAATATACTTTACAGTTGAAAAGCATCGACTTACAACATGTTATTGTTCATGTGATGCAATAAGAATTCTGGGTTCCCCAATTCTAGCATAAAATATATATTTAAGCATTAAGTTACTTAAAATGATTAATATACAGTTAATCAGTTCATAAAATAATATATATCATTGAGTTATTGAAAGATATGGTGCAAAAATAATTATTTCTGACAAAGTCAAAATGCGAAGAATTGAAGATTTGAAGTAATGATGCGAAGAATTGAAGATTTGAAGTAATGATACGAAGATTTGAAGATTTAAAGTAATGATGCGAAGATTTGAAGATTTGAAGTAATGATGCGAAGATTTAAAGATTAAAAGTAATGATGCGAAGATTTTAAGATTTGAAGTAATGATGCGAAGATTTGAAGATTTAAAGTAATGATGTGAAGATTTGAAGATTTGAAGTAATGATGCGAAGATTTGAAGATTTAAAGTAATGATGCGAAGATTTGAGGATTTGAAGTAATGATGCGAAGATTTAAAGATTTGAAGAAATGATGCGAAGATTTGAAGAAATGATGCAAAGAATTGAAATAATGATGCGAAGAATTGAAGTACTGATGCGAAGATTTGAAGAAATGATGCGAAGAAATCCTCGCATCATTACTTCAATTCTTCGCATCATTACTTCAATTCTTCGCATCATTACTTCAATTCTTCGACTTGTGATATATAGTAGGGTGAAGATTTGAAGAAGCGATGTCCCCTAATGAACACCGTATAAAGGGCATGTATTTCCAGAAAAGAATAAAATAACAAAGAGGTTCAGAAGGGTGACCGATTCGAGTCCAAACTACTAAGTATGCATATTGGATATATAATAGCACCGGTTTCGGATTAGGGGGAATTTGAATCTTGCTTCATTGTGCTTACATTGGCCAATTCTTTTAATCTCCATATCTTGGACGATTAAGGTTTTAAAAAAAGGGTACAAGTCACCCTTGATAGAATGGGTATTCGATCTGTCACTTTTCGTGGTCCAAGACTAAGGGTAAAATTTTGAATATCTCTTAATCAGTTTCCTTTTGTTTTTACGTCACCATTTTCTTTTATACAAAATGTACATTAAAACGATAGAAGTGATTAGGATGGATAGAATTTTAAAGCTATTGATGTACGTATTCTTTCTGATAAGAAATGGCCATTTGAAACCGTGTGGAATTATTGAAAACTGTCATTACACAAAACTTCCTTCAACATTATGACTAGATCTAGATAGTCAGAAATATTTTTAATTTATAGGAAACTCTTAATAAGGGTTTTGTTCATTATCAAAATACATGTTTCTGTACATTAAACTACATATAGCACATCTTTTGTAAGAACTCGATCCATATAATTCTCGTGGTCCTTTTTTTATCACATCAACTTCCTATCATAATTTCCGATCGCAAGAAATATGTCCTACATTGTAACAATTAAGGTTGTTGTCTTTTCTGCCATGTGGAACAGCCTGATGTGTCGGTTTGAGACCTGCGAGAGGGTCCCATCCTCTTCTACAGGACGGCACGAGTTCTATTTACAGAAACAATCAGAAAACCAAACGCATCCCGTTGAACTCTCATTTATGATACATGTTCACCGAAAGTGATTCGTAAATACGCTATTTAAAGCATAATGTCGTCTCGTGCTTCTCGCAGGAGGCGCTTTTATTACGATGAGACTCAACTGAGCCTATGTTGTATTGGTTAGTAGTCCACCATGCTATAGAACTCTACTTCAACACTTTCACAGGGCTTACAAGTATGGCTTACGACAACATGGAGATGACTCTATTTTCATACCTTTGTTCTACCCTGGGGTTGAGATCTATCTTAGGTTCTTCCTCTCAAATCCATTTTGAATATCATGTAATATTTGAAACTAACATAAACGCTAATTGAATTGACCTCAGTTTGTTATTATCTAATTATTTGTTATTATTATAGGGAAAAAAAACTCCTTGAAAATGTCATTGCTAAATGGGTACTTTGGGGGAAAAATACATGGAAATAATAATATTTTGGTCGAGTTTGTTACAAATGCTTTCTATAAGGCACATCTACTGACGTTAACCTGAACAGAAATGGTGTATATATAGGATCTCAAATTTCATACGATGTATTATGAAACGAGTTGTGGGTTTTATATCCCCGAGCCTTGGCGAGGGGATATAAAACGCACAACTCGTTTCATAATACATCGTATAAAATGAAAATTCATTTGAGATTCTTTTCATCACATGATATTCCCTAAACATGAGTATTTCTAACGTGAAATCAACGTTTCCGAGAACTGTAGAGGCGAATCACGCCGTGATCTAGAAGTCGTCTGCTACGCCATGAGAAGTAGTGTCCCAATCGTATAGATATTCTGTGCGTAAGAGAAAGTATTTCAATTTTGAATAGTATTTTAATGCAAGAATTAATTCAACAGCAACAATTTTAATCATTGATATTGACTCCGGGTCTGAATTTAACAGTTGACCGATATTTGAAAGGTCACATTTGTCAAGGTTTATGTGGTTAGGTTCCAAATTTGACCAATCGCATTCAAGCAGAGCGATATGTAACGTGTTGTCATATCATACATTTATGAAATGGCTTTATGAAACTGCATAACGGGTGTATCATGTGATAAACTAATTTATTGGTGGCAGAGTAGTGTACATGTATGACAAACGTATTGATACTATATATCATCAGGCGAAGAACTGCAGATTCTGAAGTGTGTAGCATAGTACTGACACTTTGTCTTGTTAAAAAGCGGCTTGTCAGAAAATTTTAGAACTGATCATAAATTTACCACCAAAGGAACGAGAAAACAAATGTTTACTTACCTTTTTTCAAGCAAGAATCACTTCAATAGCTTCTTCAGTTAAGTTTCCAAATCCAAGCATCGTATCAAACGAAAGCTAATGTTACAAAACGAGGAACATTCATATGTATCAAACAGCAGTTTAATTTATCCACGAATATCGCAAAATCAAATCTATAATTAAAACAAATTCAAAGAACATTGGGGTTTTTATCCAATCTTTTTTTTTTTTTTTTCATGTTGAAGGCGCCATTTACATGTTCAGAGCAATTAAGTCACATTATAATAAGGTGCCTAATTGAGGTTATTGACTTTATGACGGAAATTTCTTTTTTCAAGTGAAGGAAGTTTAAGTGTAAAGTGATGTTTTCTGCGAGTATAAATGTTCTAGCTTTGTATAAATATGCACGAGGAGAAAATGAAATAAACAAAAAACAAAAATGAAACAGGAAAAACAAAAAAAAAAGAAGGAAAGAAAAAAACTTATCATAGGAAAAAATGCAATCGAGAAATTAAGAGGAGTGAATTATTAAGGGCTTGGCATAGCCGAGGGGGTGGACCAGGTGAAAGGGAGGGGGAGGAAGGGGCGGGAGAAGGAAGAGAAGGGGAGGGAGGATGGGGAGGGGAAGAAATGGGAGGGAGGGAGGAAGGGGGTGGGAGGAGGTAGGAAGGTGGCGGGATGGGAGAGGTAAGGGAAGGGTGAAAAGGAGGGGGAGGGAGGAGGGGCGGGAAGGGGATGGGAAGGGGAGAGAGGTAACCCCCTGTCCGCCCCCCCCCCCCCCCCCATAGCCGAACTGTTCAAAAACAGGATTGTTCCATGTGATATGAACCTTTAAGGTGACCTTGACCCTTATTACCGGCTCGCCGAAGAGGACTTATAGTTTCCACTCCGTTCGTCCGTCCGTCCGTCTGTCTGTCACACTTCAATTTTCGGGACTTTTTTCACTGTTGTTGCATATATTGAACTTATTTTAGATACGTGGGTAAATCTCAATGTGATACAGATTGAGTTTGGTTTCGATTGACCTATTTTTACAAGAGTTATGGCCCTTGGACTTAAAAAATATCATGAAATTATCAGTTTTCCTTAATTTTCTTCGGTTCTTTTGCAGATATTGAACTGATTTTAAAATGCTTAAATACATTTTTAGTGTGATACAGATCAATTTTGAGGTTGGTTTCGATTGATCTATTTCTACAAGAGTGATGGCCCATGGACTTAGGAAATTTCATGAAATTATCAGTTTTTGGTACTTTTTTTGACAGTTCTTGTAAATCTTGAACTGATTTTTCGTTTGTAAATACATTATAGTGTGAAACGGATCAAGTTATAATTTACCTATTTTTACAAAATTAAGGACCCCTTAGTAAATTTCATGAAATTTTCAGTTTTCCAGAACTTTTCTGTTACTGCATATCAAATGAACTGAGTTTATGTTTTGGTGCAAATACATTTCAAGTTTGAATTTATGTTTAATTGAAGTGTTCTAGGCAGCGGGACATACATTTAGATTTATGCCGGTAGGGGACTTATATAATCACTCTGTGATCAAAGATTTATTCTGAGCTTAGTCTCATTCTGGATCATTCTTGTGTGTACGAAAGAGGTACAACGAAATTATGGACATTTAAAATATGAACGTGTGACGACCAGACAGACAGACAAATGCCGGACACAGTGATAAGTATATATTAAATGTAAATCAGTTGTTTGCAGGCGATATAGAAATTAGTCTCATTCTGAATCATTCTTGTGTGTACGAAAGAGGTACAACGAAATTATGGACATTTAAAATATGAACGTGTGACGACCAGACAGACAGACAAATGCCGGACACAGTGATAAGTATATATTAAATGTAAATCAGTTGTTTGCAGGCGATATAGAAATTAGTCTCATTCTGAATCATTCTTGTGTGTACGAAAGAGGTACAACGAAATTATGGACATTTAAAATATGAACGTGTGACGACCAGACAGACAGACAAATGCCGGACACAGTGATAAGTATATATTAAATGTAAATCAGTTGTTTGCAGGCGATATAGAAATTAGTCTCATTCTGAATCATTCTTGTGTGTACGAAAGAGGTACAACGAAATTATGGACATTTAAAATATGAACGTGTGACGACCAGACAGACAGACAAATGCCGGACACAGTGATAAGTATATATTAAATGTAAATCAGTTGTTTGCAGGCGATATAGAAATTATAGTCTCATTCTGAATCATTCTTGTGTGTACGAAAGAGGTACAACGAAATTATGGACATTTAAAATATGAACGTGTGACGACCAGACAGACAGACAAATGCCGGACACAGTGATAAGTATATATTAAATGTAAATCAGTTGTTTGCAGGCGATATAGAAATTATAGTCTCATTCTGAATCATTCTTGTGTGTACGAAAGAGGTACAACGAAATTATGGACATTTAAAATATGAACGTGTGACGACCAGACAGACAGACAAATGCCGGACACAGTGATAAGTATATATTAAATGTAAATCAGTTGTTTGCAGGCGATATAGAAATTAGTCTCATTCTGAATCATTCTTGTGTGTACGAAAGAGGTACAACGAAATTATGGACATTTAAAATATGAACGTGTGACGACCAGACAGACAGACAAATGCCGGACACAGTGATAAGTATATATTAAATGTAAATCAGTTGTTTGCAGGCGATATAGAAATTATTTTCATTGACAGAAACAAGAAGTCAAGAGTTTGTTTCTGTTAAATTGACTTTATTTCTACATTGATTTGAACATCTCTACTTCATTTACTTGATTTTATTCAGTTTACACCAGAGTTTGTGTTATTGTCCTCGATACATGCACAATTTACCTCTAGGGAATCATCAAAGGTTTATTGACATCCATACAAATGTCGATCAGTATTTGCTTTATCGTAAGAGTATGCAAAATAAAAGAGGTATATAAGGTGAACAAATTAAGTGCTTCCAAAGCACAGTATGTACTTCAATTTCGTGTAAACGACTTAATCACGCTTTTTTGGGCATAAAATTGGTTCGTTGAAACATGCATTTTATAGCTGCAAATGTTATACATACAATTTAATTGTTGTATATTAATCATTGTATTTAAATTCGCATGCCATATTGATTGCAGATTCATTGCATTGCCGAGAAGAATTTCTGAAATGTTATGTAATCGTCAGTTTCATAGAATAAAGTCAATCAATAAAATTGTGCATTATTGCGCCTAGCACAACAGATGATAGTTTTTCTACGATGTGCATCAGTGTACATGACACCTCCGTCGTAATTTTTACGTTATATTATCTTATCTTATACAAGGCATTGAAAAAAAAATAGTCAAGAGGAATAACTCCTTCAGAAACAGGTCTATCGATCTCAACTTGCTCGATAAACTTGCCCTAACCCCAACCAAGATAAAGCTATGCATCATATTTCATCTTACGTTAATTTATCCGATATCTATGGCTTAAAACATTGATGTGACGTCATGCCTTTGTTCGAACAGTCCGAAAATTACCTTTGACTGTCCAATATCAAATCTAGGTCGCGTTTATTAGAAAAAATATACGCGACCTAGATTAAATATTGGACAGTCACAGGTAAATGTACTTTGACATCTACAGCACAACCGTTACAATCCTTATTTAGAAATCACGTGACAAGAATTCCATGTACATGTATCATGGTACTGACTATTCCAATTTTTGCTATTTTTTCCGGAGTTGACAAAATCCAGCACAATTTTATATACCTAAAGAAACGGCCGGGTTTTTTTTTTTTTTTTTTTTTTTTTCGGTCTTAATTTTTTCCCATCTTTTTCATTTTACTTTTAATTCAGATTTTTGCTCGACTTCTTCTAGAAAAAAGCCTTACCTAAATCCAGCCTTTCACGGTTATTTTGACCAAGTCCCCCAGCCCCCTTCCCCCGTGAAATTAACCGTCAAAGGCTGGGTTTAGGGTAGGTTTTTCGAACTAGACTCCTTCAAAATATCTTTCTGAATTCGTTGTTTCTTTTATTTAACCTTGCATATATATACATTGTAGTAAGTCCCCACTGATTTCTTATCGGTATTTCTGCATTATATTATTTCTTGCTTGTCCGGAAAGCAACAATTTTAGAGACACGCCCTTTTATTCTATATCTCCAAAGAAAAACTGCGGAAAACTGCAGTTGACATGCCATCAAAGGGCATATCTCGTCAAATATAGGTCAACCATGACCAAATTCGCACTTTTCTGTAAATACACAAGGCCAAGCTCTACATTCTCCACTATACAATATTATGTACATTGCAAAGATATTAAGTCAGACTCCGGAAAACTAAAAATGACAGACAGAAAAACGGACGGACGAATCCTGTAGTTCTCTATACGCCTGTCCTTCCCTTGGTGTCTGCATATTGCAATTATGGTACTATACATGTATGTATACGTTTCACACGTGTTTATTTAAATAATGGTTTTGAACGAATAAAATGTTTAAATATCCGAATCTATGAATTCTCGGCGACTTCATGTGCACATATGTGCGGAGATTAGGTCTACTGTTTTGATTGTATTCTAATAATATGTGATCACATCATTTTAAATATAAGCCATTTGGAAAGAGAAGGCTTTGGTGGTACGTATTTTTCCAAGAAAGAATTGATAAATTCGGTTTATTTATGATATTTATACAGGTACATACAAATGTTCCCTAACTTCCTGTACTTTGCAAATTATGTGGAGCTCAATGTTGGTATCTACAATGGTAGCAGGGACTCTGAACAGGCTTTCAAGTCACTGGTGTTTGGGCAAAAAAAAAAAAAAGGGGGGGGGGGGGGTAAACTGGGCTGAATATTTCATGATAAATAGAGCATTATAGGGGAAATTTAACTTTATATAGGGAATTTATGAGATCTTTTAAATACGTACAATAAGCAAATGTTCTAAAAAATAATGAAAACTGCCCTAACGGGATGCAAATACCCCGCAGCAATATTCTTTGAAAAGAAATCTTGGATGAAGGTCAAGCGACTATTGTGACATTGGCCTTAGACCTTGGTTCAAGGTCATTACATACCCTTAGGTCCTAAAGAACATTTATCTGAAATATTATTGAAATCCATAAATAGGGGGAGGAGCTATGCCCCGGACAAGGTTTTGAACATAATGTTTATTGTGACCTTGACCTTTGACCTATATTTAAAGGTCATGAGACACACTTTGGTCCTAAGAGACGTTTCTGTGAAATATGATTGAAATCTAGGGGAGGAGTTATGCCCCGGACATTGTTGAACTAATGGTTTCTAAATGTGATCTTGACCCTTTGACCTATGACCTTGGTTCAAGGAAATGACACACCTTTAGGTCCTACGGAATATTTCTGTGAAACATTGAAGTCC
Source organism: Pinctada imbricata (assembly GCA_033119305.1). Taxonomy (NCBI): domain Eukaryota; kingdom Metazoa; phylum Mollusca; class Bivalvia; order Pterioida; family Pteriidae; genus Pinctada; species Pinctada imbricata. The sequence continues at coordinate 26,059,203 of VSWD01000003.1, read as the reverse complement.
ATCCAAAGGGAGGAGTTATGATCTGGACAAGGTTTTACTAATGGTGTCTGTTGTGATCTTGACCTTCGACTATGACCTTGGTGCAAAGTCATGGCACGCCATAAGGTCATAAGAAATGTTTCTATGAAATATTATTGAAATCCATCAAAAGAGAAAGGAGCTATATTCTGGACAATGTTTTACTAATGGTGTCTATTGTGACGTTGACCTTTGACTTATGACCTTGGTTCAAGGTATTGACACATCCTTAGGTCTTGAAAAGGAACTTTTCTGTAAAACAGCGACGAACAGAGTGATTCCTATATAACCCCCCCCCCCCCCGGCCCCGCCAAAAGTTGTTTGCGGGAGGTATAAAATACCATAATATGCAAATCCAATTGTGTAGATAATTATATGATAATCTCTTAGGCACAGCCATTTTGTTGTGTTTAAAGAAACATTTGGCGAGCAAAGAATACCTGGAAATTTTTTAGTATAAATCATCGTCAAAGAGCAAGATTTTTTTCTATCAATGAATTCTATATTTACAGGGATATTTTTGGAAAAAGGGCCATTTTTGGCCAAAAATGTAGGGATTTTATAGGAATTCTTGGTAATATTTGGGCCACTTGTATGCCTGTCTCCAATTTAAAAATTCTTTCCAACTTGCAACCTTTCTGTATCTCTTTTTTCCAAATTATTCTATATTTTATACTACTCATCTTTAACAAAATTCTTGAACTTCATGCGAACTTTTCATACTAATCAACATGATATGAAATATCTATAAGATCAGAGGCAAAATCAACAAAATCCCCTTCGCAACTGTTTCCGAGTTGATATTATACATGTGCTCCTCTGTGTGTAGCCAGTCTTGTGAAGATAGATGACGAAACAATCGTGGTATGATCTTCGAACCTTCCCAATGTTGAGAGAACCAACCTTTTTGATGTCAACCAAGATTATAAATACATATCAATAGGTTATAGCCATTTACATGTATATTGGTAATGTGACTTCCAGACAGACATAAAAACAGATGTTCGACAAAATGATCCTAATAGGTTAACCTTGCATTGCAGACAACATAAGGAGTACATTATGAAATATTCAATAAAATCCGTGTCAACTTTCTTTGCCAGGTTATGTCCACAAGTAGTTCGAGAAGACAACCACCAGAATGTTGTTCGAGACACCCAGATCAGTTCCTGGATACGTTCTGTAAGACGTGCAGGAAGAAGATATGTGACGTATGTGCGTTGGACAACCACAAACGTCATAACTGGCGGAAAGAACAAACAAAAACCCAACATGGAATCAAAAAGAAAGATAAATGACAGTGCTTCATGAAGCAGAATCTGCATTTTGATACATGTAGCATCATTCTCATTTATAAACAGACATTATCCTGCTATGACGATTTCCGTTTTGGCTTGAACTACCATTAATGAGAATTTGCTATCTGAAACATGTACCTGGTCCGTTAAAATTGGATGGAAATTTTGTTCCAAGAAAATTACAAGTCGGAACACTACAGTTTTATTGATGCCAATGTGTTCTCGTGGAAACTCTTAAGATGCAAAAGATAGAGGAATGTAAATACATGCAATGTACTCTTCAACTTTTCGATATAAATATATTAACAAGACAGCCAGCAGTCCGTTTCACAAAAATACTTACAAAAATATTTTGGTAATTTTCGGAACTTTCATCATCAAATAACAAGAGCCCCAGGGGGCACAACGCTCACCTGATACCCATGCACGCTCTAATTGACATACTGACATTGAATACTGATAGTGCCAGTACCAGGATTTTAGCCCACAACCTTTCTAACAAGATTTTTGCCGGATGCAGACAAGTTTTTTTTCAGACAACCTTTAAAAGTACAAACAAGAGAAAATAGTCACATTTCAAAACAACAACTTTTTTACTGATTTGAAAAGATGGATTATGCGATCCAAAGTCATATGCCCAGCTAGTATAGTTCGATTATGCAACATCAAAAATAAAATCATTTTGTAAAATTCCACATTAATGTGCAACAAAAACAGAATAAAACAATGAAATGATTTCATAAATTAAGTTTATTTAAAATTGAACACCAAACCTTTCATTATTAATAGCTAGTATGCCAGAAAATAATAAAGCCTGTGTTTGTGAAACACGAATGCCCCGCAGTGGCATCTTTGTTGGTATAAACACCATTTTCTGTTAAGTATGTGAGAGGTCATGGTCAGAGTAATGTTGGTATCAATGGAAAGATCTTGTCACAAAGAATACACATGTACAATATGAAAGCCCTATCACTAACCATTCAAAAGTTATGCCCAATGTTAAAGTTTTTGAAAAGTAGGTCAAAGGTCAAGGTCACGAGGTCAAAAATTTTGGTATCAATGGAAAGGTATTGTCACAAGGAATACACATGTGAAATATGAAAGCTCTATCACCTTCCATTCAAAAGTTATGCCCAATGTAAAGTTTTTTTGGACAAACAGACAGACGGACAGGCCAAAAACTATATGCCCCCGTATCTTTGATTCCGGAAGCATAAAAAACAAAGACTTTTCGGTTTTGCCTTTATTCATATTAAATTATACAGAAATCTATGAATGAGAGCTTTTGAATAGTATTGATTTCATCTTAATACATGCAACGTACAGTCAAAATCGTGTTAATCCAATTAACACAGACAAGTTGTTAGCGGACAATATTAATTCAAGTGAGTTGTGCAGAAATTGAGCCAATTTATTTTCCAAACAGCAGTGTACGGTGTATCAAACCTCATGACCCAGTGAAGCCACTTGGACAAATTATTTTCGGTAAATATGCTGAAATGCGGCGCTTGGAAATGTATTTTTAGCATATTGAATCAATAGTCGTGATAAATTTAACTTCGAACTTGATCTTGTCTTTTATGCAATCTACAGATAGGTTTGAAAATATGCAAACTTCGGAACATTTTCGATGAGGACACAGAGTTCCTGTAAAAAAAGTGAAATTTGTGAAAAAAAGGACATGCATGACCCCCACCCCCTTTTTTTCTTTACATTTTTATGCGTGCCAAAGATTCGCAATCAAAAAAGATCAATTTTACAGACTTCCGGGCATTTCAAATCAGTCAAAATTTTTAGTGTGCACCTTTTTATTTCCTGTAGTTACCCCTACTAAAGGGGCAAGGAGGTATTGAACCAATCAAATCTGTAACAGAAGATATATGGCAACTATGTTTACCATAGATACAGAAATAAGACAGAGAAAATTATCATTAAATAGGGAAATTGTTCTGAAATATGCATGTATGAAAAAAAAGCAATCCAAGGAATGCTTGTGTCGCCTGCGTAGCGGATTTTTTTTTTTATTGAAATTAGGTCAAATATCAAGGGCAAGGTCACTAGGTTAAAAATTATGGAATGTTTAGAAAGGTCTTTTCATAAGGAATACAAATGTGAAATATCAAAGCCCTATCACTTACCACTCAAAAGATATAGCAAATCATAGATTTGTTGAAAAGTAGGTCAAATATATAGGGCAAGTGCACGAGGTAAAAAATGATGGTATGTGAAGAAAGGTCTTGTCACATGGAATGCACATGTGAAATATCAAAGCCTATCACTCAGCAATCAAAAGAAATAGCCAATCTAAGATTTTTTGAAAAGTAGGTCAAATATCTAGGTCAAGGTCATGAGGTCAAAAGTTATGATATGTGTAGAAAGGCCTTGTCACAAGAAGGAATACACATATGAAATATCAAAGCTCTATCACTTACCAATCAAAAGATATAGCAAATCTTAATTTTTTTGAAAAGTAGGTCAAATATCTAGGTCAAGGTCATGAGGTCAAAATTATGGTATGTGTAGAAAGGTATTGTCAAAAGGAATACACAAGAGAAATATCAAAGCCCTATCACTTGCCAATCAATAGATATAGCCAATCTTGGTTTTTTTTAAAAAGTAGGTCAAATATCTAGGTCAAGGTCATAAGGTTAAAAAATAAAGTATGTGAAAAAAGGGCTTGTCACAAGAAATACACATGTGAAATATCAAAGCCCTATCACTTATCAATCAAAAGAAATAGCCAATCTTAGATTTTTTGAAAAGTAGGTCAAATATCTAGGTCAAGGTCACGAGGTAAAAAAATATGGTTTGCGTAGAAAGGTCTTGTCACAAAGATTACACATGTGAAATATCAAAGCCCTATCACTTGCCAATCAAGAGATATTGCCAATATTAGATTTTTAGAAAAGTAGGTCAAATATCTAGATCAAGGTCACAAGGTCAAACATTATCTATCACTAATCAATCAAGAGGTATAGCCAATATTAGAATTTTAGAAAAGTAGGTCAAATATCTAGGTCAAGGTCACAAGGTTAAAAATTATGATATGTGTATAAAGGTCTTGTCACAAGGAATACACATGTGAAATATCAAAGCCCTATCACTTACCAATCAAAAGTTGTGGGGTGTGACACCCAAGTGTGACAGACAGACGTACAGACGGAGGGACGGACAGACGAACAACAGACAAAGTGATCCCTAAGTGTCGCTGTGCTTCGCAGGTGACACAAAAAGTCAACATCTTAAAAATAAATTCAGAGTATTTTTGATAGCGTATGTGGCCAAGTTAATTCGAAGTATGAAAATAAGTACACAAAGCCAAACTAGCTATAGCTTGTCTTATTTAAAAAATCATTAAAAATCTAAAAGTTGATACTTTGACAAAATTCTTTCACAGTTTCATTTCTAGTGATAAATATAAAAATAAAAAGAGAAAAAAAAACTGAAAAAGGGAAAAAAAATTGTTGGGGTCCCGCCGGGGTTTGAAGCCACTCCCCATGGGTCCATTGGGCATGGAAAACATACATTATACCTATGTACAATCTTAAAAAATATTCTTTAAAAATCCAAAAGTGGATATCTTGACATAATTCTTTCACTTTTAGGGTACCATGCATGAGTACCTCATACCTACAAATTGTCATGACAATCTGAAGAGTGGTTATAGAAAAGAAGCAGAAAATGTATGAAAATCACCCCCCCCCCCTTCCTTTTTACATAAGAAAAAAATTAATAAAAAATCAAAAAAATAAAATTTAAGCATAAAATACATATCAAAGCATTAAGTTAGTTAAATATGATAAATATGTAGTAAATGAGTGTGTAAAATCATACACTTATTGAGTTATTTAAAGAAATAGTGCAAAAATGTGCATTTCTGACCAAGTCCGAAAAAGACGTCAAAAATGCGTCAAAAATTTGACTTCGAAGTGGAACCAAAAATAACAACACTTCTTAAGACATCTCTCTAGATCATCCTGATGCTTTCGGTTTGTCGATACATACTTCGGTTCTGAAGAAGAAGTTTGTCAAAGGAGGGTACCCCCAGTGACCTACTTTTGGCTGTGGTGGCGCCACCTGTTGACAGATCCGGACGAAAAACAACAACACTTGTAGGGGACCATGAGTACTTCATACCTACCAAGTTTCATCAAAATCCCTTCAGCCGTTCTGGAGAAGAAGTTTAAAATGTGAAAAGTTTACGACGACGGACGACAACGACGGACGACAGACGCAACACTATGACAATAGCTCACTTGAGCCTATGGCTCAGGTGAGCTAAAAATCAAAAAATTTTAATTTTAAAATAAAATACTTATCAAAGCATTTAGTAACTTAAAAATCAAATTCAAGGAATTGTGGTCCCCCGCTTTTGGGTGTTTGTCTTTAAAGAAATGCTTACAGACATCCCCCCATTCTTAAGTTTTAATAATATATCTCATATATTATCAACATTCTAAATATGAAAGATTAACTCCAAGAAAAGGTCAAAAGGTACAAACTTTTGTTTTGTTTCCAAGGGACAGGGCTTATGAAAAGGTATGCACATGTGAAATATTTAAGACCTATGATTTAAATTAAAATCAAAAACTTATGGTCGAGGTTGAAGTTTTGAAATGTGGGTCAACCTCCATGGACAAGGTCACAATGTTGTTACCAACAGAAAGGTCTCATCACAAGGAATACACATGTGAAATCCCTATCATTTTCCATTAAAAAGTTATGGACAAGGTTATAGTTTTTTGAAAAGTAGGTCGAACTCAAAGGTCAAGGTCACAAGGTCAAAAATTTTGGTATCCATGGAAAGGTCTTGTCACAAGGAATACACATGTGAAATATCAAAGCCCTATCACTTTCCATTCAAAAGTTATGGTCAAGGTAAAAGTTTTTAATAAGTAGGTCAAAGTCCAAGGTCAAGGTCACAAGGTCAAAAATTTTGGTATCCATGGAAAGGTCTTGTCACAAGGAATACACATGTGAAATATCAAAGCCCTATCACTTACCATTCAAAAGTTATGCACAAGGTTAAAGTTTTTGTGACTGACGGACAGACGGACGGACAAACCGGTTTTAATGTCCCCGCGCTTTCGCGAAAGCGGGGGACAAATATGATAAATATGCAGTAAATGAATGTGTAAAATCATACACTTATTGAGTTATTTAAAGAAATAGTGCAAAAATGTGCATTTCTGACAAAGTCCGAAAAGACGTCAAAAACGCGTCAAAAATTTGATTTCCGAGTGGAACCAAAAATAACAACACTTCTTAAGACATCTCTCTAGATCATCCTGATGCTTTCGGTTTGTCGATACGTGCTTCCGTTCTGAAGAAGAAGTTTGTCAAAGGCGGGTAACCCCTGTGACCTACTTTTGCCTGTGGTGGCGCCACCTTATGATGGATCCGGACGAAAAACAACAACACTTGTAGGGGACCATGAGTACTTCATTCCTACCAAGTTTCATGAAAATCTGTTCAGTGGTTCTGGAGAAGAAGTCGAAAATGTTGAAAAGTTTACGACGGACGACAGACGACGGACGCTTCGCTATGACAATAGCTCACTCGAGCTTTGCTCAGGTGAGCTAAAAATCTTAAAATGTTTTTATCAATTTAGATAATATTGATTATGCTTTCTGACATCATCTCTGCATACTTAATATGAATTCAGAAACAAAACATTGCATTCTTTAGTTCATAAGAAACACTAAGTGATCAAAAGTTAAGAAAATTCCCAAAATTTTTTGTTAGTATTTTTGTGAAACAGGCTGCCGATTTCTAATGTGTCCTACAAAGTGTGAAACAATACTGCTTCACTTGATAATAATTTTTCACGATTTCAGCTGAATGTTTTGAATTTCCATTGATAGAATAACCAACATTTTAAGATACATGTACTATCTTTAAGATACCTGTATTGCTTTATCAATAGCTGATTTACCAATAGATTCATAAGACGGACATACACCAGACATCACAAAATTTGGCGATATTTTAATTGTGATGTCAAAATAGAAAGCATGACAACACATCAAGGTGCTTCAAGACAGTTTGATCAGATGTGCCGTCACAATTGAAAATTTTGCCAAATGATGTGATGTCTGAACATATAAAATCAAGGTTTAAAACCGTCATAGATATTTTCTGGAAAATGGACAATTGAATAAACTTTAATATAAACTGTTGACAGTATGTCCCCATCTGCAGTTTTAGTGAAGGTCAAATGTCAAGGTCACAAGGTCAAAACTTTGGTACCAGAAGTCCTCATCACAGGAAAGATGTGAAATACTACACAGCAAAATGTGCAGCATGTGAAATCATATGATTGTGAGATGCTGTAGTTCTAGCATCATTAGACGTAAATGGCCTGAGAGCAAGTTGAGGGTTTAGAACATGTATAACATACCACCAGTGTCGACTGATATGACAAACTTAAAGGTATCAATTTGATAACTACATGTAATTTCATAATTATATATTAAATATCCTAGAAGGGAAAAATAAAAACATAATTACCAAGGATGGATAGCACTTTATTTCTCAAGCTTTTCTTTCTTCTTAGAAATATATATCTCTTTTCTGTTATAGTCACCTTATACAAATATTGTATCTGACCAAAAATATTAAAACTCTTAATCTCCGTCAATCATACATGTATTGCATATTTTTGTTATCAAATTATGGCATTGACGAAGAAAGTTTCTAATGGTTTAGTCATTCAAAACAATATCAAGTATAATACAACCAAAGACAGGTACATGTACAAATGTATGTTTATGAATTGTACCAAGGATATCACATGGCAAAACGTACATTTGTGAAAATTGACATTTCTGAGTAAAAGTTGTGAATCACAGCTTAACCATTTCAAGTATCTGATTAATATGCACTGTTACATAAATATCAAAATAAACAGCTGAAATGTAGATCATCAGGTATACTACTATCATTACAGTCTGTGTTCTGAATATAGATGCACATTTTCATTGACAATTTTTGTTTTTGCTCTAGTCCATGGCGGAAAGTGAATTTAACAAACAAATAAATTTTAATTACTACTGCAGCTGTCAAATATGTAATTCTACAATGAAGCCTGTATTACAACACAAAATACAAATACAGCAAAAGTAATATCCAAAGTATTGACCATATCTTTATTGAACATCATTTGTATAAGGTGACTAGAAGAGAGAAACAGTTCAGTGAAGACCTGTCAACTGCCTACATCTTTTAACATTTTCCGATACTAGACCTTCATGTTTCAACAATCTATTGAACAAAACCTGTTGGATTCAATTTTACAGATCAATAATGCCTTAAAATTTACATAGTAATATCCTCATGCATAAATCAAGCATACTCAATTATTGAAGTGAATTCATAAAGTGTCAATAAATAAATTATCTCAAAAAAACTATATTCCAATGATTTCATTCCAAAAAGAAGAGAGATGTCTGTAGGAGATGTTACTTCATTAAGATTCCATACATATTAACATTTTCATTTCAAATTAATATAGATCTTCTAGAACTCAATAAAAAATCCTGCACCAATCACAGCTTTAGAAATGTCAGATGCCATTCTCTGTGACTCTCCCATGATCCTCTAGCACAAACTCCCATCATGCATCAGTGTTTTATTTATAGATTTGAATGTTCAGTCTTCGTTTTCCGCCCCCTCCGCGTCCTCTGCCATTGATTTTCCAGCCTTCTTTTTCTTCTTTTTGGCAGCTTTCCTGGACGCTGACTGCGACAGTAGGTTCTACAACAAATATATGTGTATCAATGACTTTTATGGTTTTACCCTAAAAGCTCAATGTACAAGTACACTACCCACCTATAATAAGTACCCACCTAATACATTTCTCTCGTTTTCAAGAAAGTGAAGATTTTTGTTCCATTGTTTTGAAAATCTAAAGATTAACCATTCTGCTATCAATTCAAGTAAACTTTTCGGCTAAATCTTTGTTTTATCATTTTTTTGCAATTTTCCCCCCAAAATGTCAATTTTTTACATGAAGAAATTCTAAAAATATTCTTAAAAATTTTCAATTTTTGTAAAAAGATAAATGATGCAAATAATTTATTGAAAATTTTTATGCATTTAAAAGATCAGAAGAGAAAATAATGGGATGAGCTTTTCATAAAATTTCTAATGTTTATGCTACCTGGATACTTATTTATGGTGGGTAGTGTACATTCAGACATCATTGCAGATGAATATACTTTTTTTCTTTACAAAATGAAAGTTACATGTAATTCTGAATGTATTAAATTTTGTTTAAAAAAACATGGACAAACTCTAAAGCTAAAAGCAGCTGAATCAGTTAGCTCATGTAAATGTGTAAGGTTGGTGGGAGGTGATGTTATTATCTACAAGTCTATGTATTGTTTAGACTATTCTTGTCCCCAGCACTTGACAGTTTGTCGTTGACCTAAGATAATTCGGTATTTTCGAAATAGAGAGTTACTTCCCATTTGTGCAGGTATCTGACATCAACACATTGTGACGTCATCATACTTTGTGGAAACAAGCGTGAGATTCAGGGAAACAGGGTTATATACAATGTACACATATACGACGTTTTCAAAGGAATTTAATGACGTCACAATGCTTTTACGTCAGATACCTGCACAAATCGAACGTAGGATTGTAAAATTGAAAAGACAGAATGTCATAGAACCCTTTCAGCATTTACATGTACATGAATATCTATCAATATACACATAAATAAGTGTATTTTTTATGAAATTTGAACATAATTAACACTTTGTACAAGGACAGGGAGATTCCGTTTTAATATCAAACAACCTGCAATGTCGGTGTCTCAACAAGCCCCTATACAAAATGCATGTACTGGTAGTGATCAATTTATCTATAAAATCCGTCTTTAAATCATTCTTACCTTCAGCTCTTCATCTTGTACTTGTTTTTCTGACTCGTACCAGTTCTCCTCGAATGGTAAGCCGGTGATCTTGAGAGGTCCATTTGGCATCAGAATGACTGTGAACTTGAACTGTGCCACAAACTCATCTGAAATATCAGAAAATAACATTATATGCTACACAAAACAGAATCAGAACCACTGTAACTATTGTGTTTATGGAACTAAAGTGTTCATGGATCATATTTCATAAGTGATGCTGATTTAGATCATGTGTTCAAATACAAATGTATGTATATACAAGTTTCACTGATTGGAAATGTACTAAAGGATGACGATCTTTATATCACAAATAACAACTTGTATGTAAATGTGTGACTACCAAACAGGATGACGAACATTTGGTAACATAACATCGTTCGTTGGAGATGAATTGTACGTCATTACTACTTGTGTGTGAATATGCTTCTTGTTGCCAGGGATTTCAATAAGGGGCGGCACCCGGCAAAACATTGCCACCTCAAATGACACACATCGCCAGTTTGAATTTCCCCTGATCCTGTATTTGCTTGTTAATAGTGCTCATATTATCCGCCTCAAATTTCCAAATCACAGCCTTAAATAAATCTTACTGAATACCCTGTGTTGCAGAATTGAGGAATTTACCATACAAGCTAAAGGCTTATTTCTATTTTTTCTGAAGAAAAACATTTTGACTTTAGGCTTTACCGAGGACAGATATGGATTAAATCAAGACAATGTTCTCTGCCAACCAGTGCCTGACTCAGTCCATATAGTCATACAAGGACCTCATCTAAATCAGTAACATGTATATACATGTATATAGTATGATAAACTTACTGTTTCTTTCATACAGGACAGTGAAGGGTGACATCAGGTCGTGCTTTACACATTCTACAACTCCCATCTTGGCTTTTTTCTCATCTTCACATAATCTGAAAACATCCAAACAAATATCACAATCTTTAAAAAAAATGTAATGATTATTTTAAAAGCAAGCACCAAAAATTGTCCTGATCCCAAATTCATACATTTTCTCAATTTGCACTCCTTTATTGAAAAGTTTGCATTCAAACTCATCGCTACTGGTTTACTTACCTTAATGAGAAGGGCATCAACCCAAACTTTTTATCTACTTCTGATAAAAATTCTGAAAGCAAGGAAAAATTATTGATGAGAGCTTATTATTTTACAATTCGACCTCTGAAGAGTTATGAACTCCCACTTATGAAATCTAAACAAGCAAATTCAACAAAATTTTAAGAAATTAAGGTGCCCAGATTCACAACCAAGTAAAACTTACGTCGTGATGCTTTCATTTTTAACTGATACACAATATCTTTTTTCTTGTACACTGTTGTCCTGGTCTCCTGTTCCCTGCCCTGAAACACAGAAAATTGAAATAAACAAGACGTGATTGTAAGCTCTTTTGTATGCAGGCCAAGTCAAACTGAATACAGCCAAGGTCATGGTCAAACAACTACAGCCAAGGTCATGGTCACTAACTACGGCCAAGGTCATGATCACTAACTACAGCCAAGGTCATGGTCACTAACTACGGCCAAGGTCATGGTCACTAACTACAGCCAAGGTCATGGTCACACATTGGTTCTAAAAGATGTACATGTATACATGTACCTCTGAAATATGAATCATAATCACTTATGCTCCTACAATGCCCAAGATAATTTTAAGTGCAGACAGGACCAAAGGTTAATTTCCTGCTTTGTTATTTGATACAAAGGAATAGAAGTGAAAAAGACATAGAGGGCAATATTCCCCTCTATGAAATTTCATAACTTATGCCAAAAGGAGCATGCATAACAGATGCACTATATATACTTTGTTACAACTAGACATACACGAAAGTTGGATGCCTTTATTTGTGACAGAGATTATCAGTTATCAATTAACCTTCTCTGCTTCTTAGATAGTTGTTCATGTACTTCCTCAATTCGCAAGATCGCAAATGCAGCATGTCCGTTTTGATTTTCCATTTAGACACCTACCTAAACCATTGTTCAAAACTTGAGCACCTTTTCTGCCAAAGTAAATTGATGAAGTCATAACATAGGAGAACAATCGAAGAGTGCGCGAGAATATTCGTATAGTCTTGGTTAGAAGTATTTGCGGGGTCCCTGTAAAGGGCGAAACGAAACAAAAATGAAACAAAACAAAACAAATCGAAACGAAACAAAACAAATCGAAACGAAACAAATCGAAACGAAACAGATTGAAACGAAACGAAACAAAACGAAACGTAACAGATCGAAACGAAACGAAACAGATCGAAACGAAACAAAGCATAAAACTTAAAGAAAATGAGAAAAAGAGGAAAAATCGCCGAAAACGAATATTCTAAGACAAGATCAGCATGTAATATTGCCTTAATCCAAGAGTTCTACATTTGTAACTAGTGCCGAGAGGGTTTCTTGAAAGAGTCAAAGTTGACAATCAAAATAAGTAAATGTCAAATGCCATTCATGTATTTAGAGGAATAAAAGGGAGGGGATAGAAAACCACGCTATGACACCATTATGAGATCATAAAACAGGGTGGGGGCACATTTCAGGAAAAAAAATCTTATCCTTTTTCAAACGAAATGTGCCCCCCCCCCCCCCCCCAGTTTTTAATTGTTCTCATTTTTCTGATAAAACTTTCAAATACACATAACGGAACAGTTCCGTTTCCTCTGCGCTAGACTCCTCCCTGCTAAATAATATTTTTCCGTCTATGACGAGGTTATTCATCCTATTCACTCTCCTTTAAAATGCAATTGTGCTATATACCGTATATATTATGTTTTAATCATCAACTTTGATTCTTTAAAAAACCCTCCAGCCAGAAGGCAATAATGAGGGGATGGACAGGGACAAAGGGAGGGGAGAGAAAGGGGCGGGAGGAGGGAAGAAGGGGGTGGGAGGAGAGGAAAGGGGGCGAGAGGAGGGACAGATGATTGGGATGGTAATAGTAACCCAAAAATATGAGGAAATTACTTTTAATATAAATAATCTTGCTCTTATGCGTTCATGTACAGTACATAATCTCAATTTTAAAAATTACCACGAAATTCATCTATATATACCTTAAAAATTTTTCCCAATTGCTTCGCTCGCCGCAATTTTCAATTCATTTTTCAAATACTTCAGGCTCGCTTCGCTCACCTTAGTTTTTCATCTAAACAGGTCTATTTCTTTTTTCAAGGTTTAAAAAAGGAAATAACCCAAATAACTTCACTACTGCACCAATTTACACTTTAAAGTTTAAACATTTGTCTTGACCGCCCAAGACCCCCTCCCTCCACGGGGAGGGGGGCGGCAGGAGGAGAGTGGTACCCCCTGATCCTTCAATAAGATCTTGTCTTGAAATATTCGTTTTCGGCGATTTTTCCTCTTTTTCTCATTTTCTTTAAGTTTTATGTTTTGTTTTGTTTCGTTTCGATCTGTTTCGTTTCGTTTCGATCTGTTTCGTTTTGTTTTGTTTCGTTTCGATTTGTTTCGTTTCGTTTCGATTTGTTTCGTTTCGTTTTTGTTTCGTTTGCACTTTACAGGTACCCGTATTTGCGATCTTCCGTATTACTTATCACTTTCGTCACTGTTACAGTAACCTACCTTGCCCTCCCCTGAACTTATAAGGACATCCACACCATATACTTCATGCACTTCAAACTCGCACTTCTCATGCTCTTTCCTGAAAAATATAGAACACAGATGATAGAAACAGTCTTCACGAAAACTCACTAGCCCGACGCCCGTGGCTAGTAGAAATAGTGGTTTCAAAAAGTTTCCGTGAAGACTGCAGAAAGCCTTAGGCTATTAATTTGATTCATAATAGAGAAAAATATGTTCATATATATACAAAAGGATGAAAGTGGAGGAAAATGCTCTTCAGCATTCGTGCGCATTTCGCCCGAGCAAACGGAACAAACTTCCTTATTAATCTCATTCAGCGGCAAAAGTTTGGCACAATGCTTGTATGATATGATTCTCAGTGCTCTGGGAGTCAAGTCTGACATATTCGATTGATCTGACATCTTCCATGGAGTTCAGGAACACTTGATAAACGTAGACCACAAAATTTTCATTCGAAGAAAATGTCGCCAAGAAAAATACTGGATTGCGCAGATACACGTATGTTGCGCAGGGTCATATCGTTATCGAGACTTGTTCGATTTTTAGCGGCTCGTATACCAAAGTCGAGGTATTATCCATAAGTAATTTTCACACAGGTGAGTAACCCTGAGGGAAATAAAATCAATTGTTTTAATTGAAAATCTGAGTAATTTATCTAGAATCCTAGATACACTGAAGAAAGAAGCAGGAAAACTTGTTCTTGAATTTTGACTTTGCTTTGCAGGTATCACTAACACTGCTAATCCACAAATCTGTCAGTTATTTGTTATCAAAGCCTTAGAATTAATATACCGTACCTCTGTGCTTCTGTTGGGTTTTGTATAATGGCTTTTTCTCCATCTATCACATGTTTTTTTAATTGATGGGACAGCATTCCTGAAAGGAACAGACAATTTCTTAGCTTATCACAATCCCTATGTGTCAGAATGATTTATCATTCCTTTAACTTACACATATCATATTATCCAGTTCTTTATTGTGTCTGTAAGAGTCCCCTTTGGTGTTGCTGGTAGGGGACTTGTAAATGCAAGTGTATAAAACTTGCATAAAAAGTGTCTGTACATGCACAGTCTATTTTGTCTTAGCTTTGAGAAGAGAAAATCTAAATCAAGGAATTGTGGTCCCCCGCTTTTAGGTGTTTGTCTTTAAAGAAATGCTTTCAGCCCCCCCCAACCAACCAACCAACCTATTCTGAAGTTTTCATAATATATCTCATGTATTACCAGGTCAAGGTCACAAGGTCAATTTTTGGTATCCATGGAAAGGTCTTGTCACAAGAGTTAAACGTATAATATGAAAGTGCTATCACTTTCCATTGAAAAGTTATGGCCAAGGTTAAAATTTCTGAAAAGTAGGAAAAACTCTGAGGTCAAGGTCACAAGGTTAAACATTTTGGTATCCATGGAAAGGTCTTGTCACAAGGAATACACATGTGAAATATGAAAGTCCTATCACTTAACATTCAAAAGTTATGGACAAAGTTAGAGTTTTAGTGACTGACGGACAGACGAACCAGTTTTAATGTCTCCATGCTTTCGCGAAAGCCGGGAACAAAAACTCGGCTTTCCACTTCAACACAAAGTATGAAGTAAATATTTTATGCAACATAGCATTAAAAGGAACATCATTACACGTTATTACGGTTCCAGACAGGTAACATGAGTAATATACATGTACATGTATATATTTCCCGAGCCGAATGACTGTCTGGAACCGTAATAACATTTGTCATACTGCAAATCGCTTATAAATCGTCATTTCAAAATGGCGTCTTTTTTATTTGTTGATCATGTTGATGGATTGTAAAATTTTCTTCGCCATTAAAAAGATTGTACCCCTAAATGGTTTATTCAAAATGAATGAAATAAACCACAGATGAAATTCATTTAAGGGGGTATGAGTGTGAACCGCATTTTCAGGGAATAATAGAAATTGAAAATAATTGTCTACATATAAAAGAATATCCCTTCCTTCATCGATTGCAATATTTCATGAAAAAAAGAGTGTAGCCGTTTGTCCCCTATACCCCGACAAAAAAGGGAGGTAACTCTGCACATTTTTTTCTAAAACTATGTCCCAACTTTGGACTTTATTTTAAAAATCAACATAATGCAATACGAAGTAAATTTTTATCCATTCACGTAGCAAATGAAGTGAATTTATCATTTTAGAACAAAATAATTTTGTTGCCATGGTAACCATGCTGGCGAAGGACATTTATTTCATCCCATTTTTGACAGTAAAAATTGTATGAAAAGTTTAAAAACATTCATTTTCGAAGTAGTTGGCATAATAGAATTTTGATAAAATGTTTCTTTTATCATCTAGTGATACATGCTGAAGATAAAAAAATAATTTATAGAAAAAAGAGTGTAGCCGTTTTGAAGAAATTTAGCTTAGAATTCCTCTGACCAAGCCTCTGGATAGGATAAATCCGTTGTTTATGATTGAAAATGGGAAGTTGTTATATATCTATACATTTTAACTGAGATTTCTTACAATCTGGACTTCAGTCATATTCTGATCAATTTCTCATTCATTTTCCCAACACTTAGCGCTTTTAAGCACCGACAACGTAACCTGACGTAGAGCACATCGTGACGCTCACTTTAGGTAATGCTCCGCGATATATAAACGCACACCCTGTCTTCCGCATTGATTTCCTGCACATGTTCTCTTCAATGAATGTCGTTATATATCATACTTTAGTAAAATTGAAACAGAATAATTCCCTTTTCAATAGGGCGTACAATGGAAAACGTGTTTACGGAGTCCTTCGGATCGATTTATTTTACAACGTACATGTACGTGACCTTTGGTCCTTTTGATGATTTGACAGTCGGTCGTCATGCTCACTTATTACAACTACTAATCAATAGGCCTCGTGATATTAATTCTAGCTAAATCATTATAACAAATACCTTTTGTAAATGAAAGAAAAGTACTTTCAAGATAAATTAGTTTTACATGTTTTCAATATTTGAGGTAAATTGCGGCGTGGTCAGAAACGCCGCATTGTCAACTTGAACTATAAAATATAATCATTCTTTTGAATTTATTTGTGTCTTTTTTTTTGCAAGTATTAACTTACTCATTTCATTAGCAATCAAATTATTCCGCTCCGTAAATTTGTCATCGCGTGAAATAATATAAGACAAACTGAATTACCGGACTTCTAAAGAACAAGCACAAAGCGCTTTCATGATAATTCGCGGAAAAATATTACAACGTCATAATTAAGTATGACGTCAAATAAACTCCCGTTGATGACGTAAACTGTATGCCAAGGGTAAAACAATGTCGTGATAGAAGCGTATTTTAGATGTAAGCAAGGATATTTATTGCTCGTCATTCGAAATGCATTGCTCTTTAATCTGGAGGTATATTCAACCTTTAGTTCAGTAAGTTTTCCGATTTTGTTTTCTTACGACATCGATACGGTTTACGTTTGATTTGTTCACGCTCATACCCTCTTAAGCAGAAAATTAAAATTAAAGGGTCTGAAGCAAGAGGAAAATTTACGTTTTTACGGGAAAATCTTGCTATGACGTCAAGAAACAACAAGGTATCCGTGACATCACAAAGTTCCATATTTACGGCTGCAGATGGGTAACATCGTCTTATAATCAGGGCTAAACAACCAATGAGATTGGTAGAAATATATTTGGAGTGTGACAAATGGTCATATGGAGCAGGGAGTCTGAAAATGCAAGGGGTCAACAGTACATGTACACAATTATTGTTACATGTATATCAGAAAAAGCCTTACCTTCTATAGGTTTACAATCATATGACTCTGCTACTTTCTGAACAGCATCTGTGACTACATAGTTCTGAAATTAAATCAGCAAAACTTCAAAGTTTTTGTGACTGACGGACAGACTAACCGGTTTTAATGTCTCCATGCTTTCTCGAAAGCGGGGGACAAAAACTCGGTTTTCCACTTCCACACAAAGAAAGAAGTAAATATTTTATACAACATAGCATTTAAAGGAACAGTACATGTATGTATAAGAAATCCTTGTAAATGTATATTGAAAATGATAAGAAGCCTTCAAGGTAAACAGAGGTACTACTTTTCACTTTAAATCCAGAGCATCCTGTTCTGACAATTTTCTTAAAATATACTGATGTTATCTTATAAACAGAAACCCATTCTATAAAACTCTTAGTTGTAACAGAATATCCCATACTTGATTATGTGTGGTACAAGTTCAAACAAATTTGACAAATCCAGACCTGCCTACCTGTTTCTCATCACAAGGGTAATATATCGTTCAGGAAAGTGTAATTTCAGGGACTAAATAATCATATAAACCACTAATGCAATTCCACAATTGTTTAATGTTACAAATTAATTTTTAAGAATTAATGCGCTTGTCTGTATGCTACGAATGAAGTTTTTTTCAATCAACCGCTCAAAAAATTGAAAACGCCAATTTGCTCAAAAGTATGTTTTTGGCATAACATGGAGTAGTAAAACTAAAAGCATAGGGCGAAATTAAAGGTCAACAAACTACGCCAAAATCGTAAAAGTAGGCAGGTCTTCAAATCATCTTACCTCATTTCCTGGTTTGACCAATCGTAGAGCTGCCTCTGAGGCTAGATGTGCTGCCATGACAGCGTCCGCTTTACGACCCTTTATTTTGTTTTCTTGTGATGCTCCTACAACCAGAGTGTGTGCCACTACAGCAATAAAGCCATCTATCTGGGCACCAAGATCCCTGTAAACATGTCAATGAATTAACCTTGAAAAAATCTACACATTCTCATTGTCATAAACCAAATTCATTTAATAATATACGTATACCATTTAATTTCGACTCTGTTGGCTCAGAAGCAGAGAAGATGGATTGACTAACAAAACTCGTACGAATTGTACAACCTGATTAGTCATTAAAGCTTACACAACTATTCTGATTTACAATGTACTATCAGAGTTCTTGAAATTGTTGGAGAAACCACAGGACATTTTCATTAATTTGGGATTTTCCCCTATATGACATGATTAAATTTTCCCAAAGAAACACAGGACATTGACCAAAACTACAGAAAACCGCCGGCAATCCGGCAGTTTTCAAGAACTCTTTACTATAATAGACAATTTTCACATTACCGCAGTTGACTTGCATTTTATACATTCTAAGACCCAGACATCACAAGATTTGACATAACTTTTAACCATGTCATCGTAGAAGATTTACGACGTCACAATTAGAAATAACGTCAGTTGTGAAGTCAGGTCTTGGCATGTCTAAAATGCAAGTCTAGCGGTAATATGGAGGTCTATTGGTGTTCAACTATTTCTTATAATTCTTACAATTTAACCAAATCTCCGTCTTCCAGCAGTTTATCTGGGTCACTTTTCAGCGGCGAATAGTGGCATATACAATTGTTGACAGATACACAGGTGGGAAAGGCAATACCTGAAATAGACAAGGACATGACTGTCTATAACGTAGAAACAACTACAAATGTATACGCTGTCTTTCTGAAAAATATTTTAGCCACTAGCCTGAAGATAAATTTTACTAGTTTTTTGTATAGTTTCTTTAAGAATTTCTACTAGCCCAGCAAAAATTTGGATAGCCTCAGACGTGGGGCTAGCAAGTTTTGGGAAAGACTGTATACAGAGTATTTATCGAGGTCATTTTCTATGATTTTATAACAGAATGGATATCTATAGAGATATATTTACTTAACTTGTAAGCATACATTACATGCTACTTTTCAGTTATTTCTTTTGAAATACCCTGAATGCATAAAAGTATGTTTAAGTTACTTCTATATTCAAAATTACTGGCAAGATTTTATCATTAAACTTCAGGTTGTAAATCATTTTGATAAGTTACCTTTTTTCATTTCCTTATCTTTCCTGAACACTTTGCTGGTTTCCTCTAGAAGTCTGTTATCACCAAACTCACACAAACTGTTCACACTCTCCCCTGCTTTACATTTTGCTATGATTTCTTTCAAAATACCTGTAAATTATAAATTAATGGTACAATGAACTGTAAATCTAGAAATGATATTTGCAATACAACAATGAAATAGTTTTCTCAAATTTATCAGACAAGCTATAGACAAATGATAGACATGATAGAGTGTAATTTTTTTTCAACAGTATCTCTAAATGCTAAGAGAATACACAAAATTAAATCCACAATATAACAAGGGCTGAAAAATTGATTTTTGATGCTAGCTAAAGGATAGATTGGACCAAGAAAATCGTTTGCCAGGGGTTTTTTTCACCACTTTGGGAATGGGGTCGGGGCCCATGCGATTTGGAAATTTACGACGTTTGGGAATATTTTAAGAAGTACTTAGATTAAAAAATGACTGCTTAGACAATCAAAAGATCAGAATTGAATGTTAAATCAAATGACTTTCTTCTAAATTTGATCTAATTACTTCTGATTAGTATTGATTACAAAAATTATGGCAAATTAACAGTAAATTTGCTACTTTTGAAGAAATAAATTTCACTAATTTTGATCATTCCATCTACATGTAATTGGGAAATTTTTGAGCCACAGTTGGTAAAAAAAATGCTAATTTTCATAGGAAATGGGGCCATATAACGGCCCCAAAAGGGGGCAAAAAATTCTGTTTGCCCTACCAAAACACATACTTGCCCTACCTTGATAAAGACAACAGTTACCATGGTTACAAACACAAGTATTCTTCGAATGTAAGTTTCAAAAAATAAAGTGAATTGAATAAATAGCACGGTTTTTTTATTCTGGGGAAGGTGCCTGTGCCTGTCCCATTTGGGAAAATTTGCAATATTTTGCTGAAAACAGTAAAAATTTATACAAATTCTCATCACAGTATAGTTCTAAAGTATCATTTATTAACAATGTCTAATCCATTGAACTGAACAAGGGATAAATGAAAAACTGAAAAGATACACATAGAAATAGGACATTTTGTGCTGACTTCTAGGTTTTGAGTCCTATTTTCTCAGTTGATTTTTTCATAATTCCTCTTTGACTTTGGGAACTTAAGGGTGAATTTTTTGGAAAAATAGCTGAAATTTGGTCCCAAAACAAAGAAAAAAACCTTTATAGCGAACCAGAAATCAATTTTAATAGGATGTGTTCAATATCAGACATTGAAGCCATTCAGTCGACGTTCATTCGACAAAAATTTAAGCACACATGGTATCAACATGATCAAAATGAGTCTTATTTTTTTCAGAAAAAAAAGGAAAAAGTTGTTTTGTTTGAAAAAATGTTTTATGAATAAAATTGAGCAGAGAAAGTGTAAAGCCAATCTTGTGCTGCACAAATCTGGACGTAACATTCATGACATATCTCTTTGGAAAACATAGTTAGATTAATTCTCATTCATATTTCACAATATGTTGCAACAAAAGATCAGAAGAAATTCTGGCTAAAAGAGAAATGTGGAAACATGATTTTCTGACTGCCAAGTGCCATTCTTATATCAACCACTTAACCTTAGAATTAAACTCTTGATTTTGTTACATATAAAATGAAGTCAATCAGCCTTTCATAGATAAATCACCCACAGTTGTGAAATATGTTTCAAGAGAAAACACATGGTTGCTCGCAGCTCTAGCTGTCTTTTCGTCCTAGAAGCCATGGAAATTGGCTTCAGATAAAATCAATAAATCTATGCGAATAAAGTGTAACTAAAATTATTTTACCATTCACCATATCCCCCACCATTTTATATTTAGTGACAACAATGTCCTGAGCCGGAGATGGCTCCGTTTCTTCTTGGTCGGCCATGTTTTCCGAATAAACTCTTTCACGTGTGGAGATCGCAATGCGTGGCGGGAAAATATGTAAGTCAAAGAAAGATAACTCGCAATCGCTGAGGAACGAATTTCTGTCATTCAAAAAAAAAAAAAAAGATTTTTACTTAACTAAACACTTTAATATGTTGAGATTACATTTAAGTTGAAACCGAGTAACTGTTTTTAAGGCATGTCATTTCTGAATGAAGGAATTTCAACGATTTTATAAAAACCATATGAAATTATAGTATTCGTGTCAAATAATCATTTTATGAAGGAAAATCTATAGGTCCGTGATCATGAAAATCAAGATTTTTGCTTATTTGAAAAACTAGGTAAAATTAAAATGCCGGAAAATTGTTGCTAGAAAGAAAATACAAAAAGTGTTGAAATGCCCTCATCGGATTTTGATTTTAGTTTTCTTTGTTAAAATAAAACAGGCTAGAAACTTTGTATAAAACTCGAATTTGATAAAGTTTTACAATATTAGTTACCAACTTCACCGATCATTTAAATTTTTCTCGCTTTTACACAAAAATAACGAAAATCATCCAATTTATGGTCAAAATTTGAGAAATACCGAATTTCAACAATTTTTTTTCAAACACACAGTAGCATGTGATCATAGGGAAGACTTTTCAAAATATTGAAGAAAAAGGATATAAAGAGAGAACAAATGCTCACAAATAGTGCCATTTTGTGAGATTCGTATGTTGGAACTTCTGCAAACATTGATGACAAAATGCATTCAACCGGACGGATGTATTGCCCTCATGGTCTGGCGCAAATCCTTTATCCTGTGATTAGTTGTTTTCTTTTGAGCAAAGCTCGAGTCCTTCATGTGAAGATGAAATCGAACTATTTAAATAATGTCTAAAGGCGGTGTCCGTCGTCCGTTGTAAACTTTTATAGATACATGTATATATAATTTCGACTTCTCGGGACTCCCAGTTGCGGATCCAGCGCCTCCTTTGCTGGGGGGTCAAGGGGCGAATTTTGCCGATTTTTACCGAAAATCGGCCAAAATATACCTGTTTTAGGAAAATTTTGGGTCAGTGCCGGGGGCGGACGCCCCCTCCGCACCCCCCTGAATCCTCCACTGATTCCGGAACCGCTTCCTGGCTTTTGATGAAAGTTATAACTTTTCTTCAGTCTATAAATGTATGATGTACCCAAGGGCCCCAATCAAAATTGTGCCGGTTCAGTCAAGATCCAGTTCTGCATGGTCACGGGTCTGCCGGTTGTAAACTTGCTATCTTTGCACTAGTACCAACTCTGAATATAACTCTTACTCCATTTTGACTATCACGATCGAAGAAGATACAAAGTTTTGAGGACTATATATAAATGCGATTCATTATATATATTATGAACAAATTGCTTTCCTCAAATTTTCATGGTTGTACGATCAGTATATATATCATTTCCAGGCATCTAAAGCCTCAAAAGTCTATTTTCTCGAAAAGTGACGACAAATTTTAAAAGAAATAACAACTAGCTAGCTGTGATTTGTTGTCCATGCAGTAATTCCCCTCGTCGTAAGAATTATCAGGCGAGTTCTATATACTAATACAGCACGAGAATGGGCGGGCTTAGCGGACTGGAAGTTTGTTGGATATTTCAGTACATTGTAACAAGGAGAAAATCTCAAGTTATGTACATTGGTCTCCTTCCTTTCATCTGTTGTCACCAATGTTCAATGTTTCTGTTCGTCTGTTACGATTGTTTTGTATGATGTTCTAGTGAATATTGTTGTGTCTTTTTTTGCAATTTGGAGTTGATTTATGATGTCATATATGTGTCACTTTCTTGTGGGTTTGTTTCGCTTGGTGAATGCAGGGTGGTCATGCTGGAAATTATTCCCTTTTCCTTACAATGGTAGTTAGAACACTATTATACTGAGTGCGCGAAGTGTCCATTTTGATACCCCTAGCTTCTAAAATACTCTATCCCCCGGAACCAATGCTCAGAAAATTAACTGTATCTACACAATCCACATGGATGGGTTTTCAAAAATTGTGTTAAGTGTCTTTTTCTAACTTCAATTCAATTGATTTAATTAAACTTGGTATACATGTTGTGTGCTAAGATCGAACGTGTATACAAAATGAATCAGGTTCCAAGGAGCGTTATGGCCCCTTTTGCCTCTTGTTTTTATGAGCGATGTTCACTGTAAATAGCTTGGCTGGAGGTTCTGCATCTGAACAACAACATGACAAATGAACAAGCTCATGACCGAGATAACATAAGTATATCCGAAGCATTTACACATGTATGTACGAGGGCTGATTGATATGTTATGCACCTCGTATTGAACGATTTGAATCTTATAAGACAAGTTACATTAGTTTTCTACATAATCCCCTTCAGTATCTATATACCCTTTTGCCACCGCAGGTTAAGGGCTTCAATGCCGCTTTTAAATAACTCCTTATCTTGACTGGCCAGAAGGCCATCTACTGCAAGTATGACGTCATCATCGGACTGAAAGTGGGTGCCTGTCCCATTTGGGAAAATTTGCAATATTTTGCTGAAAACAGTAAAAATTTATACAAATTCTCATCACAGTATAGTTCTAAAGTATCATTTATTAACAATGTCTAATCCATTGATTTGCTTGAACTGAACAAGGGATAAATGAAAAACTGAAAAGATACACATAGAAATAGGACATTTTGTGCTGACTTCTAGGTTTTGAGTCCTATTTTCTCAGTTGATTTTTTCATAATTCCTCTTTGACTTTGGGAACTTAAGGGTGAATTTTTTGGAAAAATAGCTGAAATTTGGTCCCAAAACAAAGAAAAAAACCTTTATAGCGAACCAGAAATCAATTTTAATAGGATGTGTTCAATATCAGACATTGAAGCCATCCAGTCGACGTTCATTCGACAAAAATTTAAGCACACATGGTATCAACATGATCAAAATGAGTCTTATTTTTTTCAGAAAAAAAAGGAAAAAGTTGTTTTGTTTGAAAAAATGTTTTATGAATAAATTGAGCAGAGAAAGTGTAAAGTCAATCTTGTGCTGCACAAATCTGGACGTAACATTCATGACATATCTCTTTGGAAAACATAGTTAGATTAATTCTCATTCATATTTCACAATATGTTGCAACAAAAGATCAGAAGAAATTCTGGCTAAAAGAGAAATGTGGAAACATGATTTTCTGACTGCCAAGTGCCATTCTTATATCAACCACTTAACCTTAGAATTAAACTCTTGATTTTGTTACATATAAAATGAAGTCAATCAGCCTTTCATAGATAAATCACCCACAGTTGTGAAATATGTTTCAAGAGAAAACACATGGTTGCTCGCAGCTCTAGCTGTCTTTTCGTCCTAGAAGCCATGGAAATTGGCTTCAGATAAAATCAATAAATCTATGCGAATAAAGTGTAACTAAAATTATTTTACCATTCACCATATCCCCCGCCATTTTATATTTAGTGACAACAATGTCCTGAGCCGGAGATGGCTCCGTTTCTTCTTGGTCGGCCATGTTTTCCGAATAAACTCTTTCACGTGTGGAGATCGCAATGCGTGGCGGGAAAATATGTAAGTCAAAGAAAGATAACTCGCAATCGCTGAGGAACGAATTTCTGTCATTCAAAAAAGAAAAAAAAAAAGATTTTTACTTAACTAAACACTTTAATATGTTGAGATTACATTTAAGTACCAGTCTCCGTAAGAATCATGCAAAACCCTATATAAGGGTGATACATCGAGGTCAACAGATTGTAACCATTTTTTATATATTAATTGTCTATTCATAGATATTCATCAGTGCAAAAGGAAAATTAAATCAATTCACCCGTTTTCTTCCTACGTGGACCAGAACTTCACACTGCATCTTTCGTTTTCCCTATCATTTCTATACAAATTCAAAATTTTCAAGTCCTTCAAAAAATATCCTTCCTCGATGGATATGCAAAAACATGTGTATTATTAAAAACATGATATCACCATTTACAACATATCAAAAATTCACCAGATGCAAAGTACCTAGTTTTCGAGATAATTCCCCCTAAAGTTACCCTTGTTTCGCTAAAATCTCTATGTCAAGAAAGATAACTCTTACAAAAAATAACGTACTTGACGTCACCACGGGTGAATATGTACCTGCGATTATAGCTTTTAAACGTTGTTTGATCCCATTTTCATTTTGAAACATTTTCAAACAAAAAGTATAGATACCCGAGACAATTTGCTTTGTAAAACAATATTGAATAGTAAGCCAGATGCAGAATTAGGTCTACTTTCATTTTCCATGTACTTTACATATACGAAGTTTGAATTGCTTTGAACATGTTGAAATAATGAAGAAATGCATCGAATATTCAGTAAAGACGTCATTGAGATGCAGAAGATAATATTTAAATGACTTTTTTTGTTTTTGTTTTTATTTTTTGTTGGGGGGGATGTTCAACGTGGGTGCATTTTTTAGGGGGGGGGGGGGTCAAGGGCACGGGACTTACAACTGCGTAGGGAACTTAAAATTATGTGAGCCAAATTAAAATGTTTTTCATCCTGTTCATATTTTTAGAGCCATATTATTTTTATTTAATGTCAGAGCTCAATTAATTTTATTCTATTATTCTATCACTCGGAAAATAAATAAAATATGATAAACTTTGGACGGTTAACGCAGAGACTAGGCCGGGGAGGACAGGGAAGCTCAGTAAAGTCATATTTATAAGGTGAATGAGGCAAAAAGAACAACGCCTCCTAACCCAACCCATCCTGAAGATACAAAAAAAAAAAAAACCCTCCCCCAAAAAAATTCGTTGTCATAAAACTAATTAAAATTATATTGTGTGTTGAAGATAAGGATTTTTCAGACAGTTAAAGATCCTTAAAGAAATGTGTGCATAAAATCATATGCTCTCTCAAAAAAAAAAAAAATAAATAAATAAATAAAATAAAAAAAAAATAAATGAATAAATTCCATCATCGTCTGTCCATGCGCCTGAGCTCATATCTCCTTAACCATTCTTCAGAATTTAATAATACTTTACACAATTAGGATATAGAATATAGATAGTTGTGCTGGATTCGCCATGGCCGTCCATGTAGGCGAAAGCTTGTCATGGCAACTCCTTCAAAATCAATCGATGGATATGACAGATCATGATGAAGAAAGTAGATTGCTGTCGAAAAGGCTAGACCTGAGTTATGGCCCTTGCACTTAGATTGTTCATGCATTTTCGATGTCAAACCTTGTCATCGCATTTCCTCCCCAAAAATTCGATGGATTTCGATGAAGCTTCACACAATGAAAGATCATGATGATCATGACAGTACTGTAGATGTGCACGAAGAAAGAGGATTAGAGCTGAAAAGTTTTTACCAGAGACATGGCCCTTGGACTTCGATTGTCATTGCACATCTCAGGAGGCTATCATATATATCATAAAACATTTAAACATTTAACAACATACTACATATGTAAGTATCTTATATATCTTATATAGATATACATGTACATGTAGTGACCTAAACACTAAATGATGACATTATATGAGAGAATATCCGTATAAATCGGATCTGCTCAGAAAAAAAAATTATGCCACGGAGGTATAATTCATCCTTTTAGGGCAGTTTTCATTTGGATATACTCGAGAGAGCTAGGATGTGCAATCACGGATCTAGAAAGGGGGGGGGGAGTTCGGTCACCCTCCCCCCCCCCGAAATTTTCGAAGCATCTATTAGCTTTATTTTCATTAATATGCATAAGATTAAGGTTATGTCCCGATTCCCCTTTTGTTGTCATAATATTTGAAAACTTTAACGTGAATTTGTATTGGGAATCTTTCATTTTGATTATATTTTGCCGTCAGCATTTCAAAAATTTTCTCTGGCTCGTTTCCGCCTGCCAGAATTTATTACATACATGTACGTTACTGCGCTTTCGTATATATACAACCCATGTGTCAACAAACAGGAGCACTAAGAGAAATGAAACTGAAAAAGACGCGAAAAGCGAATTTTATTCAAATCCTCGGAAAAAAACATTCATTTGCTTGCTATCGCTCGCCATTTGTTTTATTTACATATTAGAACTGACAATCAATAATCAAGTACTATGATGTGAAATTTCGATCAATTTTTTTGCTCGCTAAAGCTCGCTAGTCATCTATTTTATTTACATTTGTATAATTAGAAACAGAACTGAATTAATCAAGTTCTTTTTTTTCGGTTTGCTCTTCAAAATTTCGGACTTTAGGACACCCCCCTCCCCCGAGAAAAAAAAATCCTGGATCCGCCCATGATGTGAGCTCATTATCAAAGGTCACTGAAAGTTATTCATTTAAGGTCAAGGTCGTTTGTATATAAAAATGAATACGTATTGCGCTTAAATCAATGTGATCAATAAACGTTTCTAAAATGTCGAGACAAAAAGTACCCGTCGGTTTTACTGATTAAGTTCATCTTTATTACTTTCAAGTTTTAAAAATTAAATTACCATGGAGGTGCAATATAAGTGGTCTCGAATAATGTCCTTGACATTCAGTTTTGATCGACCTTGAAAGAATTATGTGGATGTGATCTATATTGTACAAAGTCATATAAGATTTTGGCATGGAAATGCAACAAAATAAGAGGATCTATTTTCAGCTTATAATCTTGACATTGCAATTTGATCTTGAGATTTTAACATGACCTTCAAATTTTGAAATACACCTGTAGTTGGCCATAGACATATTTCAGTTTTCGCTCAACCTACCTGTTTTTTTTTTTTTTTTTTTTTTTTTTTTTTTTTTTTTTTTCATCTACTGACTTTTAACTAATTTTGGCCATTAACTCATTCAAATAACAGGAACTTGTAGTCAGGATTCTTTTTTTTTATACTACCATCAAAATGCTACAGTCCCCCTTCAATAAACTACAACGATTTCCTGCGGATTCTATATATATACTACACAGAATAAGGGAAAGGGGGAAAGGGGTGGCTGGGATTTGATTGAAGTATGGTTTCATGGAAATAGAAGAAATCTTTGCAAAAAGTCCTGGGATTCCAAGTATTGTTAAAAAAAAGTTTGGTTACACCTAAGTTTCATAATAGGTGAATATTCAGGTTATGTCACACGTTTCATGTTTTAGGATAATTTTTTTTTTTTATTATTTTCTAAAATAATTAAGATATCAAAGCCAATATTAGGAGGGCCGTTCTAAATTTTGAGAATTTGGAAGCTATTTTGCAGCCATCCTTTACTTGACACGTACATGTATGCTTATGTATGTGAATAATGCAAAAAAAAACGCGTATATACCCTCCTTCGAATGAAATACTGAAAATACACCCTCCTGTAAAGACTCGAACCAGGGTTATCTCGAATGCAAATCGAGGGCTCCACTGGATTGACTTGCCCAGATTGACTTGCTCAAATCGTACGCCACTGGATTGACTTGCCCAGTATGGGCTCATTACAAGATCACACCAACAAGATATTTTAAATTATGAAGATCGGAAATCTTCAGTATGGAGATTTCTTAGAAATTCTCATCTAAGGGAGGCTACTGAAACGTCAGCATGGTTAAGAAAAATTTCGAAATTTGTCTTATTTTGCCTTAGCTAAGCCTTTGTTTAATGAATTTAGCTCGCCAGGACGAAAGTCCGGGGAGGACATGATATACCCTAGGCGCCATTACTGAAGCCACGATCGCGACCTACTGACCTTGACTTTGGTCTACGTGTACTTTTTAAAACTCTATTCAAAAACTCGGCTGTATTTCTTGAACCATAAAGGATAGAGCTTTTACAAACGAACACATTAACAACTATAGTATATGTACATGTACAGTATGCTCTCTTTAATATCTTTGATTTCAATGTGTTAAAGGGTATATATGTTACCATGGATACATTAACTAAGCAAGATATGCCATTAAATATGCACATACATGTACTAGTACCTCGTCCATCATTACACATGACAAAGTTATACTTTCTTTCAGACATATTAGCAGGTATGTTACATAGAACTGCTTCGTAACTCAGTAAACGAGACTAATGCAATGGTTGCTACGGAATATTAAAATCGTTTCTATGGTATTCAGAACTACAGCTGTTCAATTATCAAACCCCTAAAACTCATTTATGAAAGTTTATGAATTTTATCTGCTGTTTGTTGCAACAAAGTAAGATTGTCTTGTGGTCTTTATTCTGAAAAATACATGAACCACGGGAATAAAATCGAACAGTTGCTATGGGATTAAGGTCGTTGCTATGGGGTTTCTGCACGTTTCATATGATAAATGTACAGAATATTTTGTCAGAGGTTTTACTAATCAGATTTGTCCATAATTCTGCATTGTTCTGACTCAGATATCAATTACATATTGATTGAAGCAAAAAATTGGACAATTTCTGAACGGTTGCCAAGGAATATATTTCGTTGCTAAGGTAATTTTGCTTTTGTTACAGAATCATATAAGTTAAATGTCTTTCTGAGCAAAATAGCTTTCTTCTCATATTCAATCTTATTATCAATCATCAAACAAAAGATGAAAGGAACAAGTTATATCGAAAAGAGAAAAATGTGCGTTTTTGAGAAAAATCAAAAATAGTCAATTTTTAGCCTCAAATTGTCAGAAATCTAACCCATGTGTATCTGGTGATTTTTTCATATTTTGTTGTGTTAATGTTGTTTTATTTCTTGTTGATGATATAATTTCAAAAGCATCGAGGAAGGATATTTATTTTTTGAATTAAAATACTTGTATTTTTATGTGTTGAGCAAATCTCTGTTGCTAGGGAACTTATCACCTAGCAACCAACTTTAAATATGAATTTTATATGAAAAATTTCCTTTTAAGTATGAAACTAGACTCTTACTTTATAGTCTTAATTAAGTTTCAATTTTAATTTCAATTAAGAACAGCTTCTTTTAGGACCTGAAACTATGGTAATTTCACATGTATCAAATCATCATTTTCGATCGCAGTGACCCTGTAACTAAGTAGCCTCTGTATCTTAGCAACGGGGGACACATTGATGAAATGAATTTTGAATTTTATCATAACTCAACATTATCAACAGCATGACATAAAAATTTTGAAAATCTGTGACATAGGGTGTATCACTTTTTGCATGATTCTTACGAAGACTGGTACTTAAGTTGAAACCGAGTAACTGTTTTTAAGGCATGTCATTTCTGAATGAAGGAATTTCAACGATTTTATAAAAACCATATGAAATTATAGTATTCGTGTCAAATAATCATTTTATGAAGGAAAATCTATAGGTCCGTGATCATGAAAATCAAGATTTTTGCTTATTTGAAAAACTAGGTAAAATTAAAATGCCGGAAAATTGTTGCTAGAAAGAAAATACAAAAAGTGTTGAAATGCCCTCATCGGATTTTGATTTTAGTTTTCTTTGTTAAAATAAAACAGGCTAGAAACTTTGTATAAAACTCGAATTTGATAAAGTTTTACAATATTAGTTACCAACTTCACCGATCATTTAAATTTTTCTCGCTTTTACACAAAAATAACGAAAATCATCCAATTTATGGTCAAAATTTGAGAAATACCGAATTTCAACAATTTTTTTTCAAACACACAGTAGCATGTGATCATAGGGAAGACTTTTCAAAATATTGAAGAAAAAGGATATAAAGAGAGAACAAATGCTCACAAATAGTGCCATTTTGTGAGATTCGTATGTTGGAACTTCTGCAAACATTGATGACAAAATGCATTCAACCGGACGGATGTATTGCCCTCATGGTCTGGCGCAAATCCTTTATCCTGTGATTAGTTGTTTTCTTTTGAGCAAAGCTCGAGTCCTTCATGTGAAGATGAAATCGAACTATTTAAATAATGTCTAAAGGCGGTGTCCGTCGTCCGTTGTAAACTTTTATAGATACATGTATATATAATTTCGACTTCTCGGGACTCCCAGTTGCGGATCCAGCGCCTCCTTTGCTGGGGGGTCAAGGGGCGAATTTTGCCGATTTTTACCGAAAATCGGCCAAAATATACCTGTTTTAGGAAAATTTTGGGTCAGTGCCGGGGGCGGACGCCCCCTCCGCACCCCCCTGAATCCTCCACTGATTCCGGAACCGCTTCCTGGCTTTTGATGAAAGTTATAACTTTTCTTCAGTCTATAAATGTATGATGTACCCAAGGGCCCCAATCAAAATTGTGCCGGTTCAGTCAAGATCCAGTTCTGCATGGTCACGGGTCTGCCGGTTGTAAACTTGCTATCTTTGCACTAGTACCAACTCTGAATATAACTCTTACTCCATTTTGACTATCACGATCGAAGAAGATACAAAGTTTTGAGGACTATATATAAATGCGATTCATTATATATATTACGAACAAATTGCTTTCCTCAAATTTTCATGGTTGTACGATCAGTATATATATCATTTCCAGGCATCTAAAGCCTCAAAAGTCTATTTTCTCGAAAAGTGACGACAAATTTTAAAAGAAATAACAACTAGCTAGCTGTGATTTGTTGTCCATGCAGTAATTCCCCTCGTCGTAAGAATTATCAGGCGAGTTCTATATACTAATGTAGCACGAGAATGGGCGGGCTTAGCGGACTGGAAGTTTGTTGGATATTTCAGTACATTGTAACAAGGAGAAAATCTCAAGTTATGTACATTGGTCTCCTTCCTTTCATCTGTTGTCACCAATGTTCAATGTTTCTGTTCGTCTGTTACGATTGTTTTGTATGATGTTCTAGTGAATATTGTTGTGTCTTTTTTTGCAATTTGGAGTTGATTTATGATGTCATATATGTGTCACTTTCTTGTGGGTTTGTTTCGCTTGGTGAATGCAGGGTGGTCATGCTGGAAATTATTCCCTTTTCCTTACAATGGTAGTTAGAACACTATTATACTGAGTGCGCGAAGTGTCCATTTTGATACCCCTAGCTTCTAAAATACTCTATCCCCCGGAACCAATGCTCAGAAAATTAACTGTATCTACACAATCCACATGGATGGGTTTTCAAAAATTGTGTTAAGTGTCTTTTTCTAACTTCAATTCAATTGATTTAATTAAACTTGGTATACATGTTGTGTGCTAAGACTGAACGTGTATACAAAATGAATCGGGTTCCAAGGAGCGTTATGGCCCCTTTTGCCTCTTGTTTTTATGAGCGATGTCCACTGTAAATAGCTTGGCTGGAGGTTCTGCATCTGAACAACAACATGACAAATGAACAAGCTCATGACCGAGATAACATAAGTATATCCGAAGCTTTTACACATGTATGTACGAGGGCTGATTGATATGTTGTGCACCTCGTATTGAACGATTTGAATCTTATAAGACAAGTTGCATTAGTTTTCTACATAATCCCCTTCAGTATCTATATACCCTTTTGCCACCGCAGGTTAAGGGCTTCAATGCCGCTTTTAGATAACTCCTTATCTTGACTGGCCAGAAGGCCATCCACTGCAAGTATGACGTCATCATCGGACTGAAAGTGGGTGCCAGAAATCAGTTTTGCTTTCAGTTTTGGGAATAGATGAAATTAAGTCTGAAGGAGAAAGATCAGGTGAATAAGGCGGATGCTCAATTTAAAGCCACGATCATGAATGGCAGCCGTGGCAGTGACAGACTTGTGAACAGGAGCATTGTCCGGATGGAACAACACACCTTTCACAAGTGAGATTTCTGTGGCGTTTAAGTTTAATATTTCCCGTAACTGTGTCAGAAGTGAAGCATAGTATGTGCCATTGATTGTTTGTCCTTTTTGGAGATAATCTATCAGCAGAATACCTTCTGTATATCCAAGAAAACCGAGACTCACAACATATCAATCAGCCCTCGTGCATCTTTTCGACTTACGTAAGGATATTCACCGCCATTGATTGTTTGTCCTTTTTGGAGATAATCTATCAGCAGAATACCTTCTGTATATCCAGGAAAACCGAGACTCACAACATATCAATCAGCCCTCGTGCATCTTTTCGACTTACGTAAGGACATTCACCGCCATTGATTGTTTGTCCTTTTTGGAGATAATCTATCAGCAGAATACCTTCTGTATATCCAGGAAAACCGGGGCTCACAACATATCAATCAGCCCTCGTGCATCTTTTCGACTTACGTAAGGATATACACCGAAAGCAATTCATTTTTAAAGATATAGGACAGTTTGAGGCCCAATAACTTTGACAAAATGAATTATTTAAGGCGTTAGTATATCGTACTTACAACAGTGATCACTTTTAATGTTTTAATCATGAATATATATCAGAACAGAAAAAATTGTCCAATTTATAACACACAAACGATAGTTTCATAATCTATCTTTTATTTGCAGCAATTTCAGCATTCTATATGATCATTCATCATGAAGGTTAGAAGATATACATGTGAGAGATCATGTTATTGATGACGCAATTTTACCAAGATTCTATTGACATGCACGTTTAAATTTTGAACAGTATAAGGATAGAAGTATCTGACATATTCATAAATTATATTTCCACTCGATCGAAACATTCACTAAGAAATAAAATAGATGTAATAGAATTTGCGTCAATTTTGAAAATAATTAGCGGTCATTTTGTCACTTGGCAGGATTATATTTTGTCTCCTGTTGTACCCTTTGCACTAGTGCCGTTCTTATCGCACTCTGAAGATTCGACCTCTCCTACTTCTTGGTCAACATTTTCTTCATCTTCAGCCAGGACTTTGTCTCCTTGTTTGCCCTTCTCAGTCTGATCTGTTTCCTTCTCTTCTGTTTCATTATTATCCAATTTAGTCCCATTGGATGCTTTGGAATCACAAAAAAGATAGTAAACACAAAATTAATGTTGGAATAGAGATAGAGAAGAAAGCTTCATATCGATTAAGGACCACACATACGACCATCTGGTCGTCGGAAAAATATCACGTGGGAATTTATTGTTAATCATAAACAACATATATAATTTTGAAATCACAGGTATAGTGGCTCGATTGCATGAAAATATCACAACAATATTAGCTCTATTAGCCGATGCGAGCTCATGGTAATCCACTAAACTTTCGGATCATACAGTGGATCGTAAACTATAAACTTGAAAAAAGCGACTGAATAAAAATGCTAGTGCGGACCACGAGTGCGTATAATACACATGACTTAGAAAAATGTACCATGCCAATCGATACATTTGCTAAAAATCAAATCACACAGTAATTGGATCGGGGTTATGATATGAGGCAGAAATTCTATGCATAATTGTCAAAATAATTGTCTTTTCACATACACGTCAAAATCAACACAAAGTTATTGATCTATTTGACATATGTATACAAAGTTTTACAGTTTGTAATTATAACTTTTTGCTGAAAATACCTTTCCATGATTGTACATATTATTGAAAATTAACCCAAAAATTTTACCTATCAGTATGACTTCATTATCAATTCTGAAATTACATATTTTTTTGCAATGATTTTCTTGTGCATCACACATGTACATTTTATAATAAGTATAATATCTATTCATTGATGATCGAGACAGAAATAGAGGAGGCTCAAACAATGAATATATGAGGGGATGAACAGTGTGAAAGGGAGGGAGAGGAAGTGAAAGGTACCCCCGTCTAACCCCCACCCCCACCCCCCACCCCAAGCTAAAGTGCGAAAGGAGCTGATAAGATAAGGCGTAAAACCTGTGGAATTTTGAAAATGAAAATTTAAAGAAAAATCTTTCGTTTTAATACATATACGGTATCCCATCAAAATCTGAAGTTATTTTAGATTTTTCAAGCACAATATTGCTAACATTTGGGTCAAAACTTGTCCTTTCCCCATAGAAATCAATGGAAAACGGAAAAGATTTTTTGAACATTGCCCCCCCCCCCCCCGATATACAGAACGCAACTTTACTGGATTTGTACATGTATATCCATGATACAAATGCTCTGGAAAAGTGAGGGGAACATGCACTACCCCAGAAACGAAAAACCAAAAAAGGAAGGGGGTGCATTTGTTAAAGGATCGATCTTCAAGACCATCAAACATGTCAAATATGGAAAATTTGACTACCCCCCCCCTTAATCCATCAAAATATGTGTTCCTAATACGATCGAATGAAATGTACAAGAATAAGGAACGATCGAAATAAGCAAGAGCGATATGTATTTCTCCGCTAATGTGAATTTCGCGCTAAAAATTCCTCTATTATATACAAAATAAGACTGTATTTTGAGTTCCGGATTTCATTATTTGACAATTAAAGGAGATAGAACTTTCGAATTTTTTTTCTGATATACAATGAAGATATATTAGAATTTATGTATAACATGAAGAAATCTCTTCATTTAAGTATAACAAGAAGAAATCTCTTCATTTAAGTATAACATGAGGAAATCTCTTCATTTAAGTGTAACATGTTCAAGTATAACATGAAGAAATCTCTTCATTTAAGCATAACAAGAAGAAATCTCTTCATTTAAGTATAACAAGAAGAAACCTCTTCATTTAAGTATAACATGAAAAAATCTCTTAATTTAAGTATAACATGAAGAAATCTCTTCATTTAAGTATAACAAGAAGAAATCTCTTCATTTTTAAAAGTATAACATGAAGAATTTGTTTAATTTAAGAAGAACATGAAGAAATCTCTTCATTTAAGTATAACATGAAGAAATCTCTTTCTTAAAACAAATGAAAACCTTCGGAAGGTGTGGCCTATACGCAATCTTATTGGTTAACTAGCGACATTTTCAACACTTACTATGAGCTGAAAACGCTCATTTTTACAATTTATTACATTGATCATGTTGATGTAACACTTTTTTTTTTGTTTTATAGATCTCGGCATGGTGATAGAGGAATTTCATGATGAGGTGACATAAGAATTTAACAGATTCTATTTTTTTTAAGAAAACCTCATTAATGTGTATATTTTTGAAAAGGTCTTTATGAGACGATAATTATGAAATTTATGTATTATACATGTAGCTAGGCGTGTATAGTATCACATAATTCAGAATTAAGTGCTGTAAATGAATATAAAATTTTAGAATAAAGATCTAGACCGATGTAATATATTGGTACCCATGGAGAGTGCATCTCATTTTCTTTATTTAGAATATACTATAAAAATTGTACATTTATTTAAGGTAGAGTATCCCTCAGGTCAGAATTGCTGGTAATCTTTTTCCTGTATACCCTATTTTGTCTCTTCAGAATATTGTTCAGATTATCAAACTAATACGGTTTTGGGAAAAGAAACTTTTATAGTTACATTTTATCACCTCTAAAAAGGGATTTTTCTTACTTTTCCCATAGGGTCCAAAGTTAAATTTCAAACGGCTTTAAAAGTTCTCTGTTCAATTTATATTTTGTTTTTATAGCAGGTCTAACATAAGCTTTGAATATATGAAATTGAAAATATTGTAAAGTAATTATTTTGGAATTACGAGCATCTGAGACCTTAGGGATGTTCTACCTTATTACCGTTTGGGTTTATACTCTTAGGGACCGCATCAGAATTATTCTGAAACAAAGATAGTTATAATGATAATCAATTTATCTAATTCTGAGCAAGAAATATGGATTTCAACACTATTTTCCACCATTGAACTGTTATTCTAATTTCGCACCGAGTGCTGATTTATATATTTGTTCTAAAGAATCAAATAAACAGATGTAAAATGTTCAATGTTTGGAGTTTTTAGCGTCTTTGTCGGTTAGTAGAGATATTTTAAGGGACAGATGTCCTACAAGACCAAGTGCAAATACCAAAGCAGTGTACATACGCAAAATAAAAAAACAAAAACAATAAAAAATGTTTCACATCAACAACCAATTGCAAGCCTGCTAAACTACGTCATCGAATGGGTACCGAATCCACTCACAAGACGCCATTTTCGTAGCTTCGTCATTTAGGTAGGGCATAAACACTGACGAGGGTTTAGTACCCGAAACGTGCATGTCTGGTCCATGCTGTAAATTTATCAGGTTTTAAATGATGCTACTGAATTTAAAGACGTTTAACCCTAATACTAAACAACCGAGTATTTCATATTCATTCACGGCTTGCACGAATCTTAAATACCACATACTATTATTCCGTCAAGCAAACCTAATATTTTCTAATTTCCATCCCTTCTCTCAATCATTCGACATTCCTCTCAACCACATGTAAGCTGAGTACCGAACACACTTTTTCCCAATGGACTTGGATTTTGACAAAAATTGCAGTAAAATTGGTCATATACATAGACATAAAATATATATTTTTGCTATGTCGGATACTAGCCATTTCACCGATAAATATCATTGAAATTAAAGGAGTTTAACATCTTAGCACCATCCCTCCAATGCTATTTTGAACATAGATTTTATTTGGATATGCTACTGAATCGACCCTACAGGAAATTTGGAGCCGCGCTCTCTCTGTAATGTAAATGTAAAAATCTAACTTCAAAAAATTAAAGAGGGCGCTTCTGAAACTATTTATGGTGGCGCCGCTGAAAGCATCACTGATGAGAATTTAATATTCGAAACACGTGTCTGGTGCATGTAAATTGATTTGGAATTTTCTTCAAGAAGGTAGAGAGTTGGAACCCTTCGACATCATTAATATAGACACTTATTTCACGTTGCAGTGTGGAGCAGTTAAAATCGTTCCCTGTGGCCTGATGATTGTCAAGTGTATTAATTACTTCTTTCCACCTCTGTCACCTGAAAGAAGCTTTGTTTTGGCCTTTTATCAATGAGACATAAAATATATTTTTTGCTATTTCGGATACTAGCCATATCATCGAAATCAAAGGAGTTTAACATCTTCGCACCATCCCTCCAATGCTATTTTGAACAAAGATTTTATTTGGATATGCTACTGAATCGACCCTAAAGGAAATTTGGAGCCGCGCGCTCTCTGTAATGTGAATGTAAAAAATTAAAGAGGGCGCTTCTGAAACTATTTATGGTGGCGCCACTGAAAGTATCACTGATGAGAATTTAATATTCGAAACACGTGTCTGGTGCATGTAAATTGATCTGGAATTTTCTTCAAGAAGGTAAAGAGTTGGAACCCTTCGACATTATACCCAGATAGCATGACTACGTTGGGCCAATGTTGGTAATATGTTGTATGGTTGGCCGGTGGTTGGCGTTGGCATGTCAACGTTGGACCAACATTGGCCCAACATTGTATTAGTCGGACATACCAATGAATTATCGCTGTTGTTGGACTGAGGTTGGGCCAATGTTGGTCCAACATCGTATGTTCAAGATAAAAGCACCGATCGAATTATATAATTTTACAAATGAGATTTACAATACACACCATCATTGAAAAAGATCAAAATTTTGTTTCAAAATAATAAAAAGAAGCCATAAGAGTCAAAAGAATAATAATCTAATTTACGATATTGGTTCAATGTTGGGCCAACGTTGGTCCAAAATAAAGAAAAATGTAAAGATTCAAATCAAATCTAATTTAATAAAAAGTCAATCTGACTTTTGTAACTGGACAATATTAACTGAATTTATTCCTCTTTAACATTTTTGTATTATTTGCAATAATGGTATGAATGGGTTGACGTTGGGCCTACGTTGGACCTACGTATGTTATACTAAGAATAATTTTCAAAATATTGTTTATTTTTCATTTCCGAAAGTCTTGAACTATGAAGTTTTAAAAAATTTCTTTAGATAAGAAATTTGTGTCCGTCAAAAGGGGACATACTTTTTGCGGTACTGTAAGACGTTGGGTCAACGTTGGACCAACGTAAACATTGGGTAAAGAAAACATTAAAAAAAACCAATTTTTCATGAAAAATATTAGATCATGTCTATAATGTGATTAGTTATTTCACAATTATATATACATGTATACAATAAGTCAGTAATTCAAGGTTCCTGTATTACTTTATAAAATTCAACTTATCATAAAATTAACTACCGAAGTAACTGCAGAGATAAAATCTAGGTCAGTGCTTGGCCGGTCAAGTCATAATTAACACCAGATGTCTGACCAAATTCTAAGGCAACGGAGCTAGATTACACAATCTGATACCGGACGTTTCTTATCTTGGACGCAAACTACAAGGTTTTATAGTAAAGATACATTTGAAATAGAGCGTTAGCGGTCAGTGGACGCTAAAGTTTTGTAAAGTGTAGGCAGTAAAAGTAAGTACATTATGATATTTATTATTATTCGTGATTGTTGGCAATTCGTATGCATTATTTTATTTATTTTTGTTCATATTGCATTTGTAGAAATCAAATTAACTATTATCATTAATCATGTTAATCTATCTAAATATCTGGTAATTTTTGTATCTTTTCTCTTTTGAAGTAATATACCACGTTGAAATGGAGATCGGTTGATCAAATGATTTGGAGATAGTATTCGACTTGATGAGAAAGAAAGGAAAAGTGGAGATACCAAAGGACCAGAGTTGTGTTTGAAGTCGGATAGTTAACATTGAGTGATTTGTGTTCAGACTTAAGGATCAATAAATATTAGGATAATTATTTTCTACTTTCAGATCACCAAAGGATCTACGGCCAACGTTACCAACAAAAAGCCAACGTTCAACCAACATATCATTACAATGTTGGATTGACGTTGGACCAACATAAATCCGATATATATGTTAAACTGGGCCAACGTTAGGCCAACGTGTAAACATCCGAGGTCTGACATCGGCCCAACAGCGACCCAACTTGTGGGGCCAACGTTGGGCCGATGAGCAACATTGCATTGGCCCAACATTCACTGCCGATATTGGCCCAACGTAAATGTCACCGATGGACTTGCGTTGGGCCAACATCAGCATGCTATCTGGGTATATACTGATTGACAACAATATACACTACCGAGTCATCCAGTATGTCAATAGATACCAAAGTCGATGGTAAGTTGACCAATCAGACATCTTAACCGTGATAGAATCCCAATTTTCATTTTATGGATAACGACCAAATGAGACAAACTGGGACAGTGACAACGAAAGTCCAATTACTATAGTTCTATTACATTATTTTGGGATAGATTATTTCACGCCTTATCGTTCCAGACCCTAACAAAACATGACCGTCTTCAATGTACCAGTTGAGAAAAATGAGGATGAAGTCAAAAGATGGAATCAGAAATTGCGATAATCCTCTAACTCGTAGTATTATTACTATATGCACTAACCTGATGTCGGTAGTTTTCAGATTTTGCGCTGGACAGAGTCAGATACAAGAACCCTGCTCCTATCAATATATGAGTCATTATCAAAAATTGCAGCCAAATCTGAGGCATGAAAAATTAGAAAAATATCGTCTGATTTTTAAATAATTTTTCGATGACAATAAAAAAAGTAACTACAACTTCAAATCAATATAATTTGCAAACAAATAAGCATGAAAAATGGAGTTTTAAGAATCTTAAAGTATGTCAACTAAGAAAAACTTGTCAGTAGTATAACGCATGCTTTGATACCATTATTTCGACTTCTGATGCAAACAGCACAAAAGGAACTTTGTAATCAAGTGAACGGCTTATAAATCTATCTATTTCTTTTATTCCTGCTAGTTTTTTATGATCAGTTTAATTTTCTATGCCCCTACAAACTAAAAATATGGACAAATGCATGAAGCTACGAGATATCTAATGAGTTTAAATTGGAACCGATACATTCCTTAGAATTTGTGTTCCTCATTTTGTATAAAATGACTTTAATACTTTCCTTAAGAATAAAAATAAGTAAGATATCTTAATTTTTACGAAAGTTATTCAAAATATAACCCTCGTTACACCAGTGATTCTGACGATAACACCAATGATAATTTTGTTACTCCACTGACATCAAAATTTATCAAATGTTTTCCATGCCTTTAAATACAAAAGGGGCATATCACACCTGTTCATTAAGTAAAAAATGTCCATTTTTAAGATTATTTGCAGTAAAATTGATGAAATTGACCTGTTTTAAGCTATTTTTTTTATTTTCTGTAAGCAGTGTAACACCAATTACAAGAAATATAACACCACTGACAAAATCATATTAAAGATGAAATATATTCGAGTTAAAGAAAGGAAATGACAAAATAAAAGTGTTGGTATGAGGAAGAAGAAACAATTCATTTGATGAATTTTTTAAATCCTTATTAATGTCTACATGATACTATAAATTTTCAAATATCAAAATTTGTGACACCAATGATTCAAGTTGTAAAACCATTGACTTATGTATATAGGTGTTCTTTTTACCAAAATTGTTTTCCTGATATTTTTAAATTAAAAGTTTAAAATGTAACAATCCCAATTAGGAAACAGTTTTTTTCATTCATAAGCCTCCTACTGATTAACCCGGGAGGGACTATTAGGTTACTCTCTGTATGTCAGTCTGTATGTCCGTCTGTCAATGATTTGGCTTTTTAATTCTTTTTTCTGCAATGTACTAAGATAGTGAGCAAAAATATAAAACAATGTTGTTTTTTTAAATTTTTGGTGGGTACACTTGACGTTTTAGTAGGGTAAGTGTCGGCCACCACTTTTGGAAAAGTAATTACCCCAATACAAAGTATTTTGCTGCAATATAGAATATAATATTTGTTTATTTCTGTTGGGGTTTTTTTTTTTGCATATTTTCTTGGCTTGAGAACACAGAATTATCTTCAAAAATAATCGAAACAAAATTTGTCTGGAATTATTTGAATTGAGCAACACTGACAAGTATTTGATATTCTGGATAAGCACGTCTTTTGCACTAATTTTTATTACTGAGGTCATAGAAGTTACTATATGGTCTGTTATTTTTCTTCTGTAAACAGTCAGAAAGATCCAAAGAGTCAAAATGGCTAAGACTGAATAATTGAAATAAACTTCAGACTCCAATGAGTGAAAATAAGGTAGTTTAAATTGTTGTGCAGATTATAACTGTTCAGCTCGATGCTCTCATGCCTATTTTGTCATATTGCTTTGCTGAATTTAGATTACTAAGGTATATATGAAAACCACAC
The DNA here is from genome assembly GCA_033119305.1 of Pinctada imbricata. Classification (NCBI taxonomy): domain Eukaryota; kingdom Metazoa; phylum Mollusca; class Bivalvia; order Pterioida; family Pteriidae; genus Pinctada; species Pinctada imbricata. The sequence continues at coordinate 26,016,660 of VSWD01000003.1, read as the reverse complement.
GAAACAACATTCTTTATTCGTATAACACCACGTCACGTGTTTAACACCGGTGCCTGACTATTAACTGGAACATGCTTTTGATGTCCACCACGGTCATTTACATGTATGTTTGATATGTGTGATGTTGCCACCTCAGTCAACATGAAACCTCTTTATTTTATTGATGTTTAGGTTCATGAATTATTTGTCTTTCTTTTTCTTCTATTTTCATAATTTTTGTGTGTGTTTGTCCCTTGTGTGCCATCAAATTTGAGTGTTAATGTGTTTATTTTTTGTGGATGTTACAACGGGTCTTTGTAGAGATCACCTTCTCCCTTAATATCTATTCTTTCCGCGATTTCATTCCATCAATCTCACAATCAATTCTGGTTCTCGAATGGTGTGATAGTCATTGGTGTAACAGGATTCAAAGCACAATGCTTTTTAGGAGTTAACTTCTCGGAAACTTTGATATTGATACTTTGATGAACATATTACATACTACTGATCGTATTTCATTTAAAAATTATAATTTTTATTTATGACATAGAAGACAAAATCCAGAAAAATGGCAATATGTCAATGGTGTTACTCGGTCTGTCGGTGGTGTAACACAACTATAGCATTATCGTGAAATTGGCTCTCTTTAAATAGATATAACCTACATACGTTTAATGCTAAACACAACATTAGGACATTTATATCCTTTGAATACTTCATTTCCAAAACACAATGAAGATGCAATCACATTTAGACTGTATTTGTCACTGGTGTAACGAAAATTGTAAATGGTGTAACTATAACACCACTGACCGTTTCACCAATTATGTATTCATCATGAATTTACAATAACTTCCATAAAGTGTTGTCCCTGGACTTCGTAATACTTTCCATAAACATTATGTTGTATCAACGTTTGCAAGGAAAAAGTACACCATGCTAAGTATTATACAATTGATAAAAATAAACGTAACACCACTGACGTGAAACAAATGTACGGTTCAGCTAGCCCTTAATGGAACCGTATAATCTTTGTTTCTAATTATCTTAAAAAGAGTGGACTTGAGAAAATAAATGACAAGGTATTAAGTAGATAACTATTTTGACAACACAATTCATTCAATCTTTTCCTTATGTAAGAGCAATACATTTATAAATATTTTGGAAGTTAAATCAAAATTAATTTCCATTAGCATTAAGAGAACCGGAATGACACTTTTAATATTATGACGTCATCAAGAAATTCACGGATACGTTGAAAAATGCATATTTCAAAGTCTCATAGAAATTTTTCCTGTGGATAGAATCAAATGTAAGTTTGTATGATGAAGGACAGACAACAAATGAATAATTTCAGAAATTTTGAGAAAAATTGAATTTGGCGTCAAAGTGTTCAATACCTCCTTAAACTTTTTATTCATTATTTCATCGAGGTAAGCATACATTGAATGTCTGAAAATAGGTCGTCAGTCGGACGAATTGGTCTCAATTCTAGGTCGTCCCACAGGTAAGTAGGTTGTTTTTGACGATCGGACGACCGCGAATTTCGAGCCCTGAAATTTAGACTATGGAAGCTATATCCAAAAAAGTACCGAATGACATAACAATATTGGTGGGATAATTCTAATATGATAATACAGGACCCACTTTTTTTAGAAATTTTGAGAATTTTTGTGAACAGAAATTTTTGAATGCGTTTGAAGAGGGACGTGGATGGGGACAGAATTTTTACTTATCAACTTTTTTTCATCATTCAAATATAGAACATGAACGTTAACATCCTTCACCATCCAACCCCCCCCCCCCCTTGAATTTAGCCATGCACATTCTTCATCTTATTACGCCTCTGAAAAGACGTACTATACTGGAATTTTGGATCCGCTCACTCTTTACAAAATTTCGAAATACTTTACTGAATTATTTTTCAATCTTTGAATTACTTTGGCTGGAAGAAGATTGAAGTGTTTCAACTCGTTACCTTCTTGAACTATACATTTCAGGAAGTGTTTTGAATATTTTCCCTGGACGCCATAGCACTTTCTATATAGACATAATCTCAGACAGTGCATGCATGTATTGTGTTCATTTTCGTGCATGAACATCGACAACGGGTGCGGATAGCCAGCAGCGGATGCTTGCTTCTCCCGGGCACCTGGTCCCACCTCTAGCTTGCCAGGGGTCCGTCGATGCTCAGTTTGATGCTCTATTGTGAGTGCTGCTGAGATTGTCGTCAGGATCTTCTTTATCTCATTTCAAGCCAATGTTAATGCATCAAACACATTTTTCGCATATATTATACAAATCCTCACCAGACGTACTTCAAGCCAAATTGATTTTCAGGGACAGCCCGATTTAGTTAAGTAGAGCCCTCTAATTTTTTTTTTTATGAATTCTATGTATCAGTACGCGGCTGCAAATTAATCTTCATTAATTTCGATGATATTTTACAATAAAATGGCAAGTTTCCAAAAAAAGCAAATTAATATATATATATAATGATGTCAAGGCTAAAAACAAAGCTTTATCAGACGACAGAGCTGGAAAGTAATTTCTGCATGCACTTCAAACATTCAGTCGCGGGGAACGTATTTAACTGTTCCACATCGCAAAATTAATAAGAAAAGATAATAAGAAAATTGAAGAGTTCCAACTCAATACCTTCTTGAACAACATTAAAAACCTATTTTATTTAATGAACCAGACACGTGTTTCGGATAGTTATCCTCATCAGTGGCACGTACTGCTAAAGTGATTTTTAGAAACAGCCGAAGTTATTTAAGAAGCATCCTCTACTTCGACTTCTTTTCAATTTTGTGTGTCTACTTAAGAAGCGTCCATGGTCACGATTTTCGATCATTCTTGCGCATTCTTTTAACTTACGGAATGTTAAGTCTTAAACTGTTTTATAAGAAAGGAGGGGATCTCCAACAAGACTCGGTTGCAGCACCGTTAGCATCACACAAAAACGCCCCAAGTGAAAACAAATAGAAGACACCCACAGCAAAAGACACAAAAGGGACAAGGAACAGCAAAAACCGACATCAAACGTCAAACACAAATGATCACACATAAAGCAAAAGGTGCCGATTTAAATTAGGACTACCATCTCCTACGTTATAGTAGCAGATGGTGTAGTTATCCGTGTTACGGGCGCACAACCCTCCCACTTTTCTGGTTAACCAAATGTCTCGAAGAGCGCACAATTGTGGTGTAAAATAATATCCTCACTGTAAGATGACTATACAAATTAACAAAACAGCACAACGCAGGGGCCCAAGCAACACAGATGAATATGTAAATGATTTTAAAGGGGTGGGGGTCGTAAGCGTGATAAGGTAAAACTATATATTTGGTATCGAAAAAATAATATATATTTAAATTCCACTCAAAATTAGCCATGTTTTACCGCCATAACACTTTTTAAGGCACTATTCTTGAACGTTTGTATTCTCTTATTTCGACAACGACAAATACTTTTTCTTCAATTTACTGTGTGCTTGAAAAATATTGTTGGTACATGTATTTATAGTATCTTTGATGATTTTCGTATTTTTGTTTGAAATCGAGAAAATCTTTAAAAACATGTTAAATGATCGGTAAAATTGATATCTTTCCATGAAAACTTGATCAAATGAAAGTTATAAATTGGGAAGTCTCGAACCTATTCTACTGTATGTTAACAAAAGAAACAATCAAACACTTTTAATATTTCCTTTACATTTTTTAAGTATTACATCCAGCATAAGTTACCCTGTTTTCCAAATTAGCAAAAATCTTGATCTTCCCAGGTAACACAAAACATTTTCGAAATATTTCCGAATGGTTTCAAACAGGTTCTCGTGGTTCTGTTGAAACATAATTTCTGGCAAAACGTTCCAAGAACATTTTTAAAGCACTTTGCAGTTACATGTATATAGAAACGTTTTTAGAACGTTTTTTAAAATGTTTGATTTTTCCTCACCCTCCCTCCATAGCTGTAGAATTGGTGAAAATTGATGTGTCTTGTCTATTTTATCAATTCATTTCAGTGATTGAAAACATTACTATCTTGCTCAGCTACATTATAGTCACGTGTGCTAAGATTGCGTAGTTTCATTTAGCTAATTGTCGTCTCCTATTCCTAGTATTTTTTTGTGAAAACAATTTCTTAATATGCATTAATTGTTCTCGTTAGAATCGTCTTGGCTGTCTCCTTCCCCCTTTATTTTTCAGTTATACTCCTGTCGTCACAACACCTTTGATTCTCATGGGATGGACTGTTCAAACCGTCACTCTGCTGTACATCTGTTGATCATTAATCCTGACTCTAGATTCCTGGAAGGCTCGTCCCGTACCGTTTCAGCTCGAGGCTTCGAATATTTGGTTTGCAGTAACTGTCATCAGTTTCGTACGTGTGTGTTCCGGGAGCGGCAGAGATATAACAAATTATGCCCAGTTTTCAGAGTATTTTTCCCAAAACAGTAACCGGGGTTTCATATCTCTGATTTTCCTCTGGGTTTGGTATATCACCATCTTCATCACTGATTTGTTAACGGTTCCAACTAACGTTTGTAGCTACAATCATCTGAAGTGTGTCATGGCTTTTAATTCCAAATCTTAATTAACACAATTTTGCTTGAAGCCCCGCTTAAGTTTCTGTTACCTTCCAGTCTCTGCGGCCAATAATTGGGCTTCAATATTGTGTTTTCATTGTGTGTTCTCCTACGACATGTACTTTGAATAGTCGTCGTAGACCTTTAAAACACTGATGCATTAAAGTGAAAATATTGAAAATATGCAGTTTTAATGTATAAGTAGTGTAAGAAGCCTGGGTAGGCGTATAGTATTTTTAGAACTGGGGAATTCCGTGTTTTGCGTATAGGAAAGGGGGAATTCCGAGGGGAATTCCATGTTTATTTATAGAATGGGGAAGTCCATGGTAAATTCCAGAGGAATTCCCAATTTTATTTATAGGTGTTTGGAAAGTCCCAGTTTTATTTTTAAGTGTTGTTCTAGAAAATCATCTATTGTGGAAGGAATAATTTCCCCCTACAACTAGATGAAAAAGAATAAAGACAAATTGAAAGTTTATACAACTTTTATTCAACATTGTACATATTTCAGAAAAAAGTCTATGCACTGTACTGTGGCCTCACATTCTGACTCGGCATAGGTGAGCGTCCTCTGTTTGCTCCATAGATGGGTCGTCCTCTGTTTGCTCCATAGATAGGTCTGGGGTAATTTGGCCTGTAGCTTCCGTAGTTGTTTGGATACGTGTTGTATTCCTGTTGTACAGGACAGTCTTTGGCCCAGTGTCCCGTGCCTTGGCACTTGTAGCAAACGTCGTTTTGCTTCTTGGGCGGCTGAGGACATTCGGTAGCAAAATGTCCCTCTTCATTGCAATTGTAACATACACTAAGTTAAGACTATTTTTAGAAAATGCCATCGGATAGACTCGAACGCATCCATATTTAAATGTTGGTCAATGTGTTGTATTTTCATTTGTCTATCTGTAATCAGAGTAGTAGGATCATGGATCCTAGAATGAAACATCCTTTCACATGCATTATAGCAGGACCTACTGGTAGCGGAAAGACATACTTTGTGAGACGTCTTTTAGCTCACATAGAAGAAATGATGAAACCTATACCGGATCACATAGTCTGGTACTATGGGGAATGGCAGCCCATCTACGCAACTATACGCGGAGTTGAATTTGTAGAGGGACTACCAGACATAGGAGCTCTTGATCCTCAAAAGAGACATTTAGTTATTATTGACGATTTAATGTCAGAAACAGACGAAAGGATAACATCTTTATTCACCAAGAAAAGTCATCACAGAAATATCAGTGTTATCTACATATTGCAGAATGTGTTTCACAAAGGAAAAGAGAACAGGACGATCAGTTTAAATTCCCATTACATTGTTATGTTCAAAAACCCTAGAGATGCATCCCAGATCACACATCTTGCCAAACAGATGTATCCAGGAAATGTTAAATATATGCAGGAGGCTTTTCATGATGCCACCTCGGATCCCTATGGGTACCTTTTAATTGATTTGAAGCAAGACACACCAGAACATCTACGACTTCGTACACGTATATTCCCAGGACAAAACCAATGGGTGTATTTAAGGAAGACGTGAAAAAGGCATTATAAAAACATCAACATGATACGTATGAGTGCAGTTGAAATAGAGACATCAAAGACTCAACATGTCTTCCTTACAGTGTATGAAATGTCAAAAGAAATTTTCCAGACTCTTTGCATTAAAAAGACACATGAAGAATTTTCACGTCGATGATAGTGAAAACAGTGAAGATGACGACTCAGTAGAAGAGAAAGATGCGTCCTTTCCTTATTCCTGCAAGCGCCTGCGTGACCATGCGGCTGATTTGAACTATTTGCTTTTTGCGAAACCCACAATGTGCAGAAGCGTCATCCGAGATGCAGATAGGTCATTGATACTTTGCCTCTGTGAATGTGCCAAGAATGTTTTAAAAGGCAATGTCGACCTTACAAAGGACCAGTTTAACACATTAGCTCCTTACAAAGAGGAGCTCCGAGAGCTTGTCAATAAGAAAGTTCCTACTGAGAGAAAGAAAGAAGTATTACAAATTGGTGGTATCTTACCTGCTCTTTTAGGACCCTTGTTGGCACCAGTGATTGCGCCTTTGGCTTCAAAATTATTAGGACTTTGAGATGGAGCACACAAAGAAAATGTTACTGGTAGAACCTAAATTGTTGGAGGGATTGCAGCATCATGATGTAGTGAGAAATCCCACAATTAAATCCATGACAAGACTTGACGACGAGATGCAGTCTATTCTTCAAAGAGATGATCTTTCCATGGGAGAAAAAGTTAAAGCTTACGAGCAGAAACTACAAAGATTTCTCATCTTTGATGACAAGTATGAGAACAGACCACCGGTCAAAGTACAAGTTGTCAGGGGTACTACTGCACCGAAAAATGATGCCAGTTTCAATACAGACCAAAGTATTGGAGTTGACCAAGGATCTTCCACAACAGACCCGATTGAAAGTGAAATTATGAAATCTGTCCCAAAGACTATGAGAAATAGAGCAGAACTATTATTACACAAAATCAAATCAAAACCCGACATGAAGTGGAATGACCGTGGCGAACTTGTCTATAAGGGTGAACGGATCAAAAACAGTAATATTGTCGATCTTGTCAATGATGTTTTACGTCGAAGAAAACATTTCGAACCACGCGGATGGCAGGTATTTAGTGCTGGTCTTCGAGAAACTAATGTACCACAGGATCTCATAGGGCATAAGGAGAGATGGAACTGGATACAATCTGGAAAGGATCCGTTGCAAGACGAGCATGATTCATCAGAATCAGATACGTCATCTAGTAGTTTGGAGACGTTAACAGATGACAAACCCGAGTTCAAGTCATCAATGGCACAAGGTTACGAATCAGATCCGGAAAGTATGAAGCTAAGTTTGAAAACACCAAAGAAGAGCAGCATGTCAAAAACATCCTTCTCTACGCCTCGTTGGTCACCATATTAATACCTATTAATACAATCTATGTCAAGTCCAGTTATCATTCCTCATCATGAAAGCCAAGAAGAAGGTGGAAACATCAAAAATACTTTCCAAAAAGTATTATGATCCAAAACATCCTGGGAGTTACGGCGGAGTGAAATCATTCAAAAAAGCACTCGGCAATTTGAAAGTGAAAGAACAAGATGTTTCAGACTGGTTGATGACGCAAGACACCTACACTTTACATAAGCCTGTGCGTCGAAGTTTCAAAAGGAGAAAAGTACTTGTGGCTGGTATCGATCAACAATGGCAAGCAGATCTCGTGGACCTGCAAAGTATTGCAAAACACAATGATGGATACAAATACTTGTTGACCTGCATTGATGTTCTATCCAAATATGCATGGGTCATTCCTTTGCGCGACAAAACAGGCAAAACATTAGTGGACGCGTTCAAGGCAATATTCAAGTCAGGTAGAACACCTCGTCAGCTACAAACAGATAAAGGGAGTGAATTAACCAACAGAAATTTTCAGTCTTTCCTGAGAGAGAATGACGTACATTTCTTCACAACAGAGAATGAAGACATTAAAGCCTCCATAGCCGAAAGGTTTTATCGAACTCTGAAAACAAAGATGTGGAAATATTTTACACATAGTGATACTTTGAAGTACATTGATGTTTTGGATGATTTGGTGTATTCATACAACCATACTCATCACAGGAGTATAAAAATGGCTCCAGTACAGGCAACAAAAAAGAATGAAATCATAGTTTGGAAAAATCTCTATGATGACAAAGCTTTGGATGTCAAAAACACCACCCTGAAAATAGGAGATCAGGTTCGAATCAGCAAAGCAAGACGGGCATTTAAGAAAGGTTACTTACCTAGTTGGAGCGAAGAAATATTTACTGTTAGTGAAGTGCGTGAACGTCAACCACCTGTGTATCGCATCAATGACTACTATGGCGAACCATTGAAAGGAACATTTTATCCTCAAGAGTTACAAAAGGTCGTTAAATCTGATGACGTATACAGAATTGAAGAGGTGTTACAGAAAAGAAAGAAAGGAAAGCAGATTCAATATCTTGTCAAGTGGCATGGATATCCCGAATCATTCAACAGTTGGATCAACAGGAATCAGTTGACTACATATAAAGGATAGATATTGCTCAAGACTTTAGTTTGCCCAAAACACCAGTACTAGCACACATCGGCCATTCAACATGTTTTACCTGACACTCCCAAGTAATAGTTCGATGTCAACTTATTCTAACAATACTTTGACAAATTATCGTGTCAAGTTACATCATTCCCTGGATTTATCAGGACAGTGGGAAGTGGGATTGACTGAAATTCAGTATCCACATTCGTGGTATAATGTATCAAAAGACCAAGCATGGTTTGAGATAACCGAAAATCCAGATGCTCCAAGAGTTCAGTTTGTGCTGAAAAATGGATACTACGTTTCACCTGAAAAGCTCATGAGGACTTTATGGGGTTTGAAAGGGAGCATCGATGGAGGAGATAACGTGAAAATAGAATTTGATGACGTCAGTCACAAAGTTACAATCACAATAGTGAATGAAGCTATTTTGAAACTGTCCAACTCTCTTGCTAAAATCTTAGGCTTTGAACAAGAGGAATTCGACGCTGGTGTGTATATAGCTCCTTGGGTGTGCGACGTGACACAAGGATTTCATTCTCTGTACATCTACAGTAACATCGTAGCGCCTAGTATGGTAGGTGATGCACTTGTACCATTACTGAGAATTGTTCCAATAGAGGGATCGTCTGGCAAAATGGTTTCTCATATTTATCAAAATATTCAGTACCTACCACTACAGCAGAGACAATTTGACACCATAGAAATAGATATAAGAGACGACACTGGCTTACCAGTGCCATTTGAAAGAGGAAAGGTCGTTGTGATACTACACTTCCGGCGACGACAGTCATAATGAGATTCCAAACAGACAAAAGTATTCGCTTTGAAGGAAACAGAGATGCGATTGATGAATATTACATTGATCAAGCAGGACATGGATTACCAGCTTTTCAAGGAGTAAGAATTCAAAGAGGACATGGCATCGGCAACATGTTTAGCGGTCTTTTGAAAAGTGCAATGCCTCTTATTAAGAAAGGATCAAAAGCATTGGGTAAACAAGTCTTATCAACAGGGCTTGACATTGCTAATGATTTACTTAGTGGAGAAAACATACGCACATCCACAGAACGACGACTGAAAGAAGCGGGAAGAAATATCATGAATCAAGCAAGAGGCAGAATATCAAAACCACCCGGAGAACCTAGTCGAAAGGGTATAAAGCGGCGTGCGAATTCTTCAGTTGTCATTCCTAAGCGAGCAAAGGTACAGAGAACATCTAAACCGAAAAGAGACATCTTCACCTAAACATCAACATGTCTTTGGTCCATCAACATTCCTGTGAATGCATGAAGTCAGAGTTGGACTTGTTTGTTGTTCCACCAACGCAAGCAAGCATTGAATATGGACATTGGGTAGAACATCGGCCATTGTCTTCTATTACTGACTCGGGACCTATAGAATTTAATATTTCCGGTTCAGGGGATGATTATCTGGATCTGAATAACACCTTCTTGTATTTGCAAGCCAAAATAGTCGCGGCAAACAATAACGCAAACCTCGACGCTCAGTCAGATGTAGGGCCTGTGAACAATTGGTTGCATTCACTCTTCAGCCAAGTCAACATTTCTTTAAACGAAAAACTGATATCCATGCCGGCCAACACTTATGCCTACAGAGCTTACCTGGAGAACCTTCTAAGCTATGGCAAATCAGCCAAGGAATCGCAACTCACCTCCGAGATGTGGTACAAAGATAGCAGTAGTAATATGGAAGCCAGAACAGATGATAATGCTGGCTTTACTAAACGAAAAGCATTAATCGCCCGTAGCAAAATAGTTGATCTGACAGGAAAACGTCATTTGGATATGTTCTTCCAAGAAAGATATCTTCTCAATGGAGTGGATGCAAAGATAAATTTGATCAGGAGCAAAGATGCATTTGCACTTATGGCAACCAATGATGACTTTAAAATCAAAATCATGGACGCTGCCTTATTTGTGCGGAAAGTTAGGATCAGTAACACGGTCAGAATGGCTCACATCAAAGCTTTGGAGAGAGGGACAGCCAAATATCCCATAAAGCGTATTGAGACTAAAGCATTTTCAGTTGCCAGTGGAAGCATGAGTATCAACAAAGAGAACCTGTTCCTGGGACAAATGCCTAAGCGCATTTTCGTTGGTCTGGTAGACAATGATGCTTACAATGGAGTAGCTACGAAGAATCCTTTCAATTTCAAGCACAACAACATTGAGTTTATGGCACTCTATGTTGACGGACAGCAGATTCCAGCCAAACCTTTGCAACCTAACTTTGGACGCAGTCGTTTTATTCGCAGTTATTCAGGCCTTTTTACGGGGTCTGGGAAGATCTTCCACGATGAAGGAAACGATATCAGTAGGGAAGAATATGGAAATGGCTATACAGTATTTGGTTTTGATCTGACTCCAGACTTATCTGAAGCAGGTCATTTCCACCTTATAAAACATGGTAACCTGAGACTGGAAATTCACTTCTCTCAAGCCTTGGCAGAAACCGTCAGTGTTGTTGTGTATGCTGAATTTGATAACATCATAGAGATTGATCGCAACAGGAATGTAATATTTGATTTTGCAACCTAGAACAATGAACACTAAACAAATACAGACGGTTATGAGACAGAATGTAGGATCATCTTTCCTTGGTGTATTTGCTCGAAATAGGCTCCCCTCAGTGAATACATTACCGTGCTCGCTTGTCTGCAATACCGATCTGGACAGCCAGTTGGGTCAACACTGGATTGCAATCTACTTGGACCAGTGTGGCAATGGAGAATACTACGACAGTTATGGCCTACCACCACTGCATACGGAATTTTCAGACTTTATGCATAAGAATGTAGACTCCTGGATTTGGAACACCAAACAAGTTCAAGACAGACACTCTGTTGTATGTGGACATCACTGCATATTTTATTTGATTCATCGATACAAGGGTTTAGATATGACTGAAATTACTTCCTTGTTCACAGAAAACCTTTTTGAAAACGATGCCATTGTGAGACATTATGTTAACTTATTAGGTTAGTCAAACCATTGTACATAGTTCTGGTTTATTAATACTTATATCAATGTTACGTAACATTCATATGACTGTTTTTTTCATGTGTTTCTTGTTCACATTGAATAGTTCAATAAAATTTGAATTAAAAATATGTGTTGTGTTTTATTTCATCAAACACTGAAATGTGCTCAACAGATGAGATTGGTAATGATAATGTGCACCAGCAGCAAATATGACCGCTGAGACTGTGCTCGCCATCTGCACTTGAACGTGCTTATACACTTTTTTGCACTGTGTACACTAAATGTGTTCCTCCAGCACCCAAATTGTGTTCTGTGTATGCATATGTGCACTTGAAATGTGCACCTGGACACATATGTGCACCTACGTTGTACATGTTTGCACGTAAGTGCACCCTAAATGTACACATTCAGCACCTAAGTGCACCTTAAATGTGCTTTTTTAACACCTAATTGCACCCTAAATGCGCACCATTTGCACCTAATACACCCCATATGTGCACCTTCAGCACATAATTGCACCCTAAATGTGTTTTTTAGCACTTAAGTGCACCCTAAATATGCACCTTCAGTACCTAATGTGCACTTTCAGCACCTAAGTGCGCTCTAAATGTGCTCTTTTAGTAACTAAGTGTACTCTAAATGTGCTCTTTAGCACCTAAGTGCACCCTAAATGTGCACCTTCAACACCTCATTGCACCCAATAGCTGCACTTTCAGCATCTCAATGCACTCAAAATGTGCACCTTAAGCACCTAAGTGCACCCTAAAAGTGCTATTTTAGCACCTAAGTGCACCCTAAATGTGCTCTTTTAACACCTAAGTGCACCCTTAATGTGCACCTTCAACACCTAAGTGCACCCTACATGTGCACCTTCAACACCTCATTGCACCCAATAGCTGCACCTTCAGCACCTCAGTGCACCGAAAATGTGCTTCATAGGAGACACAACTAAGATGGCATCTCAACAAGTTTCTGATATTGATTTAACCAACTTTGACTTTCAATGGCCAAACGGCAATGTACAGCAGCAGCCTGCAGACAACAAAATGGACGACATCCATAGCAATTGTCAGCGCATGACTGCCATGATGGAAGATGTATAGACATCCATTTCCAAGATGCAAGCCGACATCCAAACATTGATGGATAACAAGAGAAATGCAGAAGAGGGAGAGGAACCACCCAAGAAGAAAGCCAGATACGTATGTTACAATTGCAATGAAGAGGGACATTTTGCTACCGAATGTCCTCAGCCGCCCAAGAAGCAGAACGACGTTTGCTACAAGTGCCAAGGCACGGGACACTGGGCCAAAGACTGTCCTGTACAACAGGAATACAACACGTATCCAAACAACTACGGAAGCTACAGGCCAAATTACCCCAGACCTATCTATGGAGCAAATAGAGGACGACCCATCTATGGAGCAAACAGAGGACGCTCACCTATGGCGAGTCAGAATGTGAGGCCACAGTACAGTGCATAGACTTTTTTCTGAAACTTGTACAATGTTGAATAAAATATGTATAAACTTTCAATTTGTCTTTATTCTTTTTTCATCTAGTTGTAGGGGGAAATTATTCCTTCCACAAATAGATGATTTTCTAGAACAACACTTAAAAATAAAACTGGGACTTTCCAAACACCTAAATATAGTTCTGGGAATTCATTAGGAATTTACCATGGACTTCCCCATTCTATAAATAAACACGGAATTCCCCACGGAATTCCCCCTTTCCCATACACAAAACACGGAATTCCCCAGTTCTAAAAATACTATACGCCTACCCAGGCTTCTTACACTACTTGTATAGTTCACTCATTGAAAAGTGAATGCATGAATATTGAAAAGTGGTTGAATTTGAATATTTAAAAGTGATTGAATCTTGACAGTGATTGAATATTGAAAAGTGATTGAATATTGAAAAGTGATTGAATATTGAAACATGATTGAAAAATTGAAAATGATTGATAACATATCTTTGAAATTACATTTATACAAAAGTGAATTAATTGTGAAATAGTCAAATTAAAGCCATGACAGAAACTGCCAATAGATGTGTTCTTTTATACTCATTTCTATGCAGATAAGATTTATTCTTAATATTAGATTTTTTTCACCGTGACGGACGATAATTGAGATAATATATTTTTGCATATATGGGGTTCTTAAACGTTCAAAATTAATTATACAGGCAGATTAAAACAGAAATTGCATTCTTCAGGGTAATTTAGAAGCAGGTAAAATACGTATATGCATGTATATATGAAAGAGTATTCTGATTTCGTGTTGGACAGCGACTGTTTGTAGTATTTTATCAGTTTCTGTGTAAATATGATTCTTTTATTTTAAAATTATTTTAATAAATATGCAAAACTTTTAAGGAAATTGAATGGGGTATATACTGTACAAGGTGCTCAAAGCGGGAGGCCGGTGTGAATCAATACACATTAATCTTTTTAACAAAAATAATCAGTGGCGGATCCAGCGCCCCCTTTGCCGGGGGGGGGGTCAAGGGGCGAATTTTGCCGATTTTGACTGAAAATGGGCCAAAATATACCTGTTTTTGGAAAATTTTGGGTCAGTGCCGGGGGGCGGATGCCCCCTCCGCACCCCCGAATCCGCCACTGATAATGATTGTCCGGCATGTTCAGATCTGCACGAAGCTTCGATTCTGTTTTTGTTTTGTTTTTCTTTCAATCACCGGGTCGTTACCTTGATGACGGAAGCTGAGGAGACGTGATTACCTACGTGACGTCTATTCAACTAAACTTGGGAGCAGTGAGTGACATCAAAGACAAAAAAAAAATACATACCGACAGGTAGTCTTTATTATATAATGAGATACCTATCGGTTTGAAGCTGTCAATCAAAAATTAAGGGATAGAAATTAATAAATTAACTCGAGGAATAAAGTTGACCAATCAAAATAGCTGTCATCAAGAAAAGAAAAGCGTGGTAGGGGTGGGGGTTGATCATGCAGCATGTTTTAATTAAAGAGACCTCAAGAAAAAATTTGGACCAATTTACATGTATAATTTGGGCATTAGTTCATGTAACATTCATAAACTAAGATTTGCAATTATATGAGAAAAGAAATGGGGTGGATAAGGGCTGGGGATGGGGGGGGGGGGGGTTAAATCGATTATGAACTTTAAACATGTTTTATAGAGGTAAAAGTGGTGTCCTACGTACATTTTCACTTATTCTAAGGGAGATGAATTTTTATTTTCTGAGATAGTTCTTTAATTTTTGATAATCAGTAATTTTTAAATATTCCTAAACTAAAGCGGAGTCATATACATTGTGATTAGTATACTCCATGGAATTGGTTTATTGGACGTCCTGTACTACTGGCAACCAATTTATAAAACTCTCTGTCATAGTTCGAAGTTGGAGCGAGTTGTACTTCAGCGATTTGACTCGCTACCGTTCTTGGTTTTCCGATTTATCATATTCGAAAAAAAAGTCCGGGAAGCTGTACCAGAGTTTTCCCTTTGCACATGTTGCATATGATAAAAACAACGAAGGTTTTTTTTTAAAATAGGTAAACATCAGCAGCCTGTGCTTGATACGTACGTATTATTATAAAAAACAACAAACAGTCAAAGGGTTGATTTTCAGTTTCGTCCGACTTCGTTCTGTAAGTGTAACAACCATAGTGGGGTTCAGTCTCTGTTAGCGGCAGCGGAGAGACTGGATTATTTAGTCTATGTTGACAGATAAACATCGGCAGCCTGTGGTCAGGTGGTATCCAGTCACCAGTGTAACACTAACAGTGTTGGGTGTTCCTTGTCCCTGAACAGGTTGGGGAAAACTTCAAATCGAGCTATTATAGCTTGATCAGGCTATAATAGCTAGAACAAGCTATTGCCTAATAACATTTTTCAATACAAAATTTAACTAAAATCAAAATTTTTGAAAAATATTCACTGATTCCATTTGTACTCGATATATATCAAAATTTTTAACAAGACACATATATTCAAATATGGACCAATGATGAGCAACAAGATTTTGAAAAAACGAAAAATTTGAGGTTCCTTATATCCTTATCTGTTGGTATTTCAATAAGGTTTTCTATACAAAAGTTGTAGTATTTTATCAGTACTAGTGCGACTTGTAAACAAAATTTAATTATCATCAAGTTTAATTTTTTTTCTTAAGAAAAAAATAGTTTTATGATTGCTACATGGAGCTATTATAGCCCGATCGAACTATTATAGCTCGATCTGAAGTTTTCCCCAACCTGCTGAAGCGTCTCTTTCTGCAAATGAGCAATTGTCAAACGCGTCGTCCATCTGCTGTCTGTTGTCCGGCAGAAACTCTTAACATATTTTCGACATCTCTTATGCAACCGTAACTTAAATATTTCGCCCGTCTCATACTTTATTTCTAATTCAGTGGCGGATCCAGAGTGGCAAGTGGGGGGGTTTTGTATGGACCCAAAGGGTCGATTCGAGGCCAGTGTTCTCCCCAGGCCGTTTTAGCGTGGCGGCCCCGCCACGCTATCGAGATTTACCGCCACGCTATCGGGATTAGCACCACGCTATATTTTACGACCGCCATGCTATATTTTTTCCCCTGAAAATTCGTGTATTAACTATTTTGTGTACCCCTTTGCGTTAATTGATTGATATAACAGCCGCTTTCCCGGTTAATAAGCCCCGGCTGTATACAACCCGAAGTGTTAAACGTCTTGTAACCCCCCGCAAGCTTTATTTACCTGAGCTGAGAACGTGTCTGGCTTCTACGGCGCACGTCAATCTATCGGACATTTAAAATAACTGCGTTGTCAATGTCTATCGAGTGACCAACAAAAGACGACAACTCTATAACGTAGTTCATGAAAATGTTTTCATCTACATGTATAATCGCTAGATTGTGTTGACCGGCACGTGTCATATAGTTACAGCGTAATAGAAATACGGTATATCAGATGTCATTAAAATATGTTTTTAATCAGTCTTACTGTTCGACGTATTACCCGACCTCGCCGTTTTGTCATAAAAAAATAATTGTCGCTTTTACAAGATATGAAAGAGGTTATCTCGCTCGCGCAAATCATTCTACTTTGAATAAATAACGAGTCGCTACGTCCGTATTTTTGTTTGTTTGTTGTTTTTTTTTTATCAGGGACGTATATAAACGTCCCTGCTTGAATCTAGTTAATAAAAAGTTTAGATAATCATCAAAACACAACATGGTGCACGGACCATCGTTTTATTGATGAGTCGGAGCGCGATAAAGAAGGCTTTTTATACGATTGACATAATTACAAAATAGATCTTGATTTCTTGGGGGGTGGGGGATGGCTGGTTTGCTCCATACTGTTGGCAAAGTAGAACGGTGTCTTCCCAGAATGCCCACATTTTAAATGAAATATATTCCCGGAATGCCCACATGCAAAAGACAATAGGTGTTGTTTTTATCAATTAAGAAGGTACAATTACCGTATATGATCAGATAAACCAGGTAAAAAGTCATATTTTAACTGCATTAAGATTGTCAAATATCAACAGTATTTTCCGTCGTATTGATGAATCTGACGACGATTTTTAATGCATTTGATAAGAGGAGGATCAGCGTTCATTTTGAGATATTTGAAAAGAAAAAAGTAATTATATACCATAAAATAAAATTTTAATGAATTTGACAAGAGAAAGATCAGCGTTCATTTTGAAATATTTGAAAAGAAAAAAGGTTATTATATACCATAAAATAAAATTTTCTTAATTATTACTTCAAATTTTAATGTGAATAGATAATGTATCTGATGAATTTAATGACGGCACAATCAATGGACCAATTACTTCATCTGTATTATAACATTATTATACAATTAATACGATTAATAACCCCGTAAAATTAAAATATCTCTTCAAAGTGAAACGATGCTTGCGAGAACAGTGTCCAAGCTAACACTTTACCGATGAACCATTAGCTGTGGTTACATCACCTTAATAATTATGTTTATGATTATGCAATTATTGTACTCCTTCAAAGTGAATAATAATTTCTTCAAAGTGAAATAATTTTTGCGAGAGCAATGTCAAAGCTATCAGATCATGAATAAATAGGCAAAAAAAGTTTGATTTTCATCATTCGTTTCAACCATGGCAAATGCTCAAGTTAACCTCCAGTTCATCACCAATCGTCTTGGAAACCGCAGCTTGGTATTTAACAACTACAAATACAGAGACAAGAGCCGCAGAGATGACAGAGTATACTGGATCTGCTCCACCAGCCGCTGTCCTGCAAGGGTCATGACCTTAAACGACCTGTTAGTCAGCATCACCAACAGCCGACCGAATGCAGATCGAAGTTCATGATCTGATGCAGATTATAAAGAGACGATGCCGTGACGAACTCACACCAATTCCTACGATCTATAGCCAAGAGATAACTAGCATCCGCCAAGGGGATTGGACTGACGAGAGCAGACAACTGGCCGAAAGCCTACCAACTTCCCACTCAGCCAAAAACAGCCTCTACACGCAGCGCAGTAAAACCATTCCCGCACTACCTAAAACCCTGGCTGATATCAACCTACCAGATCATTGGACCACCACCACCGCAGATGAAAAGTTTCTGGTTGCTGATGACGGGATGCAGGACCGTCTTCTCATATTCGCAACCCGCCAAAGCCTAGCTCATCTCGCTTCAGCTGACACCATCTACGCAGATGGGACGTTCTACGCATGCCCATCCCTCTTCAAGCAGCTGTACACCATCTATGGTTTCGTTGACGGCGCCATGTACCCTTTAGTCTACGCCCTACTACCCGGGAAGAGTGAGGCTATCTACAGACGCATGTTCGGACTCCTCATCAACGCTTGCCAGAGACACAACCTGACGTTGTCACCCAACACCATTTTCCTGGACTTTGAGACAGCGCCACGCAACGCAGCACTCCATCACTTCCCAGGCATCATACCTAAAGGCTGCTTCTTCCACTTCACACAGTGCATTTGGCGCAAGACACAGGAATCAGGCCTGCAAGTCCCCTACCAAGAGATCGACTCCGTCCAACAACTGGTCAGACGTGCTGCGGTACTCCCACTCCTCTCGGCAGAAGATGTAGAGGACGTATGGTTCTACACCCTGGAAGACTTCGATGCTGCAGACTCTGGCGTCGACGTAACAACATTCACTGATTACGTAACAGAGTATTGGGTCGAGGGCAACAGACACCTGTGGAACCACTTCGAGGCTGAGGGACCCCGCACCACCAACAACCTGGAGGGCTGGCACAGTAAACTCAACAAACATTTCAACCACCCGCATCCAAACATCTACAGACTCATCGACGTCATCAAGCGGATCCAGGCGGCCAATGAAGTTCAACAGGTCCAATACGCAGCTGGCGGGAAGAGGGCAACGAGGAAAAGGAAATATAAGGAGATAGACAGACGACTAGATGACCTGAAGACCACACTTAACAACGGAGAAATCACCGCCCTTGCCTACGCAGATGCAGCGTCTCACCTTATACATCTTGGTTAAAATTGTGTAGATGTGACTATGATGTGACTATGATGTGACATTTGATGTTGAAAACCTATATTTGTGCTAAATCTCATAGTGTACTTTGTTCTATAATGTTATATTTGTGTTGAACTTATGATATATCATCGATAATCATGAATAAAATAGTAACTTCATCTATCATAATTGTAGTGCTAATTGAAACTGTAATAATTATTATGTAATGTAAAACACGCATACTCTTATAGTGCTTACAATCATTATATATGTATTTATTATCATCTTGGATTTAATTGTTATGTATATATTATCGACAAAAATGCAGAAACTTACAATAAAATAGTGAAATTAAACTTTTCTGTGTCTTTTCTGTATCATTTTGCGTTCTCATTTATGACATAGAAAAGTTTTACGGTAATAGAATTAATTGCCACAAAGTGTTGTTTTAGTACTTTCATGTATTCCCGGAATGCCCACAAAATAATTCAGGTTTACCTGTCGGTACATCAAAGAATGTGGGCATTCCGGGAATAAACCAGTAGAACAATTGTCAGCTTTCATTGCCAGATATTACCCAAAAGAATATTGCAATGGCTAATAAGGATGGGGGGGGGGGGGTTAAATGTTTCCATAATTATATGCAATTTTTCAAGTAGGAATAGTAGGAATTTGTATAAAGATAATTTTCAACCTTTTTTAAAAGGTGAAACCTGCCCTTTCCCTGAAACAAAAATTCAGAACTCGAGGTTAGACACCCTTTCCATAACACACTTAGATTCACTAATATCAGGATTCACTAATATCAGTGATTAGGAAGGACAGAGGACATGCACCATAGCCCCATTAATTTGCAAAATGAACCATTGAAAACTTAGTACTTACTGTTTTGAAGAAATGGCCCATTGATATTTTAGAAAATCATGGAAAATGGCCCATTCACAGAATTCCTTCCAAATCAGTGTAATATGCCAAATTCTTACACTAACTAAGCTACCTGGAGTTATGGTCATGAGACAGTCTCAAGATAATTTTCTCAAAAGGCCCAAACTAATTGAGTTTTGAAACTGTCATGAATCTCTCTTTACAAAGAGAACACCAATGATCTCACTGTCTATTATTAAATGATAATTGGCATGTAGATAAGAATGTAGTATTATTAACACATTTCTTTTATTATCAAAATGATTTTGAACAGTTTAGTAACAAAGCAGCAACACATGAAACAGTATGCAATGATGCAACGCGCAATGGCGCATCCCAACGCAAGGTGCACCGCGAAGACTTAGCACCATGCTATCTGAAATTTCTGGGGAGAACACTGGAGGCACGAAGTGCCGAGCGGGGGAGGGTACGGGAGGGGGTTGCCCCCTCCTGTAGGTGGGGGTGCGGGGGGCCTCCCCCGGAAAATTTTTGAAAAAATGGAATAAAATGGTGCATTCTGGAGCACATTTTCTCCTTACCTTTTCGAATATTCAGACCATTTTTTCCACTCAATTTATGTGGTTAATAAAGATTTCTAAATAAAATAATTTCTCCTTTACTGCTGGCAGGGGTGTAGCCATGGTGTTTTCGATGTGGACGTCTATAAAGAAGGGTTGGACCAAGAACTTCAGCTGTCCGGGGGTACAGACACTTTTTGGGGGGATGACTTGCGAGGCCCGAAGGGTCAAGTGGGGTCAGTATGGAAATATATTACCCATCCCCTTGAAGGGGGTCCCCCGTGAAAATTTAGAGAAAAAAAATGAAGCAAATTTCTGACCTCTGGAGCGTATTTGAGCTGAATTTAGTTGGGATAACGCATATGATTCGATGTCAGCAGTATCTAAGATGAAGAAAACTTGAGATGTGAACATGACATTCCCTAAATACTTATATATGTACGTCCACATAAAGTCTTTCCGATCGACCGCTCGCACTTTGTTAGTGATCGTTGTATCATGCGCGGATACAGCATTTTTGGTCAGAGGAGGTCCAAAATTTAAGGAAGTCTACCTATCATGTAGGTACATATATATCGGTGCACATGATGGGGAGAGGGCAATTTTATTAGCTTTCCTTTCTCGTTTATTTTTATGAAGAATTGGCGAGCGAAGCGAGCCAGAAATTTTTTTAGATATGAAATATTAATTTGTCTTGATTCGATCGAGATGATTATTTATAACATTGAATATTTCACTCCTTATGTCGGCGAGCGGAGCAAATTTCATGAGAATAAATAGATAAGAGATGTGTCATTTTCCAAAATGACAAAACCTTGAAAAAGATGAAGTAGGTTACATCCTATGAAGTAAGGAACTGTTCAAAATATGAGTTCCTGAGACCCAAGACAATTATATAAAATTACATTGTATGAACAATTGATAATAATTAAGGAATTTTGCAGAAAAAATAGTTTTGTATTTGTAAATGGCGAGCGAAGCGAGCCGAAATTTTAGGTTACAAAGCCCTTTCATGCATTTTAGACCCATTTCAGTTAGAAATGGGCCAAAGCTGAACCCCACCTCCGAAAATCTCGGAGGGGGGGGGTCCAGATCCGCGCATGGTTGTATTGAGTTCTAATGAAACACAAGAAAATTACGAAAAATACATTCAAATCGGTGGTTTCTGGAGTGTCTTTGATCTATTTCTGAACAGTAGTTTGCTTTAAATACTATTTCAAAAGACCCTACCCCTTCTTTTTGGCAACTGGGGGAGGCGCTCTCCTTTTTTTTTTCGCGAGACGATGTGGACGTTTTTGCGTACAAATGTACGCCTGGCTTCGCCCCTGGCTTGTTGATTTGTCCTTGCTGTTACATGTACTTAGAATATTGGTACGATATCGAGTAAAAAAATGTTGAGTATCATTGGGTTTTGGCTTTGAAAAATTGAATGCTTAATTATAAGCCTCCGAAGCATATTCGAGCTATATACAATGTTAAATATTTGCCCATTTTTCCGGTTATTTCAAAGTATGAATTTAACAAAATTTGTTGATGACAAAAATACTCATACCGGGTATTTGAGGACAGAAACGTGTACGTCTCGATCCCCGTACCATTTACACTGATTGTTTGACACACGTACGTGTTTTGCAAATTATTTGAACATGTTCATATTATAGTATTTGTTAATGTTAATTTTCGGGAATAAAATAAACAGAAAACCCCCTCTGCGACGTACATTACAAAAACTTCGCGATTGTCTGTACGAATCCACAAATACATGTACGCCAATTGATACGGTATCGAATCGATATGAGATATAGAATGTATCAGAAAATTTTTGTAAATTTTGTTTCAAAATAGTGAATTCTGGTGGACATTAAGCAATTTTTAGCTCACCTCGATGAAGTTGAGTGAGCTTATGCTATAACCCCACGCGTCCGCGTCCGCGTCCGCGTCCGTGTCCGCGTCCGCGTCCAGTTAAGAAGTTTGGGGTAGCTCAGTATCTGACAAAGTACTAATGCTACAGTAACCAAACTTGCACAAGTGATTCATCTTTGGATGCTGAGGTGAACCCATGCATCGGATGCAGCATCTGACCTACATTTTCCGCTTGAGTGACTTGGTTAAGAAGTTTGGGGTAGCTCAGTATCTGACAAAGTGCTAATGCTACAGTTACCAAACTGGCACAAGTGATTCATCTTTGGATGCTGAGGTGAACCCATGCATCGTATGCAGCATCTGACCTACATTTTCCGCTTGAGTGACTTGGTTAAGAAGTTTGGGGTAGCTCAGTATCTGACAAAGTGCTAATGCTACAGATACCAAACTGGCACAAGTGATTCATCTTTGGATGCTGAGGTGAACCCATGCATCGTATGCAGCATCTGACCTACATTTTCTGCTTGAGTGACTTGGTTAAGAAGTTTGGGGTAGCTCAGTATCTGACAAAGTACTAATGCTGCAGTAACCAAACTGGCACAAATGATTCATCTTTGGATGCTGAGGTAAATCCATGCATCGTATGCAGCATCTGACCTACATTTTCCGCTTGAGTGACTTGGTTAAGAAGTTTGGGGTAGCTCAGTATCTGACAAAGTGCTAATGCTACAGTAAACCAAACTTGCACAAGTGATTCATCTTTGGATGCTGAGGTGAACCCATGCATCGGATGCAGCATCTGACCTACATTTTCCGCTTGAGTGACTTGGTTAAGAAGTTTGGGGTAGCTCAGTATTTGACAAAGTACTGATGCTACAGTAACCAAACTTGCACAAGGGATTCATCTTTGGATGCTGAGGTGAACCCATGCATCGGATGCAGCATCTGACCTACATTTTCCGCTTGAGTGATTTGGATAAGAAGTTTGGGGTAGCTCAGTATCTGACAAAGTACTAATGCTACAGTAACCAAACTTGCACAAGTGATTCATCTTTGGATGCCGAGATGGACCCTTGCATCGGATGCAGCATCTGACCTACTTTTTCCACTTGAGTGATTTCACTTTTAAAAGCCAATATTGAGCAAAGTATAAGTGCTACATGTACCAAACTTGCATATTGGATGTATCTTTGATCAAACTTTCATAAAATGACCTCGACCTACTTTTTCCGCTTGAGTGATTTTGCCTTTAAAAGCCAATATTGAGCAAAGTATAAGTGATACATGTACCAAACTTGCATATTGGATGTATCTTTGATCAATCTTTCATAAAATGACCTTGACCTACTTTTTCCGCTTGAGTGATTTTGCTCTATAAAGCCAATATTGAGCAAAGTATAACTGCTACATGTACCAAACTTGCATATTAGATGTATCTTTGATCAATCTTTCATAAAATGACCTTGACCTACTTTTTCCGCTTGAGTGATTTCGCTCTATAAAGCCAATATTGAGCAAAGTATAACTGCTACATGTACCAAACTTGCATATTGGATGTATCTTTGATCAATCTTTCATAAAATGACCTTGACCTACTTTTTCCGCTTGAGTGATTTTGCTCTATAAAGCCAATATTGAGCAAAGTATAACTGCTACATGTACCAAACTTGCATATTGGATGTATCTTTGATCAAACTTTCATAAAATGACCTTGACTAACTTTTTCTGCTTGAGTGGTTTTGCCTTTAAAAGTCAATATACGTTTACTAAGAAATATGTTTGAATTGAAAAGTGCTGTCACGAGGTGAGCTTCGTAATCTGTGATTACCTATGTTTTATTACTCAGTTTGCAGGGTTTTTTCCGAGTGCTAATGTTACCACAAAAAAAAAAAAAAAAAAAAAAAAAAAAAATGGGAAACCGGGGGGGTTTTCCGGAACCCCCCCAAACCCCCCTAAATCCGCCCTTGTAATTGCCATAAATTTGTTATTCCTCCCATATACTGCTGTGCCACACGCAGATTGTGGATCACAACTGCATGTTACCGCATAATTACAAAATGGTAATGTACATTTAATTGAAACTAACATTTAAAGTAACTTATAATTTCTGCCTTCATCAGGTGGGGCACCACCCCTGAATTGTGAGATTGTCTCTATAATGAGGAATAGTGTCGCATTAGCGAGACGAAAATAATCCTCTTAATCAGTCAGGGGTGCTACTTCAACAAGTAATTAATAAATTACTTCTACGAGTAATTATCAAATGTACCCATAATTTCACATAAAAAGTTAAATAATGTCTTATTTCCTATGGCAAGTAAGAAAGTACAGCAGTAGAAGGCAAGAGCACTTCCATTATTTTCAAAAGGAAATAACTTTCTCAGAAGAAACGGTTTGAGTTAAGAAAGATAGCCGAAATTGTAGCCAAATTTCACTTAAAAAGTTGCAAATTTGTGCAAGTTTGTAACCTTGTAGATTTTTAAACAGAATTTTCATCTCAATAGCAATAATTTTTCCTGTAAATTCAGACTTTCCTTTTCAAAATAAACTTTAAATATAATTTACGATAATTGCTTAAAGCTTTACTCCTTTCATTTAAAGATAAGCCCCTTTCAATAAATATTACTTAAATAAGTAATTTTAAGGGAATGGTTTTACCTTGATATTTCAGTTACTGAAGCAATTATTACTGATATGAGTAGCCCTTATAACAATTAAAAGCTTGAGAACTTTAAATGTGTATGCTACAATCATTACAAACCATCCATTGCCTTACTTTTTATGTATATTACTTGTATAAGTAATATGTTGCATGGACATCGCAAGTAAATCAGTTACTTTTAGAAGTAATTATTTTAGAAGGCAGAATTAGAAAGTTACTTAAAAAGGTAATTTTTTTAATTACTTGTTTAAGTAGCACCCCTGACTGTTAATCGAGATTTTTGGTTCAGTTTTATTACTTTTGTGAAATTCGTCTGAAAAAAATAAGAAAGTGCAGCATTGTCGGCCAATGGCACAAATATTTAGATCACAATCCTTCTTGACAAATCAAGTTTTATGCAATATAATGATGCGACTTTGAAATGTGCTAAATTTAAATCAGCTCCTCCGCATTTCCGTGTCATATTCTCATAACAAATTTGGTAATTTCTCCGGCAAACTTTGTTATTTTCCACAAACTTACTTACATATGATGAGCTGAGGTTCTCTACTTTCATTTCAGAAATCTATTGCGCATATTAGATTGCGCATCAAGGCAAAATCATCGTTACAAAAGAGTGCATGGTCAATTATCTACGGCAGCCCATTAGGGTTATAATATTCAATGTTGTTGTTCATCAGAGATGCATCGTGTAAGAGTTGTGTTTCCAAACGGTCCCATGAAAGATCGTTTTACCCAGATTTCATTATGTTTTGTAATGAATACATTTGTAAGTGATGTTGACATAAAAATAATAAAAAACCCTGAATAATTATTTCACAACATGCCATTTCTACATTCAAGAAGAAGAAAATAATTGAAATATTTGAATATTTCATTACTGATAATCCGTTTTATTTTTTCACAAATACGTTTATTCTATGAAAAAAAAAATGAAATTAAAATGCTGAATAAAATTCAATGTACAGTAGTCTGAAATGATACCAATTTGACATTACGATAGAGCATTAAAGAAAAATCCAATGTTGCTGAACATTCACCATGCACAAGTCTATGTTAAGTATTGCGCTCCATACATGCAGTCTTCGTGAAAACTCACTAGCCCGACCGCCCTGGCCACCAAATATTTCCTCGGGCTACCAAAATTTGATGCTGAACTAGCCCGACTGGCTATTGACTTTTAATGAAATGCAGTGTTCTGATTAAGGGCCGACGGCTGGCGATTTCTCGTCTTATTTTTATACTTGGGGTAAAATCGCCGCCTTCTTTCCATAAAAGTACACGTTGCGTCTCAACTTTTATCGCTGGTTAAGTATGAAATGTTTATGTTATTGAACATGTTTCAAATGAAATATAATAACGTTTTCCTGTAAAATCTGTTTATTAAAATATTGTCCTAAGATACAAGATAAATATTCCCGTAACAACAGTGCATTGTTTTCAGTGCAGCGTGACGGATTATTTTACGGTACTGAGTATAACATGTTCAATTAAATATCTAACAATTTCAAAAATCTCGACTGAACACTAAAATAAAGAAATTCTTACGAAAATTGTATAACTATTGGCCAAGCGCCGCAAGCAACGGCCGGCCTATAAGCGAGTATGATTCAAATAAGTTCTTTTTTTTTCTCCGTCCATTTTCTGCAGGCAAAAAGCGTATGTGAAATTATATTTATACAAACAATATCATGCATTCATTGTAAAATTGAGTCTATTGATAATGACGTAGCTGACATCCGCCAGAGAAATGATCGGGTGGCGGTTTACCTTCGTTCAATTTTTATGTATACTCTATATATGTGTGAATTTTTGCCTACTCAACAGACCTAGCTGAGGAAACCATGGGTCTATATAGCGTTTTGATTTTTCTTCAATGGCTAGTGAAAATTTTAGGTGGCTGGTAGATTTTGGCACTCAACTAGCCCGGCTGGCTAGTGGTCAAAAAAGTTTTCATGAAGACTGTACATGATGACAGAAGCTGATAACGAAAGTAGGGCAGTGAATTACTGTCCTAGCAGCTCACTTCAGAAATTGGAAAATTAAAGTTTTCTCTAATTTGTTGGCATATTTTCCAATTAAATTTATATACTTATTATTAGGGGTAAAGGTAAAGGTAAAGGTAGGGTTTATAGTCTCGTTCGCCTGAGCCTCACGCGACTTCTACAATCACCTCCCTGGCGAGACCTGTACAATCCAGTGCCTTCTCAACTCCCTTGGGAGTATACAAGCAGAGCTGCCGTTTAGGCGCTTATGCTTTTCATTCACATTACAAGCTCGTCTCATATGCCAGGTACCCTGTTTACTCCTGGGTGAAGAGAGTGCAACGTAGTGTAAAGTAACTTGCCCAAGGTTACAATGGCTTGCAATGATCGGCGACGGTGAGGCTCGAACCCACGACCTATGGATTCGTAGTCCACAACGCTAACCACTACGCTACCAGCACAGGGGGATAGATCTCGAACTCTCATAACTAACAGTGTATGATATATGTCTGTACGACCAATAGTATGCTCACAGTGAAAGAAAATAATTTTAGATTGACGCTCGTTGGCTTATTATGCAAATGTCATATCCAGGTCACTGTATAGAAACGTTTTTCAAAGATGTCACAACCATCTCAGTTTGCTTTTTCCATCAAAGAAATTTTATTTTAACGTGGAAATAAACATTGAAGTCGGGGGTAGGTAAGATTCTCAGCCTGAAGCATCTCTAATTTTCAAGTTCCTGCTTCATTGCAGCATCTGATACATTGATGTTAGTCATTTTTATGTTTATTGGGCAGAGGAAATTCGTACCAAACAGGAAACGTCATGCGCCTTTGCGTTCATTCCGCAAAATTCAGATTTATTCTCATTATCATGATTATGATCACAATCATCTCGCAAATACTTTCATGACCCACAATCTCCCAAATCAGGGGTGGTGCCCCACCTGTTGATTAGTTTATTATCCTTCCTGGTTGACTTTATTATATGCACTATTTATCTCGTCATTGCACTCTAACATGCGATTGTGATACACAACTGACTTCCAACACAGTAGTATATGTGGCAGAATTGAAGCCCATCTCACACAAAAAAAATAAACGATTAGAAATAACGTGTGAGACAGGCGAAATATTGAAGCTACATAACTGCTGCACAGAATATTTCACAAAACCTTGCAGAAAGCAAGTACTCAAGGTCCTTTACCTCTTTTGTCTTTTTCGTGCCAATCGGTCAACAAATATGGCTGCTGAGGGCTCTGATTGGCTGAAAAATATTGACTTCTCTGCAACCGCTGCACAGAATTTCATGAAACCTTACAGAACGTCCTCTACCAAGTTGTGTTTTCTGTGCCAATCAGTAAAGTTTTCCTCTGCAACCACTGCACTGAATTTCACATAAATCTTACAGGAATTAAGCAAGTACTGAAGGGGCCTCCTCCAAATTGTCCACTCCCATTTTGTTTGCAGCTCAGGTGAGCGATGTGCCCCCTTGGGCCTCTTGTTCAAATTTGAAGACACTCTTAAAAGTCCCTCTAAAACAAATCTTTGTATACGAATCGAATACATGTAAGGAATATTCAAATACCAATTTCAGGTATTTGTTTCATTTCTACATACATGTACAATAGATTTATGCATTTGCTGTTTATAATCCATACCTGTAACAAATAACAATACACACTTATGACAATTATTCCATATACTGCAAATTCCTTTATTTTCGTCAGTACCAATTTTCGTCAAAATGACCATTTCGTCAGTACGTAAATTCGTCAACAAACGGCAGGTTTTTTTTTTTATTTTGGGGAAGGTGCCTGTGCCTGTCCCATTTGGGAAATTTGCGACATTTTGCTGAAATTTGGAAAATTTTTGTACAAATTCTCACCAAGGTATGACCTTAAAGTATCATTTATTAACACTGATAATCCATTGATTTGCTTGAACTGAACATGGGATGAATAAAAACCTTTAAAAAATGCACTTAGAAATAGGACATTTTGTGCTGACTTCCAGGTTTTGGGTCTTATTTTCTCAGGTGATTTTTTCAAAATTCTATTTGGGAATTTCAGGGTGATTTTTTGGGAAAAATAGAGGAAATTTGGCATTGGGAAGGGGCCGAAATTCGGCCCCAAAACAAGGAAAAAAAAACCCTGAACGGTCCCTAAAATATAAATCCCTCTGTTCAAATGCCAACTTAACATTCAGGTATAGGCCGTATGTGTTTGTTTTCATTGTTTGTTTAACAATTATTGGTAAACAAGCAATTAGAGACATGTATACCACCTAGCTTGTTGTGAAAACATATCATTTGGTAATTAGAAGTACATTATATGCGACTTTGTGTGCGTATTCAGTTTTCAATGAATGATCATTTGCCTGTCGTATTAAAGATTCAATTTATCCTTTCTACACTATATTTTGTCAGGAGTATATATATTTGTCGGTACGTAATTTCGTTAAGGGAGGCACTGACGAAAATGATGAAAATTGGTACCTGACGAATAAAAACCAATTTACAGTATCTGTATATACATGCACCACATTTGTGAAATGAAATATTTTGTCAAGAACATAGGAGTAATGGAATCTAAATAAAGATTTTAGTGTAATACCACAGAGCAGTTTTTTTTTGGGGGGGGGGGGGGAAGGTGCCTGTGCCTGTCATATTTGGTAAAAAAAATGTGACATTTTGCTGAAATTGAGAAAATTTCTATACAAATTCTCACCAAAGACTAATCATTTATTCTAATGCAATGTCGATATAACGTCAATTTTCATTGGTTGTTTGCTCCTTTATTACGGCTGTAAAACGAGAACATACTACTAGGCTTTGACGGTGCTAATGTCACAATTCGCCTTATTCACAAAAATATTGATTGCATTAGAATGAGAATAACTAGATACTGACGTTATGTTTGCGGACGGCAAATGCTGATTTTACGGTGTAAACATCCGTTTTTCTGTCTCCGCTAACGTGTCGCCAGAAAAACTCAGTTTGCGACCGTAAAATCAGCATTTAACCGTCTGCAAATATAACGTCAGAAGCTAGTTATTCCCTAATTAACACAGCTAATCCATTGGTTTGCTTGAACTGAGCAAGGGATGAATAAAAACCTTTAAAATGCACTTAGAAATATGAAATTTTGTGCTGACTTCCAGGTTTTGAAACTTATTTTCTCATGTGATTTTTTCATAATTCCTCTTTGGGAATTTCAGTGTGATTTTTTGGGGAAAAAAGAGGAAATTTGGCATTGGGAAGGGGTCGAAATTCGGCCTCAAAACAATAAAGGAAAAAACCCCAGCAAAGTATCAGTTTAATGTGCCATTGAATGTATATTAAAGTATAAACTACATGTAGTACATGTACTGTCTATCATGTCAAATTGAAAGACCTAATTTTATTTGTTTCATTTTAATTTCAGTTGTACCAGTACTAGTAGTTAATTGAAGTAATATGGATTCAGAATTAAGTCCACCATCTTCTCCATCCAGCTCAATTGGATCTGACATTGAAAGTGTTCCGTCATTAAAATCGCATTGGACGCTCAATCATTTGGAAAATATGGGTGTAGTGTATGCGGATGAGACCTCGACACTGACTGAATTAATGACTCGTGTAAAATCATCGGCTGAAATAAAAGATGATATGAAATCCATTCCCTGTCTCTGTAAAGTGCTGATGGAGTTTTGTAGAGATCTTTGGACTATTTCGTATGATTTCCGCAATCAGTCTTGGATGGAAGCGAAAGAAAAAATAACGGAGGTTAACGCGTTGAAGGCCAACTTCAAGTCAAGGGAAAAAGATATGATGAAAACAGTAAAAAAGAGACTTGGAGTTGACAACAATCGGTAAAGTTAACGTTTATATAAGTGTTTGCCAAATTTTGATAAGTTGGATACTGGGTTTTCATTTAGATATATTTTAAGCTGTGACAGCATTCCCCCCCCCCCCCCACCTTGTTTTAGGACCATTTTTCGGTAGACAGTATTACAGATAATTTTGATTTTAAAAATAAAGAATTTATTATTATTATTATTATTGATACACATCTCATGATGTTATAAACAATTTCATTTCTTCACACTCTTTCTCATAGAGGCAGAAGTAAATGGAATAAACATGATAAATGGTCCTTCAGTTTGTTTTCAAAATATTAAAAGAAGGTACAACAAAACAATAACTGACTAGGGTCGAGGGCAATTAAGATATAAATTGTTGGACTCAAAGATAAAATGTGGTGTACGGCCTCAGCAATATTTCTTCTTTAGGTCCAAGGAATCATGTGTTAATCTCATCTCCAGTCAATAATTGTAAGATATTAATGTTGTACGGGGCAACACATCGTCAGAAACCCACAGCCTATTGCTCTACAATTATAGGCCATGGGCGCAATTATAAGGGAATTCTCATTTTAATGTGTCATACGGTTATATATAGTAACCAAAGAAATAGTCAGTTTAAATAGTATCAGCTCTTTTATGTTGGAGGGATTTTGTAATGCTTGTTCTGATTGGCTTAAATTCCCTGCTAGAATCATTCCTGAATATGAGGGTTTCCCAATAGACTGTCCCACAGTATCTTGCGTAGTAGAACGGAGAAGATTGGGTTTCCGACGATGGGGGCAACAGTGCTTTATGTATAAGAAACTGAAACTCAAATTGAAAATTTACAAAACATTTGAAATTGCTTGCTGATTGTTGTTATTTATTGACTTTTCTAATTGATCATAATGATTCTCATCTTATTTTTAGCCTTTTCTTTGCCTGGTGCTGGCACTTGCTGGAATTTTGGCAGTACTTTAGGGACTTACTGGCAAGGTTCAAAAAACCTTGTCAAGGAGAAAAAAGATTTACATATTTATTCATGGCATTCTCCAAAATGTTTTTCCTGCATCCAGAGTAAGTCATGTTATCATACTGTTACACAACAAATTATGATTACAATAATACAGTAATACTTTATAAAGTTTTTTTTTTTACCTAATTGATAATTTACATGTATGTACTATCACAACTGCTATTCTCTATTTTCGAAAACAAGAGTTGCTTCCCTTTGAGACAGTATCTGACATAGACTAATTGTGACGTCATAAAATTCTATGGAAACTGTCCTTAAACTCTATGAAATGACGGTATAAAATTGACGTTACCATACCATTTTCATGACATCATAAATGTTTTACATCAGATACCGTCTCAAATGGGAAATAACTCTGTTTTCCGCAAAGACTAAATAGTAGAAGCAGTGTTCTCCCCAATAACTTCAGATAGCATGGTGCTAAGTCTTCGCGGTGCAACTTGTGTTGAGTTGCACCATTGCATTATTCAATGCTGCGTCATTGCATGTTCAGTCCAGGAGAATACTAAAAACAGTAATATTACTTTAAACTGTAATATTACAGTTAACAATAATCCCTGATATTATTGAAAACAGTAATGTTGCAACCCTATATTACATATTTCTGTAATATAGACAAAGCAAAGTTTTAAAGCTACAAGCACAGTTTCTTTCATACAATTCTTTCACTAAACAACAGATTTGTCTAATATGAAAAAATAATTCTACTGAAAAGTGAAAATAATGTCCATTTGGAACCTAATTTTCACTTTTTCTTCTTTCTGAAACCACATTTTCTTCAAATATGTCAAGGAAAAAATTTTCCTGATGTTCTCAATAATTTTCCAGTGTTCATTTGAATGAGATACAACTCCTAATCACCCACATTTCTCCCCGAATCCACTGGTATAAGAGCGAACTGACCATCTAAATAGTATTACTGATTACAGTAATATAAGGAGAAAAATTTCCAAGAAAGATAACTCCAATTTAATTTATATTATTGCTTTTAGTAATATTACTGTTTCCAGTATTCTCTTGGACTGATGTTGTTTCATTTGTTGTTGCTTTATTACTAAACTGTTTAAAATGATTTTGATAATGAAATGCTAATAATACAAGACTTGTACTACTTTCTTATCTGTATGCTACACCTCATTTTTAAAAATTTTAGACAGAGACATCATTGGTGTTCTATTTTGAAAGAAAGATTCACATGATTCATGACAGTTTTAAAACTCAATTTTAAAACAGCCTGGGGAGAACGCTGGTAGAAGTAATTCTAAGTATTATAATTTTAAATACCCCTTTAATCATGTTAATCAAAGATTAGAATAGAAATATTTTTTTATGCGTCCACTTTATCATGTTATAAAAGAAGAAGGTGCAGTAAACTGCCATATCGGCCCTATTTTCAAAGTTGTTCATATATCCATAATATTCTAGTCTATAAAATGTCGAATGTATGGTGAATCCATATCAGGAAAGCTTATTTTGATTTCACAGTCCTATACTGAATAACATGTCCCTTAATACGTCTAAAAATATTGAAATCATTGAAAATATCAATAATTGAGCGAAATTTTGAAAGAAATTTATGAAATTAAGTATCCATC
The DNA here is from genome assembly GCA_033119305.1 of Pinctada imbricata. NCBI lineage: Eukaryota > Metazoa > Mollusca > Bivalvia > Pterioida > Pteriidae > Pinctada > Pinctada imbricata. The sequence continues at coordinate 25,983,115 of VSWD01000003.1, read as the reverse complement.
CGGGCCTTGCCCATGAATATCTTTGCACCAATCAATGGATTTCTGATCGGCCTTTAAATTTGCATAAAAAATATTGTGGGCGACGCCTGGATCATAGATGAATTTTCAAGATTTGTATGTAAAATACGATGATTTTCCTTTGTTTTTCGTCATTCAGGGAAAATGACGTCGTCAGAACATGATGTCATACATCACGCGCGTGATGTTACGAGTTATGACGCCGTATTTTCTCAAACATTCAACATTGCAAAAAGTGATAATTAATAGTTCGTTTATCAAAAGAATTTTTGTCGAAATTATAGGGCCGATATAAGGGGTTAACGCACCTATAGTCCTTTATGTCATGTTATAAAAGCATTTAATTGTATTATACCATACTGCTGATATCTGTTTTCACTTTTTTGTTCTTGGGACTACAATTTAAGCTCACTCTGATGATTTTACTTCTGCGCCCCCCGAAATCCTCAGACCTGATCACCTGAGTTGTGAAAAAAAATTCTCGAGCAACAATAGATATTAATTGCCATCTCAGTTATAGTACATGTACAATCATTTTTGATGCTCAAATTGGCTCATTCCCTTCCTATGATTAGATGATGCAGGTATTATTATTTTTGTGTCGCCTGCGAAGCATAGCGACACTTAGGGATCACTTTGTCCGTTGTTCGTCTGTCTGTCTGTCAGATTGTCTGTCAGTCACACTTTGATGTCACACCCTATAAAAGTGATTCCTGACTTGAGTGTTGCTATGTTTTGCAAGCGACACATGCATTCCTTGGAATGATTTTTTTTAAGCCATTAAGAATTCTGTTTTTTAAGGACCTCAGTCTGTGGAAGTCATCATTTTGTCCCCCCTGTCAACATGACAAGATCTTTTAGTTGAGCAGAAATATGTCCGATAATGGTCCATTAAATAAAAAGAAAAAGACCCAGTGCATTACTTAAGAAATAACAACTAGCTAGCAATGGTTTATTGTCCAGTAATTCCACAAGTTGCATGAACCAATCAAATTATCACCGAGCCGCGAAGGGGCGAGGTGATAATTTGATTGGTTCATGTGACAAGTGGAATTACTGGACAATGAATCACGGCTAGCTAGTTGTTATTTCTATTCTAATATAGCATGTGAATGGGCGGAGCTCAGGGCACTGGAAGTTTGGCGAGTTCTATGGTACATATAGGGAGAAAATTTCAAGTCATATTAGAATTCTAAGACATCTAACTTGTACATGTGTATGTAGGACTATTGGGCAGTGCCAATTTGATCATTTCCGATCCCAGTCAATTCTACCTTTCTGATTATGTACTCTTGTATTGTAGGGGAGGAAAGGCATACAGATCATATTTGGGTATAAAAGATGTCGCTGTCATGGGAAATCCAGATATTAGATACATGATGCCAAGAAAAGAAGAAATAGGAGAAAAATTATTCATAGTTACAGAAGTAAGACTCCTTTCTTTTTAATGCTATCACTATGAATACATGTATATCCATCTGTTACGTGTGTGTGTCTGTCTGTTCAGCATGCACTGTTCTGACGTAAAGAAAAACCTTCACAGAGAATGAATTTATTTCTTAAATTAGTTTTTACACGAAGGAACACAGGTCTGGTTCAAATATGGGTCTTGCCACTTAATTATATGTAGTTATGCCCCTCAAAACTTGGATAATTGTGCAATATTTTGTGGTTTCCAGGCATTTAAAGGGAAACCACTATAGAGAATGAATTTATTTCTTGGACATAGCTTTTACACTTAGTCTAACAATTACAGATCAAGTTTGAATATGGGTCATGTTGCTCAATGATGTGCAGAGTTTTAAGCCCTTGAAACTTGGAAAATTTCAATATTTTTTTTTGCTTAATGGGTAATTAAAGGGAAACTCTTACAGAGAATCAATTCCTTTCTTGAATATAGCTTTTATGCTAAAAAATACAGGTCAAGTTGAACTTGGGTCATGTTGCTCAATTATGTGCAGAATTATCATGACTATGTACTCTTTGAACATGTTAAAACTTGTAATTATAATTTAATGGTGTTTTGTTTCAGGGCATTGAAAGGTCATAACCAATACAGAAAATTAATTTATTTCTTGGATATAGCTTTTACAGTAAGAAATACAAATCAAGTTCAAATATTAAAAGAATATTGTTGCTGTCGCGCAATTATTTGCTGTGCTGAATTATGCCCTTGAAAATACTAAAATTTATCGATAGACATGATTTCAGTAGCTTGAATACTTATGATATACATGTATGTGCAGTAAGCTGGTCATTGATTCTTCTTGTAATATTTTGTCTAATTCAAGAGGGGATAAGAAATTTTTGAAGTGTAAAAAAAAAAAAAAAACCCAAAAAAACCCAGACAGCAGCCCCCCCCCCTCCCAAAAAAAACCTAATTGAGTTCTAATTATGATTTACTGTCCGTGTGGCTCACTTTGGAAACTGGATAAACGCGATTTTGACTATTTTATCATGCAAACCTTTAAATAAAATTGAAACCATTCAGTAGACCTCGCTTAGTCATAAATTTTGGTATAAGTTGTAAGAGATTCGGTGCACGCAATCAAAATTAATAGACAAAACAAATTTTAGATGGGCTATTTCCAATGCTAATTTTTCCCATGACGTCGTGACGATTTCCATAGGCTCAATGTTAAACTCGGCAACGTCAGGCTGAAATTTAACATTGAAAACGTCCCATCTAATATTTATATTGTCTGTATAATTTGATTGCATAAACCCTCCACTAGTAACATATACCAAAATTTACGACTAAGCGAGATCTATTCAGTGATATATATTTTATCTTAATTTTTGCATGACAAAGTTATCAAAATCGCGTTTATCCACTTTCCGAAGTGAGCCGCGCGGACAGTAAATATGATTGGCAAACATCAGCAAGCCATCAAGATTTTTGCAAAGTTGAATGAAAATATCAAAAAAGTACTATTTCTATACATGTACTTTGCAAACAAAGTTTAGGGGGGTATATAAGAATCACCCTGTCTGTCTGTCTGTTTGTCCGTCCGGTTAAGAAGTTTTGAAAGCAGCTTTCTTTTATACTATCAATGGTATATTTTATACACACATTCACCATAAAGAGTACTACATTTCAGTACCATGACTTGTGACCTTGACTTTCACCCTATACAACATTTTAGGTTAAGAAGTTTTCAAAGCAGATGCAATGGTAGGCCTTTCATATTTCATCATGTTTATACACACATTCGCCTCAAAGAGCACTAAATTTTGGTACCATGACTTTTGACCCTGTGACCTTCATCTTTGGGCTTATGTTGCAATTAGGCTAAGAAGATTTGAAAGCAGATTTCTTTCATACTGTCAGTGTTATGCCTTTCATATTTCATACACTCATTCACCATAATGAGTACTACCTTTCGTTACCATGACTTCTCACCTTGTGACCTTGACCTTGAATTTCGGCCTATATTGCATTATGGATTAAGAAGATTTGAAAGCAGATTTCTTTCATACTATAAATGGTAGGTCTTTCATATTTCATTGACATATTTACCACAAATAGTACTACATGTACATTTAAAAAAGAAAAAAGAACATCCCACAGGGGTATAATTCATTCATCCACTTTAGGGCAGTTCTAGTTTTATATATAAGTCTAGTGCCAGTGTGTATAATACTTAATCAACATGATCAATAAGCTAATGCATAAAAAACTATATTATTTGAAATTAATGAAAACAGATGTAAGTTATAATTTAAAAATGATGAAGGCTGGCAAGTTGTAGCAAGCCAGGGAGTTTTTCTTTTAAACTGAAAAAAAACCCCTAAAAACAAAGGATTTCCAACAGCAAAATGGAGGGTCATGACCCCCACCCTCAAAATCTACCAAATTGAATGTGGAATCACAGTCTATATAGTCTTATACATTGTATTCTACGTGTCTAGGTTACAACAATTTGATTTGAGATAGCCAACTTACTCTTTCAGTCCTATGAATTTACAAGAAGTTAAATATAGATGTCTATCCCACCTCTGGCAAATTTCTTGCAATCTGATTGGTCAAGGAGAACCAAATATTATGTTGTATCATTTTGCTGACGGGATATTATTTTAATATCCAGCTTCTACTAAGACGCTTTACGATATTGACGTCACTGAGAAGCTTTAAAATATGTTGACTTACATACACAAGCCAAAAGCCATCAGTTGGATAAATTTGTTATACAGTGTTTTAAAGGGGGGGATACAAAAATATATTGGGTCGATGAAAAAAGTTGTATTGGGCTCGGCTTCAAACTTTTTTCATCGACCCAATATATTTCTGTATCCCCCCTGTAAAACACTGTTTAACTAATACTAATAATATTATGTACGTTATACATGTATATTATGCAATAAATTTGAAATTATATCATGAATATGATGACATCTAATACATGTATAACAAATCTTTTAATTTGCTTTTAGGCAAAGAATTACGATGCCTTTAGAGGAAATTTTTCTGCTGATACCTTTTCATTCAAAAACATTTCAAGTAATGTTTTGGGTCAACATGGAATTGAATTGCTGATAGAAAGAAAAGAATCACATTTATTTCCAGGAGTATTGGGACTCATGTGTATTGGGACACAGGTAAAAAAAATTCAGATTTATACGTTAATTTTTAAGATACTTCCTTTCAGGAAGTATCTTACTGTTATGGTAAATGTTTCAAAGTATGCAAATTGAGATACTGCCGCTTTGCACCTCAAAATGTAGTGGTGTGTCTAGTTTAGGAATTTGCTGTTTACCACATACAAAATTCAAGAACAAGAATATTCTTGAAAACAGTTTCATTTTCATATAGAATAAATGCACCGCAAAATATCAACTATAATTCTTGTTTTCACAGCACAATGGTGGCGTAGTAATATACTGCTTTGTTGATGACAATGTTAGGAAAGATAACTCAAAAATTGCATTAAAGTTATAGCTTTGTCTTTCTTATGTCAACACTGAGGTTTGTGTTGCTTATAGGTGTGACAGCTGTATAAGATTTTATGCAGTTTTCAACCAAATTATAAGTGACATTTCTTTCTTATAAAAAAATTGTGGACACTTTCACCTATCTAGTCTTGAAGTCTGATCTTAGCTCTTTATTTTAAGAACAAAAAAAGTATACCTTGTGTTTATAAATCGAAAAATAATTACACATAAAGTACACAACCCTCTGTTTACGTACATGCGTGCATGATTACCTCTTAGGACCCCCATGGTCAGAATCGTATCGAATTTGATATAAAGAATGATTTCACATACATGTATGTATTATTTTCTGAAATGTCTTCGTCTATCCTCAAAGATTACACTGATATCAAATTCAAGTTTATAATGCTTGTCATTGTCAACATTTCATCGTAAACACGTGGTAGCTCTGACGTCAATTTTCGTGACCTGAGGTGTGTTACAAATTTGATTGGCTTATACAGCCATGTGACCTTATAGAGATATAATAAGCTTCACATATGCATCCTGTGTTAAAAAAATAATCATCATTGCCTTACGATAAAATTATTCAATATTTTAAAGTGTAGATCTAGAAGTATCTCTCAGGACCTTCAGTCCTTTGATTTGTTATTTGAATGAAAAATGAAACATAATGTATACTTGGTTATCATTACACAAATTGTGTAAAACTGTATAACCATGATAAAATCAACAAATAAATTCAGTATCTTAGTTCCTCAAAACTCATAGAAAATATGCAAAATGTAATTTATGAATGTTTTAAACTTATAATTTCATTATGCAAAACCAACATGTTGCCTTGACCTTTGATCTATGACCTTTAATGACCTTGATTCTTTCTTTCTTCACTCCCCTTGACTCATGTGAGCAACACAGGCTTCTTATGAATACTTTGCTTGATTTTCCAGATAATCTTCACATTTTTAACTGTTACCAACGATCAGTTTGATGACATTCTTATTGGTGTGGGGAACAAGACGCAAACTTCATCAATTATTTATACCAGACCATACGATTATATGGACGAGGCTGATCGTAATGAATTAATGGAACCGTTGTTTTGGTTAGGATACATTCAGTCTGTAGGATACAGCATTTATGGTTCAGCACAGGTAAGTTTTATAGACGTTATATCCGACAATTGACCCTTCTGATTGCGGGAAAAAAAATGCAAAATTTCGTGACGTTACAATGCTTTTACCTCGGACAAACAAGCTTCGAACCTCAGTCAAACATCAAAATTGCATTGTGATGTCATGGAATTTTTCAAATTTTTCCCGAGTCCGGAAGGGTCAATTGGCTATTCCCTTGATTGTGTAGGTCAGGGGGTCAAAGCAATCACTTGGTTGAATATCTAGTTCAGGGGGTCGGAGTTCAAGGTCAGAGGTAAAAGACAAGGTCATTTTGATCCTTTAAATAAAATAGAATAAAAACAAATCATTAAAAATCCTGTTTTAGACAAAATGTTTTGGTACTGTTTAATTATGCTATTTGGACAAAATGTTGAAGAATAATAGGTTCTATCACGATCTACTGAGTGAGACATAAAAATGTACATGAGTGACGGAAATTTTCTCTTTTCCCAAGTGGAGTGTGGCAGAAGGAGGGAAAAGATGAAAAAATGCTGTCGTGAATGTAAATTTTATGTCTCACTCAGTAGAAAGTGATGGAATCTATTTCTTCTTCCAAGAAACATAAAAAAAAAGGGAATTCAAACAACGTTTCATGTCATCTAACGCCATGTTTTCTGACAACGTTACTGTGATGTCACAATAAGATTCTTTTTTATCATTGGTCAATTGGAGCCTTTGAGACAACTTATGTGTCTCACATAGGCTGTCTCACAGGGTACGAGCAAAACTGGAGAAAAAAGTATGATCTCTCAAACATGTAACTGGTTTTAAATGTAGTGTTGCAAAATCAAAGAAAATATTCATCAGGGACAGGATTATGGGGGCTATTTGCTAAGCTTATTTTTCATATGCTAAGCCTTGCTTTTGAGACAAATACTACACAGCATAGAACAAAATCTGGAAATGAAGTAAAAAAAAATAATCACATTTCTCAAACAATTCAGAGTAAGAGCAATATGGACAGTATGACTGATGATGATAATGACAGATCTCAACCATGTACATGTACTACACAGGAGTGAACACATCTGATTCCTTGATGATCATGGTATGTTATCACTTTGAACCAAAGCCATAGTTCATGGGTCAAGGTCACAATAGACCATATGGGTAAAAACTTGCCGTGATAGATATTAAATTTTGACCTTGGAGTTTGACCTCCTTTCAGGTACAAACTGTTATATCATATGGACCATATTGGTAAATGGTAAAAATGCATGTACATGTATGATAAGAAAGCACCGTCACTAACTTTTCACTGTTATGCATTTTTACTGACAAATTTTCAGAAGAATAAATAGACAAATGGACAGGCCAAAATATGGTATCCCCATGAGTTGCCAATAATGGGAGCAATGAAAAAAGTATTTATGCCCCCTTATTGTTTTGTCTTGTTTGTCTGTCAGTATGTTAGAAGCTTTAATTTTGGTCTTTACTTTTGAACCATGATATTAGATATGGCTTTGATAGTTTATATGTAAATGGCTTGTGATAAGACCTTTCATTTTACACCTTGACCTTTGACCCTTGACTTTGGAGTTAAAACAACTCTTGGGAAATACACTTTCTGCAATATTTCTGTATAAAAAAAATCAAAATCAAAATATCTGTAAAGAGATATGATCATATCTCACAGGTGTTTTCCTTATGACAAGACCACTCTATTTTTACCATGACTTCTGACCTGATGATCTTGACCCCTATGACTGACCTCCATCTTAGCCAAAATCTCAAACCTTGGCCATAAATTTTGAACTATATCAAATAAAGCTTAGATATTTCACATGTAGACTTTCATTTTGACAAATTGAACTTTGACCCCATAATCCAGTCCTTTAAATTTGACCTATTTTAAGAAAGTAAATTTTCAACAATTTGTCAAGTTCCCTCATGGAAAGGTGCTGACAGGGGCATTGTGTTTCACACTTGTTTTTCTAACTTTGTTTTCTAAGAATTTGTTTGGTCTTCAGAAATGGCTTATATATACATGTACATGGTAAGAAACAAACCCTCCACAAAGACGGGCAAACTTCCTTCAAAATGTCACAATTTGTACTACATTTTAGGATTTATGTCTTATAAGCAGTGAATAGACTAGTTTCATATTACCGCTAGAATTGTATTTTAGACACTCCTCAACTCGATATCACAACTTTTTATGTTATTTTCTATTATGACAACATAGAACTTTTTCGACGTCACAGAAAAAGTTAGTCAAATGTTGTGATGTTTGGTCTTGGCCTTTATAAAATTCAAGTCTACTGCGGTAATGTTAAAATCATCTTCTGTCAGTATTCTGGAAAATCAATGAAGGAATGATACATGTACCTTGCTAATAGCCAATATGACATTTCCTTTCAGCTTCAGTTGCAGGTGACATGGGGGGGGGGGTATCAGATGGTGCTGTTTAGCATTTATGATGTGTTTGCCAGCATTCAGGATGTGATGATACTAGGCAGTTTTCTACACTAAAGAGAGAAATGGAACATTCGTATGGTTTCTTCGGGAAAATGCACAAGATTTCAAACAGACAAGGAGACTTTGGATGTTGTCTGAGTTATATGCAAAAACACTCAGTTAAAAAAGACAATTACAAGTCCCTTCTTTTACTGTGAGTTATGTTAATGCCATCAGAAACTTCACATCTCCAGGTCCTAAAGGATATCGGGTCGATTATTTTGAGCTGAAATTTACCATTAACAGCTTTGAATTTGTTATTCTTTGAAAACATTCAATCTATTCATCGGACAGTTGAAACAATATAAAATTGCATCACACTGCGTTGGATTTAATTTATAAACTTAGGAAACTGATCAGAAGTCCACACACCTATTAAATTTATTTTCTAGGTATCATGCATTTCCTAAGTTTAAGAATCAGACTTATTACTTGCATGCAGTATCTGTTCTTTGACTCTTTTTTATATAATATTAATGAGTGTCCTTTGTAATATGTATATCATTGATATGAGAAAATTCTGTACATACATGTATCTCATTCAGACAAGTATATTCTAAATAGTTGAACATGTACATGTATCTTGTAAAGTTAATTGACAACACTGTACTAAGTATTATATTTCGCTTCTTGTTTCAATCTCCGAGCAATTGTGAGAGGTGTAAAAAAAACGTAACCATGGAAACGACAAACAATGCATAAGAAGAAAAGCAAAGTAGCAGTTGGATTGAACTGAGAATAACCAAACACCTCACACTAACGCTTGTTTATGTCAATATTGAAATATATGTTCTATAATACCAATTTTGTTGTACTAGACACATGTTTCAGATATTTTAATCCTCGTCAGTAGTACTTCATGCCAAACAGTTTAAATATAGCCAAAGTGAATTTTCCTGGCGCCATCTACAATACAGAGCTTTAATTTCCTCTTACCAAAATGAGCGGCTACAAATTTTGTGTAGGGTTTATTCAGAAGCGTATTTAAATGGAAAATATGGCAAAAAATCGTGGAGGGTATTACGTCAAATAATCACAAGGTCAAGATGCATTAAAATTTTTAGAAAGATAACTATCACACTTTGTAGCATCACGTGACTTAAGTTGGTGAAACCACGAACACAAAATGGAGGCATACCGCTCGTTTGGGGGAAAGAAAACAGGTACTGTAATGATTGTTTTGATTCGATTTTATCTTTTCATAGCTGGTGTCCTAGTATAAAATGATATTTTCATGATTCTTTGTTTGTCGATCAAGAAATCATTGTTGTTTTTACAAACATTCTGACGAAAGGAATGTCGTGGTCGAAATATGTTAAACACAATGTTGTGGTGGTTTCCATGCACAGATCCACAGCTTTTGTCGCAATGTTTGTAAAAACAACTGTTACGGCGTTTTATTTTCTAACGAGTCAACGATTGTAAAAGTATCAGTTTAGACAAGGATATAGGCTATGAAAAGATAGAATCTAATCAAAGCAATTATTGCAGTTCCTGTTTTCTTTCCTCCAACTGAGCATTTCATTTATTCGTGATTTCACCAACTAAAGTCACGTGATGCTACACAGTGTAACAAGTCCAAGCTGTAGTCAACACAACAGAATACATCTACAAGATCTCTTCAAGAAATGAACACAAGTAAAAAAAGTCATCCTTCTACCAATTTTTCACATTTTTGACTTCATATGTTCAAATTTAACTGATTCATATAATCCATATTGATTTGATACAAAGCTTATAAATATACTGCTCAAAAATAGTTTACAATCACAATGGGTTTTCTTTATACCTTCTAGTCAAATTCCACCATTTTGAGTAGAATAAAACCATTAGATAATCTATTGATTAAGAATTCTTATAATCTGATGTGATAGGTAAAAGATATCTTTATCAGAATCTGTAAGTCATTTGTTTAAAACTTTCCCTCCAGGAAACTACCGAAGATTTGCAAAAAAGTGATAATTTCGAATTTTCCCCAATTTTTTAATATTGACCATTCCTTGTTGACCACTGACCAAAATGACAACAAAGCATTTTCATCACGAAGAAGACACTTAATGTCTCAAAAAGATTGATGGCTTTATTCCAAAAAATTGTATAAGTTGCTGAAGTATAAAAAATACACTATTTTTCAAAATTCTAGCAGTTTGCTTGAAGGACAATTGCATTCAAATTGATGCAATATTTGTGCTCAATTATGTCTTGACTTTGTACTGTGAGAAGTGAAATATTTAAATTTTTCTTATACTTTGCAAAATGTGTATTTCAGAGTGCCTAGTGGCTGAATGTATACGAGAAATGGTAGCGTGATTCTATACTTTTTTGAGCAGTATTTTATATATGGAAATTTTGTTTTTTGTTCATGACAGCATATGCTACATGAAAATAAAGAAAATATCATTTCACAGTATATATAGATGCTGTAAGCTTACAGGATAGAACTTGCTGAAGGTCCTCTACCGAGTTTTTTTTTTCACGAGATAAACAAACATGGCCGATGACGGCCCTGATTGGTCGACACATTTTTGACATCTCTGCACCACTACATAGAATTTCTCGAAATGTCACAGGAAGAACGTATTCAAGCCAATCAGACAACTGTAATTGCTGCCAAAGGCTCTGATTGTTGACACATTTTCGATGTTTTCTCTGCTGTACCACTGCTATATAGTGTTGTGAACATGTTTGGTTGACAATGAGTTATTGAGCTTTTTAAAGATCTTATCACATAGAGTGAGCTATGCCAATAAACCTTTTCATTTTTATTATGAAAATTCGAAGCAACCTTGGTTTTAAGAATAGTTGTTCACAAAATATAAGTAGAGAGCAGAGTTACACAAGAAAGGTCAAGATCCAGCAATAAGTAGTATTTGTATTAAGCTCGCTCCTAGTAAGATAATTTTCTAATAAAATTATATGGATTTTAACTGGCCTTTTGGAAAAATTACAAATTAATAATACTGTTAGACCAGAAAAAACCAAGGGTTCAATTCTTCTTGCCTTTTATTTCAAAACCATGCAAAACGTTGACTAAAAGAAAAGAGCAGGCTTTTTTATAAGTCAAGAAAAAGTTCAAGAATTAATGAGTGAATGAAAACCAATTACAAAAGCCGAAACCAGATTCCAAATACCTTTTAGAATCGTTACAAATAACATACACATAATAATGTTAGACCAGAAAAAAAACAAGTGTTCAACTCTTCTTGCCTTTTGTAACAAAATCATGCAAAATGTTGACTAAAAGAAAAGAGCGGGGTTTTATAAGTCAAGAAAAAGTTCAAGAATTAATGAGTGAATGAAAACCAAACACATTAAAAGCCGAAACCAGATTCCAAATACCACAATGGAAAGGCTTACGATTTTGGGGAAAAAATACAAAACGGAACATTCTCACGCGAAAAGAAAAATTGGACAAACAGACGGAGACAATGACACAGAAACACGAAGGACAACTTATCAATGCAAGTGCGGAGGGCAGTGTAGAATGCATTGTAGGTGGCTCTGTCAAATTGCGCCGTATTTATGAAAAATATGGACAAAAACTATCATGATGTATCGAGCAAAATAGAAAAGGAAATATAGCAAGCAAAATGGAAAAGGAAATATAGCGAGCAAATTGTGCCGTATTTATGATAAATATGGACAAAAACTATCCTAATATAGCGAGGAAAAAGGAATATACCTAGCAAAATGGAAGGGCATACAAGATCATGATAAACAGGAACCAAAGCAAATGAATAATCCACCATATGAACAGAAGCGAACTCTTAATAAGGGCCCAGGAAGAGTCAGCATCCTCTGCTTGCATACAACACCCGTCGCTTCAATTGGGCAGACATGCCACATCCGGTTACCTCCACTAAGGAAGGTACATGTATGTTCTGTGGTTGGATGGTTCCAATGGTCTAAGACAGAATATCATATATCTCTCCGGACAATGGGACATCATAGTGTATGACGAGATCCCTGTATCGACCGTAGAACTTCCTCAGTGACGATGTTAGTCGGTCACAAACGTAACCCTGACTAAGAAGCTTATCCGAGTGACGCCTAGCCCTCAGAACAAAATCTATGTTTGGTACTTGCTTTGGCATATCGTATCAATTGAGATGTCATATGCAGCTGGGCGATGAAGGGATATTGCTACTGATATATCACATGAATCATGTTACATATCTAATGCAAGTGTATGCTCCTAGTATTGAAATTGAAGACTTAACATTTGTACCACTTAGTGAGTGTCACTGCTGGTGGACCTGAAGTTACCGAGTGTCACTGCTGGTGTTACCAATTGTCACTGGTGGTGGACCTGGAGTTACCGATTGTCACTGCTGGTGTTACCAATTGTCACTGGTGGTGGACCTGGAGTTACCGATTGTCACTGCTGGTGTTACCGAATGTCACTGCTGGTTGACCTGGTGTTACCGAGTGTCACTGCTGGTGGACCTGGAGTTACCGAGGGCACATGTAGCCAAGTTCAATCAGCTTCGGTTGATCGTTTCTTCAACGCATTCTTAAATTCTCTTATCAATTTATTTTTGAAATTCCTAAAACATGGGTCAGGGACTATAGCAGCATATCCCACGGTCCATCCTGCATCGTCTTTCGGTACATTTTTGGACATAATACTTTCACACTCATTGGCTATATCACTTTTTTAGATTGGGGGTCACTGACGAGGATTAAGTACCCAAAACGTGCATGTCTGGTCCGTGCTGCAAATTTGTCTGTTAAATGATGCTATTGACATTGAAGACGTTTAACATTTTAACCACTTGAGTGTCACTGTTTGTTGACCAGGAGTCCCCGAGGGCATATGTAGCCAATTAAGTTCGATCAACTTCGGTTGATCGTTTCTTCAACGCATTCTAAAATTTCTGTTATCAAAATTTCTTGAAAGTCCTAAAACGTTGGTCCTGTAGCATCATATCCCACCCATCCTGCAACGTCTTTCGGTACATTTTTGGATACAAAACTTTCACACTCTTTGGTCATTTTACATTGTTTAGATTGAAGATCACTGACGAGGGTTAAGTACCCGAAACGTGCATGTCTGGTCCTTGCTTCAAATTTATCAGTTCTGTTAAAACGATGCTTTAACTTATTGAAATTGAAGACGTTTAATAATAGTATCAAAGTATGTACGACCAAAATGGAAGCCCATAGCCCAGAATTTCTATCTCAGTGCTACCCGAAAGAGTTAAAGAAGATCCTGACGATAATCTCAACAGCACCAACAATAGAGCACCAACTTGAGCATCGACGGACCCCTAGCAAGCTAGAGGTTGCACCAGGTGCCCGTGAGGATAAGCATGCCCTGTTGGTTAGCCGCACTCGCTGTCATTGTTCACGCGCAAAAATAAAAACAATATATAAAATACATGCACTGTATGAGGTTATGTCTATATAGAAAGTGCTATGGCGACAATGTCGGGGAAAATATTCAAAACACTTACTTTCAAACCCCTCGCGGGGAACTTTTTTACGAGGTCCACACGGCAAAGGGCATAAGTGTGACAAAAATGAGTTAAAGGAGATCCTGACGATAATCTCAACAGCACCAACAATAGAGCACCAACTTGAACATCGACGGACCCCTAGCAAGCTAGAGATGGGACCAGGTGCCCTGGAGGAGTAAGCATCCCCTGTTTGGCTAGCCGCACCCGCCGTCGATGTTCACGTAAAGTAAATGAACAAATTTACATTAACCATAAAAAAAACCATAGGGTGCTACTGAAATGAATTCATGCAGCTTATTAAAAGTCTCTTTGGCCTGAAGCATCACTGATGAGAATTTGATATCCGAAACACGTGTCTGGTGCATAAAAATTGATTGGAAATTATCTTCAAGAAGGTATAGAGTTGGAACACTTTCATATTACTGACTCAAGGAATGCATAACTGCAATATCAATGTCTGATAACTTACTTTTCAAAAGATATACCCATACATTTATTTTATCAAAAAGTAGGCAAAAAAAGTACAAAAATTGGTGTCTATGGATCAATATGTCTTGTCACAACTTATACACATGAGAAATATGATAGCCGTATCGCCTACAGCTACCTAGCAATCAAAGTATATTGGAACCATGTGAGTCATATATGGGCAGCCCATAAAGGGGTCAGCTCGGGGTTTACAACATCAAACTATTTATAAGGGTCCCATGTGGGCGTAACCATATGGGTCATATGTCTTTTTTTAATGGATAACATATGGGTAATTTGTGAGCTTTTTTATGGGTATCATATGGGTACTTTGTGGGCTTTTTATGGGTAACATACATGGGTCCTAGATGCAGTGTATATATAGCTCCCATATTGGCAAACCCATATGTATTGTACCAATGGGACTGGTAAATTATATTTAGTGAAAGACAGAGATCGTTTAATACACCCCTTGTAGGCCTACTTGTGTAGGTCCACAATAAGGAATCGGAATGATCACTATGTGTACAATTTGTATGTACAGAATACCTTCAGACAAGTACATTAAATATTTTAATCTAATACACTATATTTGTTTATTTCTAGGTGAATAAAGAAATTTGAATATATTTTCTTAAATAATTTTAAGTCAAATGAGACATTTTTATGTAAAAATTGTCAGGTCATTTATCTAGTATGTTTGGACAACATACTTAATGTTATTTGAAAGCGGTTCTAGAAGAAATTAAAGCGGTTCTAGAAGAAATTAAAGCGGTTCTAGATGAAATTATTTGAAATCCAGAACTTCTTAAAATTGAAAATAACATTGCATTATTGCACCTGGTGGACCATCTTCTCGAGACAAGTGTACGTAATACCTTTCTCCCCCTTGTCGGATGTCATACACAAAACTGCGTCTCCATTGAGTGTCGTAGTGGAGACTTATCAGGCCAAAAATTCCTATAAATTACTAGCAATATAAGTGCTTGTTAATGTGTTTGAATGATTTTACTCCCAAAATTGCTTGTATATGAAAGTATAATATAATATGGACACTGATCTTGTCGTATATACTCTCCACTACGACACTCACTGGAGACACAGTTTTATGTATGACATCCGACACTTGTCTCGAGAAGATGCTGGTGGACCAAAAATCGCTGTATATTTCAGCAAAATGATTTTGAAAAAAAAAAACCAAGATTGTGAATTTTAGGACGAAATGAATTCTAGAAAATAGTTTCATTTGAATATCCTATTTTATTTAAAACAAAAATTGTGTGTTTTTCTCAAAATTTCTCAATAATGATTATCCCCAGCGGACGTAAAACACAATATTGTCTTTACTATGACCGAATACTCATTATAATCAAAACAGTTCACATCCGCTACTGAAATAATTTCCTTTTCTCCGCCCCTCATTGTTTGCATTGACCTCCACATGTCACCAAACGCTCTTAAAACTTCGTAATGTTGGAATCGTCCGCAGTCTTTATGAAATAAAAACCATTGAATAACAATAAAAATCGCATTTGAAGGTTTGTAAGTATACATCCAGCATGTTTATGATCCATAATGTTGCTCTTTATATATGACTTCTAGAATCACTGAAGAAACGTTTTTTATTGAAATGTTTACATAATGCGCTAAAAATTACACCATGTATATAAAAATGTTGGCAATTATTCCGCTTATGGATACAATTAATGTATTTTAGGACTGGTTTGTATTTCGTTTCAGACAACATTTTGCGAGATCTTATATCATCGTAACATGTAAGTAGAGTTGAACACTTTATTAAAGGATGGTATGTATAGAGTTCAACACTTTAGTAGAGTTGAACACTTTATTAAAAGACGGCAGTGAGTTAAAGAAGATCCTGATGATAATCTCAACAGCACTCACAATAGAGCACATCATTGAGCATCGACGGACCCCTAGTAAGCTAGAGGTGGGACCAGGTGCCCGGGAGGAGCAAGCATCCCCTGTTGGCTAGCCGCACCCGCCGTCGATGTTCACGCACGAAAATGAAATCAATATATGAAATGTATGCACTGTCTGAGGTTATGTCTATATAGAAAGTGCTATGGTGACAATTTCAGGGAAAAACATTCAAAACACTGTCAAACCCCTCGCGGGGAACTTTTTACGAGCTCCACACAAGTAGAGTTGAACACTTTATATTGCTTTCTAAATATAGTACTTATAAATAATGTATACCTCTTGCTTTGGATTTATTATTACGTAAACTTGAATGATAAAGAATTAAGCAACACCTTAAAAAAGAGAAACCTTATTTCTTTATATATTTAAATGGAACTTCTATGTATATGACAAAAGGGATGATTTTGGATTCAACATAGTAAATTTCCCCTGGCTTGACGGTGATCTTTCCAAGATTACCGTCATACGGCATTTACATATCACAGCTCATCCGGTACGTTAGAGCATGTACTGATATTTTGGATTTTCACAGTAGAAATTTACAAATTACCAAAAACTTTTAGATCAAGGTTTCCGCTTTCATAAACTAGTTAAGACTCGCTGGAAATTTGACGAAAAATAAAGTCAACTTCTTTTAAAATTCGGATCTATACACGCAACGGAGTACATTACTTTGGGTATTACACAACCTGTCTTTAATGGTGATATGATAAACAAAATTAGCAGGATCAAAGGTATATAGGCAGCATAACCATCGAAAATGTGTCAGAATCATCAAACGCCTTTTATACCGTGAATATGATCCTAATATCACCAGACGGACACTAGGCTTGGTACTTGACCAATCTACAGTCTCGTACAAGCGCATCCTTGAGACTTGCACTCTGACTGACTGTGACGACGGGACTCCATGACGGGCCCTGTCCAAACCTCTTTAGAGAAGACGAGGCCCCGACCACCTGTCCTCTCTGAATGTCGGTCGGACTCCTCGGGTGATTACATACATGAGCTCGCTACAGCCGGCAGAGCACGGACTGTATTACGCATGCCCTCTTTTTATTTCCATTTACATATTCATCTGTGTTTCTTGGGCCTCTACGTTTCGCGGTCTTGTTTGATTGTTTGTGTGAGGTCATCTTACAGTGAGGAGGTTGTTTTTACACCACAATTGTACGTTCTTCGAGACCTCTGGGTAATTGGAGAAGTGAGAGGGTTGTGGGCACGTAATCAAGGATAACCACACCATTTGCTACTTGCGTGACAATTGGCCGTCCAAAGTCGGCACCGGTTGTCCATTGGTCTCGTCGGTTTATGTGTAGTCTTTTGTGTTTGATGTTTACATGTCGTGTGTCTCTTTTCCGTCTCGTGCTGTACTCGTCTTTTGTGGTTTTCCATCGGGTGTTTTGGTGTTTTGCTGCTGACGCTGCAACGGTGTTTTGTTGGAGATCTCCTCCCTTCTTCTAGGTATCTGGATTATGTTTTATATATGGATAAACATTCACAATTCGACTATTAAAAAATTAGTTTTACCCGACATCAATTAATACAGAATATACTTGAGACATTAACTGAATATTCAAATAATACCAAACATTTTGATGCCATTTACAATATATCTTTATTGAAAATAAGAAACAAATCAAAAGGGGCAAAGTCGCAGAAAAGATACAAAATACAACAATTATATCATTTCTAAAGTTAAGAGAATTAACATTAGGGATAGTACTGGTGGGCTTCTGATGAAATGTTAAAGGTTCCAATGCAGTGGGATGCAATGTCGTCTAATTTTGACTGATAATGTCTTCTTTCAACTTCGTGTAGCTGTTGATTGTTTTATGCATGGATTGCATACATCCTAAGAATAACAAATTTATTGCTGTTGATGTACGGATGCTAACTTTACCATGGATAAACCCAATGTCCTTTGGGACGGGTTGCTGTGAAGTTTCTGATCGCATCAACACAACTCAAAGTTAAACACGTAACTTGTAATGCTCTTCTTTTGATAAGCGTTTTTGCCATCGGACTGGGACGAGATTCAACGCCTCTTTGCCTGAATGTAATCCTGTGCATTTTCCGGAAGAAACCACTAGTATGTCCCCTTACTCTCTTTACAGTAGAAAGTCCGCCTGTGTGCTGAATGCCGGCGAAGCTCATTATTAGTACGAGGATAGCAACACATGACACATTCATCTCAACACAACAAATGCTGAAAATGAAATGCCATATTGTTTATTAGCAGTTCTATCAAATTGAAATATTTACATTACTAGTAGACTTCCCATGTTAAACGCCCATTAGGCAACTAGAATTATATTCCAATAACTTGGGTTGCTATTTTGACGTCACGTTCAAGTTTTGCATGGAGGGAGAATTTACCGACGTTCAAATTCATCCGACGCTATAACAGGCAAAATGGGCGAAATGCATACAAATAAAAATGACCGATATTTAGAATGAATGTAAATATAAGTAATGACTGTCTTACTTTTGGTGTTCATGGGTGTATAATTCTGGTTGGACACGTGCAAATTTTCCGAGAATCATTTCTTAAATATATGTTCTATCTTAATAATGCTGTGTACCATATATGCGCAGTTCTATATGATATTTATCATCAGTGATGCTCGAGGCCGAGAGAATATCCAAATAGTGCATATATGATTCCCTGTATATGCTCCATCGCTGAATTTGTTAGTATGTAAACTGAAAAGGGTTGAATGTTAAAAGTCTTCAAATTTATTAGCATCATTTAAAAGCACATAAATTTACAGCATGGACCAGACATGCACTTTTCGGGTATTTAATCGTCGTCAGTGATCCTCAATCTAAACAATGAAATATGGCCAAAATATCTTGAAATTATGTCCAAAATATACCGAAAGACTAGCAAGATGGCTGGGATATGATGCTATAGGACCCAGGTTTCCGATATTTGAGAAACTTTTGTTTAAACAGAAATTTTCGAATGCGTATGAAGAAATGACCAACAAAAAATGATCGAACTTGGCTACATGTGCCCTCGGGGGACTCCTAGTCCACCAGCAGTGACACTTACCAGGTGGTACAAATGTTAAAAGTCTTCAAATTCATGAGCATAAAGCTTAAAAATGATTTCTATTCAAACATGAATCCTGATATGTACTGAACGTCTTTTATTAACATCCCACTGCAATCAACCAGTGATTGCATGTGACTTTATGGAATTGATCATTCAAACCATGGAAAAGTCTGAGGACCGAATAAATTCATAGAAAATATAGTAAGGAAATATTATTCTTGTATATGTGGACAAGATTTTAATGGAACCTTTCCTGAGGAGTCGGAGCCATACAGGTTTTGGCCAGTCCATTTGTCAATCCGTCTGATTTTCAGCAAAGGGACTTCCGTATTGTATGTGAACATTAATTGTGGCAAGATCATTCTGTTAGTATTAATATGTTGGCCACATGATATCTACTTTATTCGTTTTCTGATAAAAGCTTTAATGCTGAAAAATTCCGTGATGGGACATTGATGTTTTACACTCACAAACATTGAAACATCTTGTTTAGTTTAGCAAATTTGAAAAGTTCCATTAAACTTTTTATTCGTGTAAAATTACGTTCCTAATTTGCTTGGATCATTCTGAGCTTATTTTGTTTGCCAAGTTGGGCATCTTTTTGTTATTATAAAGAAAGTATATATGTCTGAATATAAGAGACATCATCTTTCGATTAAATATATCTTCGAATCAATCGATATCTTTAGTAAAGATTGAGCTATGGCGGAATTTTCCAATTGATGTTGACTTGAATTCCATTTTTTTCTATAAATAACTCAGAGAGGTGATTATTTTGCCATGACAATGCAC
Source organism: Pinctada imbricata (assembly GCA_033119305.1). Classification (NCBI taxonomy): domain Eukaryota; kingdom Metazoa; phylum Mollusca; class Bivalvia; order Pterioida; family Pteriidae; genus Pinctada; species Pinctada imbricata. The sequence continues at coordinate 25,962,809 of VSWD01000003.1, read as the reverse complement.
GAGAGCGAGTGTGAAAATAAAAAAAATTAGCTTCCTTACGCAGGGAATTTTTTAACACCAAAATCTTATGAAAAGTAAGAAGAAAAATGCAGGTATCTTTGTCCAAGAGAAAAACGTAAATTAAGATCTCTTCCTTGCATATGATGTATACGTAATAACTACTAGTAATAACAAGAAAACCATCAACGGAATATATCGGATAAACTACACTGTAATCTCCCCATCTTTATGTCGTCCCCCATCCTCTACTTCTAGTTTGTATCTACTAAGTGCTCAGTACATTTCTCTTTTATTTAACATGTAATTGAACAAGAGTAGGAACCCAATGCTATGGATAGGCAATAACCTTTTTTTCGAAAATTTTTATATAAACCTTTATAAAATGGATCTGATGGACATAATTTAGGATTTGTAAATAATCCTTTATCAAATAAAATTCCAATTGCCGAGCGATATAAGTCACACATCGGCATAAAGAAGTAGGTGCGATTACCTGTTATTTCGGACCTATTTTCAAAGTTAACGTTGATCATATATCCATTATATTCTTGTTTATATATATAAAGGTAAAATGTATGGTGAATCCAAATCAGGAAAGCCTGTTTTGATTTCACTGTCCTATACTGAATAATACGTCGCTCGAAACGTCTAAAACGTTGAAATCATTGAAAATATTAATAAATGAGCGAAATTTCGATACAAATTTTTAAAATCAAGTAGCACTCCAGGCCTTGCCTATGATAATTTTTGTACCAATCAATGAATTTCTGATCGGTCTTTTAATTTGCATAACAAACGTGGGCGAGGCTGGATCGTAGATGAATTTTGAAGATTTGTACGAAAATATGATGATTTTCCTTTGTTTTGCGTAATTCAGAGGAAATGACGTTAGAACATGATGTCATACATCACGCGTGTGACGTTACGAGGGCTCAAAATTATGACGCCGTATTTTCTCAAACATTCAACATTGCAATTAGTTCGTTTATCTAGAGCATTTTTCGTCGAAATTATAGGGCCGATATGAGGTGTTAGCGCACCTAGTCCTTTATGTCCTGCAACTTTGCCTTGAACGCTTCATTTAAACATTAATTTAAACTTAACTTAATCTTTATCTGTATCTCCTTAAGATATATTCACATACCAGAAATCAATTCATTATCTGCAATAACAGGGAAGAAAAGTCAGGAATACTGAAAATATTATGAAATTTGCTGATTCCAAGGGCCAAACCTCTTGTAAAAGTAGGTCAATCACAACTAAACTCGAACTCGATCTGTATCACACTAAATTGTATTCACATACAAAAATAAGTAACATATCTGCAATAGAACTGAAGAAAGTCCGGAAAACTGAAAATTTCATTACATTTGCTAACTCCAAGGGTCATTACTCTTGCGAAAAAAGGTCAATCAAAACGAAACTCGAACTTGATCTGTATCACACTGAGATATATATTCACATATTAATAGCTATTCTCTGTAAGCATTTGCACTTTTATGAAGGACGCATGGCACGGCATGTCTCAGATTTTGATAAAATTTGTACATAAGGTTGGGTCTGACCCAAAAGTAAAAATTTATTAAAACTTTTCTTAATATCATATCCGGTTGCCATGGAAACGGACTTTGAATATTGAAAAAATGCATTTTTGGGCGTTTTTGAAGTCACATACATAATTTATGCAGCATAATCTAAAACAAACACTAATGAATTACCAGTACCCTATCATTGCTCTTTCAAGTTGAGTAATAATAATGTTGGGTTTATGGTCTTATCTATATGTTTCCATAGCAACAACACAGGTACCCTATCAAAATAGTATTTTTGGAATTTTTTTCGAAATTCAACGATAAATTGCTTACATTTTTAAGTTTTTTATGCAAATAAAACATAAGCATTTACATTGGGACAAAGTTTCTGTTCGTTGCTATGGCAACATGACCTCAAATCGCAAAAATGAAAGCAATTTTGGACAATATATAGAGTCCTTTTTTACTAGAACATTGAATTTTAATTCAAAGTGATGAAAATTAATTAATGTATTCAAGTAGATCTTTCATTTCACGAAAGAAATTTTTTTGAATATGTACAGGAAATAGCCCGTTGCTATGGGAACGATTGTGTAAAATTGCACACAGACCCACTTTGAGTCCTTGGATACGGGCATCAAAAGTTAAGTAATCTGAATTTTTTTAAATCTAAAATAAAGTTTAGACTTTGCTTTATCTAATATGTAAAAAAGGTTGTGTAAGCCTGTTTCGTTTTTTGAGGAAAAGACTTCGAAAAACAACAAAAAATGCTTATTTTTATAATGTATTGCCAAATTACTATAGCAACCATTAATTATTTGAAACCTTTATTATTATATTTTGATAGAGGCTTACTTGATCTTTATTGTTATTAAATTTGAACTTCCTGGGACTAATAATTACTGTTTCATGAAAATAATAAAAAATGGTTGTCATGGTAACATATGTTCCCCATAGCTTTTTCACGGTTTTTGAAAGAGCTCTTTGTGTTGGATATTTCCAAACAATTTTTATCTGTTCATCATGATGCAAATTTTTTTAAAATGACTCTGAAGTTGCAAAATAAGCAATATTAAAGACCATAGTTACCGTTGCCAAGGTAACTTATGTACATAGCAACAAGTGGGTTTATCTTGAATTTGCTCATTTCATAAAATGAATCCTATTTCCTTATTATATACCCATCAAGAGAGAAGAAAAATCGGAAAATACAAACAGCATTTTGAAATCAATGTATCAAAATTAGCTAATTATGTTGTCATGGTAACCAGCCTTTTTACAGTATCAGACACTACTAGTGAGCTTATTTAAAAAAATTAATTCCTAATCTTTAGGATGCATAAAAAATCTTCCATTGATGTCACATATAGACCAAATTATAGAGCTTCAAATTAGCTCAATTTTGCCAATTTTTCAACTTTAAAGGCCGTTGCCATGGTAACCAGATGACCTAGAATTGATTTTTTTGTCAAATTTTCCATTTTTCATTGGTCCCTACTTATGTGTGAAATTTCATGAAAATCGGAGACCATGCATGCCGAAATTGTTTAAATGCTTACAGAGAATTGCTATTAAAAATGAATTCAATATATACTACAACATCGAAAAAAAGTTTGGAAAACTAAAGTGTGACCGACGGACGGATAGACGGACAGACAGACAGACAGGCGAGCCGGCAGGGGACTAATAAAGCTAGTCTTAACATGAATATTCATTATCCCATATACTAACCTGATGTATTTCGATAAAAAGGTCTCAATGGTATTTATTTTCATGACATTAACGAGAAAAACAGAAAATGACATTTATATACCTGTTTGAAATTTTGTTCAAGTCGTTCATGTCGTCTAAATTTGACTTGATTCACTATTCACACCCATTAAGAAAACAGAAGGCTTGTTTTGATTCGTTTCTGTATTTACTTGTAGATTAATTGTAATCATTACTCTTTTATTTGTGTGCAGTTATGGAATCTAAAAGGTTATCCGAGTTAATCAATTTTGGGTATGTGTTTTACTTCTTTGACGTTTATCATTTGAATACATCATCTTTTGTCAAATTTTATGTGAAGGCCATTTCTTGCTTTTATTCTGTTTTCTGTCCTTTTGAAACTGAGAAACCTACAAGCCAGCTTGGGAGAAAAACAAACATGCATATAAAACAAAATTACAATTTCATATTTTATGACTCTGTGAAATCTGAAAGAAACGATGGTCAAAGCACTTTCTTGAATCATTGCAGTACTTTTACATCAAATATGAAAAATTGATCAATTTCTCTTTATTTTTGCAGAAAATACATTTAGTTAGCAAACGATTTTATTATTTTAATTTTGTTTTGTTTTATGACTATGTGCTCAAACCTACCAGCATGAGAACGCAAAACAGAAAATAACAAAGAAATGGCCGAATGTGGAAACTAATATTAATAACATGTTTCTTTTTTCAAATGTTAAACGTCTTCAAATTCTATAGCATCATTTAAGAACAGATAAATTTGCAGCATGGACCAGACATGTAAGTTTCGGGTACTAAACCCTCGTCAGTGATCCTCAAACTAAACAATGTAATATGGCCAAAAAGTATGAGAATTATTTTGTCTAAAAAGGTATTGAAAGACGTAGCAGGATGAGGGGGATGTGATGCTACAGGGCCAACACATATACATGTACCCCTAAAGAACATTGATACCGTTATAGATCAGATATTGACGATAGGATGCGGCTAAGATGTGATTTGTTGGACATGAAGACAAAAGGTAGCAGAGGCAATAGGTCAAGGGTCATTTTTGTCTGAGGGTCGAACAAATCATATGTTGCCTTCATCGACAGTCAATAACTGTTTGGTTATAACTTTTTGGTATTTGAGAACAAAATGAAGGACACGTACTCTTCACATTCACTATCGCCTTTCGAGAAAGTGCAAGTAGGGTAGATAGAGTTTATTACGCAATCACAGCATGACGACACACATTTATTATTATCTCTTGCCACAGAGGACGATGGTTAAGAATGTTTATGGGAGCATCCATCTTATTTTCAATGAGACAGGAACGTTGTTGCAGCCGTAGTATTTTTTAGCATTTATTTGATCCAAAACAATAGAAGATTTCTTTGGTCAACAGTAAAATTTGGAAATCCTCTTGAACCAGTGTCAAGATAGAAGACCATACCTCTGTGAAACTATCTATATAGGTAAGTGGGAGGGTTTGGTGCTCGAAATCCGCTTAAGCACTCCATTTGCTATTTAAAAGCGAATGGTCGGCAGGGCTTGGCACCATGCGCACAAAAGTTACTATCCATACGTTGTTGTATTGTCCTATATGTATCATGCATTATTGTGTTTGCTTTGATTCTATGTTGTATTGTTCAGTGATTCATGTGTCGTTGTTCCTTGCTGTTTGTTGAATTGATTTGCCCGATGTTCCTTACATGTTACATTCTGCTGCTGTGTTTCGCCAATACAAGGGTTGTCTTAATTGAAATCACTTCCGTACACCTCATTGAGCAAGGCAATTAATTTTCAAGTATCATTACAGATAGAAAGAGTTATTAATCGTTAAGAAATTAACATGATTAGTTTTATCTTCAATTCTTTCATCTGCTTGTCGGTAACGGAATGATTACAACACCCGTAATAGAGGATTAAGCAGAACGATTCAAACGTAAATAACCGTACCCTGGACGTCAGAAAATGAATTACTCTTGTTTCCTATGTGATATATTTGCTTGTTTGGTATAACCCCATCTTTGAAAATCTTGTTACTCCCGCATAGCTCATGAAAAGTTGAAGTGTTACCGTTTTGGAATATCTATGATCTTTTTACACCCAAATATACATAACAAACGCTACAAACATTCAAACATAATCATTTAAGGCAGGCCGTGTATTTTGAAAGCGGGATGCTACCGCCACATGCTGTTTTCCAAATTTAAACGGGAGTTTTCTTGTTTGAGAGTTGTATAAATAGGGTTTGAAGCAAGATATAATCTTTCACCATACTATTTATCCAGACTGTTGGTAAGACGATTTTAGTTTTCTTATGGAAAACTCATTTTTTCACTTTTTTTTTCAGATGTTAAAAAACAACACTTGTTTGTTACATATTATCAATCTTTTGCTTTTTTACATCTTATTTGAATGATTTTATTTTTCATTTAGCGTCTGCGGAGTTTAAGAAATACTTAATTTGAATTTCCTGGTCCAAACAATTAAGATTTTAAGAAATGAGAATATGAGAAAAAAATAATCTTTTTGACTTTTTTGTGTTGAGCTGTTTAAAAAGCTTTTTTATTGAACAGAAACAGTTTTATCTAATACCATTTTTTTGGACTGCACTATTCAAACTTTCACAATAATGTTTATGGATTATCAATTTAAAGAAAAATTGGGAAACGATATACTATCGCTTATTTGCTACACTGCCTGAATTTAGCCGTGAGTGCGTTTCATTTTTATTCACTCCTTTAAAAACTGTTTTGTATTATTCATGATTATGACAGATTACATTTTGTCTGAAGTATATTTATTTCAATCATTTTTACTAGATATAACAATCAATGAAAATCAATGAAAAATTAAAGACGTCAACCCCGCTACGAGTATATTCTGATGATCCGCTACACATGATATTTGTAAAATAGGTGACAATGAAAATGAGAAAAGTCAGAGGCGTTAAAAGTTACCTTCAAAATCAGTAAGATTTTGTATGAAATAATGAATAACCACATTTTTCACCAGTAACCGTACGGTGGCTGATAATCCCCCCGTCTGAAAATTGATTAACTTTTTCAATTTCGATATCGTAACTATTTGTAAATATATGATTTTTTGACAATGTTTTCAAACTAAGAACATTTCATGTGAAATACCATACTACCATACTTCCATATGAGAAATATATATTGTTTATTTCCATATTTTGATATCAGCCACCGTACGTTTTTTTCTAAATTCCACCGATGCGAAGTTAAGATATTTTATTCTATAATAAATTCCAATGCAAATTGTTCAATAAGTGACTTTAATTCATAATTCTTTTCATCATCATCATCATCATCATCATCATCATCATCATCATCATCATCATCATCATCATCATCATCATCAAATATTATGTGTAGTTAATCATCATAATGTACGGAATTTACTTTGGATGAAATAAAATAAGTCGTTATCAGGATGAACATTTAAGGAATGAATAAACAACGATAAAATTCCAGATAGCAAATCAGTAATATATTAACAATTTATGCAAGTTTATTTATAAGACAAGTACGCTTTTTATTCCACATATTCTTCTAGATATTTGAATGCAGATATTTCTTTTTTTCAGAAAATGCGGACTACATTCTCTCTGACCATCTTCATTTTCTTGTGCGTTGCCATGTCAACAATATGGAAGGTCGATTCGATACCGATTCCTGAAGTTCAATTCAACCTTGAAGATTTCTTTGACGAGAATTTAGAAGAACCCGTACCACAAACTGAACAAAGACAGTATGAAAAACGAAACAGAAACATCACGTGTAGGAGTAGAGAATGTCTTATGGAACTTTTGGAGTTTCTTAAACTTCGCAAGAATATAGAGGATCAGTACGTACAAAATTCATGATTCAGTTGGATACTGTGATGTGGAGATGACATTACTTTAAACTTGCTATGCTGGCTCATACCATCTTTTGAATTTGGAGGATAGAATCTTAACAAAACGTTTTATAACAGATTAATAATATCTGCAAATTGATTTACATTTTTGTCATTAGCTTTTAAATCATTTATCCGTTTCGCTTTGCGCTCATTTAAATAATTATTAAACATTTTGCCTTGAAAGGGATAGGGCCACGAAGCCCCTAAATCGGCCCTGTTTCTTAACACTTTAATTGATTGAATATTTTTTTGATTTGATACATTGTATAGTTCTATACTAAATTATGTGTTGATATTTTGTAAGTAATGCATTTATCAGTGGCATTTGGTGCCCTTTGAAAAACCACAAAATCGGCAATTTTTCATGAAATTCCTGCAAAACCTACATGTTTCTGTAAAATTGGCAGTGGCATGCATCGAAAAACATGAAACAATTACAAATGAAAGATAATCACTATATCTTCTTGTCATAAAAGTTTGATGTTTCTCAGCGCATCTGGCCACATCGAAATTCTCCAATAAAGACACATTTTGAGCATTTTGACCATGTTTTGTCAATAACGTCGGAATGACATCATTTGATGGCGTCATAAGACTTCCTATGGTGCTTAGATTGGTCATTTGTTCCTTTAATTAAAAGCGGGAATATTCATTATATTTAAGTTAAAGTTTAATTTTAAAGGTAATTGCAGGGCCGTTCTGGGGGCTTCGTGGCCCTACCCTTTTAGTTATCGTTTTTATAAGCTCTGTCATTATGCCAAACAACATCTGACAATATATATTGATTTGTATTAAAAAGTGAAAGAAATGAAATGTTTTTCTATCCATTTATTTTGAAAATATTTAAATGTTTTAATTATGGTTGTCATTTTACATAAATTGCAATTGAATTATAGTATCTCATACTGAATTAAAATAATAAACAATGCAAAAGAGTAAATATTGATTGACTTGTTATCAATAACAAGAAGTTTTGAGAAGAAATCCTAGGTTTCGGACATGACCAAGTGACAATGCCTTTTTAGTTTTAAACTGTCTGTGTTGCTTTGTAATTACCAAGGAGGTCCTTTATAAGGTTTACTGGTTGGATGAGACATCTTACATTCCAGCATTTTAATCAGCAGGAATACGTTTCGCAATGAACTTGAACGGATGCCCTTTTCCGTTAATCCTTGTTATTGAAAATACTCCCTGTATCATCTGCGTTTTGCTTGGGAACAGTGGTTAAATTCCTGTTTTCTGAATATACTTGAAGAAGTAAAACATCTTATATGCTAGAGCATGTAAGGTAGTACCAAACTCCAGGCAGCTCAAGTTTACGTTCCGTTACCCTACTCTTCAACATCACTGCCACAGACTTGCCGCCATAAAGCATATCTTAACGCTGCTATGACGTCATTAGTTACTTTAAGCCAGGATTCTTGACATTTCTTGAAGTCTGTGGCAGAGATTGTTTGACTGTAAGGAGGAGGCAACTCTGTTCGAAGACGTTCGAAGACTGAGGTAGTACATAATGAGGAGTACTCTAATCGAGCATAGGCACATAGCTCTGAAAACAATTAAGAAAAATGGTATGAGTTTTAACTGATATGTGCATCAATATGTACCTCGAGACAATCAACGAATTAGTCGTCATGAAATTGTTGCGACGGGTGTCGCATGCAGACAGGAGACCCTGATTCTCCCGGAAAACTAGTCTTACTTCGCAATATTATTTATTCCGGGTCTCACATGTTGCCTTGCCTTCTCGAAACTGCATAACTAATGGGTACTGCTTCGCTGTTTTTTTTTTTTTAAGTAAAGAATTTTCATGCAATACTGCTCCAGTTCTATTAATAAAAAATGAAGTATGCAAGATCTCCAACAAATTTACCAGTATGTTGTCCTGGTCACCACTGATCACACATACATTTCGCAACAACCTATGGACATCAAACAACCACATCAACAAACATGTGGAGGCAACTTTACTTAATTTCAGGCTTAGACATAATTTTGAAAGTATCCAATACCTGGGCAACATTTGTTTCTAGATTATCTTTAATGAAGAACGTAGGCGGTTTACGATACAAGTAATGAGATATGTATTAAACATCGCTTTTTCAAATTTGCATAATGGTATATGGTGTTATCTTGGGAAGCTTGGTTTATATAATAGAGCTGCAACTCGATTCTGCGTATACTGTCACTGTCAATTCTAAAAAGCTAGCTAAAGACAGAGCTATGCCTTCACGGAGACACCGCTCCGTTTTAGCTTGGTGATGGAGAATTTAGAATTTATTTAAATTTTGTCTTGTCGGAAAACTGAGAAACTAGTTTCCATGTAGTAAAAACTAAAACTCTGAAGAGTTACTATTAACCGGGATTGTCATCTGTTTACAAAAATAGTATATGAACTGTTCAATCTATGTATTTTTTAAAGCTTTAAAACTATTGCAAATTATGAAAAGCTTAAATTTTAAGAGTAATCGGAATCGACGTTCAAAAGTCAACAATATGAAATAAAATTACTTACAAGTTTGATTGTCTAAAATTCCAATGGTAGCCGATTGATTTACTTTACAATGCTTATAATTGATAATAAGATATTCCTCTAAGAATTTATATAACTGTAAGAAATGAGATGAGACTCTTATACAAAGAAGGTTGAAATACCGAAAAGTATGACTTTGATATATTTTGTTTTAATGAATGTACCAATAATCAAAATATATTTAATCATTCCACAACATATTTTCATTTGGATGTCGTGTGTTTGCCAAAGTGACTGTTAATCGCTTTGTCATACGCATGAAATGTAATTTGTCGACATTATAGATGTTACTCGGGTGTTTAAAGTGGACACATTAATGTATCTTTTACACGTGACACTATTAACACTGATATTGTAATAGGATATTTACTTTAAGGTGTTTTACACGTGACACTATTAACACTGATATTGTAATAGGATATTTACTTTAAGGTGTTTTCTGAGAACACCCCTATTCAGCACGATTGTAATCATAAAAACGTATCTGACTAACTTAAATAACAAAACTCTTAGACGTAATTTTTTCTAATGAGTAGTCCAAGGTCTTATTAGACATTTTTCATCGTGAATATCAGTTAATATGACGCAACCTGGTCCGAGGTTCGCAAACGTTCCAATGAAAACTCTAATGAGTTTGCCTTGCCGTCTCGACTGATGCGTACTTCTTTGATGTTTATTTAAGAAATGACTGTCTTACTTTTGGTGTTCATGGGTGTATAATTCTGGTTGGTCGCGTGCAAATTCCGTGAATCGCGAAGCGATTCTCGGAAAATTTGCACGAGTCCAACCAGAATTATACACCCATGAACACCAAAAGTAAGACAGTCATTACTTATATTTACATTTATTCTAAATATCTGTCATTCTTATTTGCATGCACTTCGCACATTTTGCCTGTTACAGAGTTAAATGTATTTGAACGTTGGTAAATTCTCCCCACATGCAAAACTTGAACGTGACGTCGGAATAGCAACCCAAGTTATTGGAATATAATTCTTGTTGCCTAATGGGCGTTCAACATAGGGAATATACTAGTAATGTAAATATTCTTGTATAGATTACCTCAACGTGCGAAGTTTGAGATGCAAAGTACGAAGTTCGTAAATAGAACAAAAATGTCTAACGTATGCTCCTGGAATTGCGTTCAGTAGACAGTTGGAAGAATCAACAGACAAAAAACCCCAAACATATTCCACGCATTGATGACATTAACACACTAGATAGAAATACAAAATAAAATATATGCCACTGAAATGAAAAAAAAAGTCAGAAGACTATTCCTTTAATTGACAACAGTACAAGTAAAATGAAGAACAGAACTGGAGTGTGCTGGAAAGAGAAATAGAAGCGATAAAATTTTAGTATTAACATTGTAGGTGATGCCTGTGAATTGAAACGTTGTATGAATTTAATGAGGATGTAATTAAAATTAAAGCAAGGACGTGTGAAAATCAGAAATGGTCATGCTTATAGATAAAACTGATTTCGGATTGCCGAATATGCGAACCTCGGAATGAATAACATCATGAAGTGTCACCAGGTGCCCGGGGAGAGTCAGAGTGTCCTCACTGCATGCAACACCCGTCGCAACAGCTCCATATCGAATTCGGTGATTGTCTTGATGTACATATTGATGTACATATCAGGTAATATTTCTTGTTTGGTGATAATGACAACCAAATAAGAAATAAGGACAAAGAGAAGAAGCAGATCTGAACACATTGGGATGAATTGGGTAGAGAGTCAAGCTCCTCTCTTGTAGCACTTCGTATACGTCGTATATAATCTTTATTTATTTAAATGAACGTAATCTGGATAACTACATCATTTGCTACCTATGTGGCAGATCGCGGTCCTAAATGCTACGATTGCTCATTGTCAACACATTATTTGGCAGTTTGGCCATGGCTTTACTTTTTATATTGACAATTTGACATGTATCAAAAGACAATACTGAATGATTAAGTGGAAGTTATTTATATTAGATGTTCAAAGTAAGCACAAAAAGTTCATATTCCAAATTCTTGCTAATATCATAGATAGCACGGAGTTTGAGCGACGACCATCAATGGCATTTTGTCAGCACATTTGAAAGCACAATGAGCCATATAATGCTGGGTACCCTGGAAAATAGACATCACCAGCGATGGCTTGATGCACAATTCTGGCTGACCGTCCGAACAATAAGCACAAAAAGTCAATGGTCTGTCTCTGTGGACATCAGAGGTACTGTGATCATCAGAAGTCGACAAACTGCAAGCCATAAAAAGTTCAGGAATGGTTAAGCCATGACGAGTTGGTGATAAGTCTGTAAATAAACATGACAACGCGTCGGCAAGAGAATACAATAACAAATATATACATATTATACATTTACACAATAAGACTCTGGTTAAGAGAAATTTACGTAATTAGAAAGGAAACCAAATACATTCTAACTATCTAGATGTCGAGTTTATGAAATTCAATTCAAAATTCAGCTCCTTCAAATGTATAGTAATATACGACCTCTATCTAATGTACTGGCAGCTGGTTTTTTCTGCTTGTTGGTTTTCATGGCATGATTTCGGGCTCCCTCGTTTGTGAAATCCTAGATCCGCCCCTACATGAGGGACCAAATTAGTCAATAAATGATCAATAGTCTAGGATCCCATCTGTCAAAAGTCTTTTCATGCTTTATCTACATTTGGTTAGGGTTAGGATTAGGGTTACAATTTATCCGTTTATTCTCATTACTTACATAAGTCTCGTTGGTCTTTGTGTGGCCTTTTATGCTTTATGATTGCATGTGCAAAAATAGAACATGTCTTTTACAACCCCCTCCACCAACATCACACGTGGAATTAATGTTAGTGTATACAACATTGAAAAAATAATAATAAGGAATAATCATTTGTAGTCCACGAGACTTTCTACATATCTTTTGCATATCTTTATCAAAATGGGCGTAGTGTTATAACTATCCCATACACCGCCTGAGTATCCGGAACGCGTGGGATGTACCACAGAGACACCTTCTTCAGTGTTCGTTTTAAATTGTTTTCTAATGATATCTGAAATTTGTTTTATCATTCAAGGTTAACCACAAAACACATCGCACTGCCTAGATTAAGGGTGGAGATATCAACAAGATTATTCATGAAAATGTTGCAAATAAACTCATTAAAGAATAACATTGAATTGTGGAAATTACAAATTCCTTAATCATAATATGAATGATTTGATTATCATTTAGAGTTCTATTTTGTCCCTAATCATATCTTATATTGCTAACATCATGAGAGCGGTTAAGCCTTAAGTCAGGACATATGCTATGATTATTTCCGACAATGTGGTATCTTGTTTGAGCTCCGGTTTATCGATCAAACAAACACGTTGATTTCCTCTCCCATTTTAACCACGCTTAATTTAGCTATTTATTCAAAACAAATCTAATTTGGTGTCCATTATCTATAAATATTCATTAAACTTTTACCTCAGGGGTCACAACAGTCTGGTCAATGACTATCCAGCAAAGTTTTATCAACAACTTTACCTTTGGGAGTTTCCAAAATTATGTTGTTTTGCAGTAGAATACCGCCACATCAAAAATAAGTTCAAGTGACAACATTGTCATGTTTATGTCAAGATGATATAAATACCTTTGAAATTGTATTTATATGAAAAAGTAAGTGATCTCAGTATCTTTCCGTAGCAGTCCCAGCATCCTGTGAATTCAATGTGACTTACAAAAAGACAGAAAGTTATGTGACACTAATACAACCATCGAGAACAGTATAATAAGTTTCAGTGTCTTTCATATCTGAAATAAATACTCTTTCTTCTTTTTCTGAGGTGAGTATTCGATATTTTAAGCATTTTCAAAATAAGTAGCATTTGTGCAGGTATCTGACGTCAACGCATGGTGACGTCATCAAATTCTATGGAAACCAGCATGAAATTCAGGGAAACAGGGTAACATTTATGACGTTTTCAAAATTAATTAATGACGTCTCAATGCTTTTACGTCAGATACCTGCACATACGAACATAGGACTGTAAAATCAAAAAGACGGAATGGCAGTTAGAGATTGTCAAAAATGTTTCACTTATGAATCACATCCAATCAATTTCAATACTTTACGTTTTCAGAGAGTTTTTTTTTTCATTTTATTGTTTGATTTGTTCCTTTATTTTCTATAGGAATAGGATTAACTTTATATCAAAGAAACATAAAATCACACCTTGTTTCATACGAATGTTTAAAGTAAGCTCGGGGAACGAAATTGATATCATATTTGTTCGACCAGACAGACGCAAACGACGTCTACAAGGCATATCAGTATCCTTTGTTTTTTTTTTTTTTTTTTTTGGAATAAAACTTTCGATCATCCATTCCTTGAAATTCTATGCGAAGGCAAAGGTTCCCTCTAGTTTAGTGTTTTCTTTAAATTTCCTTCACTGGTTACTTAGAAGCTTATCCCTTGTGAGAATTGAAAGTTAAAACTATATTTTGAAAGAACTTCCATTAAAATCTGTGATTTCATTCTTCATTTTTATCAAAATATAGGAATTTAAACTCTTGCGACATTCCGTTAATTCTTTTGTTAAAAATTTCTTTTATTTCGTATGTGAAAAAAACTCTACGAAAATTTTGAGCCATTTTTGTTTCGTGAAAATTTTCTTTAATTTCGTATGTGAAAAACTCTACGAGAATTTCGAGCCATTCACTTGTTGACAAATAGATTCCTCAAATTTAGAACTTTAACAGGAAGCGTCACAGAGCGTTACAGAAAATTAAGTTCGATTGTCGGTTTGAAGTACAACTAACGGAGATTCATTATCACACATTATTACACACATTCAGAAAATCATAAATCGAAGGCATACAAAAATCAGGATAAAACAGGAACCAAAGCAAACAAACAAAAACCTCCACCACATGAAAAGGAGCGAACTCCTTATATGGGAGTAAGACCAGGTGCCCAGGAAGAGTCAGATTGTCCTGCTTGCATGCACCATCTGTGGCTTCGATTCGGCAGAAATATCGCATCAATTGCCTTCTTTTGTGTTCCTTGTCCAGTTTGTGTCTAGTTTTGTACTTGTCTTGCATACAAATCTAATATGCTGTACATACTACAAGCAAATAATTTAAACAGTATTATTTGACCACTTTATGATAGATCAATTATCTATGTACGTTTTGGTTTATTTCAGATTATAATTCAGGGTCCAAAATGCAGCGATCTCTCTTAATTCTTTTCGTCACTCTCAATCTGTGCCTAGTCTGTGCGAAAAGTAGTCCAATAATCGGAGTTAATAAGATTCAATCCACGACACCGTTTTCGAGACTATCAAGACATCTGAGAATTAAAAGGAGAGAGTACACAGTATATTGTCCGACTTTGAAGTGCTACTTAGACTTACTATGCCAAACTGGACAGACGCTTCCACCGGGAGTAACGTGGTCATGCTGATCTAACAATCTTTCTCCAACAAATGTGAAACGAGATTGGTGACCTTAATCATAATTTATTTGTCATCAAATGACATGTGAAATTACTTACGTGTATTTATCAAATATTGTCAGACTTTAAATTTTCAATGTTTCACTATTGAATTAAAATATGAACAAAAAGTATATCCTCGCATTTTGTTAAATACTTCTTCTTTATAAATCATCTATAAATACATAAGTACCTTCCATAATACATAGTTTGAGGATAATTACAGTAACTTCTCTTATTTCACATAGAATATATAATATTTTTTTTCTGTAAAATTACAAACTTGAATATAAAATGTTCTCCTATTATTTATTGAGATTCCATTTTGACTATCACAGTTCATGTTCAGTTTAGTAGTATATCTATCTGCATTGTCCTCAAGAAGAATTTCCGAAAACGAAGGAGAATGTCTACCATCTTGAGCCTTGAAGTTTGAATCCGTCGGGTAGATTTTTCAAAAATTCCTCCAGGCGCAGTTTGCACTGCAGTGTTTGACAGTAGACAGTTACGGTATCTCCACTTCTTCTTTTACTGGGATTGACTATGCTGTGCCGTTGTGTTTCTCTGCGAGTTAAGACTTTATTGGAGTCCGTATTGTCTTGGGGTCGGCACAAACAAAGAGACATAAGGACAGCAAATATACAGATAATGACGGTTCTGGTATTCATCTTCTGAAAATAGAGGCATTCCATGCACTCAAATAAGAAGTAAACCCAGGTAACACAAAACATTTTCGAATGGTTTTAAACAGGTTTCTGTTGAAACATTCCTGGCAAAATGTTCCAAGAACATTTTCAAAACGCTATGCAGTTGTATAAAATGTTCATAAAATGTTTTAACAACATTTAAGAGTGCTGAACAAAATGAAATGTTTCCAAGAATGTTTTATTGATGTTTCTGGAATAATACAAAATCACGTTTCTATAACATCTACTAAATATTTTGACATGTTTTTAAAACATGCTTGTTTTAAATGGGAATACAATTACAGAATGTGCTTGAAATATATCGGAAATAAAGTTACGGAATGCAAGGTAATATTATCAAAAGTGTCAAGCTTTGCTTTTCTCTTGCCATAAGGGAAGAAAAACCAAATCGTAAAAGAAAACGGGCTTTCGTATTTTAAAAAAAACTGAGATAGAAGTTATAGTAATGAATAAAGCAATTAACTAAGAAAAAAATCAACACAACTACCAAAATTGGGATATTCAAAATTCATCTATGGTTACGTTTTTATCTTAATCAAAATATCATTTACCAAAAGATGATTCAAAAACGATTGAAAGTAAAGGAAATTTAAAATCCCCAATTCTGTAATGGTATATAAAACCATCACACCACCTTTATATAGTCACTTTGGTACATATCTAAATTTATCATAAAATTAATTTCCAAAACATCGACGTTATTCATCAATAAAGAAATAAATCATTGTATTAATTCTTTTGTCAGATCAAGATGATGCCTGATTTAAGTTATGGACAAAAATGTTAAATACCTTGAAATTAAAATCTCCTTTCCGACAAATTTTGTGAAATCTAATGTTTGGTCCTTTTTCTTTATTTATCCTACTGTCTTATGATGATCCTACTCTATTTCAAAGCTGCCAAAGACCCAACTTTATATACTCATGTTTTACTTATTAATTGTTCTTTAATTTGGGAGAAGTCCTGGAGACGAAGGCTTTAACAGATATTAAGATCTGTGTTAATTCAATAGTTGGTCATGTGGGGCCACTGAAAGGGTAAAGTCCATGAAAGTGGGAATTCCATTTCGATAACTGGATTTATGTGGAACAAACCTTGTAAACTTTTTAAATACCCTTTATATAGAAGATCTATATAACCAATGCAATCGATGTGTTAGTAATAACTGATACAACTTTTGATCAGCATTTTAACTGGCAGAGCAAACAATTTTAGCATTGTAAACATTGGTTTAGGAGAAATGATTGATTGATTGATTGATTGATTGATTGATTGATTGATTGATTGATTGATTGACATCGAAGAAGTACCAATCAATTAGTTAGTCTCAAAGTTGCGAAGCTAAGGCAAAACCATAAGGAATTTCCATGTGAACAGTCGCAAACCCCGGAATAAACAATAATCCGAAGTTAATTCGGATGCTCGGGGAGAGTGAGCGTCTCCTGTGTACATGCAACACCCGTCGCAGCTGTTCAAAGATGGAATAAAGATGACCGATCTGCTGCCCATTGCACAAACTGTTGTCAGCTTGGACTTAATTTCTGGATTTCATCGTGAAACAGTCACAACTTTTTGGATAGATTGGATTATGACATAACATTTCTGTATGTGCATCTTACCCATTGGTCTCGTTGGTTTATGCGTAGACCTTTGTGTTTGATGTTTCTGTGTTGTGCGTTGTCGTCCCTTGTCCCGTATGCGTCTCTTACTGTGCTTGTCTGCTCTGTGTTTTTGCATAGGGTGTTTGGGGTTTTGCTGTGAGTGCTGCAACCTGGTGTTGTTGGAGATCCCCTCCTTTGTTTTACATTCACGAAATGTCGCCTCACGGTTAAAGCTACAAGTGTTGCTGGTCATTTTGACTGGGGTTTTCATGTTGCTCCTTTTGGTTGCTAAGTTATGGTTTTGATTTTTTGTACCCAATGGTTGTGACATTTGAATCCTAATTAGGTTTCTGTTGATCACCCTTTGATCTTCAGCAATTTGATCATCTCTATTTAAGTGCATTTCTGTTGAGAGCAATCAGTGATAAATGCCTTTCTTGATGATCAAAGAAACCATGCTTTTGACATTAGATAAAGTATCAAATTAAGCTATTTCAATGCAAAAACATGTTGCCCTTATTCTCACAAATATAAATTTTCATCATGGGAACAATGAGAAGAAAGTGAACATGATAGGTATACACAGTCAATTGTGCCTCACATGAAATTATATGAAATAGGCATCATGTAAATTTCACATGAAGGTTCATGTGAAATTCATATAAATTTTACATAAAATCTATGTGAAAAAAAATTCACATGAATTTCACACAAAATTACTTCACATGAATTTTACATGAAATTTCTTTTATACCTTCAAGCAAAATGGACTTTACATGCAAGTCGCTTTAAAAACTTCAAATCAATTTCATGTAAATTTCATGTTCGTGCTCAATTAACATAAATTTCATATGAGGCACAATTGGCTGTGTATTGCATTTTGCACCAAACTTTACAGATTTCTTGTCATTCTTCCTATGATTTTGTGTGTGTTAACATGTATCTATTTAACTGCTTTCAAGTTATAAATAGTCAACAAGATACTGTGCGTGCTCATTACCTTTAATAAGCTTCATAGAATAATTAAATTACAATTATTGGAATACAATATTTAGCGACGACGTAATTAACACGCCATACAGCGAAAATGAGTAACTTGTAAAAAAATTTGCTTGTAATATGGTATTCGGTTTGGAAGTCGAGGTAAATTGAATAAATTCCTTTCTTTTCATCCCTAATACATTTTGTAAAAATTACTGTATTTTCATTTATTTTCATGTATTGTTTTTCTCTGATATACACTTCATATTTACATTATAACAACGTTTTTGAACATAGTCATACGTTAGAATGTAGCTATCTTGACCTAGAACATTTTTTTTTCTTTTAATTACACTTCTTAATAAATTCCAAAAAAAAAGATTAAAAGCCCCTCACTTCCCAATGAAATCGTTCTTCTAGTTTCATAGTATTTCGACACAAGCTATTGAGTCTTTGTGGAATACGGAGTTTTTCCCCTTACAGTAGGTATCTGACGTAAAACCATTGTGACATCATGAAAATGGTATGGTAACGTCGATTTTAGACCGTCATTTCCTAGACTTTTATGACTGTTTCCATAGAATTTGATAATGTCATAATCAGTCTGCGTCAGATACCGCCTCAAATGGGAAGTAACTCTGGTTTTCGAAAATAGCAAATAGACTTGAAGCATATTTGTAATATCATTTTCCGTCACCAAATTTGATAAATTATTCTCAACCTTAGAGGTATCTCCATTTCTGTTCCTATAGCTATTTCTTAGGGATAAATTGTAATAATATGGAAGTGTTCCAACTCTACCTCCTTGAAGAAAATTTTAAACCAATTTTCATGCTGTACAAGACACGTGTTTCGGTTATCAAATCCTCATCAGTGACGTTTCCAGCCAAAGTGCTTTTCATAAGCCACCAAAAGGAGCTGTTAAGATAAGGCGTAAAATCTGCCCTGAAAAGTCGAAATTTCAAAATGCAAAAATTGAGAAAAATTTTCGATAAAAATAAGAAGTTACTTGGTCCAGATATGATACTTCTGTCAGGTTGGATAAATTATTCAAAATAAGACCGATTTTTGGGGTCAAAATAAGCATTTTTCCTATAGAAATCAATGGAAAACGGAAAAGTTTTTCTACAACATTGTTCCCCCCCCCCTCGGTTCAGAATGCCACTTTTACCAAAGGTGTATACCAATAAAACAAATTTTCTGGCCAAGTGGGGTTCTGAACCGAGGGGGGGGGAACAATGTCCCACAGGCGAAAAACGAAAAAAAGGGGGGATGGATGACTATTTTAGAATCAGTATTAAGAGTGGTAAAATAAATTAGAATTGCCATTTTTTCTTTTTAAATCATGTAACAATCTATTCAGAGTGTGTTCCGATCAGATGATTAACCGTTAGGAAGGAAAGTTGTCTATTTTAACACTGTGCGTATTTCGCGCCTGAAAGCTACATATGTGGCTGATAAATACGAAATATAACCGTTTTTCAGTTTCCGGATTGCGATTTTTGCCGATTATATTGATATAATAACATCAAGGTTAATTTTTCTTATCCAAGTTTGACATTTAAAGGTAGAGAAGTATAATAAACATCAAATTTGTGTAAACTAATGCATTTTTTTGTGAATTTTCGCTCGATATTTGACGTTTTCTCTCATCCGTACCCTTACCTCTTCAACCCGTAATTATAACATCTTTCACCAAATCTATTTAAATAAAATATCTACTAAGAATCTTCTAATACTTTATATTTTAATCACGACCACTTTTTACCTGAAATAGAAGGACAGCGCACGAGAAATAATCGAGTGATTTCAGGGCTTAATCAAGCCCTTATCTTACATGTAACAGCTCCTTTATTTCACTAGAACCCTATGGTTTTATTCATAGAATTTCAATCTGTGCAGTTTATTTACAGGGAGTGTGCGGCTACAAAGGAGCTGTAAGAACAGGGACTTAAATTAGCCCTGAAATCATTCGATTATTTCTCGTGCGCTGTCCTTCCTTTGAAGGAAAACGTTGTCCAGGATAAAAGTATTATGTATTAGAAGATTTATCATAAGTATTTTGTTTTTTAAAAAAATGATGTCAGATAATTACGGATTGAATAGGTAGGGGAAATAATGACTGACAAAATCAAATAGAGAACGAAAATATACAAAAAAAAATGCATTTTTAATGTAAATTTTAAGTGTATTATGTTTTAATCCCGTCTAATTTTAAACATGAAAAAGAAAAAATAACTTCGAAACCAGTTCGTCAATACGCAATCCGGAAACTGAAAACCGTTATATTTTGTACTAAACAGCCACATTGTAAGCTTTCAGGCGCAAAATACACACTTTGTAGAAATAGACATCTTTATATCGTTTATTTTATTCGTGTATGTTGTATATTTCATCGGAATCCACTCAGAATAGATTGCTCCATTGTATAACAAGAAGAATAGGGCAACCTTTATCTATCTATAACCGCTTTTTAGTCAGATTCTTACAAATAGCCCATCCTTTTTTTTTTCGTTTTTCGTCTGTGTGACATTGGTCCACTTCGAGTTACAGAACCCCACTTGGTCAGACAATTGGTATTAATAATATACACTTTGGTAAAAGTGGCATTTTGTAACTCGGGGTGGAACAATGATGTAGAAAGTTTTTCCTTTTTTCATTGATTTCTATAGAAAAAAAAAACGCACATTTTATCCCAAATATCGATCGGTATTGTTATTGATTATTTATTAGTTAGTTGAAATTTCTACTGAAAAATTTCCTCAAATTTCCCATTTTGAAATTTCGACTTTTCAGGGCAGATTTTACGTCTTACTCGTACAGCTCCTTTCCTGTAGGGTCGATTCATTAGCATATCAAAATGAAATCTATGTTCGAAATAGCATTGGAGGGATTGTGCTAAGATGTTAACCTCCTTTAACTTCGATGATATTTTTCGATGAAATGGCAAGATTCCGAAATAGCAAAATATATATATATGATGTCAAATTGATAAAAGGCCAAAACAAAGGTTTTTTTTTAAGGCGACAGAGCTGGAAAGTAGTAACCAATACACTTAACAAACATCAAGTAACGCTCCACACTGAAACAAGAATTATATGTTAATATTGATAATACGGAAGTGTTCCAACTCTATACCTTCTGGAAGAAAATTGCACTCGCTCACTCTTTATATAATAGATAAAAAATATATAATTTTGGAACTAAACTATGAGACCCATTTTTCCATATTGAATCGTTTGACATAAATTAACACTGATGTGGATTCGTTAACCGAAACAGGCAAATTTCTGCCTAGAATGCTACTCTCAGGTAGGAGAATCGGAGACGTGGTTTTTTAAGGTATCCGATATACAATAGGGCATTTTTCCATGCCTGGTAAGGTACTATAAACTATATATTTTCTGAAAGGTTATAAAACCCACTGCTCAGAAATAATAATTTTGGGGCCAGAAAAACAAAGGGGAATAACTTATGAAGCATTTAAATTGCCTATTTTCTCTATATAACATATGCAAAATAACAAAGTTGTACAAGAATTTTCCCCCCTTGATTTTTAAGACCTGGGAGTCTTATATCTGAACTCTGGGCATCATTACCTTTCAGAAAATATATAGTTTATAGTACCTTACCAGGCATAAAATTTTCCATACTTTACAATGGAGATGATTAAAACGCTATGTAAAAAATGACTCAATTGTACAACGGATACCTTAATGTCTTACCCTGACATGGTCGCCTTAGCACCACTTTCTATATAGACATAACCTCAGCCAGTGCACGTTTTGTAGATATTATTTTCATTTTCGTGCGTGAACATCGACGGCGGGTGCAGCTAGCCAAACAGGGGATGCTGATTCCTCCCGGGCACCTGGTTCTACCTTTAGCTTACTAGGAGTCCGTCGATGCGCAATTTTAAAAATGCTCTATTGTGGGTGTTGTTGGGATTTTCGTCAGGATCTTCTTTAACTCTTTTGTGAAACAAAGAACAATTCATCAGAATTAGGAAACAACAATTATGAAAATTAAATCTTACAATAATGATTTTATAAACAATCAATTGTTAGGAAAATGCAATTTATGATAGTGCAGTTATTATTACTTAGCAAGGGATTTTCATTGGATGAGAAAATTAGTTATGTTGTAGAAGTATTGTTAGATACAATTTTTCATAGATGTATGGAAAGTAAACGAAGAAAAAACAATTCAATTCAATTGATACCATTCGACTCTAGATCTAAATGCCAAAAAAGGAAACCAAGGGAAAAGAAAATGAAAGAGTATCGGTTCCGTGTCTTTAGGTTTGAGCAGACAAAAAAGGAATGTCATACTGAGACTGAATAACTGATGGATACGTCTTCGATGTTTATATAAACACCTAGTGCTGTATATGACAAATTGTTGCATATGTTTGAATGAAACAAATGTCAGTTTTAAGAATATGTTTCTATCCCTCAATTGCCTCAGCCATGTTTCAATTGACAAATATCATCGGATAAACGAAATTAAAAAGAAGTAATGAGCAAGAAGAGTGAATAAACTAAATGAAATTCAAACTTATTAAGTAATCTATCAAATTTGATTAACAAAGAGCGGAGTAACATACAGGTGAATTTTAGAAAAGCCAGGGACTTTATCGTATGGTAAATATTTAGATGAATAGTGACGTCAATACCCAATAAGCAGTCACGACTAAACCTTCTTTGTACACAAAGAGATCACACTATCTTCATTTGAATGGCATTTAAGGATTAAAGTAAAGGAGGAGACCTTCATAATTTCGTGCACAATTTTCTCTGTGTTCGTGACTCGGCAGTTTGAATGTGACTATGTTGCAAGTTTAATCTTTCCACTCCATCATTGAGATTTAATTTAAATACGTGTATCTACAGCTTACATTGGTCGATTTTGGATACTTTTTAACGAATTGATGTATTCTTATATTGCAGTTACGGACTGGTCTCTAGGGACGTGTTCCTTTTATTCTATAACCAGACCCACTTGTGTATCTATTACTTGAGTCACAACAAGGCGTCTACAAAACGCTGTATTTTTATTGTCCAAAGATCTGCGGCCAACACATAATAATCAGCTAAATAGCATATTGCTGTTGGTAGTTTCTGCGACTGTTTCAACTTACTACTGGTATTGAAATACCGTCAACTACGCTAGACTAACTGGTCGACTTTTACATACTGAGATTAAATTCGGCTCTCTGATCATACTGATGGGACACAAGCACTGACTATGGATAAGATTGTCATGGGTTTCCTTCATTGAGGAAGTGTATAAAAAGTCATAAGCTATACTAAATGTGAACAAAACAATACTTTGACAAACCTATTTATATCATAGAGTAAAAATCACTCCAAGGGATGCATGTGTCGCCTAGGAAACATAGCTACACTTAGAATCACTTTTATATAGGGTGTGACATCCAAGTGTGACAGACAGACAGACGGACAACGGGATCCCTTAGCGTCGCTATGCTTCGCAGGCCACACAAAAATCCTCCAGCATATACATGATCAGATACTTGTGTGGTTATGGACTCAATCAGATGACACCAGCTTAAGCCTAAGTTGCTTCAGATTTTCTTCTGTTGTGCAACATAGCAACATTCGGAAGCATGTACAGCAGTGAATAAAAGTCAAATACAAAACCCCAAATTAGATTCCAAAACTCACAATCAAAAGGCTTATAAATTCTTGAAAAAATATAAAAC
This sequence comes from Pinctada imbricata, assembly GCA_033119305.1. Classification (NCBI taxonomy): domain Eukaryota; kingdom Metazoa; phylum Mollusca; class Bivalvia; order Pterioida; family Pteriidae; genus Pinctada; species Pinctada imbricata. The sequence continues at coordinate 25,938,596 of VSWD01000003.1, read as the reverse complement.
GGAGCTTTCTCATGAGAAAAGAAAATCGGACAAACAGATACAGACAATAACATAACTTCATATAAACACGAAGGACAACTTTATCTAATGAACAATCTCCAGAGTTCATATTTAAGAGGTCATATTTAATCAGACTGTGATGCACTGAATTCACATTACATGTATTTATTTCAGTCAAGAAGTTTCCTCCTCTGCTGAATTCGCTATTTTCGAAAACCAGATTTACTTCCCATTTGAGACGGTGTCTGATGTAGACTGATTATTCTATGGAAACAGTCATAAAAATCTGGGAAAAGATGGTACAAAATCATCGTTACCATACCATTTTCACAACGTCATAATAGTTTTATGTCAGATCGTCAATATTGAAATACATGTTCTATTATGGAACGCCATCGCTGTCTTATGATGAGATATTTCAATATATTGGATGGTTTAATCAATATCTGCGGTGGTAAGTACATTATATGCGGTGGTAAGTACATTATATGGAGTGCTAAGTTCATTATATGGGGTGCTTATTACACTATATGCGGTGTTAAAAACATCATATGGGGTGGTACGTACATTATATGGGGTGCTAAGTACATTATATGCGGTGCTAAGTACATCATATGGGGTGGTATGTTCATTACATGGGGTGGTTAGTACATTATATGCGGTGCTAAGTACATTATATGCAGTGCTTAGTACATTATATGCGGTGCTAAGAACATTATATGGGGTGGTGAGTACATTATATGCGGTGCTTAGTTCGTTATGTGGTGATTTCGTTATGATAAACATTCTGATGACCAAGATTAAACATTTTTGAGACTCGGTTTATCATTAACCCAAAAGGACACATTAACACAAAACGATTCAACATTTTTCCCAGCTCTATCATGGGGGGGGGGGTTGGAAGAAAAGACCGGCATTTGGGTCAAAATAAGCATTTTTACACAGAAAACAATGGAAAACGGAAACGCTTTTACACAACAGCGCCCCCTCGCTTTACAATGCCACATTCACCAAAGGTGTATATCAATAAAACACATTTTCTGGACAAGTGGGGTTCTGAAGCGAGGGGGGAAACAATGTCCACAGGCAAAAACGAAAAAAGGGGGATGGATGACTATTCTAAAATTTATCTCTAGAGCGATATTAAAAGTAGGTTATGATTGCCATCTTTTTCTTTTTATATCATGGAACAATCTATTCATAGTGTGTTCCGATCAAATATTTAACCGTTTGGAAGGAAATAAATTTGTCTATATCTACACCGTGTGTATTTCGCGCCAGAAAGCTACATAAGTGGCCGAGAAGAAAGAAATACAACCGTTTTTTTTTTTCTTTTTTCAGTTTCTGGATTTCAGAGATTGCCGATTACATTGATATTCTTAAAACAGGGTGACGTGAAAATTCTATATCATTTTTTTTAATTCTAATTATTAGAATAAAAAAAAAAAAAAAAACAATGATATAGAATTTTCACGTCACCCTGGTTTTTTTTTTCTCTCTCTCTCTCTTAGACCACGTAAATTGAATATCACAAGCTAAAATAAAAATTATAATTTATATATTAGTAACGTAGTGTTACAGAATTAATCTACTCTTTACTAACATCACATAATTTATCTGTACTGTACAAAGCTCTTCTAATATGTAAAAGCATATACATTATACGGAAACAATGCCTATTGATATCATGGTGCCTCTCACTTAAAAAAAGCAAGAACTTTGTAAAAACTTTGAAAAGTAAAATGTACCCGAGGCTAGGATCGAACTCGCGACCTTGGTAATAGCAGTCCTGCGTCTTCACCACTACGCCACCGCACCCTTGCGTGAAAGTGATGAAATTGTAGAATAGATTTCACTGATTGCCAAAGATTTAATCTTTTCACTTTTTTGAATAAAATACAATGAAATATACCTCAACTAAACAACATAGTATTCTCAGATAAATATGTGTGTTTAAAGGCCACAAAAACGTAAAAACGAGCAGTGCCTTAATAGCTTAACGTAGCTGCGATCCGAGTCTCAGAAATGTTTAATCTTGGTCATCAGAATGTTTATCATAACGAAATCACCACATAACGAAATTAGCACCGCATATAATGTACTCACCACCCCATATAATGTTCTTAACACCGCATATAATGTACTTAGCACTGCATATAATGTACTTAGCACCGCATATAATGTACTAACCACCCCATGTAATGAACATACCACCCCATATAATGTACTTAGCACCGCATATAATGTACTAACCACCCCCATGTAATGTACATACCACCCCATATAATGTATCTAACACCGCATATAATGTACTTAGCACCGCATATAATGTAATAACCACTCCATATAATGTACTTACCACCGCATATAATGTTCTTAGCACCTCATATAATGTTATTAGAACCGCATATAATGTATTTACCACTCCATATAATGTACTTACCACCGCATATAATGTTCTTAGCACCTCGTATAATGTACTTAGCACCGCATATAATGTACTAACCACCGCATATATTGTACTTACCACCGCATATAATGTACTTACCACCGCATATAATGTACTAACCACCCCATGTAATGAACATACCACCCCATATAATGTACTTAGCACCGCATATAATGTACTAACCACCCCATGTAATGTACAAACCACCCCATATAATGTATCTAACACCGCATATAATGTACTTAGCACCGCATATAATGTAATAACCACTCCATATAATGTACTTACCACCGCATATAATGTTCTTAGCACCTCATATAATGTTATTAGAACCGCATATAATGTATTTACCACTCCATATAATGTACTTACCACCGCATATAATGTTCTTAGCACCTCGTATAATGTACTTAGCACCGCATATAATGTACTAACCACCGCATATATTGTACTTACCACCGCATATAATGTACTTACCACCGCATATAATGTACTTACCACCGCATATATTGATTAAACCATCCAATATATTGAAATATCTCATCATAAGACAGCGATGGCGTTCCATATTCTGTAGTACACAATTTTGTTGTACTAGACACGTGTTTCGGATATTTTAATCCTCGTCAGTAGTACTTCATGTCAAACGATTTAAATAAAGCCAAAGTGAATTTTAGATACCGTCTCAAATGGGAAATAACTGTTTTCCACAAATACTCAATACCAATTCAGAAATGCAATGTACATGCATCGTTATGCTCTTTCGCATTAAATACTGTAAATATGGTTATTTCACAATTTTATACTTCAGACATCACGCTTTGGGGAAATATTCGTGATACACTGCCATCCATAAATAAGTATACACTATTTCTGTTCAAGTTGCTGTTAGAAAATGCAGTTTCAAATCCATTGCTGTATAATTCTGAAGAAGAATCTTATCGAAATCATTTGTAATAAATTTGATAAAAATATTTGCATTTTTTGAATTTTTATTCTTTTTCCTGTAAAAATGACCATTTCTAGAAAAAAAAAATGTGCTGATGAAAAAAGTCTATTTTTACATTTTCGTCATCCCAATTATTATGGATCTACCAAGTTCTGAATGGAAAAATCTGGACAAACTAATAAAAAACTTAGAGTGATTTCCTTGTTTGTATAGTTTTTTATGGATGGCGGTGTATAAACATCTCTGCCTACTAAGTAAGAATGCAGCAGAGATATTTTCGAGTGGGGGAAACTTTCATGAAATCCGTTGATTTGTGAAATACGTGAAAATTGTCCCCACAAGAAAATTTCCACGTTTACGGTACACGTTATTGAGTCTTTGCGAAATACAGAGTTATTTCCCCTAATAGACGGTATCTGACGTAAAACCATTGTGATGTCATGAAAATGGTATGGTAACGTCGATTTTACACCGTCATTTCCCAGAGTTTTAGGATCGTTTCCATAGAATTTGATGACGTCACAATCAATCTACGTCAGATACCTTCTCAAATGGGAAGTAACTCTGGTTTTCGAAAATAGCGAATATGCAACATAACAAACTGAACTCAAAATTCAATTTGAAAGTATCTATGGCCATATAACATAGATGTCGTTCACCCTTAATTATATGTATCATGGAATGAGAGCATTCAAAGTAAGAAAGCCAGGTTTTGTAAATAGCTTTATTTTAATTTTTTCAATGCTGTTATCAACAGATTAATAATTAATATAACATAATATGCAGGTCAATAAGTGAACAAAACCTCATAACAAAAATAAACATTGGTTAATATATATTTGGAGTTAGGCGAAAAAAAAATGTTTTGTCCAGCAATTGTGCTACTGTTGTACACTTAGAATTCCCATGTGTCAACACTGGGGTTTATAATACAGGATAAAAGTTTTCTCTCTTATTAGTGTAATCTTTTAATGTATGGTTTATTTCTTTTGGAGACAGATACATACTGAGCAGTTACTTTTGATGTTATGGAAAATTGAAATATTTATGACAGAATCATGAAACTAAATTATTTATGAATTAAGCACTAATACTTTGTTAATAAACACAACCAAAGTGAATTATGCAACCCTATATGGAACCCAATTAATGATATTAAATAGCAGAATATCTAACCAACCAAAATTGCAATTCAGATAAATAAATTATTCTTTATATGTTTGATCACTCCACTTTTAGACCATTTTCAACAGAAGCTTCATTCTAAAGATGGTCCAGAATTTTTCATAATGGCATGTACAACTAACAAGTATTATTTGAATAAAAATATGAAATACCAAAAAATCACTTGAAAATATCTTGTCACTTTTAATAGACAGATAGATAATACAGATAATACATTTGGGGATAACAACTAAAGCATTTTCAAAAAGCAATCAATATGGGAAAGTAAACTACAGGTTAATTTAGCTCATATTTCCAATGTAATTCAATTTTATCCTCCATATGCCACATTACTGTGAATTCGAAAGTTCTAAAGTTGTTCTGTTCTATCAAAATGCAGGAAAATACTGGGTATGGAATTTGCAAGGAGAATTTCGAATCTCCTAAGTTATAAGCTTTTTCTACAATCAAAATTTCATATACATTTAACATGTTTAAGCTCAAAGAAATCCAATATAATACAAAGGAGGAGATGTCCAACAACACCAGATTGCAGCAGTTACTCTGCAGAAACCTCAAATTTAATATGTGAATGTAGAAAATAGAGTGGAGAGTAGGGGGTATTCTGAATTTGAATTTGTTTGCAAACTGCACATTTTTCATATAATATGATAAATAGCAAAAGGCGTGTGAAAAAATAATATACAGTTTGTTAGTGCTTTTTGATTAATAAAGCCCCAAAATTTTACACATTACATAATATTGAATACAGAACCTAATGATTACCCTATAAAATATGTGTAACTATAGAGGTAGGAATGTATGGACAGATTATCTAGTCAATACACAAAGTACATGTACTCTACAAATTAAAGGTGCAGAATATCAGATTTTGTTCAACAATACGCAAGACCGCAAATACAGCGCGTGCAGCATGTCCGTTCTGATTTTTCATCTGGTCACCTACCTAAACTGTTGTTCAAAACTTGGGCACCTTTTCTGCCCAAGTAAATTGATGACGTCAAAACAATGGAGAACAATCGAAGAGTGCGTGAAAACATTGAATTTCGTATAGTCTTTGTTAGAAGAAAATGCGATCTTCCGTATTCAAAACTCCAACTGTTTATAATAAGATCTGACTTTATCTATATGTGAACATTATCTACTCCAAAGAGTGGAATTTTAAGTCAAACAGATCTAAGCTATAATCAAATGAAAAAAGAAAGAATTCATATTTTCTTCTTTCATCTAAAATTTCTTATTCCAGACAGCTATAGATTCATATCATTTAGCTGAATTGAAATTTTGCTCAAAATATGATACTAACAGCACCTTTGTCTTTGAAGTTTACAATGAAAGTAAAATTCACGAGAAACCTACTCAATATTTAAATGTATTGTATGTCTATATTAATAAATATTACTTTATATTTTACACAGCATATTAAGAATACGATATTCAGAACTATAGAATATATTGTATTATAAAATTATGTGAAAATACAGATAGTGTCAAAGGATTTGTTTTGTGCGTAAGAATAGAATATTGTTTGAGTTACAAGATTTATTTTAGTCAAATCTGCCCATAAGGCCATCCAATCTTCAGAAAATCATTATTTATCGAAGCAGGTTTTATCTTCCGTAGACTTGAATTTTCAAAGTTCAAAAAAAGGAAAAAATCAAACAATTTTATAAACTGTCAACATATCAGGAACACAAGTATTGCACTATCTATTTGAATTTCTTCGGTGGTTGGAAATCGTCACCTCATGAAACATGGGGTCAAAGGTCATGAACATTTACAATACATTGCTACGCCCTCTACATATTTTGAAATACCAAAAATAACATCCATATTTTTCAATATCCTCTCTGTTTGTGACACCAATGTTTAATTGTTTTGCAGCACCTTCGCATGTGTGATATGTTTTCTATACAGATATGCATTTATTAGAATTTTGAAACAAAAGGGGTATGAAATTTACACAAGCTTTAAGCTTATGAGATGAATTCAGATTGCAATGAAAACAGTGATAAATAAAGTGTAATAATGGAAATTTGATCATTAATATTACAGCAATATAACTTTTGAAAGCAGAAATCAACTGATTGGCATAAGATTTTCATCCTTGGCTTTCTTTTCATCTTATCCCATCTACCATTTTATAACACCTACCATTTTATAAGACTGTGTCTTAAAGGTATTGTAAATATATTACATACGACTTGTGTAAATATTATGAAAGAAAAATGATTTTAAAAAAGTAATCGTATGAATAAATCTAGTGACCGAATAGATGATATGATCTGGTCATCACATGACCAGAACACTTTGAACTGATTGGACAAAAAATGAAACTTGATGTAAGTTTGACAAGAAGTCTCCAGGAACAGACGAAAGTACAGACTCAGACTGCCAAACACTAGGTCCCATCGTTAAGTGAACATGGTGATCATTACAAATAAACTACCTCTATGTACGTCAATTCTTCGTTTGGGACACATTTTTTTTTTAATACAATAACATCTACAATATACATATCCCTCTGCTATGAGCGAAAACAAACAAAATTTATAAACCCAAAAATGAAAAATATCTCAAAAAAATTAAAAATTCAAAAAGCTTGCTACCTCCGTTGCAAGCATTGCGAGTATTGTTCTAATGAGAAAGCATGCTAAAATGTGTACAATTGCATTGTGTGCAATACATAGGTGGTTCATGAACATAGCATAATACAAAATCATAAATCTCTTACAATGCAAGCTGTGCATCTTTTACATGTTACTACATATCATTTACAAATGTACGTGTACATAAACAATACTTCCACTTACAATATGGGACAATTTTGATACATTTGTATTGCTTATTTTCTGACAAAACTTAAGTGTAAAATAAGTCAAAATCTGAATTTACATGAATGAACATTTTAATATGTCTATCATTAAGTACTGTTTGCTAAATAAATGTCAAATAAAGAAATAACAAATAAACTAATGAATAAAGGTCTGTAGCCACTGCAGTCTTTTGATTTATGTTTAAAGAAATCAAATAATTTCCCTAAAAAATAACCTGCACTGGGAACCTTCATTTGGTGGTCCCTCAAGATAAAACTTACTTTTGTTCATTTATAGATTTTGTTGCACGTAAAATATTGGAAAGTCGCATAACTGACCTAATGTTTACTCCTAATGAATTTAATGACATATTTTTTTTTTCTAAACTTGGAAGACATGAATACATTCTAAAACAAAAATAAGATGAATGAGACCTACAAAATTTGTAGACATTCAGTGCTATTTGCTGTAAAAATGTTTAATCTGTAACTCATGTTACTTGTTCACACAAAAAGTTCCTTAAATTTAAATAAAATGTTAATGTCTTCAAACATAAAACAATTGACCCTTCCGATTGCGGGAAAAAAATGCAAAATGTTGTGAGGTCACTTTTACCTCGGACAAACAAGCTTAGAACCTCGGTCAAACATCAAAATTGCATTGTGAAGTCGTGGAATTTCTAAAAATTTTTCCCGCGTTCGGGAGGGTCAATTAACTTACCATAAACATCCATATATGCATGTATATCAAATTCTTATTAAAATATGTAATTTATAAGGTAAGGTAAGGTGCAAGATTTGTAGCTTTAGCAAAATTTGATCTGTTCTTGAAATCTCGTTACTTTTTATTCAATGTGTCAGGGACCAATCTTGTTGTGAAGAGAATTACGTGTAGGTGATCTGGGAATTTATAACAAAATACATGTGTACACATGTGCCTTATAAACAATTCCTTCTATATGATCGTTCAATGTAATTCTTTTCTCCCAACTTGTATGAAATATGAAGGAGCCATTAATGGAGTTAGTGTGCATCTTGATTAGTATAATTCACAAAAAGACGGACGGAGTGACGTACTGACTGTAGTACATAAATGTTAATCCTTGTTCGACTTCTCAATCATACATACAACTCTAAACAATTCACCTCTAAGTAAGTACAATGACTTTTAAGGACTTTCACTCTACAAACTGGTTACTTCTTATCAAAAGGGTGGTTGGGTGGGTGCGGGGGTGGGTGGGGGGGGGGGTAGATTGGTTGGATACATCTGTAGTGAGGTAATTCAGACATTGAATACTTTATATACCCATGTACGACTTAAGGATTCATGTAAAATGAAACATACCTTATGAGAAAAAAAAATATTGTCCAATGTAACAGACACAAGCAAACTTAGGAATTCTACAAAAGGGAACATAGCATTTCTTTCTTACTGCCTACCCACAACAAATACATCTATCATTTCACAACTGAAAGAGAGCAACTAACCAAACACTCCTTAAATTCATTCCCAGTACATGCCATATGCTTTCACGAGGAAAGTACACAAAGCTGAGCTACTGAAAGTAGAGGCACAACCATGCATTTTCCAATCAAGCCAATTCTTCAATCCCATATTATACATTCGTAAGGTACAATGTACGACTTTCGAGTAAAATGAAATTATGCAAACTAAATCACAGAATCTAATTATGCTAAGCTGCGCTATAAGTTCACTGGCCCACTATATTAACACATAGATAATTATCTAGAAAATTATTTGATGCTTTGCTTGTCTGAATGTTAACGACCTTTGAAAATTAGTTGTTCAACAATCAAGAGCTAAAATGAAAATGACCTATCAAAACTTTTACGAAGATAATGCTTATTATCAAAATGATTATCCAGTTGATTGCAAAACATTCTTAAATGTTGATGCATTCTCTATTGACATATGATAAATATACTACTCTACTACAACACCATACATGTTTGCTTTTTGTAAGTTAAGAAACAACGAAAAAATTGAATAATTCTCAAAGAAAATGAAAGATACTTAGTTCTACCTGCATTAAGGCATTCTGTCACTCATTTATAAATTTTCTTTGATGTTTGGTTCTTAACACTAAATGCAAGTATTGTCAGATCAATGAATCTGACTTATGGAAGATATTGACTTAAAAGTAAAAGTCAGCTAGTAAGAGTCCAATTTCTTCTTACACTAAAAAGTTTGTAGTAAAATCAACTACACCCTCTACAGAGATGGAATTATTCAATTCAAATATTAAAGATGTAAATTACACAGATTTTCAGCAGCTTGGCCTTTTTCATTTGAACTACCGTTACTAGCAAATAATATAGGCCACGGGCTGAAAAATTGTGAAATCCAGTGTTTGTGTGGGTTTTTTTTATAAATTAACGTGGATACATAAAATAGATATAGGGGAGAAATAATCTCTGAAAATGAATGGACACCTCACAAGGCTTACCTTAACATTACTGTATGAACAAGGTGAGCTATTACAAAATAATCAAAATAACCCAAAATGACATTCTCCATCATTAATCTCTATGCAAAATAAAGTTACACGAACAAATAATTTGCAGAATAAATATATGGGACTATAACGATGACTTGCATCAACATTTATATACTTTATAATTATGTACATGTATAAGCGCACACAAAGTTACCCGAAATTTGTGAAGATCAACACGTCAACTTGTGGAAATATTGCAATGTTCACTGGTATTCTACAGATTCTAGCTAACAAACATCAACATCCTCTAATAAGCGATCTAAGTACTTTACTTTTAACATATACATGTACATGTACATTTTTACTTCTGGAGCCTGTTTTACAAAAATACTTACAAAAATTTTTAGGAGTTTTCGTAACTTCCATCATCAAATAAAAGCTTTAAATCTTTTTCACTTTAGATTATGTTGTCCTTTCTAACAGCATTTCTACATACTTAATACAAATTCAGAAAAAAAACATTGCAGTTTTTAGTTTATAAGAAGTACTAGGCTATCAAGATTTATGAAAATTCCTGAAAAAGATAAGGCCTAAATTGAATAAAATCATAAAATAAATTTAGAGTACTGATGCACATAAGTAGATTTAGCAATCAATTTTGACATTGGCTTTTAGTTTGAATTGACCTACATGTAAGTAAAAGTGAGATATTGTGATATGAAATAAAGGTTTATTTTGACATGCACGTAGATGATAAACCTTGCCCATCTTAACCTTCAACAACTAATCCTATGAAAGTAAAACCTCCACAAGTATTCAATCTTCCTTCAGTCCTCCATTCATTGTAGTGCTGATATTCAGAGAGTATGACCTTGAATCCCGTGACCGCAAGCCACTGATCCAGTTCTGAAATGCCGTAGCAAGTCTCTCGTAGATTTCACTCCTGACGGTGGCCGTGAACTTTGTTGTCAAGCACAGGATTGTCAGTCCAGCAAAGATAATATTACATAGCATGATGATATAGAAGTTACCAAGCCAGTCCATGCTACCAAAATTACCAATCAAGTCAAAATTGGTTAGACCTGCAAAATCAAATTAAAATGATCAATAAATCTCAAAAATCCTGAAAACTGTGAAAACTACTGTTCTTCTTTTAGAATTCTATCCCTTATTATTTTTAATGAATTTATACCACATGCGAAAGTTATAAATCAAGTCAAAATTGATAAAACCTGCATCAATATACATATAAAATCAAAATTTCTTTAAAATTGGGAAAACAGCACATTCTTTACATCAGTTTTAAATTAAATTGAAATTACAAGTATAACACCTAAAATAAAACAACTTAAAATTAACTACAATAGGGAGAGTGGAACTTAGTTTTCAAAATGACACAGTACAGTTCTCTACGACCTTGACATTGTTACTTACCTAGTGTCCTTGACATGACAGGGAGAGCAGAACTCAGTATCAACAACACAATACAGTTCCCTATGACCTTGACCATGGAAGTGTCTTGCGGTATGGGCTTTAATCCATGAAAGATTGAAAGACTATAAAAACCTACAACTGACGCCATCATCACATATCTGGGTCAAAGGTCAAGGACAATGTCTGTAATTCCAGTTCTGGCATTCAGATTAATGGAGAATATGTGCTAGTGTCATAAGCTATCCTTACAGAATAAGTGCCTTTACCTGTGTTTTGCTATGGGTATGCAACACACAGCAAGTGTATTTGTCATACAGGTATGCTAAATGCACTCGCTGTGGGTTGCATACCTGTACAAAACACAAATTATGCCATTTATACTAAGCACTACAATGCAGTGATATTTTTACTATTTTTCAAAGGTGCCTGTGCCTTTTAATTTAAGAAAAATTAGTGACATAATCAAAAATATTGGGAGTATCTGGAACAGTTTATTATCAAACTACGGTACATCTACATGTTTGTCCCTTATAAGGCCATTTTTCTTAGTTTCTGTACTTTGGTAATGACTGTTTCTAGAAACTCTCAATTTTGGGGAATTTAAGGTCACTTTTTGGGGAAAAATGGTAGGAATTTAGCGTTGGGAGAGGGCTGAAATTCAGACCCAATTTGCTAGTAAAGAAAATAACTCCAAGGAATGCATGTGTTGCCTATGAAACATAGCGACACTAAGGAATCACTTTTATAAGGTGTGACATCCAAGTGTGACAGACAGACAGACGGACAGACAGACGAACAGCGGACAAAGTGATCCCTAAGTGTCGCTATGCTTCGCAGGCGACACAAATATCACTGAATTGTCAGTTACATCCTTGTTTTCTGAAATTTCAGCTTTTCTTAATAAAGGTAGTTTAAATCTATGTCATCACCAGTTGAGTTTGCGTTTAGAACAGCTGCTGCTGCATACAGCTAAACCTGTATAATACGGTCGGTAAAGGGAGAAGGAGGAAGTGACCATTACAAACAGGTGACCTCTTTATAGAGGGTAAGTTTTTTCACAGGAAATATTTTGCACTCTCAAACTCTCCCATTTTCATTGCTTGAATCACGCCTTGGTCTAACGACTGAGATTAAGAAGTTGTATTTGGAGGAAAAAACTTCAAGGTCACATTGCTTAGGGTCAGCTTTGGGTGAAATGGTGCATTATCTAGAAACAATAAGACATTGCGCTTTTCCCGCTTCATTTTTGCATTGAAAGATTTCAGCCAGTCAATAAAAATTTCGGAAGTCATCCAGGCTTTTTTATTATGCTTATAGGTCACGGGTAAAGATTTAACATCCATTTTCCCAAAACATCGAGGTCGTCTAGATTTTCCTATTATTAGTAGTTTTTCTTTGTCACCAACCATATTTGTGCAACATAAAATGGTTAACCTGTCTTTCGATCGTTTACCTCCATGACAATCCGATCCTTTTACTACATAAGATTTGTTTCCTGAATCTCTATAAAACAAGCCTGTCTCGTCCATATTAAAGACATCTTTCGGATCATAGGAACTCAATAATTCCGGTAATTTTGTTTTCCAATCTTCAACTACCGAGTTATCAACATCTGCGCTTTCTCCCGACTTCATACGGAAAACGATGTTATTCCTTTTTATGAATGACTTTTGCCATCCGTTTGACGCCTTAAATTCATTTTACCCCAGATCACTAGCAAATTTACGGGCCTTCTCTTGTAATAGAGGACCACTAACATTAATGTTACGAGTTGTAGCGTCTTGGAACCATTTCCAACATAGATCATTTATTTCCTCGTTGCCTGTTATGCGACGTTGACGTTTCCGATCGGAAGGTGCATTATTTTCAAAGTCCTCAAAAAGTTCCCTTTTTCTTTTAACAATACCCATAATCTGTGTTCTCCCAACATTTAGTTCATTTGCAACCGATATGCAGCTTCGTCCAGATTCTACAAGTCTTATAACATTTATCTTTTCACTCAAACATAATTCCTTCAGTTTCGAAGCCATTTTGGTATTTAATTATAAAGTAATGGGTATGAAAACATTCTTGAAAAGACATCAATCAATTATAAACAAACACGTCGCATAATAGGCATACGAAATACGCTGTAATTGGTCTTACGTAACCACCAACGATAGCTACTTGTGACCGTAATTTGAAGGTGTGATCAATACTTATGCATGTAACATGGTGACCGTTGACCGCGTTAAACAGTGACCGTTATAAAGGGGTTAAATATATAGTAAAAATGATAGGGAGAGCATGAAACTGACCGCAATGAGCAGGTGACCTCAATATACCGTTATAAAGGGGTTAAATATATAGTAAACATAGTGTAATCAAAGATTACGAAGCTCACCTCGCGGCAGCAAAATTCAATTAAAACATATCTCTAGGTACATGTATATTGGCTTTAAAAGAAAAATCACTCAAGTGGAAAAAAGTAGGTCAAGGTCATTTTATGAAAGTTTGATCAAAGATACATCCAATATGCAAGTCTGGTACATGTAGCACTTATACTTTGCTCAATATTAGCCTTTAAAGGCAAAATCACTCAAGCGGAAAAAGTAGGTCAAGGTCATTTTATGAAAGTTTAATCAAATATACATCCAATATGCAAGTTTGGTACATGTAGCACTTATACTTTGCTCAATATTGGACTTTAAAGGTAAAATCACTCAAGCGGAAAAAGTAGGTCAAGGTCATTTTATGAAAGTTTGATCAAAAATACATCCAATATGCAAGTTTGGTACATGTAGCACTTATACTTTGCTCAATATTGGACTTTAAAGGTAAAATCACTCAAGCAGAAAAAGTAGGTCAAGGTCATTTTATGAAAGTTTGATCAAAGATACATCAAATATGCAAGTTTGGTACATGTAGCACTTATACTTTGCACAATATTAGCCTTTAAAGGCAAAATCACTCAAGCGGAAAAAGTAGGTCAAGGTCATTTCCTGAAAGTTTGATCAAAGATACATCAAATATGCAAGTTTGGTTTATGTAGCACTTATACTTTGCTCAATATTGGCCTTTAAAGGTAAAATCATTCATGTAGGTCAGATGCTGCATCCAATGCATGGGTTCACCTCAGCATCCCAAGATGAATCACTGGTGCAAGTTTGGTTACTGTAGCATCGGTACTTTGTCAGATACTGAGCTACCCCAAAAACTTTAACCAGACATTGACAAAGTCATTCAACCGTAAAATGTAGGTCAGATGCAGCATCCGATGCATTGGGTCACCTCAGCATCCAAAGATGAATCACTTGTGCAAGTTTGGTTACTGTAGCATCAGTACTTTGTCAGATACTGAGTTACCCCAAAAACTTTAACCAGACATTTACAAAGTCATTCAACCGGAAAATGTAGGTCAGATGCAGCATCTGATGCATGGGTTCACCTCAGCATCCAAAGATGAATCACTTGTGCAAGTTTGGTTACTGTAGCATCAATACTTTGTCAGATACTGAGTTACCCAAAAACTTTAACCGGACGCGGACGCGGACGCGGACACCGGGGTTATAGCATAAGCTCATCTCAACTTCGTCGAGGTGAGCTAAAAATGATAGGGAGAGCATGAAACTGACCGCAATGAGCAGGTGACCTCAATATAGAGGTGACCGCATCAGCAGGTTTAGCTGTATTTCTATAGAGCTAATGGATTGTGACATAACAATAGGCAGCACATTTCTATTTAGTTTCATCTCAGGGAATTAAATGTACATCTGTTGTGCATATACATGTATATACATGTAAGAACATACATCACTTCTAAACTGAAAAATTCAGCAAAAATGACAATTTGACAATTCTATGAATAAGTATAATCTTCCGTATATAATAAAGGATACAAAATAAGGACTATTTCCAGGACAGCACCTATGGATCCCAGGGCAGACAGAGAAGCTATGCCTAACACTGTCTCCTACAATATATTAACTTATTATTAAGATATATGTATATATAATATATGTACAATACATTATAACTTTTGCATTCATTAACAGCACATTGAATATCCAATTAATTGATAATTTAAGGTTAAACTAAATAATTTTGAAAGCTTTTTGGATAAGACAACATGCTTTTAAAACAGATGTACAGTGTAATATGCCGCTTAGAAGAAAATTCAAAATTAAAAAGTTGAGCGTTATACATGTACATGTATAAGGATAAAAAACTCGTATCTGCATGCCTTTCAAGCTAATAATGAAATTCCTTGGTCTACGCATGTAAAACAAATTATTACCCAATCTACTATATACATGTAAATACATGTACAGTATGTATTACGTATTTGTAACTGTTTCACGATGATTTCGGATAATTCAGTGCAAGACGAAAACAGTTCCTTTTACCAGGCAACAGTTCAAACTGTTGCTCGGTCTTGTGACGAACTGTAGCCCTCTGTAGTGCTGACGGCTTCACGTTCGAAATTTACGTTATGTATTGGGTAATCAAACAGTTATTTCATGGCTACTTGGGAAACAGTCAACTATTGTCCATAGTGGAGGGGACCTGAAAAAATAGTTTGACTGTTCGCACAGTAGCTATGAAAATAGCTGTATATTGATCTACACATAATGTACCCTTCTCAGCATTTATTGATATAACTAAATTCTAAAGTATACTGTATTTTACACATGTACATGTATACCATTGTCTGCATTCATTGAAATGTTTAAATTCTTGGGCAAATCTTTCATAAAGTATTTGTGATTTTACCTTTGCTCCAACAGGTAAAGCTTTGATGCCAACAAGGAGTTCAAAGAAATTGTGAGCAACCATCAATACACATAATACCTATAAATAGATCAAAACTGACATCAATACACATAATACCTATAAATAGAATCAAAAGTGATATTAATACACATAATACCTATAAATACATGTAGATCAAAACTGACATCAATACACATAATACCTTTAAATACAATCAAAACACATTACACCTATCAATACAATAAAACTGACATTTTATTTACAACAAAAATTAAATAACATGAAATATAAAGGATTTTCATTTGCCTTTTTTTCTGATACTTCAATCTCTGCCTTACTCCTCGACAAGAATTACAGTACTGTGAACGTGCAAATTTTTCATGAGGGGGTAATTTTTAAATTGGCACTTTTCGCGATTGTATAAATACATGTATCACAGAAAATGGCCCCTGCCTAAAAATAACAACCTGTATAGAAGACTAAATGGAATACTCCCGATTTCCCTAAAATTACCTCCACGCGTACTGTTGAAATGGCCATTTCGCGAAAAATTTCCCCTGCGAAAATAACCATGCTTACAGTACTATGAATATTATACAAGCAATTCTGAAGTTCTTAATTCTGAATTCATAATCATGTTAATGAGTGATATATTTTCTACCTTTTTAATATTAATTTTTCAATATTCTAAAATGAGATCTTTGAATATCATGCTCAATATCAAATGCATGGTAAGAATTCAAAGTGTAAAACTTACTGTTAAAAAAAGTAATAACAACATAACAAGTGGGTAGACACAATTTCTTCTCCATGGAGACACCTTTCTTCTCTTCTCTGAAAATATTTAATCATAAAACATAAAACTAATGAATATAATGGTAATGACTCAGTGTACATTATTATTAAAGTATAATGTCTGTACTTCATTAGATAATATGTGTATTATCACCCTTTCAAATACATACATGTACATGTACGTACATGCATATACTGTACTTCATTCTACTGATGTTAAAAAGATATTTTTGCAAATTACCTTCTTGTGAAGAAAATTTAAACAGTTACCTCTTCACAGAATCATATGTTTATTGAAGCATTATCTGAATACATCATAATTAATCTAATCTCTTCTGAAAAGTGAACCAAACTTAAAACCTTGTAAGATAAATACAACCACGGTTACATGTATCTATTCAGTTTTCAGAAGTCAGGTCTTACCTAGGTCCTCTTTTGTTTCCTGGTTTTCTTTTAACATTTTGTTCAATTCTTCTAGTGAGTATTGTCCATTGGCAATTGGTTGTGATACTGTAAAACATGTACATGTGCATGTACGTTAAAATGAAAGATCAATATCACAACACAATTTTGACCAAAATTATAGTTTCCTAGGTTCTCAGTATATGAAACTTAAAAAGTTAAGAAAGACATGATGGGTTAGATATTCACAGCATGTGTACATGTACATTGACATTGTAATTGTATTTCATATATCTTTATTGTAACATTCTCTACACTATTTGTTTATGAGAAATAAACTACTGTCATTGTCATTGACACTGGGAATGCTGCAGCATAAATTTTGATTTAATTTCATTCAAGATGCAGATTTCCCGAAAAGTGTCAGTTTTATCTTGCTCATAAATTTGTTTGGTCCGATAAAATCTCATATTGTTACAAATATCTGGACCGATAAAAATCCAAAATGTCTAATATTCCAAAGAAGTTTTTAAACTCTTGAGATGTAACAATTTTAAAGTTACATGTAAGAGATTGGGGAGAAATTAAACATGGGATTTAGAGACACCTACCCATATGTTTATTATTGATCCTCCTACGTAGACTTTCTCCTTTCAGTTGTACTGTCAACCATTCATCCTCCTCATTTTGTGATAAAAACTGAAACACAAAAAATAATAGTCCATTTTCCAGATAAAAAATTATGACCGTTCCTTACCTTGATTTTATACACACAGACACCCAACATCACATCACTTTGGAAACATTTTTCCATTGTGACGTCACATCTGATTGCACCGTCTTGAAGCACCTTGATGTGTCGTCATACCTTTTATTTTGACGTCACAATGAAAATATCGTGAAATTTTGTGATGTCTGGAGCATGTGGAGTTTGACTGTCTCACGAGTTTATTGGAAAATCATCTATTACGTATTCATACTAGATAATGTATGGCAGGTGTACCATAAAATGATAAATATCATATTGTGCTTTGAGCTACATGTAAAGCCATGGCTTATCCATGCACAGTACTTAACTTAAGTAATTGCGCTTTGTGCACATCTTGTACATTGACCATACTCAATTACTCATCAAAATATTCAAATAAGTGCTCATATGAAATACTGTTATCACATCAATATGTACATATAAGTAAGTGATATAAACATGAGCTGCTTTTAAAAACAAATAAGTATCATAATTTTCAAATTTTCATACTTGCTAACTTTCGTCATTTACCACAAAGATTTTTGATTGACCTAGAATGATCAATTCTATAATCATGATAATCTGTTACATGTAATAGAATCACATAATTATAATCTTATGTTACGTCACCATAACATTTCATTTACCATAAGCATATATTTGATCACATTCACATCTACTTTGGCTCTTTCACTTTTCGGAATTTAAAGGTACATGTTACATACTGTACACGTGGAAATTTTCTCGTGGGGATATTTTTCGTGTTTTTCAAGAATCGAGGCATTTCCCCCACGCGAAAATATCCCCGCTGCATTATTACTATGGGAAAGACATTTTTGTCATGAATATTTCCCCCAGGGGTAACGTCTTGATGTTAAAATCGCGAAATTTTCCCCCAGCGAAAATAGCCAACTTTACAACTTACATGTAGCACATGGATTTAAGAATTCATCGATTTGACTGCCTGAAATCAAAATATACATGTACTTACATTGGGTTTTTTGATTAGCTGTCCCATAACGGTGAACATGTGTGCAAAACCATTGGGTGTACATACTGAAAAATACACAATCATAAAATCATCGATCAAACAAATAAAATGATATACGTAACATTTACACGTATAAATCATGTTGAAATGTAAGCAAGATCATAAAAATTTACCAATGTGAGAGCATCTTTGCTTTTTATTTCCAAATTATTAATAACATTCAGAGTTCTTGAAATTGTCGGAGAAACCACAGGACATTTTCATTAATTTGGGATTTTCCCCTATATGACATGATTAAATTTACCCCCCCAAAAAAACTCACAGGACATTGACCAAAACTATAGGAAATTGCCGTCAGTTTTCAAGAACTCTGGACAGTCCTTAAGAGTTCTTGACAGATCTATAAGTACTTACACATAAGAACAATAACGCCAAGGAATGAAACACATGAGTACAAATAGGGAAGGTAAAATGTCCATATATCTGTAACAAAGATACATGAGTATAAATATGGAAAGTGAAATGCAGGGGTCTAGAATTCCCATTTCCCGTTGCCCGGGGCAAGTGAAAAGTTGGGTCGGGAAAGTGCAAAGCAGGTGTTCATTTGCCCGTGGGCAAGTAGATTAGGCTAAGCAAAAAATAAAAAGTTGGTTCTCAGGCTAATTTTTTTTCAAATCATATGCGGCAGGCATGTTTTTTTTTCATAAAACATTTTCAGAACGACTTCAAATTGGATATAATGACATCTTAAGTTAAAATTATGCTAGTAATTTGTTTTCTCGTTGACATTAAAAATTCTGTCCAGTTTTATTACCCATTGAATGACCACTTGAAAATGACATAAAAATTTGACGGATGAACGCAAACACAAGTACATGTATGATAAGATAAGATATAAGTGGACTTAGAGATTTAAATCTCAGGCGCAGAACAAGAATACAAAATAATGTCATAGAGAAAATCAATATTTTATCTGAATGAAATTGAACACTTTACTGCCTGGCCATGTAAGCTGTCATTTACGCGTTGCTTGTACCGTCACCTTCTCCTTGGATCTACCACTGATGTCCGTGCTGAAGGTCTGGGTCTGTCTGATAATGCTGTAAACTGTATACCTGTCTCGTCTGCATTGTAGATGTTAGCTATGTTTTCACCTTCAACGGAGTGCCTGCTCCGTCATGCATCGGTGTCCTTATTCCGTAAATTCTCTTGAATTCGATGTGTTAGCCCGGGATTTCTATCTCTCTAGTCTAGTTTTTTTTGGTTGAAAAAATTGAATGTGGGGTAAAACCACGTATGCGGCGGGGCCTGAGAACCAATTTTTTTTCTTGGCCTTAGCTGAACATTTTCCCCTCTTCATTCAGATTTCCTACTTCTACCGGTAAGACAGAGTTTTGATTTATTCTGATTTCTGAAGAATCAAGCTCTCAATTCTTAGCTAGATATGCCACATTTCAACATGGCCTTTAAAATAGGTTGCAGTATACCTTTCCTTCTCTATACATGTATGTAATTTTTGATGGGCAAGTGATTTTATTGATCGGGCAAGTAAATTTTACCTCATGAGTTGCCCGTGGCAAGTAGGTTTTGAAAAAAATTCTAGACCCCTGGAAATGTCCTTAGAGTGCGGAAAACATGCAGCATTTTAAAACATGTCATCAATAGTGTGATGTCATAATACAGTGAAACCTGTCTAAACTGATACCTGTCTAATCCGATAACCTGTCTATTCCGATAGATTTTTTTGGTCCCAAAGAATTTTCTATCTTTTCCTATATAAAATAACCTGTGTAAACCGAACACTGCCTACTCCGAATACTGATATACATTTTTGGTCCCAGTGAGATTTTATTCATGTATTTTACACTGTGTAAACCGATATGTTAAAACAACACCTAGTACCTTGACCAACCCATGTTTTGATTAATTATCACCCCAAGCTGATCAATTAAAACTATATATAGCTCAATGGACTCCATTTCTCTTATTAGTAACCTGCCCAAGCCATGGCCAGTGTCTTAATTGTTTGTATTATGATGAGATCAATTTGTATGTTAACTTGTCACAAAGTTCAAATATGAAAATTCCAAAGCCAATTCCATTTGACATAAAATCTTTTTCATTTGAAGAAATTATCAGGTAGCCTTGATTCTATTAAACCTGTGTAATCTGATAACCTGTCTATACCTATATTTTTTCTTGGTCCGAGTTGATATCGGTTTAGACAGGCTTCACTGTAGACCATTTTCATATTACCGCCAAACTTGCATTTTAGACACTCCGAGACCTGAATTCACAACATTCGACATTATTTTTCATTATGACGTCATACATCTGTTTCGACGTCACAGTCAAAAGTTATGTCAAATGAAGTCATGTCGGGTCTTGGCCTGCATGAAAATCATGTCTACTGCAGTAATGAGAAAATCGTCTATTGATGTGACATGCATTTATCATGTTGAAATACTTTTTTTATAAATATTCACCGCCCAACTTAATGTTAACAAAGAAAATATTATCTGCTTGGTTCTACATTTTACTTCTTCACATTGAAAATTTTACATTTACATCAAAATAGAAATATTGGCAAGCATATAAAGTATGATAGACCATTAGTTACCATGGTTTCTATATACATACCAAACAATGTTTGTTTGCTGTGTGTGTCATCATCAAATATTGCAGAAGCTACCCAGGCCAGACCAAACACAAACATGGCCATCAGAAAAAGTACAATTAATGTCTCATACACTCGAGCCCATACTCCCTACAATGTCAGAAAAGGTATTTTATATTGAAATCAAATTAAAAGTTCAGCATTTATACATGTACATGTATTTACAAGTCCACCATCTTAAGATCAATAAATCAGGGTTTTTTTCTAGCCCCTGATGTCTGGGGCCTGGGCCGATGAAATTGGGAATTTTGCAACATTTCAACCTAAATTGCGAAATAGATTTCAAACAACAAAAAGATATATTCATGCAAATTATCCCCTATCATATCAATTGTCTATATTTTGAATCCCTCCTAGAGTTAACTAACACAACATGTTTGTTCTACTTTCGCTTTCCTTTCAGTTAATGATACGTAAATTGGAAATGAATTTCTCATTTTGGAGAAAAGATTGAATTGGGAATTTTTAGGTCTAAAATCATGAAAATTGGGAAAAAGTACTACTTTTTGGTGTTGGGAATGGGGCCATATTTCGACCCCTTACAGACCCTAAAAAAAACGCTGTAAATTGTTCATTACATACTTCATGTAAGTATTATGAACATAAATCATATATGATCATCA
This sequence comes from Pinctada imbricata, assembly GCA_033119305.1. Lineage (NCBI taxonomy): Eukaryota > Metazoa > Mollusca > Bivalvia > Pterioida > Pteriidae > Pinctada > Pinctada imbricata. The sequence continues at coordinate 25,916,317 of VSWD01000003.1, read as the reverse complement.
TGAACATAAATAATTTAAAACATACATCATGATACCATACATGTGAACCTCCCGGCGGGAGGACGAAATCTCCCGACGAAACGAAGATCCTCCCGATCTGAAATAGTCCTCCCGATTCCTCCCGACGAAACGAAATCCTCCCGACGAAAATGAAAACCCTCCAGATATCTCCAGATGAAATGCAAAATCCCCAGTTGTGTATTACGTTATAGGGTTAACCGTCTTTAGTGAGCAGACAATCGGATTTCCAAACAAATTAATTAGTGCTAATAATACAGGTGACAGGTATATTGTGGACAAACAATGTAATTAGAGCGGCTTCTGCCCCCGGGGACGTAATACCCAGTACATGAGAATGTCGTCGAGGGTGCGTTGTAGGACACCGTCTGGTAATAATTCTCGTAAAGGGGAAAGGGGAAATATATCGGAAAGAAATATCAGTTGGACAATTTACAGGGATTGGGAAGGCCTTGCGACATCGTCCCATTCCGATCAAAAACGGCCAACTAAATCGGCAACGCGCTGCGCCCTGGTGCACGTTATTTTATACGGTGTCCATTTTCGGTTTTTAAATCTAAACGTTTTGTACTCGTATAAATTCACGTTGTAACATAGATCTAGTACCAGTAGCAGTACCACGTTCATCCACTCACCCGAAAGGTTATTTTCTATTATTTTTCTCCGACATTCTTTTTTATCCTCGTTCTGCGCCTGAGATTTAAATCTCCAACATCCACTTACGTATCTTATCTACGTACAGGTGCTTGTGTATGCATTCGTCCGTAAAATTATCATCATGATGTCATTTTAAGTGGTCAGTCAATGGGTACAAATTGATACAGAAACGTGAATTGCAGCCATGCTGCCTTGATGTATTGACCCACCCCCTCCCCCTTTCCTAATATCAGCGACGATGAAAATGAAGCTTCCCATACGTGGACACGAAAAATGCAGAATAGGTGGCTGCAAGTTTGGTCTTTGCTGTTCTGTGATATTTTAAAAAAAATATACTGTGCCGGTACTAAAACTATTTGCAATGGCTAGAGAATTTCACGACTGAAAAAATGTGCTGAAGTATTATACATGTACATACATTGTATGCAAAGCCTTTTTAAAATTGATCATTTTTGTGAAGAAAGATGGCCCATTGTTATTGAGAATAATCCATTGAAGTCCAAGTGGAAGGGGTCATAGTCCCATTGAGAAAGCACTGGGACATTAGAGGAAACTTAATTATCGAATGAAACTCCAATGATTTTGTTCACTGTTTTAAAGATAAACAATTATATTATAAGGATTCTTGTTTTTAGTCATCACAAATTGTTGCTCTTTCTAAAAAGGCATGCCTAACATACCAGCAAAGTAGAAAGTGGTGAAAAGAAAGAAAACAAATGTTAAATCATAATACATTTACATTCATTTGTAGATTTTCCCTCATTTCACCTAAAATCACGGTAAGCCGATGACCGATAAATCCTCCAGATGAAAAATTAAAAACCTCCAGATGAGAGGCCAACTCTCCAGATGAAAATTGAAAATCCTCCAGATTTGTGGAGGCAAAAGGTTCACATGTATGTGATACATGTACATGTAAATTAGTGTTTATCACTCCAAAAGCAAAATATACATGTATATGTACAGTAAAAAGTATAGTAAAAATTAAAATATCAATCAATGTTTTAGTATCAAAATATCTTCAGTGCATGTACAAATGCTTTACATTTAAATCTTGCAAATGTTTCTAGTGTAAAATTACACAGCTTGTTTCATAGAATTAATACGGTTTGAAACAGAACATCATTTTAGATCAGCGATTGTAGCGTGTTTTGAACAACATGAACAAAGAAATATATCTGCTGATTCAGATTCATATCTTTTATATTAGTATAACTGAGCTCCTCTTACTTTTTTACTTCCGACAAATCCCTCGGACTCGGTGAATAGATAGGCGAACGGCATGAAGATGAAGAGAGCCAGATTGGACACCAGGAAAATGTTGTTCCATAGTGCTATAAGACACAATAAATGTAAATGTTATGTAAGATAGGTCAGTTTTAGTGAAGAAAAACGGAACAATAAGAAAAAGGCCTTAGGTAATATGAGATTTTTCTGTGTTGAACAAATCTTTATGTATCCTTCCCAACTGGGCAATAAGTTGTTTATTAAACCGGAAGCTGAAGGCCATTCTTCCTCCGTAACCTGCACAAATCTAGAATCAGCTATCATTGTAACTATGTTTTTTATTGTCTCTCGGAAGTCACCGTAATAAGAATGGCAATCTTCCTCAATGTTAGTAGAATAGGCAGATTAGTGGGGGAGGGGGGGGGGGGGGGTAGATATGACTGCGAGACATAACATCTGGAGGGAGACTAGAGCTGCAATGAGTCAGGAACTTTTCGATTTGCTTTGATTTCGATTTTAAAGTCTAAATTTGATTTTTTTTCGATTCAAGTTATTTACGGTAGAATTCTCCAAGATTTAAATATCTGATATTTCCTTTAATTTGTGACAAAATATAAAAATCTTACAATACCTTACTTTTTAGTTTGACCACTCAGAAGAAAATTACATCAACTTAAACAGTGAATGCCACTGTGGGTTTTTATACATCATGTGACAGTACTCGAAGTTGTACATGGCTTATAGTACTTGTACTTGTAATGTTAAATTTTCTCATTATTGGACACATTTGCATGCCTGATAAGACTATTCGATTCAAATTGGTCCTTTGACTTTGTGACTCCCAATTAGAGTCAGAGGTAAAAATCGTGATTTTTGATGCATCGCTGTTAATCATTGTAGCTATAAGGGAGACATAAAGATTTGTCTCCCACCAACATGACTTCTCTATACCAATCATATTTCTTTATTCATCGTATCAGTTATATGAGGTATAATAATATATATAATACTGTACCTATGATAAGTGAACTGTTGAGCCACTTGACGTAGTATGACTTAGGATAGAGCAGTAGCACCTCGTTTGATATAATGGAAATCGGCAGTAATAATATGGCACCGGCAGAGACTGACAGGGTGAAGGTACATAACCATAGTCTGTAAAGGATTAAGATATAAATGTATGAGATAAACATGAAAAGTCAAATTGAATTTGATTCAGAAAGGAACAGGTTACATTGAAGTGGAAATTTTTCTGCATCCAAAGGAACATGTACATTGAAATATGACTATAACAAAATTTTGTACTTTGCAGTCCAATACTCAGAATACAAAATGTATTCCATTACAAAGATATACAGTATGTTTAGACTAAACTTAAGGCATAAGGGTTAAAATACTCTACTTCCGGATGTTTTGGTAACAGAAAAATTAAATGCCACGAAGTTTGCCGAAGATGCACAACTTACATGTACAATATACTTTAAGGACATCGGTTCAATTTGTATTTCAGAATTTTGATGGTCAAAAGCTGATATGATATTGTATAGGCAAAACCATGCACTGTCAGTTTTTCTTTGAATAAGTATTATAATGCATAGGGTCTACAATATTGTTAACATGTATACATGTAAATACTCCAATCACTTATAATTTGGTATATTGGGGACGGTATCTGACATAAATGGATTATTATGTAACGAAATTCCTGTTAAGCATGATATTGGAATTATCATGATTATGTTAAAAACTTTTCCATAGAATTTCATAAAATTATTATTAATTTACATCAGGTACTATTCCCAATGGGAATTAAATCTGTATACATTCAAAACACTGAATATAGGTACATGCAGTGATTTCTTTCAGTAATTTGGGAATGGGGTCCGGGGCCCTTGCAATTGGGAAAGTTAACGATGTTTGGGAATATTTTGGGAAGTACAAATATAAAAGTAAAATGACAGTTTATACAATCAAAAAAAAAAAAAAAATAATCAGAATTGAATGTTTAATAGAATAATTTTTTCTAAATATGATTTAATTCTTATGCTTACAATAAATATATTGGCAAATAATCAGTAAATTTGCTGCTTTTGAACCAGTAAATTTCACTCATTGCGGTGATAATAATATCATCTACTTATTGATTTGGGAAATTTTAGAGCCACAATTGGGAATTAAAGATATTGTTTTTCATTGGGAATGGGGCCGAATAAAGGGTAAAAAAAATCCCTGACATGTTGCTGTAAATTATCATGATAATGCTCAAATCATGTCCGAACCAATCTGAATAACTTACGCTATCCTGTACACAATGGCATCTTCATCACCTGTAATAAAAAAAAAAGTTCATGTTGAACAGAAAACCACAGGCAAGTTTATTCAATCAAGAATAATGCACATGTATTGATTAAAACAATTCAATATGCGAATACTATATATGTTTATCCAAAGTCTTTTTTCTCACTTTTTGGGGAAGGGGGTCAGGGCCGAAACTCAAAAGGGGAATTTTTCTTTAAATTTAATTTCTTGCAAAAACTGTATTAGATCGCATCAATATAAATGGAATGGCTTTTTAAAATACAAACAGGTACATTTAAAGGAACCATATTCTACTACAATGTATTTGGACTATTTGAGCATGTACTGTAAAACTGAATAGAATGACATGTACCGGTATTAGTACTAATGTTATTTTTGATATGTCTTTATAAGTCCTACCTGAGTATATTTCATCATCCGATTTCTTCTTGTAATGACATACTGTTACATACGAACAAAGGTACAACAAAATGAAAAGTAACAGGAAAATCTGAAACAGAAAGAAAGAGTAATGTATTTAAGTACTCTAAAGGAAGTTTCATAATGATACACAGATCTGAATTTAAACAAAATTACAAGCTAATTAAACAGTGCACCACCAGCAATAATCGACGCTCTCTCTCCCCATTGCATATAATAAGCCAGTACAATGTACACATATTGGAAACTGTGGCGTAACAGACACAGATGTTTAACATTGAGGCTTTGAAGAAAGTCAACAACATCACACTTAAATTTAAAGAGAAAACTCCCTATCTAAAATCAATATCTTTGACTGTGAGCATACATACTACATGTAGTAATGGCCATACAGACATACATGTTTGATCAGGAATCAGTTTAGCGGACCAGGACTATATAGGCCAAAAAAAGAAAGACAATTCTAAGACGAATTTTTCAACCAGAATTTTTTCATATATAATTCTTTTCTGTAACTAAAAGAACAATAAATTACTATTTTAACTCACTTTTACTGGGGGCTACTGCCCCTAAACCCCCATTAAATACCCTCAAAAATCGAAAATTGAATTTTGACGGCAGGATTTCCGCACAAAATGACGCTCAAACTCAAAACAAAATGGCAACAATTTTATGTTGAGTTACAGCGTACAACCCCAATTTTCCATACTCTCATACCTTAGATAACTAACGGTGTATGAATCTATTACATATGTCTGTACGACCAATACTAATTACTATGCTCATAGTGAAAGAAAATAGTTTTAGATGGGGAAGTTGCCATGTTAATTTTAGCATGACGTTGTCAACATTCTCCACAGACTCAGTGTCAAACATCGGCAATGTCTCATTAAATTAAAATTAACATCAGTCAGGGGTCCAACTCATATGAGTAATCACTTCTTGAAGTTAATTAACTTGCATCAGTAATAACTTATAAAAGTTATGTTCATGAGTTTGAAACTTGAATAAGTTATAAATAAAAGAGCAGATTTTCCTCAGAATTTCTCCAATAACTTAAAAAAGTTATAACAGTGTTTTTGATTTAAACATGTTTTATATTCAAAGCATTGTGTCTTATTGTTAATATTCACATTCAGAAGATGCATCTAGGTCTTAAATTTACTATGTTTCTGACCTGATTTTCTTGAGAGATAGCTTGTATGTTGCTGGTAAATAGGATTTAATGACATAAATGCTCCCCAGAGAACCCTAATTTTAAGAGCTTTGCGCCAGACCCACAAAGCATGCGCTGGATAGTGAGATATACCAGGAGGTTGTCCAATTTAATATCTATTAAGTTACAAATGCTCAGTTCATAAGAAAAATGCTCAGAGGAGATATTAAGGTTCAAATTTGCTGTTATAACTTGTTTAAGTTATAAATACTAAAACCAGTTACTTGGGAAAGTTATAACTTTTTTAAGTTGGACCCCTGACTGAACATAGAAAACTCCCTATAAAGCTATCTTCTTTCATTGTGAGCACAGTATCAATCGTAGGTACATAAATCAGACATCATTAGTTCTGAGAGTTCAAGATCTATCCCCCAATGTAAATTTTAAACACAAACTTTGCCGGCAAAGTAAGAAAACTTCAATTTTCCTATTTCTGAAGTGAGCTGCACAGACAGCTTAAATAGTCCCCGTCCCTAAACAGAACAAAGGCCTTTAGACTTAAACCAAAAGTTACAGGACCTCAAGATCTATTTCCCGATATGAATTTTAATCAGAAATCTTGGCAACAAAGTAGATAAAACTTCATTTATGGGATTTCTGAAGTGAGCTGTGTGAACATCAATGCCCATCCCAAACATTCTTCTTGAGTTTAGGCAGTCCTACCAACTTCTGGGAAAGTTTGCAGGAGAATTTGTTAATTATCAAGTGGTATTCTACATGAGATTACAAATAATGCCAATAAAACCAAATGTTTGCTGAAGAAAATTTTAAAATTCGATCAGAGTTAACTCGATCCCTGTCTAGCAGACGAAGATTCTTTCAGAAAATTAAATCTTACAATGTATTCACGAACAGCATTGTGGAAAACTTGTTCCCGAATATCTACGTCGACATCCTCTGACATTATGAACACGTGAAATCATCTTTTTCTTTCATAATTCATTCGTTTACTTTTGTGTTCAGCGACGCACGACATTGTTTTCATTCCAAAATCTAATTTTGAACGCAATATGGTAAAGGCAAAATCCAGAGGGGTAGTAGGAATTACCGAAAAGACAGCATTTACCGAAAAGACAGTGATATTTACCGAAAAGACCCCAAATTGTACCGAAAAGACACTTAAATTTTAAAACTAAACACATTTTATGATTGAAAATGTGCTTATACAATTAAATGTATCATCAAAACCAAAAAAGCTATTTGATTTAAGGTTTGATTTAGTCATACTTTCCTCTGATAGAGAATGTAGAACTTACTTCAATCATGATAAATTGATATGAATGTTGTAGCAAAAGTCATAATTATCATGAAGTAGAGTGTGAATAACTGATTAATTATATAAAGTGCATATTTCATAACAACAAATACGAAATATATGTATTTGGTAATTTTTTTGTGGTACATGTACATGCACTTTTATCTGTTGTTAAGTTGCAGTTTAATTATGAATTTTGAATGAATATCATATTTTGTTGACATAAATGAATAATAGAATAATTTGTTCTTAATTCCAATGGTCTTTTCGGTAAATATATCTGTCTTTTCGGTAAGTATCACTGTCTTTTCGGTAAATGTTGTCTTTTCGGTAATTCCTACTACCGAATCCAGAGGTGTTCAGAAAGGATTTCAAACATTTTTTTCAGATTTGAAATGACAAAACGAAGCTCATTTTGATTTTTGTTTACTTATCGAAAAAAAAAAAAGATTCTTCGGGACAGCACAAGGGCAAAGGAGAAAAAGGGGGAGGGACAGCGGGGACACGTGCCCCCTTTTGAAAAGTGGGGCAACCCTGTTTGGGTATTTCATTGTAATTTTAAAGTTATTATTTAACTTAAAGTGGAAGGGAAAAATGATTTTTCATTGTTCATTTTTTCAAACACATTCAATATTTTGAATCAAAACCTATTTTCTTTTTAAAGAAATCGATCAGATTCAGCATAAAAAGATGGGATTTCAAGCCATCGACCTCGGTAATCTCCGCAATTATCCGTGATCGACGTCATATTAACCGGAGGCAAAAAGCATGCAGTTGATTAATTATTCCTTATAGATTTACTTATAGACTTTTTTTCTTGTTAGTCAAAAAATAACGCAGGAATTTGCGTTTGCAGTGTAAGAATTATCTAAATATGAATGTTATTTAAGCGAGTTATTTTCTAAAAACATACTACATACTTGAGTAAATCGCAATTTTAATAGGCAACTCATTCATAAAACTAATTATCGAATAATTCATACACGTCACATATTGATCAGTCCAATGAAATCTTTTGATTTCACTAGGGGCATATCACTCGCGCTCATTGCAAATTTTTAAAAAATTATGGAAAAATACAGTGTTAAACGCGTGAAGAAAAAGACGCTTTTAAAAATATCGTACTCTGATTAGATAATTTTCATTTTCTTTGGAAAAATTCGAAAAAAGGCCATAATCAGTCAGGGGCATCACTGATTTCAGTACTCTTTCAGAAGTTACTAACATCAGTAATTTTGATTTTGACTTTACTTGCTGCTTTACCTCCAAATGACTGAATTCCATACTTTTTGCGCGCATTCTTATTTCTCGAAATTTATTCCTGCGCATTTTCATTTTATGAGTTCATTGGGTGCAGAATAAAATGTACTACAAATCCTTAGAATTAGATTTCCCTTAATAGTGTAGTAAAGGCAATTAAATGGACAAACTTTATAATATGACGGGATTCAATCCTTTTTCTGTGACTGATTTCTGTCATTTTGCAAAATGAATTTCTTTGATCGTGTTTACTTACAAAGGAAATCGAAAAATAAATTATCAGAATCAGTAATTTCCAAAGAGGACTGAAATCAGTGATGCCCCTGACTGATAATTACGGTCTCCTTTTTAGCAAATATTCTTTGATAATTTGACTGATAATTATGTCTGACAATCAAATTGCCAGAACAAGCATCGTGAAGCTTTCTTCGGAAAATACATTGTAACACTGTGACATGTTATGTTGAGCTGCCAACTTTATAATGGTGCATACCTCCAAGTTAACTTGTGCATGAAAAATAGGGCTGGGACGATACTCCGATTCATCGATTTTTTTGCGATCCAAGTATCGATACACCCCGACGAAACCTAAGTTAAGATTTACAAAAACATTGTGCTTGAACTTTCCGTATTTTCAAGTACTCAAGTTTAGGGAAAGGGGGTATATACAGCCTATGATTTTGAAAGAAAATACATAGAAACGGGAAATCATATTGGTTTTCTTTTCTACAAATTCCAGGGGGGGGGGGGGGGGGTCTGACTCCCAGCTCGCTCTAGATCCGCTCTTTGTAAAATGTTTCAATATGCATAGGATCAGCTACCAAACAAAACTCGCAAGATTTCGATGGAATAATGTACTGACTGGTACCCTTGAATAATGTACTGATTGGTACCCTGGAATACCTTTGAAAAGAAACAAAGATATAATAGTATCATAATATTCCCGTAGTTTTGAATATTGTTGGAAAACATGTACAGGGGAATCCTTAACCGAATCTCCTAAAATCCGCTTCCTATGCTCTCTAATTACACTGTAGTTTGCAAAATTCAAATATCAGTTTCCCTTTAATTCCCCTAATTTAACAACAAATACTGTTTTTTAACGTTGTTTTCTTTGAAATCTACATTTGAAATGCATGAAATTAGTTTTATCATACTCGGATTGACGACTTATACTTACTCAATCAACGGTGATGATTGTTTGATGGCTTATTCAACTGCTCCTCGGGCTACGCCCTCGGAGACAGTAGAATAACCCTTACTTTATTTTTATTTTTTTGTCATCTTTATTCTTCACAGAAATCTAGTGTTGAATAAATATAGCATGTTGAATAAAAAAAGCTACTTATGAGTTATATGATGAATATAAATATAAATGTAACTATCAAATAGCTTTTTGAGAAGGTTTTATTAATTAACTTAGTATCGCGATATGTAAGGCACGGTCCATTTGATATTCGGGGGGGGGGGATTGGGTTTTTTTTCGAAAAAAATAATTTTGCTCCCAATTTTGATGAAAAAAATAAATTTGCTTATGGTGTGACAGAAAAAAATAATATTGCTCTTACAAGTTATCTGAATTTATCGAATATAAAATTTTGCTAAAATTCTTGAAAATTTTCCGGCTCGCTTCGCTCGCCGCAGTTTTCAATTTGTATAAAAAATTTTCGGCTCGCTTCGCTCGCCATGGTTTTCTACCAAAACATCATTCTTAAAAGCTTAATATCTATGTATTGCTATTAATACATGTTGCATTATCCCACACAGTCTAATTTTATGTTCTTGTAAGCTTGGAAGGAGAATTACTTCAGTTATCATGGTTATTCACCAATTTAAAATTCTACATTTTTCAAATTTGTCTAGGAGACCTTCCCCTCATACCCTCTTATACATGTTTTATACATGTGCCTTATATAAAATGTTGAGAATTGCATTGTAAAAATCTGTTATCTCTCTGTTTAAAAGTGAATTAAATACTTGCATAAAAATAAACTAATAGATTGATATTTAGAGTTTTGAGTAAAAATTTAATAATTTCTATTGATAAAACACAAATATTCTAAATATGCGCATCACTTTGTTAAAAAAAAATTTCCTTGCTCCAACTTTGCGAGAAAAAAAGTAATTTTGCCCCTGTCTGGGGCGAAAAAAATAATCTTGCCCCGACAAAAAACCCAAGCCCCCCCCCCCCCCCCCCCCCCCAGAATATCGAATGGACCGTGCCTAATCGTATCGGATATCAGGTATCGTGATACGTATCGGATCGGCTGGGTGCAGTATCGTCCCAGCCCTAAATTAAGAATGTTAAATAAATCTAATCACAAGGTAACATGAATTTTTTATATACATTTATATTTTTGGGAGTTTGTGCCCCCCCCCCCCCCCCACTTTTCTCTGCTGAGCCCTGCCACTGCAGCATTACCATATCCAGAGTAAAATCTTATTGGAGGACACTATATGTCGACTTAAAATTGTCAGTGTCTTGGCCGGTGGTTAATGATTTTTATCAATCCACGAAGATGCTAATCTAAAAATGTTTACCGAGTCCTGAAACAACAACACCATCCTCAATTTAAGTTTTATTGACTTGGGGACTGCCGCAGCAGATTATGCGACTGATCAACACCATCACGCGCGGATCCAACGGGGAAGGGGGGGGGGGGCAGGGGGTGCCCCCCCCCCCTAATATTATCGGAGATGGTGTCCAGCTTTGGCCCATTTCTAATTGAAAGGGGTCTGAAAATGTATATATAAAAAGGATTTTTTAAAACCTAAAATTTCGACTCTCTTCGCTCGCCATTTACTGATACACAATTATTTTTTCTGCACAATTCCTTGATTATTTTCAATTTTTTCACTAGATAATTTTCTCATATTTTCAACAGTCCCTTCCCTCTTTTTCAAGGTTTTGTCATTTTAACATGTCTGATTATTTGGGAAAAATGACGCATCTCTTATCTTTTTACTCTCATGAAATATAGACAAAAATAATGTAAATAAATCAAAATTTTCACAATTTTCGCAACATTTTAAAAGAAACCTTTTTGACGCCGTTCATTATCATGTTACCGAACGCAAATAATGTGCGATGTTCCTTTGGGTTTATCAGAGTTTTTTATTCAGTGCAAATGTGAATTATTACTTTAAAAAGTTTTGGTGTCCCTGGGCGTAGAATTCTTGGCGATTCACAGAATTCGCACGTGACCAGTCAGACTATGATTAAACACCCATGGACACCTAAAATATCCTCCTTCCTTCTTGGATTATATATATAACATTTTAAAAGAGACCAGTCAGAATTATACACCTGCCTATGGACACATGACGTACATTATCCTCTCTTAAAATATATGACATTACGCAATCACAATGCTATTTCATGCACAAAAAGAATGCAAAAAACAAAAAAAAAAAAAAAAAAAAAATCTGTACTTCCATCCAGGAGTTACAGTCCTTTTATAAAAATCAACCAAACTTACGCCGGGAGGTGTCTTAAGTTATGACGTCACAGTAAGTACCCACGTGACTTTACGCAGCATTTATCCTAACAACTTTCACGGTAAACTTGCACTTTGCTAGAAGAAGCATAATCATGGAAAGAAACCAGCGGATTGTCTTCTTTCTGTTATTGTTGATCACCGTACTGTTCATCATCAGTCCTTTTATTGGATACGTCTCATGGTAATTTACGATTTTTCTTTTTCTCATTGAAGAACTTAGAAATTCCTGGGAGCTCAAATTAGTTACTTACATAAATTGAGCGCTCGTATTTTATTTTGAGCTCTCTATTCAAGAATTATACTGAGTGCTCATTTTATATTGAGCACTTGAATTTTAAACTGACCGCTCGAATTTAAAATTGACCGCTCGAATATTAAAAATTGACCGCTCGAATTGAAAATAGAATTATTTCATGTGACCATTTACGGACTCCGTAGTAACGATGTAGGAAAGTAATTTGATTTTCTTTATTTTGAGAAAGAAGAAATAAAGTTAAGATTAAAACTTTTCTTCGAACATTCTCGAAAGTATCCAATAATTTGGGATTTTAAAATTGAAATGATGTAACGTGTAACCCCCCCCCCCCCCCAACACACCACACCACACACACACTCCCCAAATTTAAAGTAAAAAGAAAAAGTTCAAAACTTTTTAAAAGTGTGCCCTAAATCAAAAGACCCTTTTTTATAGTGAAAATTTTTTAATGATATCCTGTTTTTCAGTGAGGAACCAGAACCTACACTGGCTTTGATGTTTCTTCAGAAGATCGGTCTTGTCAAGTCTGATCCTGTTTGCCCAACTAATGGCGGTACAATTATGGTAAGCCCATTTTTTTTTTTCTTCTCTTCTTTTTTTTTTTATTAATGTACAAAGTATCTCTCTCTGATTATAACATAGCCAGTTTCTGCCGAGATGACGGCATAGAGATGTGGGATGCTTACTCTCCAGGAACGTGGCAATAGGAAAAGCAGGGGGGGGGGGGGTGTTTACCTGTTCAATTCTTTAAATTTCATTACATTTTATGTGCTTCTCGGGCTATGAGTTTCTGACTTGCCATTTCGTAAATCTTTTATAAATGCTCAGCTTTCTAAATACTTGTATTTAATGATTGGTCTCTTTTTTTTTTCGTGGTTTTAATTTTTTAATTTTTAATTTTTCAATTCTTAATTTCTGATTTTTTATATATTTTTTATGTTTAAGTTTAAAGTTGTTAATTTTTTTAATTCTTAATACTTAATTTCTCTTTGATTTTTTACTTTGTCTTGTTTTTCATTTCATTTTTAAAGAAACGAATTTGAATTTAGATAAAATTTCTCCTCTTTGTTCAGAAAATAGATGATTTTTTCTTACATTGATTTTTCTACCCTGTTCAGAGTGTCGTAAAGAACATAATCCTGGTATTGGCGGGAGTGTTGGTCGGATATATACATGGCTGTAAACACAAGGAAATTGAAGCTGTTACCACGGTAACACTTAGAGAAGAAGAAGAGGAAGACGAAGTTTACGCTAGAAAACTCCGTTATTTACGTTCCGTGTAAGTCATTAAGTTTCGTACTAAAATATTAATTATTACAAAGACATAAAGATTACCTTATAAGAAACATGATAAGAAAAATTATTCATTCAAGAAATTGAAATATCATGTAAAATATTTGAAAAATTTCATAAATTAATTTTCTATATCTTTGTAATAATTCAATCTATAGTACAAAACTATTCTTTTTATTCAGTAGAAACAAATATGAAATTAACACAAAGAATATACGCTCTGGAATTTGTATACATAATTTGTTTCTAAGATAAATCCACGTCAATCGATGCATATTTTCTATTTCTTATAAATAATTAATTTCAGGATGGAGGAAGTACACTTTCCCGAGGATTTTGTACATGAGTCACTTATACAGAAGAGGAGCATCTTTTGAAGATGAACTTGATATATTATTTATTTGACTCTGAGTTTTTGTTTTTGTTTTTGTTTGTTTGTTTGTTTGTTTTTTTGGGGGTTTTTTTGTTTGTGTATATTAATCATTTCCATCGCTAATAAATGTTTTTCTAACAATTACTGTCTGTGTATTTCCGTCTTTATTTTTTTTCTTATATTAAGCCACAAGTACAATTCCGAATCATTTTACGTTGAAATAATGCAAGCTTACTCCATGAGATAACTTAAAATTGTGTTCTTTTCATCATTTTGACTTGAAGATCCACTGATGAAAATTTTTGTCCGAAACATGCAAATTTGAAATCCTTTAAACGGAATATCTATCTAGTTAAGCAGATTCTTGTATCATTTTCATCCATTTGATATACGTTGTCTTATCTTACGATTCCGTCCGAAATAATGATGCCTAGATTATGTACTAGGCACGTAGCGAGGCTTACGCAAGTACGCAGGTGATTCCACAACTTTATGCAAAATATATATATATATAAAATGACCGAAAGGTATACAAAGGGTAATATCTAATGTAAAACTGTCCTTGAGTTGTGTAAAATACATTAGCTTTCGATCGGGACTTCACCCCCTTGATTCCCACGAGAGATTCGCCCTGGACCTATTTTGGGTCTCGTGGTGGATTCCAAATACCCTGTCTGAAAAAGTGCTTCCACTTCAAACGTACACTAGCCACGCGTCTATGTACAATTTGTGTACCTCGTGTGGTAGAAATGAGCCTTCCTTGTGGATCTGCTACAGGACTCTGTTGCAGCAACAACAGCAAAACACCCAAATGGGAAACAAAAAGGACAACAATGAAGACCAAACAGACGACACAAGAACACTAAACACAAAAAACTACACATAAACCAACAAGAACGATGGGCGACCGAGAATGTCATTTCTAAAGGATAATTTTAACACAGAAAACTGCCCTGTAAATGTGTGAAATTCATCCGATTATGTTCCCTGCACCCACCAGAATTCGCGTTGGGCCCATATTTAATTAGAGTCCCCCCGAACACCGTGCTTCCACTTCAAAAGTTCTCTAGCTACGCTACACCCCTAACATTCTATATGCAGGAAAGTTCAAGGCCGGAAAATGTGTCAAATTCATTTTATCTTCATGAAGGCGTAGCTGCTCTTTGGTGTTTCAGACCTATACTTAGAAATTCGCTCCACATATATTAACTACTTGGATTTCCTCTATCTGTGGTGTTTGGCGGAAAGGTCTTTCAACAAATTGTCGGAAATCCAGTGGGAACCAATTGTGCCCTACACCTTGTCGACATTTTTCTTTACTCGTACGAAGCTAAATTCATTCAATCTTTGGTCTCTGAAGGGAAAAGGTACTTAAGTTACTTAGCTTCTGTCTTTAACTTCACGTACGGTTATGTAGACGATGTGCTGTCCATCAACAATCCAATATTCGCGGATTCTATCCGTCGGAGCTTGAAATCAAAGAAACTACAGAGATGAATAATTCAGCATCCTATTTGGACATTATGCTGCCCTACGACACTGATGGTCACATGAACACCACACTCTATGACAAACGTGACTACTTCAATTTCAGCACCACAAACTTTCTCTTTCTGAGTAGCAAAATCCCTTCATCGCCTGCTTATGGCGTGTTCATGCCAGAGCAAGTACCAAATACACAGATTTTGTTCAGAGAGCTAGGCGTCTTTCAAATAAGCTTGTCAATCGAAACGTTTCTGATCGACTAATATCGTACTGAGGAAGCTCTGCGGTCGATACGGGGAACTCATCATACACTCTGATGTCCCATTGTCCAGAATGGTGGATGATATTCTGTCTTGGACCATTTTAATCATCCAACCACAGAATATGCTTATATCTTCCGAAATGGAAGTAACCAGATGTGACAATTTTACAGAAATTAAGCGACGGGTGTTGCATACAAGCAGGAGATGCTGACTCTTCCTTGGCACCTGGTCTCACTCCCATATTGGGAGTTCGCTTACTTTCATGTGGTGGAGGTGTTTGTTTGCTTTGGTTCCAGTTTTATCATGATTTTGTATGCCTTCGGTATATGATTTTCTGAATTATCGATTTTGTACTGTGTATGGAGATATGGTCATTATCCATATTTGTCATCGGTCTCGGCTATCGCTTATGATATTTATTTGTTGAAATGCGCGTATGGTGCACTAAGATTATTATCATAGAATACATGTTTCAAAATTGATAAATTCAACGTTGCGGAATGCAAGATGCTTTATTGTTTATGTTTTCATTGAATTGCAGTGACTAAGTTAGTCGCTCTAAATCTACTTTCGATTGATAAATGGACATTGTCATACTCAACGTTTTACATTTTGTCACAGCTCCATCTTAATGTATATCCAATGGTTTCTACTTCAACTGATGATATCTGATTTGTTGAATTACGCATATTGTACACTAAAACATTATCGTAACGATAGAAAAAATATTTTAATTTCAACCACTAGGATGGTATCTCTGCTGGTGGGCTGCTGGTCCCAGAGGAAATCGTTCACCTACTTTTACTGTGCTTTTTACACTGACTTGGAATATATATTTATTAATTTTCTGATACTACATTTGATAGTTAATTCTTAACCTCGCTATCTTGCTTCTTCGCCTTCCTGTTTTACAGTAGCACATGCGCAGTGAAATGAAACATGGTTACTGTCCTGTTCACTAAATCCAGAGCACCCTGTTTTGGCGATTTCTTCTGTCATCTAAAGAATTTTCCTATAAATTATAGTTTCCGAGAGTTGACCTCCTTTAGTCTTAACTGGAAATTAACTTCGACATACCCTATTAGCTACCTTTAAACTGCAATATGAAAAATAAAAATTTAATGTCTACGGGGAATTTCCATGTTAATTTCAAGCCGCCGCCATATTGTTCTACGTGTCAACAATAGTAAAAAGTGACGTCAAAGCTCCCGACGTCACGCATTTTCAGCGATTTTACTATAGAAAATTCCCGTAGACTTTTTATTTTCCGTGCTTTTTCTAACTTAATTGACGCACAGCCAAAACAATGGTAGTTTCTGTTACGACTAAAGGAATACTATAAAATTGATATCTTTTTGGAAAATGACAGTATCATATTTTAGAGAAACACGGGTGCTCTGGATTTAGTGAACAGGACAGTAGAGTTAGGGGTCAGGGTTAGGGATAGAGTTATTGAAATATTACATGAAAAATTACTCAGAAATAAATGATACAATTTCAAGATTAAGTAGTAAATACTTAGATAGATGCTTTATGGACTACCCATCGTGTTCATCAATTGTACACATGCCGAAACGGAACGCGAAGAAGCGAAGTTGAGAGGAAGCGAAAAAGCGAAGTTGAAAAGGAGCGAAGTTGCGAAGAAGCAAAGTTGTGAAGAAGCAAAGTTACGATGCTAAGAGGCGAAGTTACGATGTCAAGAAGTGAAGTTACAATGCGGAAAAGCGAATCAACTTCGCTTCTTTGCATCGTAACTTCACTTCTTCGCCTGACCATTTCAAACGAGAAGAAGCGAAGGAACGATGTCATTAACGGAACAAGTATAACATTTAACCCTGTCCTTAGCTGACTCTTTGGCGTACATTTTAGGCCATGTTTAGAATTTGGTTCTCCATACACGTATATTCACGGTAAATTTAAAATTTGTTATAAAAGAATGGACAATCAAATTACAAATAAAGGAAAACACGTACATGTATACAAAACAATTGATACTTCTTTATATTCTAATTCACTTCGCTCAAACGAATATAAATTATTTACAACAAAAACAAACACAATATAGCTCAAATGGCGGGCATTTATTCATATATGTACAAATGTCAATGATTCGCGTTATCTTTGCGCAGCAAACTACAAAATAAAAAAGACATATACGTTACACATATATAAATACAATGTATCATGTATATCATTAATATAGAAAATGAAAATAATTGGGGTGGGCGACAATTATGCCAAAGATTGAGCCTTCGAATGGAGAATGCTATCCTTTCACCTTGTTATATATTATCTAATCATGCGTAAAATCACTCAGGTATATCTTTAATGAAGAGAGTGTTCGAATTGTTTATGTTTATTTTAATAAATTCATAAACGAACACGTCAAAATAATAAGCATCAAAATTATAACCGGATTAGTCACTGCCGACTCTTGAATCTTTTCTACGCTCATGATGTACCTTCTTTTATGACCATATTTGAACATTTTGTATGAAGATAGAAAAAGTAATAATTGAGGAATAGCGCAATAACAAAAAGGCTGAAACACAACTTGTCAAAAAGAGTGCCTACGTCTTCCCACGTGACTCGATTCTCTTCATCTACGGCATATTCCTTATCATTCTTCTTCTTACATGTACAGGACAGACAGGTTTGGAACATTCTTGGAATTTCTGTCTTCTTGTGATGGATCCTGACTCCGACAATGCCACAGAGGATGATACAAGAATTCAATACTATTTCTATAAAAAGAGTATAGCACAAAAACGGAGTCTTTGGGTCAGACGATCTTGGTAGGTTATCCGATATGAGGGTCAGAAAAACAACAGTGGATAGGAGAATTGACAAGGAAAATCCTATGCGTTCTCCGGAATTGGCAGGCACGAAGAACACAAACAGATTGAGGACACCAAGGAGGAAGACTGGATACACCATGTTGATCATGACGAAAGTCGATCTGCGTTCCATTGTTATATCAAACTGGACATATTGTACGATGTTCCTTTCAAACGTAAACGCTTTTGTGTCTATCACATTCCATGCCCCCTGCGAAGTGAAATAATCAAGGTCCACTACATCTTTGATTAGTCTGAATTGCAGACGATTCTTATTCAGTCCCCATGCCAGGAAAGTCAGACTACAAGTTTGTACATCAAAAGGATACTTTTCTACGTTCACTCTACATACACTCTCAAACATGTCCCCAGGCTGCCAGACAGCGTGTCCTGATTTCAGATAATGTACCACCATTTCGTCTATTCCGAGTTTCCTAATTTTCGTAAAGGGATTTCTGAGAAAGAGATCTGGTTTCCAAACCATATCTTGTGGTAGAAATAATACTCTAGTTCCGTTGAATTCTCTTGGATTCCACGAGATTCGATTATCCTCCCATGAAATGTATAAAAATCCAATGACAGAAAATTTACCGGTCACCTCATCGAGCTCATTGATGTTAAGCAAACTGAAAGAAATAGCTACCGTCAAGCTCCTCTCGCTGAAGCATGGTCGGATATCTTTGTTGTATGTTTTTACAATATGTGAATACAACTCACTTTCACCTTTGCATACATTAGGAAAATGCGACTGATGAAATGCTGCTGCCACTATATGAATTACTGAGGAAAGAATTATTACAGATTTTATCATGAGCTCAATATCCCTTCTTAACAACATTGCGTCGTTGTAACTTAATGACTCCCTGGACATTCTGAGCATCTTTATAATATTTTTGTTAGACAAATAATACTTCCTCTATCAAACAAAACAAATATTTGCTGTCAATTGCCACTGACAACCGATTTTCAGGTGATGTCCATCGTGTAAAAGCAAGGTTGTGGCAGATGGTATTATCCATCCCTTGTTCTTTGTACAGCACTTGACGTAATGTACCCTGAACCCATTATTCCTAAACAGATAATGCATTTCTATGTCGCTAATCAAAAACAAAAAAAAATCATCCTCTGAAATATCTTTTGGGAATTCCTACACCAGGTCTTCTGCATACAATATAGTCGTTCAAACAAATAGGGGGGAAATCCAATCTTTTGATCGGTCTTCAAAGTAATCACATCATTTATCAAAACAAATTGAATTTACAGAATGGACCAGACATGCACGTTTTGGGTACAGAACCTTCGTCAGTGATAATAAAGCTAAAACAATATGTATACAAACAGTGAAAACATATTCATAAGATTACAAAGGAGTGGAGGAAGGATGGGTTATGATGCGTTAGGACCCACCTTTGATGCACATAATTATAATCAACCTGACATAATTCTTGTCGATTTTTTATATTCTTCGAAAACTGCTCTTTACGTAAATACATTTATTTCAAAAGAACTTCCCGTGTTCAAAGGTAAATGAGGGAATACACGTACAAACTTAAAGAGGAATCCAACATGCATAAGATACATCCCTACATTTATACGGTTTCAATGGAGACGCTGACTCTTCCCGGACTCAAAAAGAACAGTTCAAGCAAAACGGACTAAAAAGAACATTTCAAAACGTTCAGTATGAAGTGCTAGTATGTAAATCAACCCCAGTGTTTTCAAAAAGGATGTTGTTGCCATTGTAACCGTGACTGAAGTCTCAAAAATCAGGAAAATTTATAGGAGGAGGCATATTTGTAGCTTCGTTACAATGGAAACAGGTACTTTTTTTTATCTGAAATTACTTTGATTATTTTCTTTCAATCCTTATAAGTATGCATATTTGTAAAATGTTTTTTTTACATTTATCTCGGATGTCTTTTGTATACAAGATGACAAATTGGGCCAAAGCTTCCTGAAATATATATCACATAATTAAGTGTAATAAGTAAGATTGGAAGTAAGGAAGAATAGATTATACAAAAATGAAGAAACTGTTACAGTGGTATCCATGGCAACGAAGTATTAAGTGCTATAAATAGAATGACCTCGTTACCATGGCAACCAGAGGTCACATTGGCCGTAAAGTGTTATCTTCATTGTCAGTACTTAATATATACCCATTTTACCGAAAATCATCAAAATCCATGACATGCTGTGCCATTCGATTTTGATCCTTACAGAGAATGGCAATTAAAACGTAAGGGTGTACGAAAAACAGTCCGTTATCTCCTATCTGAAGCGAGCTAATGAGTGTAATCAAATTTCAAAGAGTAGCTGGTCGAGCCCATGTCTTCTTTGACACATTTGGACGGAAATTGTTGTCACATTTGTATAGTGTACACTTTTTAAGAATGCGTTGGTGCAAGTACCATGCAAAGCGACCCTTTGGTTGCAGAATGATAATACTAGTATATCAGACGTTTGATAATTCTTTCGGATTTTCGATTGAAATTTCACTGATGGTCACTCTATGACAAACGTGACGACTTCAGTTTCAGCATCACAAACTTCCCTTTTCTGAGTAACAACATCCTTTCATCGCCTGTCAATGGCGTGTTCATATCCCAATTGATACGTAATGCCAGAACACAAATTTTGTTCTGACAGCTGGGCGTCTTTCAGATAAGCTTCTCAGTCAGGGATACGTTTGTGATCGACTAACATCGTTACTGAGGAGGTTCTACAGTCGATACGGGAAACTCGTCATACACTATAATATTCCACTCTACAGAATTGTGGATGATATTCTGTCGTAGATCATTTGAACTATCCAACCACAGATTATACTTGTATCTTCCGAAATGGAAGGTACCGGATGTGATATTTCTGCCGAATTTAAGCGACGGGTGTTGCATGCAAGCAGGAGATGCTGACTCTTCCAGGGCTCCTGGTCTCACTCCAATATTGGGAGTTCGCATATGGTGAAGGTTTTTCTATGTTTGCTTTGGTTCCTGTTTTATCCTGATTTTGTATTCATTTGGTTTACGATTTTCTGAATTATCGATTTTGTGCTGTGTATCGGGATATGGTCATTATCAATATTTATCAATTTGTCTACCTAAGACATGTTCCAAATATGACTATTTCATCGTTACAACCAGACGGCTTGCAAGTAAGCTACTTGTTCAGGGTTATATTACACAACGGCTGAAATCTTCATTGACAAAGTTCTTCGGTCGCCACCGGGGTATGATAAAAGCATATCAGATTCTTCTTTCCGGGATGATCAGTGTCATTCTGCATTGCAACTAAATGGCTGTCATCATCACCAAACAAAAATCTTACCTAATATATCAATATGTACATCGAAACAAGAACCTGAATTTGACAAGTTTTCATGGATCTGTTGCGACGGGTGTTGCATGCAGGCAGGAGACGCTGACTCTCCCCGGCCACATGGTCTCACTTCGGAATTTTCTTCATTCCGAGGTTCGCAACTGTTCCAATAGAAATTCTAGCGATTTTGCCTTGTCTTCTCTACTTTCAGACTAAATAATTGATGGATACTTTAAGATGTCTATTTGATCCTTCTCATGGTCGTTGAAAGTGATATATATGATACAAAGCATTAAAACATAGGTCAGAAAGCATATCTAATAAATGAATTTAACATAATATAAAATGTATATGTGGTCGTTATCATTTTTTTCTTATTCCACCCTATTAGCTTATATGATGGGCTGACGCATCTTCAAGTTTTCCAAAACCTCTGAACAACGATTTATCTGACAACAAACTGCAAGCAAAATAGCTCATTTTAACAGCAAATGGATCTGATTGGCTGACACATACAGGTAATGAACTTCTGTAGTACCAAATTTTTTATCAACAGCCACGAAAAATTCAAAACTAAAAAAGAAAACAACAAAAAACTCTGCAGAGAAGCAAAATATTTTCCACAATGCCCATGGCGGTAAGGGCACCTGTCCGAGAGGAGTAAGCATATGTTGCCTGCTGGCAAAACCCCTCACACCTCTGATGACGTTACATTTGTACCACTTGGTGAGTGTCACTGCTGGTGGACCAGGAGTCCCCGAGGGCATATGTAGTCAAGTCCGATTAACTGCGGTTGATGGTTTCTTCAAATGCATTTGAAAATTTCAGTTCAAAAAGTTTTCTCGAAATTTATTAAAAATGGGTCCTATATAGCATCATTTTCAATAATATAAAATGTATGATCTATGGTACCAATTTTATTGTACTAGACACGTGTTTCGGATACTGAATCCTCGTCAGTAGTACTTCATGTCAAACACATTGATTAAACCCAAAGTGAATTTTCCTGGCGCCATCTATAATATTGACTTTTAATTTCCTCTTGCCAAAAATGAGATGCTCCAAATTTTGTGTAGGGTGTATTCAGAAGCGTATTTAAATGAGAACATGGCAAAAAATTGATGTAGGGTAGGCCAAGGAACTTAATTCTAAACATGTCCGAAAAATTATGCCGAAACCCAGCTGAGGACAAAACTATGCAGAGAGAGAGAGAGAGAGAGAGAGAGAGAGAGAGAGAGAGAGAGAGAGAGAGATACCCCTTAGTTTTAGAAATTTAGGTCTAATTTGATGACAGAATGTTTAGAGTATATTTCAATGCATTGTGTAAACACTAAAACTAGGCGAGCGTTATTATATCCCATCCATCCTGCTACACCTTTCGGTATGTTTTGGACATACCTTTAACACTCTTTGGCCACACATTGCATTGCTTAGATTGAGGATAACTGACGAGGGTGAAGTATCCGTAATGAACATGTCTGGTCCATGCTGCAAATATCTGTTCTTAAATGACCTATGATTTTGAAGACGTAACATTAAGTATGAAGCAAAGCTCAAGATAGGTAAATGTGTCAAATTCGGTGTTTTGGGATGATTTTATCTCCCTGAAGGCATAGGTCCTCTTTGATGTTTTATTAGATCATGTTTAGAAATTCCCTCTACATATATTCACTATTTGGAATTCCTCTATCAATTTCGGTCTAGGGAATCACTGATTAGACTAAAATTATTATCATGGAATGTATATTTCAAAACTGATGAATTCAAATTGTGGAAAACCAGATTTTTTTTATTGTAATTTTTTGCTTTCATTGGATCATCCAAGCAAATTTTGCAGTGACTAAGTCAGTCGCTCTAAATCTACCTTCGATTGATAATTGGATATTGTCAAACTTGATGAAACGTTTTACATTTTGTCACAGTTCTAGCGTCATGTCTTTTTAAATGGTTTCTACTTTAAGCTTCGACTATCACTGATGATACATGATTCCTTGAAACGCGCATATTGTGCACTAAATCACTAGGTTGGTATCTCTGCAGGTGGGCTGCTGGTTCGCGAGGAAATCGTTTACCAAGTTTTACTGTTCTTTTGCACCGATTTGTTAAAATTCTTCTTCTAAATTTGATTGATAATTCTGAAACTAAGGAATATCTCCCTCATAGCATAACACTTTTCTTAGCTGGCTCATTTTAGGTCATGTTTAGAATTTGGCACTTCATTTCTACTTCTACCACTTTATGGCCACCGTCAACGCGCTGACATTCCTGCCACTTAATGGTGTGCTTACAGAATGTTTAAAAAAGAAGAAACTTGTGAAATATATACAAAATTTGAACGTCTAAACTTCGCGCATGCGCACACCCTTTCATTCATGTGTATTCACGTTTGATTTTAAATTTGTTATCAAAGAAAATGGACAATCAAATTACAAAACAAAGACACGTACACAAAACAAGTGATAAAAGAAACATGTCAAAATAATTAGCATAAACACCATAAGGGGATTACAACCGGAACGCCAATCCCTATTTTGACGGTTGGAAGCATTGTTTCTAAAAGGAGCAGATAACTCTTGACGCTCAAAGTAGCAGAATAAGAATAAATTGGGCTATACGACCTTAATTGTTTATCTCAAATTTTAAACATTATTACATAAGAAATAATACTCAGATATAATTCACAACACATAACTGAAATTACTCTGAAAGGGATTTATGATTTTTCAGCACTGCTAAAGATCCATCGAAAATTGCGCTTACACAATTGATCTTAAAAGCTGACACAAATGCTCCCCTTTGCACTTCTGGCCATAATTCAATGATAATCTTTTCAACAGAATCCCAATTATGATACCTATGTAGAATTTCAGTCAATAACTACTCCATAAATAGCAATAAAATCGCTATTACGAGGACCAGATTTTTATCAAAATTCATCATTACGGACTCAGAATATACCAAATTCAAGTGGCAATGGCATTTTGAACATTTGTTTGATGGTTTGATACCTTGATACCAAACCAATTAGGGCAAAGATAGGCATACTATTTTTGGTTTTGGTGACTTCAGTGATATATAAAGTTTACATTTAGATTGTTCCCAATCATTCCCAGTCGGGATTTTAAAAGAAAATGAAATCAATTGTTGATCTAAGGATCAATGATACCCCCGCCGGGCGCATGTTGCATATAACCTACTGAAACCATGACTATGCATATGGTAGTTGGAAAGGTCATAAGTCTACACATAACTGAGCAACATAACCAATATTTGAAATTGGCCTGCTTACCATGGTGCAAAATCTATAACAATAAATTGATTTTCTGAGGTAGTTTTCCTTAAACATGTTTAAATGTCAGGAAACCACAAAACATTGATTCAGGGACATAACACCTCAAAAATTGAGCAACATAGCCTATTTAGGTTCTTGACCTAAATGTCTGAGTATAAAATCTAAATTTCAGAAATCAATTTATTGTCCGTGAATGTTTTCTTATGGATGTTTTGAAATCACTAAATACTGGTTTTTTTTTTCAAAGCTTCAAGGGGCAAACCTCTGCACTTTATTGAGCGACATGACCTATATTCGATCTTGGCCTGTATTTCTTGGTGTAAAAGCTATATCCAAGGAATGAATTGATTATCTGTAACGGTTTATCTTTCACTGTTCGGAGACCAAACGTTTTAGAATGTTTCTAAGTTTTAAGGGGCAGAAGTCTGCATGTAATTGAGGGACATGACCCATATTCGAACTTGACCTGTATCTATAAATGTAACAGCTATATCCAAGAAATGAATTGATTATCTGTAGCGGTTTTCCTTCAAATGTTCAGAAACCACAATATTTCGATTTTTGTAAGTTTCAAGGGGCATAACTCTGCATGTATTTAGGGACATGACCCATATTCAAACTTGACCTGTATTTCTTAATGTAAAAAATGAAACAGATATTATTCAGATGTTAAACTTTTTGATCGACAACATTTTTGTGATGTTTGGAGGAAAGGTCTTCCAGCAAATTGTCGGAATTCCAATGGGGACCAATTGTGCCCCACTCCTTGCCGACATTTTCCTTTACTCGTACGAAGCTGAATACATTCAATCTTTGGTCTCTGAAGGGAAAAGATACTTAGCTTCTGACTTCAACTTCACTTACAGATACATAGACGATGTGTTGTCCATCAATAATCCAAAATTCGCGGATTACCTGAGCAGCATCTATCCTTCAGAGCTTGAAGTCAAAGAAACTACAGAGACAAATAAATCAGCATCCTATTGGGACATAATGTTGTCCTACGACACTGATGGTCACATGAACACCTCACTCTATGACAAACGTGCCGACTTCAAGTTCAGCATTACAAACATTCCTTTTCTGAGTAGCAACATCCCTTCATCGCCAGCTTATGGCGTGTTCATATCTCAGTTGATACGCTATGCCAGAGCAAGTAGCAAATATACGGATTTTTTTCTGAGAGCTAGGCGTCTTTCGGATAAGCTTCTCAGTCAGGGATATGTTTGTGACCGACTAACATCGTCACTGAGGAAGTTCTACGGTCGATATAGGGAACTCGTCTTACACTATGATGTCCCACTCTCCAGAATGGTGGATGATATTCTGTCATAGACCATTTGAACCATCCAACCAATGATTGTATTCTATGTCTTCCGAAATGGAAGTAACCGGATGTGACAGTTCTACTGAATTGAAGCGGCGGTTGTTGCATGCAAGCAGGAGATGCTTACTCTTCCCGGGCACCTGGTCTCACTCCCATATCGGGAGTTCGCTTCTTTCATGTGATGGAGGTTTTTGTTTGTTTGCTTTGGTTCCTGTTTTATCCTGATTTTGTGTGCCTTCGGTTTCTGATTTTCTGAATTATCGATTTTGTGCCGTATACAGGGATATGGTCATTATCCATATTTGTCAAGGGGCTTAACTCTGCATGCAATTGAGGGACACGACCTATATTCGAACTTGACCTGTATTTTTTTGGTTTAGATGCTATATCCAAGAAATTTTAAAATTGCTTATCTGTAACGGTTTTCCTTCGAATGTCCGGAAACCACAAAATTTTTGAATTTGAGATTTTTGTAAGTTTCATGGGGCATAACTCTGCACGTAATTGAGGGACATGACCCATATTCGAACTTGACCTCTATTTCTTAATGTAAAAGCTATATCCAAGAAATGGATTGATTATCTATAACGGTTTGCCTTCAAATGTCCAGAAACCAAAATATTTTGAATATTTCTAAGTTTCAAGGGGCATAACTCTGCATGTAATTAAGGGGCATGACCCACATTCGAACTTGACCTCTATTTCGTCGTGTAAAAGCTTTATGCACAAAATTAATTGATCATCTGTAACAGTTTTCCTTTAAATGTCCAGAAACCACAGGTGGACGGACGCACGCACGCACACACGGACGGACGGACATGTGCATCACTATATAACCCATCATTTTATGGCGGGGGTATAATAAGCAATAAAATGCAGGTAAACAGATCGCAGGCGAAAAACTGCCTTTGACAACACCCGATTTATTTCAAAATGCCATACAATTTACCTGATTAAGTGTTATGACTTGAAACGGTATCTCTATTGCCATCAAAATCACTTGTGCCATTTTTGTTTACACATGCAGCACAGTCAGTATGACGCGTTTTTGAGGAAGTGGTACAATGTCGTCATATTAAAAAAATTGTCACGTGACTTCGATTTTAAACTTCAAAGACAAGTGCCGACTGGCGTTCCGGCTGATTGGTCATTGTCGGCTATTGAATCTTTTCTACGCTCATAGCATCCCTTCTTTTATGTTCATATTTGATCCTTTTGTATGAAAGTAGAAAAAGTAATAATTGAGGAATAGCGCAAAAGTAAAAAGGCTGAAACACAACTTGTCAAAAAGAGTGCCTACGTATTCCCACGTGACTCGATTCTCTTCATCTAAGGCATATTCCTTATCATTCTTCTTCTTACATGTACAGGACAGACCGGTTTGGAACATTCTTGGGACTTCTGTCTTCTTTTGATGGATTCTGACTCCGACAATGCCACAGAGGATGATGCACGAATTCAGTACTATTTCTATAAAAAGAGTATAGCACAAAAACGGAGTCTTTGGGTCAGACGATCTTGGTAGATTGTCCGATATGAGGGTCAGAAAAACAACAGTGGATAGGAGAATTGACAAGGAAAATCCTATTCGTTCTCCGGAATTGGCAGGCACGAAGAACACAAACAAATTGAGGAACACCAAGGAGGAAGACTGGATACACCATGTTGATCATGACGAAAGTCGATCTGCGTTCCATTGTTATATCAAACTGGACATATTGTACGGTGTTCCTTTCAAACGTAAATGCCTTTGTCTCTGTTACATTCCATGCCCCCTGCGAAGTGAAATAATCAAGGTCCACTACATCTTTTATAAGTCTGAATTGCAGACGATTCTTATTCAGTCCCCATGGCAGGAAAGTCAGACTACAAGTTTGTACATCAAAAGGATACTTTTCTACGTTCACTCTACATACGCTCTCAAACATGTCCCCAGGCTGCCAGACAGCGTGTCCTGATTTCAGATAATGTACCACCATTTCGTCTATTCCGAGTTTCCTAATTTTTGTGAAGGGATTTCTGAGAAAGAGATCTGGTTTCCAAACCATATCTTGTGGTAGAAATAATACTCTAGTTCCGTTGAATTCTCTTGGATTCCACGAGATTCGATTATCCTCCCATGAAATATATAAAAATCCAATGACAGAAAATTTACCGGTCACCTCATCGAGCTCATTGATGTTAAGCAAGCTGAAAGAAATAGTTACCGTCAAGCTCCTCTCGCTGAAGCATGGTCGGATATTCTTATTGTATGTTTTACAATATGTGAATACAAATCACTTTCACCTTTGCATACATTGGGAAACTGTGCCTGATGATATGATGCTGCCACGATATGGACTACTGAGGAAAGAATTATTATAGACTTGATCATGAGCTCAATATCCCTTCTTAACAACATGGAGACGTTGTAACTTAATGACTCCTTGGACGTTCTGAGCATCTTTATAATATTTTAGTTAGACAAATAATACTTCCTCTATCAAACAAAACAAATATTTGCTGTCATTTGTCCGCTGACAACCGATTTTCAGGTGATGTCCATCGTGTAAAAGATAAGCGTAATGTCAGCAGATGGTATTGTTCATCCCATGTTCTTTGAACAACACTTGACGTTATGTACCCTGAACAAATTATTCCTGAACAGATAATGCATTTCTATATCGCTTATCAAAAACAAAGATGGTTTTTATCCACTAAAATATCTGTTGGGAATTCTGGCACCAGCTCTTCCGCATAGAATACAGTCGTTCAAACAAATCGAGTAAAGTCCAATCTTCAAAGTGATCGCATCATTTAACAGATACATTTACAGCATGGACCAGACATGCACGTTTTGTGTACATGACCCTCGTCAGTGATCCTCAATCTAAACAATGTAGTATGGCCAAAGAGTGTGAAATTTATTATGTCCAAAAAAGTACCGAAAGACGCAGCAGGATGTGTAGGATATGATGCTACGGGACCCAAGTTTGAGAAAATACAAGAAATTTGATAGACAATTTATAAAAACAGATTAAATTTACAGATTGGTCCAGGAATGCACGTTTTGGTACGAAACCTTCGTCATGATCCTCAAGCCAAAACAATGTGTATCCAAACATTGAAAACATGTCCATAGGATAACAAAAGAGCGGAGGAAGGATAGGATATGATGCGTTAGGTCTGACCTTTGATGCACATAACTATAATCAACCTGACATAAGCCACCGTTCCACTGCAATCCCGCTGTACCTGCGACCATTCCCGACCGCAATTTTCACAAGAGCGGGTAAAACTTTCCCGACCTCTTCATTTTTTTCTTAACATCACGCTCTATTCCCGACCGATTCCTAATCCATTTATGACCGATTCACGTTTCATCGCGGACTTACTCACGCTTTACCCGCTCTACTCACGATCATATTGCCGACCAAGTCCCGTTCTATCCGATCCAACTCCGATCTATTCCCGACCAAAACCCGATCTATTCCCGATGCAATCCCGATCTATTACCGACTGTCCCGACGCATTCCCGCTCAAAACATAAATTCTGACTTAAACTGATCTCATTTGTCATCCAATTATCCTATCGGCCAAGAAGAAGCCTATATTTCTCGTTTTGATCAAGCCTTACCCAAAAGTGTCGCAATCAAAATTTAAAAAAAAATTTTACTTAATAAATGGCATTGGATAGCCAAGAATCGTCACCGCGACATTTTGATAATAACAAATCAATATCAGTGCGAAAAAATGAATGAAATATGCACAGATCCTATTTGAAGCGTCGTTTGGTCGTACCTTGGACATATAGAGCGTGAATAGGTCGCAAGATGGTCATGAAAAGGTCTTAGCAAGATCAGCAAACATTGAATCTGTAGTGGATAGATCGTGGTAAGAGCGTACAATAGACGGGTAAAGATCGGGAACAGGGCGTAATTAAAGCGTATCGTATGCGTGAAGAGAGCGGGGTTAAGTTAAATGCCGATCAGACCACGCTCAAGCCACGCTCTTTCCCGACCAGGACACGATTAACCTAGGCTGTACCCCCGACTATCCCGACCAAGCGCCGACTATTTCACGACCAAAAAGAGAGCGGGAAAGTTTCCCGTATTTTTTCAACCGGTTGAAAGAATACGGGAAACTTTTCCCGACCTCTAAAGCGTGCCCGCTCTAATACCGATCGATTTTGGACCAACACACGCTGTACCAGACCAAGATACGACTAAGAGCCGTTCTCTCCCGACCTGGCAATTTTCGAGGTCGGGAATGAACGTAGGTACAGCGGGATTGCAGTGGAACGGGGGCTATAATCCTTGTCGATTTTTTATATTGTTCGAAAATCGCATTTTACATAAATACATATATATCAAAAGAACTTGCCGTGTTCAAAGGTAAAAGAAGGGAATACATGTACAAATTCAAAGAGGAATCCAACATGCATAAGATACATCAAGTTGACCTACAATTTCACGTGTTTCAATGGACACGCTGACTCTCCCCGGACACTTGGTCTCACTTTGGAAAGTTATTCATTCCGAGGTTCGCAAACGTTCGTATGGATATTCTAATGATTTGCCTTGCCTTCTAGACTTTGAGCCTGGATAACTGATAGGTACTTCTTTAATGTTTCTTTTAATCAAGTTTCAGATTCCGAACATTAGTATCCAAATTTTGATGAAAACTCGTGAAATTACAATTCCTTGCAATATATAAGTCATTTCCCATGTGTCCTAAATGTGTGATTTCGGACAGCGAAGTTTCCAATATCATACTATTAGAATCAGGAAACAATTTGGCTTTGTGAGTTTTGAATTGGGATCAAAGATCCAGGGTAATATTGCATAACTGTGTAAGTCTTGATAGCTTAATGTCCACTGGCGGCGCGCCTGTGAGTTGAGAAAATGGATGAAAAACAGACGGAGACAACGAGATCAAACATGAAGGACTTATAACTTCTATCACGATCTACTGATTGAGACATAAAAATTACACAAGTGACGGAAAATTTCATTTTTTCCCGAGTGGAGCTAAGCGGAACGAGGGAAAAGAATAAATTAGTCATGAGTGTAAATTTTTATGTCTCACCAAGTAGAAAATGAAAGAATCTATTTCCTCTTTCATGAAACATCAGAAAAAAGTGAATTCAAACAACGCCTCATGCCATCTATCGCCATGTTTTCTGTCGACGTTACTGTGACGTCATCATAAGATTCTATTTTATCATTGGTTAATCAGAGCCTTTGAGACAACTAGTGTGTCCCACATAGGCTGTCTAACAGGGCACGAGCAAAACTGGAGGAGAATCTATTTTTAACAATCACATGAAAGACTCTTTACTCTTTACTTAAAGACATTCGATACACCTGCGAACCGTAACTCCGCTATGCCTAAACTTCATATGACGTCATAGAACTATGCGAACTCAAAATAAACGCAGGAAAATAATTCCGAAAATTACAATTTAGGTATATTATCTCAGAAAAGTCTGATTCTGAAAATAAGTACACTGAAACAGTTGTTTAACATCTTCAAATTCATTAGCATCATTTTAGAGCAAATAAATTTACAGCATGGACAAGACATGCACGTTTCGGGTATTTAACCCTCGTCAGTGATCCTCAATCTAAACAATGTAATATGGCCAAAAATCTGTGAAAATTATATCCTAGATATACCGAAAGAAGAAGCAAGATGGCTGGGATATGATGCTTCAGGACCCAGGTTTTAGAAATTTGAGAAAATTTTGTAAACAGAAATTTTCAAATGCGTTTGAAGAAACGACCAATCGAAATTGATCGAACTTGGCTACATGTGCCCTCGGGGACTCCTGGTCCACCAGCAGTGGAACTCACCAAGTGGTACAAATGTTTAACGTCTTTAAATTCATTAGCATCATTTTAGAGCAGATAAATTTACAGCATGGACAAGACATGCACGTTTCGGGTATTTAACCCTCGTCATTGATCCTCATTCTAAACAATGTAAAATGGCCAAAATCTGTGAAAATTATGTCCTAAATATACCGAAAGAAGTAGCGAGATGGCTGGGATATGATGCTACAGGACACAGGTTTTAGAAATTTGAGAAAATTTGTAAACAGAAATTTTCAAATGCGTTTGAAGAAACGACCAATCGAAATTGATCGAACTTGGCTACATGTGCCATCGGGGACTCCTGGTCCACCAGCAGTGGCTCTCACCAAGTGGTACAAATGTTAAAACTTTTCAAATTCATTAGCATCATTTTACAGTAGATAAATTTATATTAAATTAACATAAATTCAGATGTTAAACTTCCTGAACGACAAAATTTTTTGTGGTGTTTAAAGGAAAGGTCTTCCAACAAAATGGCAAACTTCTCATGGGAACATATTGTGCCCCACTCCTTGCCGACATTTTTCTTTACTCGTACGAAGCTGAATTCATTCAATCTTTGGTCTCTGGAGGGAAAGGATACCGTACTTAACTTCTGACTTTAACTTAACTTACAGATATATAGAAGATGTGCTGTCCATCAAGAATCCACAATTCGCTGATTACCTTAACAGAATCTATCTGTCGGAGCTTGAAGTCAATGAAACTACCGATACAAATAATTCCGCATCATATTTGGGCATAATGTTGTCCTACGACACTGATGGTTACATGTACACCTCACTCCATGACAAACGTGACGACTTCCGTTTCAGCATCACAAACTTTCCTTTTCTGAGTAGCAACATCCCTTCATCGCCTGCTCATGGCATATTCATATCTCAATTGATACGTTATACCAGAACAAACTTGTACCAAATATACAGATTTTGTTCTGACAACTAGGCGTCTTTCATATAAACTTCTCAGTCAGTAATACGTTTGTTCATCGACTAATATTGTTACTGAAGATGTTCTTCGATCGATACGGGGAACTCATCATACACTATGATGTCCCATTGTCCAGAGTGGCAGATTATTTTCTGTCTTAGATCAATTGAACCATCCTACAACAGAATATATTCGGATTTTACGAAATGGAAGTAACCGGATGTGAAATTTCTGCCGAATTGAAGGGACGGGTGTTGCACGCAAGCAGGAGATGCTGACCCTTTCTTGGCACCTGACATCACTCCCATATTGAATACGTATGTAAAGTTTTCATTTTGAAGAAACACATTGATTATATTAAAATAAAGTTAAATAGATGGCCGTTCTATTTCTAACCGGTTCTCCCATGGTCTCGTTGGTGTATGTGTCATCTTTTGTGTTTAAAGTCGTCATTGGTGTGACGTCATCATTGCTTCTTTTGTGCCTCTTGTTGTGTTTATCCACTCTGTGTTTTCGTCTCTGTAAAAGAAATTGCTTGCCATGTTGTTGTTCTTAATTTATGACCAGCAGCATCAATTAAAAAATAAATTTTAAAAGGCTAACCATTGATGCATCAGCAGGTTCGAATGATCACCAATGCACAAAAGGGTATTGCCACTTTGATTTGTTGCATTTTAAACTTTTTATTAACATCTTTCTGCTAGCTTGGTCTGAAGGATTCTGAGGTATTTAAATTGGCAATAACATTGCAACCGACCTTTAAACTTAATCTACTCTATAGAGAGTAAACCCACCTCATGGCAGCCTTTTAAGCCCCGGACACAGTATTATAAGTTCAGTCGGAGGTTCAATCGATAGATTACTTCAAGAACTTTGAGAGTATGTTGGGCACTTTAGATAAAGGGTAGTGAAAAATTTTCCCTTTGTTTTACCATGCATTGATTATCATTGAAGTGCGGTCGTCCGGTAGAGGAGGGACAAACAGTTTCGAATTTTGTCTATAAGAGTGAGATCGTAAACTTTAAATATGTGATAAAAGCTGTTATAGAGTTTGGAATACACACATGATAGCAGACATTGTAATATTAAAAATGAAATGATTTTGTGATGGCATCGTTAATAATATCTGGATTCATCAACGTCGTTCGATTAAACGAATAAAAATCATATGTGAGGATCTGAGAAAAAAAAGTTGTCATTTTATAGATTTTTATGTTTTCGGTGCAGTAGATTTCTGCGAACAATGACTGTTTCGTTATTAGGACCGCGTTCATCCACACCAAAACCGTCTGCTCCACCACGGACTTTACCGAAAGTTCCGAAAGCTGCGAACGAACCAAAGAAGGCGGGAAAAGGCTTGCGAGCGCTTCCTCCTGTCCCTCCTGGACCGAGAGCTGAAGGCATCAAACCTTCCCGATCATTACCGAAAGTTCCCGGACCATTGCAAGCGGCAAGTTCGCCAATTTTAAGCGACTCGCATCACTCTGTTCCGAATCCAGCGATCCCGACGGTACCAAAAGGACAGCGGGTTTTACCGAAAATCCCCAAACTGAACATTGCACTGACGAAATACTACGAAAATGGTAAACAGACAAAGACCAATGTTACTCAGCCGCCGGTTCAACAAGACCGTAAGGGGAAGATGCATGGTAATTACAAAATAGAGGCAGACGATTACTTGCGCAAAGGGGAACTAGGAAAAGCACTGGAGACGTACAATGCGGTAATACTTCGTAATTCTAAGATTTACTTCATCATTACTCAATTTCTATCTCCTTTTTTTCCAATTAATTTTCAGCCTATATTTTAAAGAAAATTGTAGCATGAAATATGTAAACGATGAGTCTATGTGTTTTAAAGATAAAGGATGATTATGAATTCTTAAAAGTTGCAACAAAATCGTGGAATGGGTAAATGCAGATCGATATATGATTCTAAGAAAAAAAGGGGGGAGGGTTCCAACCCCACTGCCACAGAGCAAACGGCCTTCTGAAATAGATTTGTTCTTGCCATAAATTGATCTAAATGTAATGGATCAAAGGCGTATTGCCTAGCGCAATCATACTCTTTTTTCCATGCAACTTATAAATCGAAGAGGAATGTACCAAATGCAGATTTTAACTGATTTGCAGAGAGATTTATATAATTCATGAGTATTTCTAATTAACATTTATTTTATGAAACGGAAGTAAATTAGGAGACACAAGATTCAAACACTTGTCACTGGCTGCCAAGATTCAAAACGAATAGAGCTTTATATTGAACATGAAAAGTGTATTTTGTAGAATTTCCTAGTACCATTATCACTTCTCATGATTCATTCCTCATTTTTTTTAAAGAGAAACAGTATATAAAACATGAGTATATATAAAGATGAAAAAAGTTAAGAATGAAAAGGGACAGATAAATTTCAGGACGTGCTTGATTGCATTCTAGGACCGACGTCCCAGGCTGTTCCAATATGGTGGACATGGTTACGATCTCCTTACAGTGCTGGGAATTTTTTATTGTAACTGGAAATTTCAGTATGGATGACACAAGAAATGATAATTAATTTTTTTTTGTGAATATCAAGATTTTGCTCTATCCACTGTTGCCATTGTGAAGTTATTCTGTCATCGTTTTCGTTCCATTATTAGAATGGGATCGTTCTGGAACGTTCCGCATAAAGGAACGCAGCCCTGGTTTTCCTATAGAATTTCTTGACGGTTCCTGCTCGCCACCGGCAGGAGAGGCTTACATGTACCCTCTTCTGGTATCTCTTTTTCCTCCGTATCAATAGCGCGTTCTACTGCTCCGCTTTTGTTGCAATTGGTCTTATTTATTTATTCATTTATTTACTTATTTATTTATTTATATCTATTTAGTAGATTGAAATATTTCTTCCAGAGGGAAGGGATGATAACAAATAAAAACACAAACACTCAAATACACAAATTTTCGGCCACTTGGCCTTTATCAAGTGTAAAAAACGACGATCTATAACAATTCTAAGTAAAATTTTTAAGTAGAATATTTTACTTAGAATTGTTATAGATCGTCGTTTTTTACACTTGATAAAGGCCAAGTGGCCGAAAATTTGTGTATTTGAGTGTTTGTGTTTTTATTTTATATCTATTTATTTTTATTTATTTATCAATTTTCATTTTATTTATTTATTTATTTATTTATTTATTTATTCATTTATTTATTTATTGTTTTATTTATTTATTTATTTCTTTATTCATCATCTACTTATTCATTAGTTATTGAGGATGGACTACTGACCAGCTATCAAACGTTTTACAGATTCTCTTTTCTCTTTTTTATGCTATAGGAAAAAAAAGAAGGATTTTCTCTCGGAGTCCCAAATTTTGAAGTAATAAATTAAGCGTGGTATGAAATATTGAACTCAATCTATCAGTAAATGTAGTATATACCGTTCACAACTACGAATCTTTAAAGATCTGACATATTTTCAAAATATTTGCCTAGTTTTAGCGCACTATTTGTCGATGTTTTAACCTAATCCGGGCAAGTAAATAAATGATGCAATTATTCATTTCAACTACATTTCTATTAAATGCTTTTGCGAAAATATTAGTTTTCAGTTCTGTAACTTTTTGTAATAAAGCGTTGAAATTCAAATAAATCTTTAGACTATTTGATTTTTTGAAAGAATGTTTTCGTGCCGATACAGATAAGAAAGCTCTACAAATTTTTATTATTTTCACTTTTACTTATCAATAACGTAAATATCCATCAATCTTTCAAGTCAACAAAGCCTATAGGTGACATTTGTCATACAAAAGTCATTGTCAATTGAAATTTTCTTTTCAATTTAAACAAACAGTTTCGTCACGAAATCTACGGATACTGACTTATAAGTAACTTGCAACTCTCTCTCTCCCCCCCCCCCCCATCTCTCTCTCTCTCTCTCTCTTAATTCCTTTCTATTAGCTTCTTATGTTACAAAATTTGTTACAAAATTTGACTTTCTGTGGGGAAAAAGGATCAATGTGGATAATTATTTAACAAAAACAGAAAACATTCTTTTCTAGCTAGATTTTGAAGTAAAATCTAACATAAATTTCACGTGAATTTAACATGAATTTTTCTCTGTGATCTTCATGCGAAATTGAATGCATATAAAATGCATATCAGGAACTTAATAAGAATTTTATGCAAAGAAAGAATCATGTAAATTTTATGTTCGTGCTCGTTTTACATTAATTTCAATTTTAATGTAAAGTTCATGTAAATTTCACTTGAATTTCACATGAGGCACAAACGATACCAACATTTTGTTTCATATTCTTTGTGTTCTCTCTTCTGCTGACTTTTTTTTAAATATCATTTATTTTAAACCAAAACTTCTTATATATGAATTTCATCGACTATCGAATACATGATAGTTGATATTTTCTAGACTGCAGTGAAACAGCATTTGTGGGCGTGTATTGTACCTTTTGTCATTCAACAGCAAAACATAGAAAAATCAAATATATTTTTAAAAGAAGTATTGTTGTTATAACTTATCAATAATTTACAAAAACCTGTACAATGCACTCTATAGTAATCAGGTTTAATATCTCTATAGGATTGTACAGCCCTTAAAACCCTACAATCAATCACCCCCTTAATATTCCGTGTATATCACACAAAAGGTTATTGATTAATACTTATATTTATCACCTTTATTGAATTTTTCTTCAGAAATTCAATCTAGTAATATTTGAATAAAATCACTTTCAATCTCGGCGAATAAAAAGGGTCAGGGCGACATGAAGTGATGAAGTACTTTTATCTCTCTTGATCAACCAGAGTTATCGTTCGTGATTTTGATTTTTTATTAGGCCATCTCTTGTTTTTATTCTGTTTTGCGTCCTTTTGAAATTGAGAAACCTACCAGCCAGCCAGGGAGAAAAACAAACAAGCATATAAAACAAAGTTGCAATTTCATATTATATGACTGTTTGAAATCTGAGAGAAACTTGCTTTATTTGATTATTAAACGATTTTAGTCAGCAAAAGAATGATAGATAAATAAATGCAATTTCTTTAATAATTGCAGAACTTTTACACTTTTACATGAAATATAAGAAACAAACAAATTACGGTTTTATTTCTGTAGAAAACACACAAAATTGCAAAGTGTTTTCATATTTTAATTTTGTTTTGTTTTACGACTTTGGGCTCAAAACCTACCAGCACGAGGACGCAAAACAGAAAATAACAAATAGTCTGTGATGATGATCTATCAAAAATAGACCAGCCGTATTTCATACAAAAGTAGGTAAAACCCGATTTACTTCTATTTTTTTTAAAAAAGTGTTTGTTCCCTAAAAGGAAACAATGAAGCGCCGTAAACACAGTTAATTCAACTTGAAAAGAAGCCTCATCTATGTTTAATATGTGGCAAATGCATAAGGCATACTTTGTGTTTTATTTTTCTCTCTCAATAGTCCCTTCGCTAAAAAAGAAATTCTCATAAATTCAAGTCACATTATATGTAGAATGTGATGTCTTCATGAAATGGTTGAATGCATGTTTCCTTCTTTTTTTTTCGAATGTGATTTTTTCTTTTTCCCTCTTTACGTTTTTTTTTTCACACACACACACA
This sequence comes from Pinctada imbricata, assembly GCA_033119305.1. Lineage (NCBI taxonomy): Eukaryota > Metazoa > Mollusca > Bivalvia > Pterioida > Pteriidae > Pinctada > Pinctada imbricata. The sequence goes on along the minus strand of VSWD01000003.1, from coordinate 25,877,614 downwards.
AAAAAAGAATGAATTAAAATTAAACGAATTCATGAAGTGATTAATTTATTCATTCCAGGGTACGTGTACGTGATGCCAATCCTTTTGGGTGTCATGGCACTCTTTGTTTTTATTTTCGAAAATTCTTATTTTAATCCAAAATACATGGTATTTCAAAGTGAAAGTAATCCAATTTAATCACACAAAGCATTCAGTTATTAAAAAGTTTTCCATAAATGCTAATTAACCTATTGTATTAATGACTTAAACTAAATCTACACAACCTTGGTACGGATTATTGCCATGTATTTTGCGTAATAACAAAATAAAGTCACGTGATTACCATAATAAAGTTATTTATAGAAAAAGGGAAATTTCCACTTGGCATTGTTCCTTGTTTACGTTTTACATAATTAGTTATTTGATTAAAAAAATAAAGTTGGAAGCGAAATACTTCTTGTATGGAAAATACTATATAAATGTGTAAAGAAACAAAGAGAGAAAAGAACAACGTTAAGAGGAAGAGAATGAGAGAAATTGGATATTTATACTGATTTAGACTTTAGAAGAATACACTACTTTATTAAATGCGTAGTTTATTCGTTTTTATTTTTTGTTTTTGTTTTTTGTTTGTTTGTTTGTTTGTTTGTTTTTTAGCATTATCAAATTACCACTTTGAAAGAATTTCTGTAATAGTAAATACTGAAGGAAATAGGCAAATCAATTTTTTCATCTCACTTAAATTTATACCTCTTTTTATCAAATGACTATTCTTGAAAGTCATCGACGGGCAAGCAGACAATCATGTCCTGTAGGTGTTGAAACACTTATGTGAGCTAGCTCTCCGCTGCAACCTTTTCAGTTTCATTTTTTTTTTTTTTTTTTTTTTTGCGTCCGAAAAAAAAAAATGCGTTAAAAAAAAAAAGAGTTGTAGATTTTTAAAACGGACACACTGATATTTCCCCTCTTGATTAGATATATTTGAATATAATTCATAATGTACATTTTTGTATTTATTGCACGTGAGGCAATTATGTACGCTACTTCAAACAGGGTGAAAAAAAACAGAACGGTCATCTTCTCATACACTCAGCGCCAAATTGCATGACTCATATTCCATGGATTAAAATGTTTTAAAATTTAATCTAGTATATAATTGCTTTGAAGTTAACGGAACGGTTACGGCGATTGCATATGACCCCCAGGTGGACTTATAAAATGGGTCAAACTTGATCCAAAAATTGAAAAAGTGCTAAATTAATTGTCTTCATCGCATTTATCCGGGATTTACATATACTGTGAAATAGATATCTGTCTAAAAACTAGACTATAAGATTGACAAAGTCCATAACAGGAGTTTAGATTTTGACTGTAATCAACATCACATTCCTGCAATTTGTTTTTGCGTCTATTGTAACAAAAATCGCATGTGCATAATCTGTAACATTTATAAATGTTATTCTTGGTTCTTTGACAGTTTGTATAATTTGAAGAATATTGATGCATAATTCATTCCTTTGTATACGTCTGTTGACTTCTGAATGCTTCCTATTCTACACAACTTTACAGGTCAGTTAAACTTATCTTTATAACGCTTCTTTTCCTCCAATTGAAATCAAACTTACTTTATGCAGAGGACACTTCAATAACTTTGAATATTAAAAGTAAATCGTTTTAAGGGTAAAAAGTAAAATCTCTTTGCTTCCTTATCCCCTAAACTTATAAATTTTCTTTGAGTTTTTCTCGACAGGAAAAAATCAAAACCCCTTACGAGACATTCTACTCCGACCGCAGGCTTTGTATATATGGTGATTGGAACACATCTGCAGGCATCACGGGCATATTGCCTAATGAATTAATCCCCAACAACAAATAAACAAAACAAATGGAATAAAATTATACGTTTGCCAAGACGGAAGAATTACGTTATTAGGTCTTAATATGGCGATTTTCTACATCTCTTGACGAAATCAAAACATACGACTCAAAACATGGTGTGAAGGAATTAACGAAAGCTAGTTAGACTTTACATATATAAATAGTCATTAAACGCATTAATCACGAGAGAATTACACAAGAAGGAAATGCTCTGCGATCAGAAATGTCTATCGGTGAAAGGAACATTTAAAATTTGATGTCGATTTCAATACAAGTCTTGTGTATTCGATGTGTATTGGGTGTCATTTTAATTTAAATTGGATCATGAAGGAGTATTAGAAATTCTTTTATCTAGTAATAAAAATTCCGTCCGGTTTAGAACCAAGTGGGGTATAGGACGAAATATATATAGTTATTCAAAAGACCAAATGCTCTGCTATGTCTATATAGAGCGAATAATGTGATATGTAAAATCTGCCATAAATCTTGTCCGAATGGATGAGAGAATCTAATTGTATTGCTGACTTTCATGAAGAAAACGGGAAAGTTGTCTTCAAAGAATGTAATAGAAAATCAGGATATTTCTGAGCTTAAGTTCTGTGTGAAAAATGTACCGATTCCGTTTACTTGTCGGACAGAAACGGCGGGATTTAGAGGTTCTTGATGTAAGTTCGTTATACAGAAGTTTTAAGATTTTTTTTTTCCTTTTTTTTCAATTATTCATCAAATCAATTTTCCTACATATTTATCATATTTATTTGATCGATAAATTTATTTATTTATTTACAACACAGTCGTTTATTTATTCATTATTTATTTATCTATCTATTTATTTATTTATTTATTTATTTGTCTGGTTTTTTTATCCATTTTCCTATAATTTTTACATAGATGTATATGTTTTATTTCTTCATTTATATTTATCAATATATATAACTTATCGTATCGTTTTACGATAAATTAATTTTCATATGTGACAGAAAATACAACCTGCTAAAATATTAAAATGATGCTTATGGCATCGATTTCTATCATTCTAAACCAAAAACTTATTTTCCTTTGTCTGTCTTTCTCCAACCAATCTATGGTAAAATTATCTTGAAATATAAATCGGCGTCTATTTCAACTATCTAGTAATTGTTTGGACTTCAAAAATAATAAAAATGCAGGACATTCCCCCTGTATACAGGTTCAATAGTTCATAGAAATAATTTCAAATCAATATACAAAGAAAAACAAAATTGTCAGAAATGCCATTCAACTATCATTATATCGACGAGCCTTGGTTCTTTATATCGAAACCTCCACAACGGCCAAAAGTTCATTTTATTGTTAAAATGACATTTTTGACGAAATAATTACTGAATGTAATTGACTGTATGTCCTTGTTCTAAAAATAGAAACGATCAATCTACAGTTCAAAGTACAATTTTGTTTTTCTATTTCTTTTTTTTTTTCTGATAAAATTTCTGTAATACAAGGAATCATTGAGAGAAAATCAGACACCCATAGCTGTAGCAATGACTTCTCGCCACATGAAAAACATAAAGCGAAGTTTAGAGGTAACATTCAATTATGAAAGGAAACAATCCGAAAATTCGATGGACGACAAGCATTATTTTGAAGACTAAAACTGAAATGAAGAATAAAAAAAAAAGAAAAAGAAAAAAATATTATTCTTTGTCTTTTTAAAATTTATTTCCAGGCACTGAAGCTGATTCCGGACAATAAGTCCACCTTGGTAGCCAGATCCCGATGTTTTCAGTTGCTAGGGAAACAAAGAAAAGCTATGCAAGATGTGGATTCAGCTCTCAACTTGGACCCGCTTTTCTATGAGGTGAAGAAAGATAATAAAATTTATTATTATTCTGACTTCTGATTGTTCAAAATATTCATAATACATTATTGTTCTAATTATCGTTGAAAAGAGACAGGCTCCCTGTCATTGACAAAACATCAGCACCAAAGATTTTAATTTAAATTAATTCCTAGTTAATTCTTCCACATTGTGATCTAACACCCATATATATATATATGCACAACCATTGTAATTCCCTGAGATGAAACTATTGAAATGAACGTGCATTTATGGATTTCGCATGAAAACGCTTGTGGTGTAATGTTCAATGCATAAGATCTAAAGAACATGCCGCGACGGCTGTTCTAACCTGCAAACTGAACCCGCGGTGACCTGAATTTTAACGTCACCTTTTCAACCAAAATAAAAAAAAAAACTCGATTTTAGAACAGACAACTGTGGTGCATATATATAGAACAAATATCATAATTTGTGAATTGTTACGGTATGCAACACACAGTAAGTGCATTTCAAGATCGCATGAAATACGCTAATTCGCTCTGAACATTGTCATCAACTGTATATATGAATCGGTTTTAATTGTAACACAGTACAATTTACTGCTTCATGCCATAATCTTCCTTTAAACCCATTTTGAAATTAATTCACCTCTTTTGAAGAATCATCAACCCCATATTCTGCAGGTGCCAATGATTAAAACCCATTATCCCGCGCCAAGAAGGAAAATATTATTTTACCAAATCTGTATTCACTATATGGTCACTCAATTTCAAACCATAATAATATGAACTCGATAACAAACACTTTATGCATCGGAGGATATTAAAACTAGAATTAAATGTGTACATTCAATCAAAATTAAGAATTTTCAAATCACCGATAACACAATACACATGTCAACCTTTTTAACATATTCAGCACTTTCGGGCCATTGTGTATTTGATCTACATCAAATGCAGTCATTGTTTGTATTATAAGGGTGATTTTTGAGTGACACTTAATTACATGTACATCGAATCTTAATAAAAGTTACCTGGATTTATTGGGAATTCTTTTACACAAAACAGGTAAAGATTACATCATTATCATTTTTAAAATATACATGAGAGCTAACTGTATTGTCCCTATAATGCTGGCAATATGTGAAATGATAAAATCATTCATTATATAGTATGTACTCTTATTATAACTCCTCATCCCTATTGTGCGCTGATATTAAAAAAAGAGATGTACATGTAGGAGACGCATCATCGTTCCATTTATTTACTTTAAATATAAGAAATAAGAACCTTTACAATCTCTGAAATTTATTTATGGACAAAAGGGAAAAAGCAAACAAACAAAAACAAAAGCAAATAAATGACCCGATGTGCCTCTTCTCTTACCACAATTTTTTGATCCGCATCTTTTTTATATAACATCATATACGGTGTTCCGTTAGGGACATCGCTTCTTCGCATCGTGACTTCGCTTCTTCGCATCGTGACTTCGCTTCTTCGCATCGTGACTTCGCTTCGTCGCTCCTCCGTCTCACAATTTGTTTACGCGAAGAAGCGATAAGCACTTTTTCATTTTATCTTTAATCAGTGTTTTATAATTCTAGGCGTTATATCAGAAAGCGGAGCTATATTACCAACAGAAGGAGTATGATATGGCCAAGGTATATTTCAACAAGGGATCCAAACAACGACCCGACATTAAAGCCTTCCATGATGGTCTTGAAAAAACACAAGACGCTATAAATAGAACAAAGTCTTCCAAAACGAGGCGCGGTACAAAGGCTGGAGAAATGTCGTCCTTCTTCCCTAAAAAGGTTGATAAAATAATTTGCAATCGTTTCCATGTTTACTATACAAATGTTCAAGTTGAATTTTTAAACAATTCAGTAAATTCAAATTGATTAAATTCCGAATTTTCTCAAATATCTTGAATTCGTGTCGTGTACATAACTATAATGACCGTGGCTTATTCACACCACAGAAAGCCGAGAAAAAGAAAGCGAAACTTGCACCAACACTCCTCCCCCTTCAACAACCAGAAGAAAAACAACGTAACATGGTGACACCTGGCTTCAGATTAAGGCAACAAAATCCACTGGTGCGTATCGAGCGTGGGTCACGTGAGTCGCTTGTTATGGATGGGCTGCGAGATGACGCTATCCCAGGAGATAATGAAATGACTGAAACCAAGATGAAACAAATTCTGGGAAGAATGTACAAGGATAAGAAATATCTGGAGCAACTAGTTAATCAAGCAGGTAGAATTGATCAGACAAATCTTTTTCACACAAAATGTCGTGTTCGAAACTGAATTATTTGCAATCATGATAAATAAAAAAAAAGTTGCGACAAGATCCCTAGACTAATTCGAGCTTTTATGTTGTAAATGCATTTTCTAATATCCATACCCTCTGATCTATAAAAGACACTTTATGGACAATGAAAAGGTTTACAGCAACTTTACGTTAAATTGTACACTACAATGTATGTGAAACAGGAAAGATAACAAGGGTCCTCTTTCTTATGAGGAAAGTCTCTGATAAAATCAATTATGCCTCAATAAAACTCTTTCTACTCGACAACCATTGAATGAATAATTAACTTCTGCTAGTTAAACCTTATTATCAACAAATTTTGGCAAAATCGAACACTTGAATTTCTTCAAATGTGCATCAGGCTTCTATTATCATTTCAGAAGAATTAAACACGGGATCAGTAGATTTACACTCTATGGCTGAGAACGGTCTGGATTTCCTGTATGACCGTGTACTTTACTGGGTCCGTCAGGGGAGAATCATTCCTCCAGAAGCACCTATATTACCACCACCTAAAACAACAGAGAATCTGCCAAAAATACTCTCACCTCGTTCAGAGGAAAGTGGTGGAAAATCAATTAAAGAGCACAGACCAAGACTGCTGCGAAAATTAGATAACGACTCTGGAATGCAGCCATCATCTTGGTTCCGTTATTTAGAACGAAAGAAAGTCGCAGAGGTTTCCAGTCGAAAGGTTCATCAGTCGAAATTTCTGCATGTGCTTGAGGGTCAAAAACTGGATCTAAGAGACAATGCAAACTTTGGCGCTAGTGGGAATAAACTTACTCCATTAAAAACAAATCGTAATGAGAAAGATGGAAAGAAAGAGTTACCAAGAAGAAAAAGCACACAAAACACACTAGAGAAAAGGATAATATGAGCTCCTCTGACGCCGATTCCGGTTTGAATATTAGTTTCGCAACTTATAAACAGCCAAGTGACCTTAATATGGACTTTTCAGAGGGCAGTATAATAGGTTTGTATGTTAAGTGGTAATACCAATCATAGAAGGCTTTAGATCAGACTTTCTCAGTCAGTATGTGTTTGAATGTATTAAAATTAATATTTCATTACATTGTGTAACAACATTGCATCAACAAAACGCAAACTGATTTTACAACACACTGTTCAACAATATATCGTATGAAAGCCATTTAGGCCTCTAAATTAACTCTGTGAAGTGTCGGTATCAGATTGATTTTTCGGAAATCTGAGGCTTATCCTTTTTATTTGAGATGGATGATCAATGCTATGCCGTTCTTGTCCCTCCTGAAGATACACACAGTTTTCTAAGTAAATAGTCAAAAAGAGTACACAAAGAAACAACAACGAGACAGTGTCATATGCAATGTACCAGGCATATGGGATTAGGAAACCCAACACACGGCATAGAAATAGCAAACAAAAAGTCTTAAGTAACATATAATCAACGAGACCGATGGGTAACCGGTGCCCAAACGCCAGTAGCAAATGATGTGATTATCCTGATGACGTGCGCACAACCTTCCCACCTTCCTTGTTAAGCAGAGGTCTAGAAGAACGAACAATAGGGTGTAAAATGACCTCCTTACTGTTAGATGAACATATTAAGAGACAACCTAATGGATATGTAAATGAATTTAAATAGAGGACGTACGAAATACAGTCCGTGTTCTGCCGGCTGTAGCAAGGTGTAGAGGGATGATGCAACAGTAGAGATTTTCTTATAGACTTTGATACTACATAGAGTGAAATTTCAAGAATACAAAAAACCAATAAGTTGATATAGATACTAACAGATATTTCCGTTGCAGATACGATAAACGAAGAGCCTTTCTCCCCGAGGAGGAATTCTCCTAGGAAGGCGGTGAGAACGTCGGAACAGACAAAAAAGTCCCGAAAAACAAGAGAGGCCCAGCAACGGGAACACATGGTCCAGCAAATCAACAGAGAGATGGACGAAATAGAACTAGGTAAGATTTCATTAGTTAAAGAATTTGTTGCTGTCATACATCTACTCAATGTATGTGTTAAATTTTGAAAATTTATGACCTACTTCCGCGTCAAAGTAGACCACCACGTGACCGTCATACTGCGGCGTCATTGACTGAAACAAGTGATTGGTGTGATATATTTCTATCGAATTTTTCGCTTTTTGTTAGCTATTCAGTCATTTTGTTCATTTTGGCCTGCATGTTCTGACTTGTCTATGGCTTGTTTGAGATTAATTTCCCTTCGTTTACACAGCATACGTTGATGGCCGTTACAACGAGTGTATCAACCGTGCTGAACTATGTCTGAACACTGTGACGTCATATAGTAACATCACCATACCAAACGTGATGGGTATCATAGCCAAACTACACAGTTATATAGGTAACGCTGCCATCGAGAACAGGGACTATGTGGCGGCGCTAGATCATCACCACAGGGACCTGCAGATAGGTGAAGAAGGGTAAGACTGACGATGTGAAAGTATTTTAACATACCGCTACAGATTCACTCCATTATTGCGTGATAGATACGTGAAATATGGAAGATATGCTGTATAGAATACTGTAATTATGTTAATAACATCAGAGAAAAAGAGTTCATACGCATTTGAAATTTTCTGTTACAAAATTTCTTGAAATCTCTAAAACATGGGTCCTGTAGCATCATATCCCACCCATTCTGCTACATCTTTCGGTATATTTTTGTACATAATAATTTCACACTTTTGGCCATATTACACTGTTTAGATTGAGGATCATTGACGAGAGTTAAGTACCCGAAATGTGCATGTCTGGTCTTAAATGATGCTATTGAATTTGGAGAAGTTTAACATCATAAACATGACATATGATATATATGGAAACTCTGTATATTTGTAGAGACGACGAAGAGGCCATGTCAAGAGCCCTCGGTAATCTTGGAAGAATCTATGTCTTCCAGAACAATCACCAGAAAGCCCTCGAATTGTTAGTATCATTTTTCATTAATGCAAGGCTTCTCTTGTTTTATGTCCATTTATGTCCAGCTATTATAGTCCAACATTATATGATCGACTTAACTTCATTCTGTCATTGAAGATTCTCTCGTAAGGTGCCTCTTTGTAAGACACGTCTGGAGACAGCGTGGTTGTACCATGAGATTGGTAACTGCTTCCTAGTGTTAGGGCAGTACAAGTTTGCAATGGAAGCCGCCCTAAGGTCCCTGGGGGCGGCTGAAGAGGCCGTGGAATGGAGCTATCAACTACAGGCTCTTGTTTTACTTGGCGTTGCAGAAGGTACCGTATGACCTTTTTGTTGTAATCATGCTTTGTTCTTCCTTTCTAGAAAACTTTTGGATTTTGCCATTTGCTTTAAGGTACGTGAAGTTTAATGCGAGAGATATCTCTTAACCAATGCATTAAGATATCAAACAGTCAAGAAGTGTAAAAGTTGAGGCAATTCTTTGAAGGAAATATCGTTTGCCATGCTCATTTACAGCCATGCTCTATTTCCTTACTGATTAACAGAATTACATGTTACTTTATTTTACAGTGAAATTGAAGAGTTTTACGAATGCTATCAACACTTTCGAAAGGGCGAGAGATCAAGCAAGAATGCAAGGTAAACTCACGGCTAAGACTTGAGGTCTTTTTTCACCCTTAAGATTCATAAACATAGGATAGACAATACTGTAGTTGACTTTTGAAAGTAATAAGATGCTTATCAAGCTAATACAACTTTCGATTTTATTTGTAGGTGACATAAAGGCAGAAGAAGCAATAACAGAGGCAATTCATGATGTAAATGACAAAATAATGGACGAACTAAAATCAGCACGTGGTGAAATCAGTAGATCAGAACGAGGCTATAATAAGTCACGTGGTGATTTTTCAGGTAAATTTTCTCACAATCCCCGATCCCGAGCTGAGTGGTCGGACTATTCAAGCATATTTATTCCGGAAGATGACGGTGACGTATCATTGACAGAAACAGGATATGACACAGATTATCTACATCTTGATCTCGATCAATTAAGGAGCGACTGGGATACGTCGACTTTTGGATCTCAAGCCCAACTTAATTACAGGACGCATTTCTATAAAGGATACAGACAGACGCACGATGCGTTCAGCGAATCACTATTCGATCTGGATTTAGGTCAACGATAGCAATGTCCAGTGTGGCGTCAATACTGCGTCATAACACCATCGCGAATTGATCGGATATTGAATCATTGACGCCAATCTTAGCCATGTTATAATATGTATCCCCGATAACAACCTATCAAAAATGGCGAAGGGCGCAGTCTATGAATATAAATTCGCTGCACACATGTATTCTTCATTAATCGAGTACGCATGCGTGAGGTGCTAATTATAGACCTGTTTTTATTGCACAATATATAACCGGGCTTAAATCTCGCTACACAGCCTCTTTTCGGAGATTCTAGCACCTGGTTTTCTTTGCCTATGGTACTTTGCACTGCTATACATACATAGGGTTGTGGCTATTTCTACTTTCGTTTTCGTGCTTGAGATTCTCTCATTTGAAATAGTACTAACCCTTTGGAAATGGAGTGTTCAATAAGCACTATACTATCATGATTTTAATCAAGAATCTATAATAACAAATAATTAGTGCTAGTACATTGTTTCACGGAAATATGAAATATTTATATCTAGGTGGAATTTTCATAAAATTCTCTAAAGCATTTTATGGCACGACACTTTTCTACGCAAAATTACTAGTACATGTACCTGATACTATGCTTATTTTGGAATCCTTACAAGTTACAAGATATCAATAATATGCTCCCTTAATATAAGTATTAAATATTAATATGTACGAGACGTATTTCAAAACATTATTGTCTGGATTACTGTGTACTACATTTCGTTGCGGACACGCATAATTTCGTTTCTGAGTAGTACGCAATGATCTAGCAGCATTTTGAGTATTATCATTGGTACTTACTGTTTATTGAATAAAGAATAGACATATATCAAATTCTTCAGTTGCATTTGTTGTGTATTTCAATAAGGCCATAGTAATTGGATATTTGTTTTACGTCCCGATGATTTTCTGAAAGGTACCCTCCAATCTTGAAAGAAAACACACATGCATCATCATTCGGAATTTTTCTGATATGAGACAGAGAAAGGAGATAACATTGGAGTAACTTTCCAAGGGAGCTGGTATAAAATAGTTGTTATAAGAAAAAATATTTTGATATCTTTAGGTAATACTGGTCTTAAAGGTACTTTAAAGGACCTGGATTGATTTGAAATTATTATTATTTTTTTTTTTTGCATATCAAAACGAATGTTTATGTGTGTTTTTCTTCTGAACAATTCTCCAAAAATGTACCCTCAAGGGAACGCAAAACAAAATATTTACCTGCTAAGGCCTAACTGGTATGGCTACCATAGTATGGAATGATGATGAGATCTCCGACATGACGATCTTACAGTGATAACAGCGGGACACACACTATGATACGGGAAAAAGTGAAGAGACAGACAGAAGCGACAAGAGCATTAACATCACATGTTAACAGACAGACGGAGACGAGTAGAGCAAAAACATCACATGTTAACAGACAGACGGAGACGACTACAGAATTAACATCACATCTTAATAGACAATCGGAGACGACTAGAACATTAACATCACATGTTAACAGACAGATGGAGACGACTAGAGCATTTACAACACATGTTAACCTACAGATTGAGACGACTAGAGCATTAACATCACATAGTAACAGACAAATGGAGACGACTAGAGAATTAACATCACATGTTAACAGACAGACGGAGACGACTAGAGCACTAACATAGCATGTTAACAAACAGATAGAGACGACTAGAGCATTAACATCACATGTTAACAAACAGATAGAGACGACTAGAGCATTAACATCACATGTTAACAAACAGATAGAGACGACTAGAGCACTAACATAGCATGTTAACAAACAGATAGAGACGACTAGAGCACTAACATAGCAAGTTAACAAACAGGTAGAGACGACTAGAGCATTAACATCACATGTTAACAAACAGATAGAGACGACTAGAGCATTAACATCACATGTTAACAAAGAGATAGAGACGACTAGAGCATTAACATCATATGGTAACAGATAGATGGAGACGACTAGAGCATTAACATCACATCGTTGAAACACGATGGTTACCTTTTGTATACATATCTGAAAAATATCCCCTGGGTCCCAGTGTAAAAATTAAAGTACTTCATTATTGGTAACCCTATATGATGAATCAATGCCGCGCCGCACAATTCTGAATTATTAAGATAAATACGAATAAACAAACATATGCTGTTTTAGTGCGGCCATTAGAATCAAATTTTCAAATATATTCTGACTGCATTAAAGCAATTTAAATGGTGTATTCTGTCGATGAAAAGCAAAAACTCTGCGAGCAGAAGATCAGATGAGAAGATAAGTACGAATTTAAGATTGACAACAGAGGAGGAACACATTGAAATGATATCTTTTCATGATTAATCAAATTATAAAAGAAAGGAGGGAAGGTAAAAACAACAGCAATTCATACGTACAAACATAACTAAAGATGCGAAGTTAAAAACAAAACCCATTCCCACCAAAACAACTAGATGCGAAGGTAAAAACAACAGCAATTCATACGTACAAACATAACTAAAGATGCGAAATTAAAAACAAAACCCATTCCCACCAAAACAACTAGATGCGAAGGTAAAAACAACAGCAATTCATACGTACAAACATAACTAAAGATGCGAAGTTAAAAACAAAACCCATTCCCACCAAAACAACTAGATGCGAAGGTAAAAACAACAGCAATTCATACGTACAAACATAACTAAAGATGCGAAGTTAAAAACAAAACCCATTCCCACCAAAACAACTAGATGCGAAGGTAAAAACAACAGCAATTCATACGTACAAACATAACTAAAGATGCGAAGTTAAAAACAAAACCCATTCCCACCAAAACAACTAGTTGCGAAGGTAAAAACAACAGCCATTTATACGTACAAACAGTAGTCTGGGATGTATCACTGGGTTGGGTGCATCCCCCCCTTGATCATCCAAAACCGGTATAACTTTGTAGCATTTTCTGCGCTCTTTCAGATAAAAAATTGTCTCATGGAAATTTTGGGAAAAACATGGTTTTTTTTAAGTCAAAAATCACTGAAAAAAGGAAATACAGAAGATAATAATCATAGTTTGAAATATAAGACTTTCAATAGTAAGTTTCTTGATATAGGCTATTTATTTATATAAAACTTATTTTTTGCCCCAAAATACCAATTAAATTAACACAAAAGGATACTTCAAATGCATATGACTTACAAGGACAAAATATGATATACCCAGGAACACTTTTGAATATAAATAATAACGACACATTTCATAGTAATAAGGATCTTCCAGAAATCAGCGATTTTTAAATAAGAATTGAGATTTTCCACCTAAAATAGCAAGATTATCAAAGAAATCTCTTCTAACTCATTAAACTTGATCACTTTTATGCCATCCAATCATATGAGAACTCTCAAGCTTTGATTAAATGAAATTAAAAAATATTCACAGAAATAAGTGAATTTTGCACATACATCAGGGGTGTTTTTTGCCCAAAAATAAGATATAAATTAAATTTCAGTTATCAAATGACATTCCTATCCATTTATAAAACCTAAAACATATCAATTTAGACAAATTAAAAGAGCTAGTACTTATTTCCTCAAAATCAGTTGTTTATGCATAAAAAATGCATATTTTACCTAAAAATTATGGTTTTAATGAATTATTACATTTAATTTCACAATCATCTGACATGATGATTACTTTCTATTATGATAATAACTTTAAATGTATAGTTTTAGCAAAGATAATGAATTAATGGAATTTTCCCAGAAATCTGTTATTTTTAGACCAAAAAAAAAGAAAAAAACCCAGGCATTTTGCCCAAAAATTAAGTAGAAAATTTACCTTTTATGTTTCAAACATGTAATTTATGAGTGAACCTGAATAATTACAGTTCAAAATTAATTACTGGTATCATTTCAAGAGATTCTATAGATTCAAGAAATATTCTCCAGACATCAGCTATTTTTAAATGAAAAAATAAAGTTTTTCCCAAAAAACACTTTGATTTTGAATAAAACGTTAGTAATAAAATGTATAATCTGTAAGGGTGTGAAAAGTTACACTAGAAAATAGCTTTCAATTATTGCTTTCTTAATTAGTAAGGGTTCTTTAAATAAATATACAGAGATCTGAGATTTCTAATCGAAAATACAGTTTTCTGTATAAAATAATTAGATTCGAGGATTTTGCAAAAAAAAAAAAAAAAAAATAAGAATATAAAATATATGTCATTTGAAAGAAGATACTTTAAATATGTTTTTAAAATCATCACTGAACAATCAAATGCAATATTGAGGAGCTGAGAAACAGGAATAAATCAAAATTTCCTCAAATTTCTGTGAATTTCGGCAAAAATTCTACTTTTTTACCCCCAAACACACAGTAAAGATAGGAATTGGAACTTGCAACTTATTTCATCTGAAAGAGCATCAAAAATACTATATATTAACACTTATCAATTTTTAAAAACATCAAACATATAAAAGTTATATTTTTTTTTTCCTATTTTCAGTGATTTTTGACTAAAAAACATGTTTTTCCCAACAAACACCACTTTTGCAATGAAAATTTCCATGAGACAATTTTTTATTTGAAAGAGCGCAAAAATGCTACAAATTTAGACCGGTTTTAGAGGATCAAGAGGGGGGTGCACCCAACCCAGTGATACATCCCAGACTAATAAGCCAATCATACAAATATAAGTAAAGATGCGAAGTTAAAAACAAAACCCATTCATACAAACATCTGGAGATGCGAAGGTAAAAGAACTAATTCAAACAAACACAACTACAGATGCGAAGGTAAAATAACCAATTCAAACAAACACAGCTACAGATGCGAAGGTAAAAAAACCAATTCAAACAAACACAACTACAGACGCGAATGTAAACACAAAACCCATGCATTCAAACAAACACAACTACAAATGCGAATGTAAAAACAAAACCAATTCAAACAAACATAATTAAAGATTCGAAGGTAAAATCAAAACCCATTCATACAAAGATACCTAAAGATGCGAAGGCAAAACAAAAACCAATTCAAACAAACATAACTAAAGATTCGAAGGTAAAATCAAAACTCATTCATAGAAACATAACTAAAGATGCGAATGTTAAATAAGAACAGATGAATTTGCAACATGGACCAGACATGCATGTCTCGGGTACTAAACCCTCGTCAGTGATCCTCAATCGAAACAATTAAAATGGCCAAAAGTGAGAAAGTAATTATGTCAAAAAGCGTACCGAAAGACGTGGCAGCATGGGTGTGATATGATGCTACAGAACCCATGTTTTAGAAATTTGAAGAAATTTTGATGACAGAAAAGTAAAAACAAAACTCATTCATACAAGCACAACTGAAGATGTGATAGTAAAAACAAAATTCATTCATACAATGTATACAACCTGAAACATATCTACAACTAGAAACACAAAGATACAAACAAAAACATAAAATATTGTTCGGCAGTATATTCTCGAATCGGTATAAACCACATGTGGATTTTAAAGAATTCAAAGGAACTTTTAGAACATCTGAAAATCACTCATTTCTAGTGTCCATTCGATCAAAGCCTGTGGTTTTTCGACCCTTTACACAATAATTCCACATTCTAAATTGAAAGAAAGACTCGCAAAAATTATAAGTAATGCGTTTAAAATCTTTGGTCTGTGAAGGGAACAGATAGCTCCTAACTTTAACTTCACTTACAGATACATAGACGATGTGCTGTCAATCAATAATCCAAAATTCGCGGATTACCTCAGCAGAATCTATCATTCGGAGCTTGAAATAAAATAATAATTCAGCATCTTATC
The DNA here is from genome assembly GCA_033119305.1 of Pinctada imbricata. Classification (NCBI taxonomy): domain Eukaryota; kingdom Metazoa; phylum Mollusca; class Bivalvia; order Pterioida; family Pteriidae; genus Pinctada; species Pinctada imbricata. Next base: position 25,861,692 of record VSWD01000003.1, on the reverse strand, counting down.
TGGACATAATGTTGTCCTACGACACTGATTGTCACATGAACACCTCACTCTGTGACGAACGTGACGACGTCAATTTCAACATCACAGACTTTCCTTTTCTGAGTAGCAACATCCCTTCATCGCCAGCTTATGACGTATTCACATCTCAGTTGATACGCTATGCCAGAGCAAGTACCAAATATACAGATTTTGTTCTGAGAGCTAGGCGTCTTTCAGATAAGCTACCTTTGTTACCGACTAACCTTGTCACTGAGGAAGTTCTACAGTCGATATGGGGAACTCGTCATACATTATGATGTCCCACTCTCCAGAATGGTGGATGATATTCTCTCTTAGACCATTTGAACCATCCAACCACCGAATATACTTGTATCTTCCGAAATGGAAGTAACCGGATGTGACAATTCTACCGAATTGAAGTGACGGGTGTGTCACAACCCATAATGTAATAAAATCCTATAATGTAATAACTTATTACATTATAAATTATTACATTATGGGTTGGCAATGCAAACCTATAATGTAATAAAATTTCATTATGTAATAAATAAGAGAGATGCACGGAAAAGGACATATGGCCCTATACTTTCAAGAAATACAACATGCAACACTTGTATGATATTTTTATTACATTATGGATATTATTACATCATTGGCTGGCAATGCAAACCTATAATGTAATAAAATTCCATAATGTAATAAAATAGAGAGATGCACGAATTAGGACCAGATAAGCGATGGAAATAACTCATCCTATGAAAATGAGATCAAATTATCTCACATCATGAGAAAACCAACAACATATAACCCAAAACCTTCAGGAAATACAACATGCAACACTTGTTTTGATCATTTGATCTCATTTTCATAGGATGAGTAATTTCCATCGATTGTCTGGTCCTAATTAGTTCATCTCTCTATTTTATTACATTATGGAACTTTATTACATTTTAGGTTTGCATTGCTAGCCCATGATGTAATAATATCCATAATGTAAGAGAAATATCATACAAGTGTTACATGTTATATTTCTTGGACGTTTTTCGTCATATGTTGTTTAATTTCTCATAATGTGAGATAATTTGATCTCATTTTTACAGAAGGAGTTATTTCAATCGATTATCTGGTCCTTTTTTATGAATCTCTTCTTTTTATTACATTAGGAAATTTTATTACATTATAGGTATGTATTGTCAACCAATGATGTAATAATATCCAAAATGTAATAAAGACATCATACAAGGGTTGCAGGTTGTACTTCCTGAAGGTTTTGGGTTATATGTTGTTGATTTTCTCATGATGTGAGATAATTTGATCTCATTTTCATAGGATGGGTTATTTCCATCCATTATCTGGTCCTTATTTATGCATCTCTCTATCTTATAACATTATGGAATTTTATTACATTATAGGTTTGTATTGCCAGCCAATGATGTAATAATATTCATAGTGTAATAAAAAATATCATACAAGTGTTGCATGTTGTATTTCTTGAAAGTTTAGGGCCATATGCCGTTTGTTTTCTCATATTGTGAGATAACTCTATCTCATTTTTAAAAGAGGAGTGATGTTAAACGATTATCTAGTCCTTTTCCGTGCATCTCTCTTTTTTATTACATAATGAAATTTTATTACATTATAGGTTTGCATTGCCAACCCATAATGTAATAAGTTATAATGTAATAAGTTATTACATTATAGGATTTTATTACATTATGGGTTGTGACACGGGTGTTCCATGCAAGCAGGGGGTGCAAACTCTTTCTGAGCACCTGGTCTCACTCCCATTATGGGAGTTCGCTTCTTTTCATATGGTGGATGGTGGATGTTTTTGTTTGTTTGCTTTGGTTCTTGTTTTATCCTGATTTTGTATGCTTTCGGTTTATGATTTTCTGAATTATCGATTTTGTACTGTGTATTTGGGATATGGTCATTATCAATATTTGTCACACACAAACAAGTACAGGCACAAAGACACAAACAAAAACCAGAAATACAAAAATATCAAAATGAATGTTATAACCAACGAGCATCAGTGGTGACACAGGACGTCTGTCTACTAGACTCATGGAGTTTGTGTACTTAACGGGTGAACACACTTGTACTGACCTTCCAAATTGATTTTGGACACATTTCTCATTTTCTTACAACTCTGAGTACAACCTCCACAAAATTCGTTGCCTTTTGTGTTTGACGATAACGCTATCTAACTTATAGATGCCACAGAATATTATTATTTCATCTTTGAGTTATTTGTTTAGAGGTAGATGTGAAGTACCATGATGACTGAGTATGCGATACATGCATGTCCGGTGCACCGATTACAAAATGTTGTATCAAGCAGACTGCTTACTTATACTACATGTGCACAATCCTCTTACTAGTCCGGTGAATAAAATATCACAGATGCCACATTTTGTATATTCTATATCCTCGTAGAAACAGTACAATCAAATACAGGAACCCTAGTGTATTTCTAGATGAGCATGAAATAGGGTGATTGATTTTTTTTGGGGGGGGGGGTTTCTTGAAGAATACACATTTATAATTTCAATGTATGAATGAAGTAATTGCTTGACTATTATTTAGGATTCTGAATTTCGTGGGATTTTTTTTCACCCGATGATCAATGAGTTAAGTTTACCATGTTTACAGATGATGGAAATCAAACATGAATGTATAAAAAAAAAAGCGGTTTGATTATTATTCTAGAAAGTGGATCAAAATTATTGGTATCAGTAGAAAAGTCTTGTCAAATGAAATTCATTTGAAATATCATACCTCTTTAAAATAACAAATTAAAAGATATGGTCATTCTCAATTTTTCAGAAAAGAATGTCAATCATCTAGGTCAAGTTCACTACGTAAAAATTAGTAACAAAAAGGTCTCATCATAAGAAATATTAAAGACCTATCACCTACCAATTAAAAGATATATACTACCTTAGAAAAGAAGGTCAAATAGTAGGACAAGGTCAAAAGGTACAAAATTATGGTATGTGTAGAATGGCATTGTTACAAGGAATATACATGTGAAATATCAAAGCCCTATCACCTACCAATCAAAAGATATAGCCAATATTACTTTTCTTGAAATCAAGGTCAAAAGGTCAAATTTAATGGTCTGTGTAGAAAGGTCTTGATACAAGGAATACACATGTGAAATATCAAAGCCCTATCATTTACCAATCAAAAGATATAGCGAATCTCATCTTTTGTTCAAAAGAAGGTCAAATAATTAGGTCAAGGTCACAAGGTCAAAAATTATGGTACGTATAGAAAGGTCTTGCCACAAGGATTGCACATGTGAAATATCAAAGTCCTAACACTTACCAATAAAAAGATATATCCATTCTTAATTTTTTTTTGAAAAATAGGTCAAATATGTAGGTCAAGGTCACTAAGTCAAAAATTATTGTATGTGTAGGAAGGTCTTGTCACAAGGAATACACATGTGAAATATCGAAGCCCTATCATTTACCAATCAAAAGATATAGTGAATCTTATCTTTTTTTCAAAAGTAGGTCAAATATCTAGGTCAAGGTCACATGGTCAAAAATTATTGTATGTGTAGGAAGGTCTTGTCACAAGGAATACACATGTGAAATATCAAAGCCCTATCATTTACCAATCAAAAGATATAGTGAATCTTATCTTTTTTTCAAAAGTAGGTCAAATATCTAGGTCAAGGTCACATGGTCAAAAATTATGGTATGTGTAGGAAGGTCTTGTCACAAGGAATACACATGTGAAATATCAAAGCCCTATCACTTACCAATCAAAAGTGACACCCAAAGTGTGACAGACAGACAGACGGACGGACAGACGGACAGACGGACAACGGACAAAGTGATCCCTAAGTGTCGCTATGCTTCGCAGGCGACACAAAAAGACTGAAATCTATACCCGAGAGAGCAGGACACAAAAAGAAATGACGAAATTCCGTCATATTTTCCAACAGGGGTGGTCTGCGCGCATTTCTATTTCTAAAAAAAATTTTCTGGTGCATTTTGATATTTTGGTTTTAATCGATAGAAGAATAATTTTTCTACACACTTGCGAAAACTGAATTCAAATAATAGTAATGATCTCAGCAAAACACTCTAAATTTCCCCGAATGAAAATACAAAATTTGGTAAGTATCTCAAGAAAAAAAACCACAGCGTTTGCACTCGATCTTGAGCCCTCTATCATGAGAGACAAAATTAATGACACTCACCTGGAAGAAAGGTAACTCCAGCTTTTACATTTTTTATATAAGGGATAGAGGGAAATAATATTAAAATTATACGATTTTGGCAGTGCGGGGACGTGTTGGCATACTCCATATTTTTTCCAGATTTTCTGTTTTTTTTTTGTTTGGTGTGTGTGTGTGTTTTTTTTTTTGTTTTTTGTTTTTTTTTTTTTGTGTGGGCTTTTGTGGGATTTTTTTTTTCTTTTGTTTCTTTGGGTTTTTTTTATTTATTTTTTTTTTTTTGTTTTCTTTTCTTTTCTTTTCTTTTTGTTTTTGTTGTTTTTTTTTTTTTTGGTTTTATTTTGCACATAGCCGTGAATATTTTGGTAGTATGATGGTATACTAAAGAATCGCAGCTCAACGTGATTTATATCAATAAATTTTATTTTAATTTCGTTTGCTTTTTTTTTCTTAAAATGACTGAATTATATAATTATTGCACGAAGGACTGAAAGACAGACAATGCAAACTTTTAATGCGTGTTGCCAGAAGATGATAGGGGGCATAATAAAATTAAGAAATAAGAAACACAGAATTTTATCCGAGTTATCCTTCTTTGACAACAAAATGCTTCATAGTAAAACATACTCAGTGGCAGATCAAGCTTTTGAGTAGGTTCCCAGCTGGTCCAGGGCTGGGCCTTGGTGGGGGAACCAGGGGGGGGGGGGGGTTACGAAGCCCCCCCCCCCCCCCCCGGGAAGCTAACGAATTTCAGTCTTTTCGGACCCATTTTCATTACTAAAATTGAATGATGCATTTGACAATTATATTAACTAACAGGTATTTACTAACATTTTTTTCTTTTTTATATGGAAAATGAGGTTTTTTAACTATGATTTGCAAATTTTATGGGGGGGGGGGGGGGCGTACGCCCCCTACGCCACCTTTGAATCCGCCACTGAATTACTGAACATATTACAATAAGTAGCTTGCTTGGACAAAATTTGAACAGTGGATGCTTTTAATCATACAAAGGTCTTGTTTAATGAAAAGTTTATGGTAACACACCATGAATTACTGAAAAATAGCCATTTTAGAAGGTTTGAGACAATTTGAGTGGATGCTTTAGAATACAAATGTACTGGAGTACATGGTATTTTTCGGCGATTTTGAGGTAGACGGGGATTCCATTTCAAACCAGAGTATATATAATATAGTACATGCATTTCATATGAGAGGCGTAAAATAAATGAAAACATATTGATAGGAAAACTGAATGAAGAAAGATTGAGGCAAAGGTTAGGAAAAGAAAATCACTTGATAGTTTGTAAGTCATACCCACGAAACTAAAATTGTTGATGCATCTAAATTTCTATTATGCTTATTGTTTCTTAAAGTACATATGTACGAAAACAATTGCCAAGGTGAAACAGGATGATTTGTGACAAATTCCTACGGATTAGAAATCTAATACTAATATCTGAAATTGAATAATGGATTCAGTAAAAATGAAATGACGACTCTTTGTATTCGGATAAAGGACCATTCATCCTTCAAACACTTCCTGTCAGAAAATTATGTTTATATGTGTGTAAAGCCTTATTTATCAAAAAAGGATATTACCCTCTGTAACACCCGTTTTAATATTCTTTACTTAAAACTGACATGCCAATTCTTTTGGTTCCTTTTTGAACGTATGGAAAATTACTATCATAATCAAATGTAAATGATTGAATAGGTGTCAGGCGATTTCTCAAGATATATATTGCAGTTTCGACTAATTCTTTCTTTTGTGCTTGATATACTCGGTATTGTTAAAAAGAAGAAAAATAACGGGCGCGGTCCAAACTTAATCAACGGTTAAATGCAGACAAAAGAGATAGATTTATTTCAAATATTTGCGCTGAATTTGGATATTAATTTGAACGTATGGAATCTTATGAGCTGACACAGGGTTTTAAGAGCACAGATTAAGTGTTTGAGAGGTGAAAAACGTATTTGTTACTGCGAAATATTTTCACGAAGAAGCTAAGTTGACTGAATGAAATTAACTTTATACCGTTCGCGGTTCCTCTTTCTACATTTTGCGATCAAGCTATCATAATTATTTGCAAGTCTGTCTGTTTATCTGTACGTACGCACATGTGCACTGCTCAAATGTAATTTGTAAATTGTCTAAAATCGTTGCTTCTTACTTAAGTGATACAAAATGCCCTACGAGAGGGGTACACTTGGAATATAATGTGATTATTTTCAAAAAAAGTTCTTGGGAAGGCAATTCGAAATATTAATAATGGTAATTGTCTAAGATTTTTTGCGTTTGTATTGTACTTATTAGACCACACGTTATGCCATTATATATACATGTATATGAATTATCATTGTACTCATTGTAACCGATAAATCGTATGATTTAAGGAATAAAAAAAAAAAAAAAAAAAAAAGATTTTGACAACGCTGACGAAACATAGCGATGTAAATTTATCAATTTATAAAAATATACGTGATGAATTCTGCATTTACCATATCGATCGTTTAAAACCAAGGGAGTTCTTTGTTGTTGTTGTTGTTCTTCTTCTTCTTCTTCTTCTTCTTTCTTCTTCTTCTTCTTCTTCTTCTTCTTTTGTTTTCTTTTTTTAATGTTGCATACACTATAAACACCATAAAATTGACGAAGAATATTCAGTACTCATATTTTCAAGTCTGTATTTTGTTTCACATATAGTTTTACTCAATTTTAGATCGCGCCGGTAGTCTTGGGAAAAAAAGTCAAGACTACTGTTTCCCTTCATATCTTTGTTTCAGTACGTTGTATCTTTAATAATTACATTGATATAGAAATACAAAGAACTTTGTATTGCTTAATAAATTAGATAATTTCTTTTTTAATTTAATATCTCTCTTTTTTTTTTTTTTTACTGATTCAATTTTTCATTTATTAATCACCTAAATTAGATTTTATTACTTTTACTTATTTTAAAACTTCGCCATTAGTTTATCCTATTTTTCAGTTGAAATATATATAAATTTGCTTCACTCACTTTTCGGAATACTAATATTGCAGATGAAAAAGTATCAAAACGCTTTATTATGTTCTTCTATGTTTACGATGTATTTACTCCTCACAGCAAAAATATAAGTATGATTCTTAATTTATTAATTCATCAATTTCATTATATATATAACTTTTGTTATTCTTATTTTATTTCATTTATTTTTCAGTAGTTCATTTCATCCGTTTTAATTTTGATACATCATGTCCATGCAGGTGTTTTTGTTTTTATTAAATTGGGGATGGTGCCTGTCCCATTTGGGAAAATTTGCGACATTTTGCTGAAATTGGGGAAATTTTTTATACAAATTGTCACCACAGTATAACCCTTAAGTATCATATATTAACACTGCTAATCCATTGATTTGCTTAAACTGAACAAGGGATGAATAAAAAACTTAAAGATGCACTGAGAAATACTAGTAGGACATTTTGTGCTGACTTCCAGGTTTTTAGTCTTATTTTCTCAGGTGATTTTTTCACAATTCCTCTTTGGAATTTAAGAGTGATTTTGGGGGGAAAATAGAGGAAATTTGGCACTGGGAAGGCCCCAAAACAAGGGAAATAAAAAAAACCCCTGACATATATGCACGAATATTTTACTGCGCAGTATTGCACTTATCCTACCACGTGGTCACTTCAATCTCAGGTGTTATAACACAAAGTGCAAACTTGACAGGGATGGGTATACGGGGAACCGCCCAAATTTTATGAATGAAAATTTCATACGATACCTTGGGCTTTATACAGAGTAGTAATTGGAATCTAAAAGATATATGATTGAGGCCCATTCTTCCGTTACGCCAAAGGGAAAGTGATAAAAGGGGTTATTAAACTTGTACTGTGCCCCATTGTTCGAACAATATATCAAATTCTACACATTTAATAATTTGTCTTAATTTCAATGTTTGGCGTACGCAATTTCATACTACCTATATTTGAAAAAGTGGGTTTTGAAACGAACAATTTGTCACGTAGCGTTGGGAAACACCATTCGAATGAAAATAAAAAAACCTTCTATTTTTTCTTGTATATTCAAGTATTAGTCTGAATAAAAAAGAGAAAAGACCTAGGATTATAAGAAACAATTATACATATAAAATCCAATAAAAGCGTCCTTTATAAAAAAAAAACCAAACAAACAAACAAAATGACATTGATTGATTTCGTTTAGACATATAAAACCATTCTGTAGCAAAGCTTTTGACGCAATGGCTTGTATCTGTAACATTTAATTTCATTCTACCTCTCGAGAAAAGAAAAAAAATGAGGAAATATAGACGGAGAAAAAGTACCAAACCATCACGAAAGACAACTCTTTCCAATGATCAATCTACAGAGCCTACACAGTGAAACAGGCTGGTGTGCAAGAACGGACTTCATTGTAGGTGGCGCTGTTATATAACGCGCTGTATTATTAAACATATTCAAATATCACATGAATCATATTACATGCAAATATAATGCAAGTTATTTTTTTCTAATGGAGAAAGATTGAAAAGGAAGCTTTAACATTATTTAAATTATTTAAAATAAAGGGGGGGGGGGTCTCACATTGGCCCCAGAATCAAGACAAGAAAATTACCAAAATTCATTGTAAGTGGCGCAACCTTGCATAGATTAAATGAAGAAATAAGATGTACACTATATAGAATTCAAGTAAAGTAAAATGCAGCTTCATTTGATCCCAAAGTCTGCCAAACATAATAATTACTTGAATCTGCTATTACAAGATAGAGACAGAGTAAACACCGAAGACTACTACCACAACAAAGAGTTAGAAACATAAAAAAAATTATCTCACAAAATAAGTTTCATTGGAACCTGCATCTGCGACTGACATTTTTGTTGGTGATTCAGAAGGCTTTTTTAAAATATATTTTAATTATTTTTAGATATCCTTTCTTTAAATATAATGAGAAATCATTGTATAAAGAGTTGAAAATCGGATGATTTTATCGAAAACACATCATTGAAAGTTGCTGAATTCAGGTGATCTAAAAGTTCTTTTGATTTTTTTTTATATCCACATTTGGTTGATACTGCTTCTAGAGTAAACTGTTTATAAAAACAGGTTTTTGATTTCTAAAAAGAACTTTAGTTAAAATGATTAATAAAGATTTAGTGGAACATTTTGACGATCCATCTATAAAGCGTTGTTTGTATGGCGATATCTGCAATTTTGAAAAACAGTACAAGTAGGCATTTTCACCGTGACGAACTTCGCACTTCGTACTTCGAGCTTCGATCTTCGCACTTTTATTATGATACATGATATTATGATGATGGTATGATATAAGTGGGTTGCCAGTAGTACAGGAAGTGCGATATACATGAACCAATTCCATTGAGTATACTCATCAAAATGTAGATGACTCCGCTTATGAGTTTATACGTAAACGGCAGCTACGCCATTGATTCTTCAATGTTCGAGGGGCGAAGTGCGAAGTCCGTCACTGCGAAAAAAGTCTAATAAGGTAATCATAAGTCTAATTTATTAGTGTCAAGCCAAAATTGATGAGAACTGATTTTTGATTTTCAATGACCTCTAGTTTGGGATTAATGGGAGCATATTATGATAGGAAGAGGTACCCTATGTAGAATCTATTCCTGATTAATTTTTAAGTCTGTCGAAGAAATCCTTTTTACGTGTTTACAAATGTGTAATTGTTAGCTGCTCACTGACGAGAGATAAGTACCCGAAACGTTCATGTCTGGTCCATGCTGCAAATTCATCAGTTTTTACATGATGCTAATGAATTTGAAGAGTCCAAATCTCTTTAGAGAAGACAGGGCCCCGACCACCTGTCCTCTCTGAATGTCAGTCGGACTCCTCGGGTGACAACAGACATCAGCTCGCTACAGCCGGCAGAGCACGGACTGTATTACGTAAGACACCTTTATATCCATTTTCATATTCAACTGTGTTGCTTGAGCCCCTGTGTTTTACGGTCTTGTTTGTGTGCGGTCATCTAACAGTGAGGATGTTGTTTTACACCACAATTGTACCTTCTTCGATACCTCTGGGTAATCGGAATAGTGGAAGGATTGTGCGCACGTAATCCAGGATAACCACACCGTCTGCTACTGACGTGGCAGATGGCCCTCCTAAGTCGGCACCGATTGTCCGTTGGTCTCATTGCTTAATGTGTAGTGATTTATGTTTGATGTTTCTATGGGATTTGGCGTAACGCTTCATTGTACCACTTCCGTCTCATTCTGTGCGTGTATGCTTTGTGTTTTTGCAGTGGATGTTTTGGGGTTTTGCTGTTGGTGCTGCAACCGAATGTTGTTGGAGATCCCATCCTTTCTTCATAATTCCAAGAGAAAAGAAAGCTCTCTGATTACATCAGGGTCTTGGGAAACAGACTTGAATCTGGTGCTCAGAGAGGGTTGTACTATATTGAGATCGGATCAGTTGACTTAAGGAATTCGGAAAAGGTAGCACCGCTACATCTTCCCCTTTTGCACATCTCCATATACCTCGCATGAATTCATCGATATTTCGAACTTTTGGTGCCATATAAATGAAGATCGACGGCGGATGCGGCTAGCCAACAGGGGATGCTTACTCCTCCCGGGCACCTGGTCCCACCTCTAGCTTGCTAAGGGTCCGTCGATGCTCAGTTTTATGCTCTATTGTGAGTGCTATTGAGATTATCGTAGGGAACTTCGTTCTGATCCTTTCTACAAAAGTTTTTGTAACTTCTGATTAAGTGCAATATTAAGGGCAGCGGCGACAACATGGTCATACTGGAACTCAGACGAGAAACACTGACAAATAAGTTAAAGAAGATCCTGACGATTATCTCAACAGCACTCACAATAGAACACAAAATTGAGCATCGACGGACCCCTAGCAAGCCAGAGGTGGGACCATGTGCCCGGGAGGAGAAAGCATCCCCTGTTGGCTAGCCGCACCCGCCGTCGATGCCGACGCACGAAAAGGAGTAAGTATGAATTTACAAAGAAGAGTGACTTTACATTCCTGATCCTTGTCCTTTTAGGAATATGAACTCGCACAATTTGTAGCAGCTAGAAAAGTTCAAAATCGTGTGGGGAAAAATGCTCCAACTTCACCTTTTTATAATGACAAGATTTTGATCTTAATTGCGAAAAAGATCATATGTATGCCATAATAGATACAAATATAAAATCAAAAAATATTTTTTTAATGAAACAAGACGATCCTACGTACAGAAAATAATGAGTAGTTGGTCCATGTGTTGTCTTTGTGTTTGGTGGTTTGAGTCGTCTTTGGTATTTGGTGTTCCTTGTCATTTTGCATCCCTTTCAGCGCTTGTCTTCTCTATTTTTCCACACGAGTGTTTCCGGTATTTTGATGTGGTTTTTGCAAGCATGTCTTGTTAGAAACTCCCTCTTTTCTTTCTTTCTTTCTTTCTTTCTTTCTTTCTTTCTTTCTTTCTTTCTTTTCTTTCATTCTGTCTTTCATTCTGTCTTTCTTTCTTTCTTTCTTTCTTTCTTTCTTTCATTTTCTTTCCAAAAGCAACTTGATCCACCTGGTGTAGATTCAGGCTTTTGTCTGTCGAAGGTCTGTCGGCATAACTGTTATACTTGGTGCTCATTGCAAAGTTGTCTTATTTGAGATTTACATAATCTTACAACAACGTGAAGGAGGGATGACGATTTCTCAACCCGAGTGTACAAATTTTGCAAGTCCATGGCGAGGCTTGCGGAGTCATGGACAAGCAATTTTTTTTTTTTGCACGAGGGTAAAGAATTAGCCATCCCTCCCTCATGGTGGTGTGTGATTGATTTTGTCCCACGTCGTCGACTAGAGTGTCTGTACATGTTTTAATTACCTGTTTATTGCCTCAATGTAACTGTCTCAGCCTCAAGTGTGAGAAATGATCCACCTTCTTGAAATTCTTTTAAAAATGAGTTGATTAGATTATTTAACATTTGATATATTGCAATACAATGTATATGTTGCGTCGTGAACGTCGATAGGGTTGACAAAAAAAACCATATTTACACCTGTTATCTAATATTTATTAATGCAAACCCAATTTACTCTACCGTCAAAAATATCAAAAAGACAACAAGCTGCAAATGATATCAATTAGACAAGACAAATTGGAACCCTGGCCAGACTTATGTCGATTGTTCATATATTCCACATGCTGAGCACGTGGGTAGTGCATGGATCAATACTATCTGTTATAGTATGTACAATAAAACTTAATTACAATTCCTGACTAATTATTAATAACGTAATCATGACAGCTACAAAAACTTAGAAATGATATAACCACATATACTATATAATTTTTGATAGAGGTTTGATTATGTCATTACATTACAACTGTGTACTCTTCAAACTGGCCACTGGTGTGTAAGATGGCATATTATGTAGTTGACCGCCCACAAAGTCCTAAGTACAAAAGGTATTTTCAAAGGAAAATAACAACCCCCTTTGCACATCTATTTTCAGCTAAGTTGTCATCATCAAGAGCAAATTCATATGTTGACTCATATTCATGGCACTGAAAAGAGCTAAGGGTAGAATATTTTAGTATAAGGGTTTCTGCGTTTCAAAAGAGTATGGATATTCAAATAAAAGAGTTTCTGTGTTTCAAAAGAGTAAAAGAGCCAAGGGATGAGTATTCAAGTATAAGATGTTCCGTGCTTCACAAGAGTCAACGAGCCAAGGGATGAATATTCAAGTAAAGATTTTCGTACTTCACAAGAGTCAACGAGCCAAGGATTGAATATTCAAGTATAAGATTTTCGTACTTCATCAGAGTAAACGAACTAAGGGTTGAAAATTCAAGCATAAAAGTGTCCGTATTTCATAAGAGCAAAAGAGCCAAGGGTTGTAATGTTAAACGTCTTCAAATACTATAGCATCATTTAAGAGCAGATAAACTTTCAGCATGGACCAGACATGCACGTTTCGGGTGCTTAACCGTCGTCAGTGATCCTCAATCTAAACAATGTAATATGGTCAAAGAGTGTGAAAATTATTATGTACAAAAATAGAGTATAAGAGTTTCTTTGTTTCAAAAGAGTTCCGTATGGTTTACCCGTCCCTCCTCACAGATGTCTGGAATCTCCGGCAGACACTGAGCATGTTTAGGTCCTCCTAACATACAAATCGTCTACGCCAGATCAAAATCAAAAAGAACATAAAAGCCGGATTTGTGGTGTACTGAATCAGCAATATTCATTCATAAAACACGATAGGAAGGAGCGATATTCCCAGTGATCTGTTTTTATCGGGTTCGTCGTTTGAACTTTTTCATAATAATCTATTTATAAACTTTTGCCGCCACCGCGCTTTAAATGTAATATCAAGTGATATGAGCGGTCGGTGCAAACATCAGTGTTGAGATACAGCTTTTCAGATAAGTATATCGCCTGTGAGGGGTCGCTTCTAGATGTAAGACAAACAGGGGCTGCACATGCCCCCTTAATGGCCACATTGAAGACCGCGGTTCGCATGATTTTTATCTCATTTAAGTTTGTACAAGTTGTCAGACCTTAGGTCTCAAGGCAAACGATGCATGACATGCATTCAATGAGGGGTCGCAACCAATTAGCACATCAAACCCGAGATTTTCTGTTATTAAATCTTGAGATCAACGTTATTGTTCATATAGACGGATTTATTATTAAAGATAATACATATCAATCCACACTACAATAAGTCATACAGGAGGTGTATGACAGAAAAAGCGCAGTGTGATTCGTTCACACGAAACATAATTCTGCAGTTATTGGTTTTCATTCAAACTTCTTTCAATGACTCAGTCTAGATTTCAGAGACTATTTTCTTTACAATCAAATATACTATTAAAGGAACTAATATGTATCAGAGTTCAACCCTGTCAATTTTACTTTCACGTACCTTTAAACGAAAACTGTCATTTATAGTAATACTTTGCAGTCAATTGGCGCCAAATAAAACATTGATTATAGAGTTTTTAAAATAAATACAGTAATGTCTTATTGACTCGTTATCAGTTGGAAATTGATGATATGTCCTTTTCTCTCCCGACACAAAAAGAAAATACAAGCCGCCTTTGATTTGATCTTTATCTCAGAAACTGTAGACTCTCGTTTCGACGTCATGTGACCTTAGATCTCGCGATAGTAACGCGATACTTCATGATAAGATCACGTGTGGCAGTCATTAGACGGATTTTACAAAAACTCTTACAGATCGATTATGTTTTAGCTTTTTGTCACTTGCCTCATTAAAATTTACGGAAAAGAAAAGTTTTAACGAAAATCTGTATGAATCTTATGTTCTCTTGTAAGTGACTCATTTTTACAATATTGTATCAGTTTTGTTTTAATACAAATATGGTCCACTGAAAAAAATAAAATATTTGAATATATGTATCAGCAATAACTACTTTGGTATCACTTCAGGTTGACTGTTATTCCTGGACTATATCGTTTACTAAGTGAATCTTACGTTAATGACTTTATTCTAATTCGCTCCGAATAACATACTTGAAAAAAAAAAACGCTTTTATAAAATCAATAGTTGACATCAACAAAATTCATCAAGTTTAGTCCACTGGATTTGGTTGTTTCGGCTTACATTAAGTATCCAGTACCCAATAAATGCATGTTTTTGGTGCAATGTCTTTTGCATTTCAGTAGTATTCCTGTTTCTCAATATTGTCTCCCAGATTTCTCCGAATCACTATATATTCTTTAAAACGCATATGATTTAATGTTTTTGGTATATGTTTCTTGTTGAGTTGAATGTGCATATGTGTACATAATTGTGGACATGCTGAACACCAGTGGATGGAAATTATAATCAATGTCATATATGACGCTATAAATACAATTCATACAAACGAAACAACTAAAGATAATATGTAAAATGACAAATGCAAATCCCAACTAGAAATGAGATGAGAACCTGGCAGAGTTGGTATCTTCAGGATCTTTTTTAACTCATTAGTGTCACACTTATGCCCTTTGCTGTGTGGAGCTCGTAAAAAAGTTCCCTGCGAGGGGTTTGACAGTAAGTGTTTTGAATATATGTTCCTGACATTGTCGCCATAGCACTTTCTGTACAGACAACATCAGACAGTGCATGAGTTTCATATATTGTTTTTATTTTCGTGCTTAAACATCGACGGCAGGTGCTTTTAGCCAACAGGGGATGCTTACTCCTCCCGGGCACCTGCTCCCACCTCTGGCTTGCTAGGGGTCCGTCGGTGCTTTATTTTGTGCTGTATTGTGAGTGCTGTTGAGATTATCGTCAGGATCTTTTTTAACTCAGTTCTGTTTGCTATTAACGACCGTTACTTTAAAAGTGCAGAATAGGTCAAAACCGATGGATGTGTCAAACATGGTGTTTTTGGATTGCTCTACTCTAAAATATCTTTTAATTAGATGTTATAGTGCCTAATATTTCCATTCCAAAAATGTGCAAGGGCAAAGGCAGTAGCTGATATAAACATCCTTAATTCAGAGGTTTCGTGGATACTCTCCTTGCCCTCGGAACATTATCATATGGGAGTGTTCCAACTCAATACCTTCTTGAAGAAAATTTCAAACCAATGTTAATAAACCAGACTCGTGTTTCGGTTAGTAAATCCTCATCAGTGGTACGTAATAAGTATTTGTTTTTGTTGTTCTTACTGTGCTTACTTGGGTGTCTGTTCGTGTAGCAATACTTCTCCATAAACAAGCAATTTTGTGAAATCAAAACTTACATGGTTGAGACATAAATTGTTGAAATGCGTACATGGTGCATTGAAGTATAAACATCAAAAAGTACCTAACCGTTATTCAGTCTCAAAGTCGAGAAGGCAAGACCTAATCGTGAGAATTCCCATCGGAACGGTTGCGAACCCCGGAATGAACAACATTCCGAAGTGAGACCAGGTGCCCGGGATAGAAGTCAGCGTCTCCTGATTATATGCAACAACCGTCGCAACAGCTCCATGGAAACTTGTCAAATTCGGTGATTGTCTTGATGTACAATTTGATGTATATTTCATCATACAAGATATATTTGAATATTAACAATTATATCAGTCTCAAAAGATAATTATAATAATAATTGTGGAGCACATGTGTCCGTCGTTGATCGGAATAACAAACTCCCGATTTATAAGAATTATTGCAACAAATTACTTCAACTGTCCCTTTAAGGATACCGCACCTTTATAGAGTACTTCCGGTTAAAATTTATGCACATTTTCATAATTTCCCGACAAATACCGATTATTTCATAATCGGGAATCTTCGGGGTGACAGAGTAGATCATTGTGTGAGAAAATGTAATCCCTAATTTTAGCTAGAAAACTTGTATAGCATTCTTTTTGAAGAGATTGAAAATTCTGATATTCTGGTGTTTATTATTGAAAAATCAGAGTTAACACGAATCTTTTCTAACACCAAAGACAATAGAAAATACAGTGCAAAACGAGCGAAGAAAAGAAAATATACTGCATTCAACTGTTAAATATAAATGTCTAATGGTCATTTGAAAATTTTAAATCATAGATGGTATTTATCTCTTATAAATAAAATATCAAATATAAAAGTTTCAAATTCCGTTCATTTATAATTTTATCTTATCCATTTATTTGTATCTTCTCTGGCAATAATCTATTTCTTTCAGATAAGTGCATATGATTTATGTGAACAAAATTCCCGAAACTTTCTCATTTAGAATTTTTCACAGCTTTTATTGTAATAAGTTTATTGTAAGATAAAGTTCAAATATTAATCAATGATAGAAAATGCATTAATATATCGTGGGAAATTCATTTCCGAATCAATAAATCTGTTTATAAGAGAGGACTTTGATATGGTCTATGAATGGACTATACCTTACGGCACGTGAAATATTGGCCTGATAAAATCAAATTTTTGATGGTCATGCAAAAATTAGTACGATTAAAGTCCCAGCGCACCCTTTTCATTTAAGTTAAAACAGTTACACAGAACAGTTACACATTACATAAATTAATCTTGCAAGATTGACTTAGCAATGCTAAATTTCATTTGCACCTTGATTTGATCGATCTTTCACATAATGTAACATTATGCCACTCTGTAAATGTGGGTAGGAGCAACGAGATGAAGTCTTTGAAGACATTATGCATAAATGAACATTTACTAGCTAAGGTTTGGACCGACCTTCCAAATATTTTCTACCAGGGAGGATGAAGGAGCTCATGTTTCATACCAGATAGTACATCTCCATTGAGTGTTTTTGACAAAGTGCTTCTTCATTTTAAATTTTTACAGCCTGTTATTCCATTGGACAAAAGCTTTAAAAGATTAAAGAAGAACATTGGCCAATTTATACAAAAGTACAGGATTCAACGTTAACTCTGAGCAACATAAGGAAGGAGGGTATCCACGGCATAACTTTATAGCAACATTCAAAATAAAACACAAAACTCCAGAATATGAGAACAGGTACATGTAGTTTCACTTTACGGAGGAGGGAAGGGATCTACAACATGGCTCAAATGATTTTCTTAATAAACTGTATGTCTATTTGTAGTGTATTTCTTATTCTATAATATGTGCAATTTATTTGAAATTTCACCTGATGCAATTCGAGAAATATGACGTCAAAGTTTTCTTACCTAAAATACAGCACTGATATCTTTGCCCATGGCTAGTCATATGACCTCTTACTTTCACATCCGGTCATACTATACATATGAGGTATACAATGGAAATAATGGGCTTTTCTCAAGACAACAAGCTAATTATTTCTTCCAAATATCAAAAATCATTGTTATTTCAATTATAAAGCTCACATAATGAAGCTGGACCCCATCTGTCCCTTATTTAAAAAATCATCCCTAGCCAAATTCCAAATGCGACACTGCGGATACTAAGTAGTGTAACCAAAAGGGACAAGGAACACCATATATGATGTCCATGCTGCAAATTCATCTGTTCTTAAATGATGCTATTGAATTTGAAGACGTTTAACATTTGAACCACTGGGTGAGTGTCACTGCTGGTGGACCAGGAGTCCCAGAGGGCACATGTAGCCAAGTTCGATCAACTTCGGTTGATCGCCTGTCTCTTCAACGCATTTGAAAATTTCCGTTATCAAAAAATATTGAATTTCTAAAACGTGGGTCCTGTAGCATCATCGTACATTTCTGGACATACTTACTTTTACAGTTCTTGGCCATATAACATTGATTATATTGAGGATCACTGGCGAGAGTTAAGTACCCGGAACGTGAATGTCTGGTCCACGCTGCAAATTTTATCTGTTCTTAAATGGTGCTATTGAATTTGAAGACGTGTAACATCAAAACACAAAAGACATGCTCCAACAAGATTAATGGGCAATCGGCGCCGACTTAGTGCGATAATTTGTCATGCTAGTAGGAAATGGAGTGGTTTTCCAGATTACATGCACACAACCATTCCAAATTTCAGGTCACCCATATGTCTCGAAGAACGCACAATTACTGTGCATAAAATCCTCCTTTTTGTAATATGACCACACAAAAAAGACAGCAATACGCAGAGATTCAAGAAACAGACAGATGGATATGTATCACTACGTTATCGTTCCTGAGTTCCAGGCCTTTATTTCAGCAAACAAACGAATTTACCCAGTTTGAATATGTTCTGATGAAGACTATGTCATATTCAAAGCATAAAATAACCACATGAATGTTCAGCATGAGTCTATTATAGATGTTAAAAGAAGTCTGGAGGAAAAAATTAACGTATTCTTTCAAAACGGGCAAGTAATTTACTATCGATTACTATACTAAGGGCAACCCGTGATGTTGTCGTGCCTTTTTGTATCTGCTATATATGCCCTCTATGGCGGAATATTAATTCGTACTTCTTTGCAGATTGTTTGAATTCATCCCTTATTTGGGATGCTCAATATGTGGTGCTCTAAATTGAAAACAATATATATTTTAAAAAATATATATAAAAAAAATAGCGCTATTTACAAAAATCTTTTTAGAGAGATATCTCTAGAGTTATCAAATATATATTTGGTATTATTATTGAATATCATGTCTTAAAATTTCATAGATGTATTATGTTTTCTAGGCCCTGGTTTATCGTGCTTCTCTAATTTTGTCAAGACATGTATAAGCCAATTTTTTTTATCACACAGAAATGCACGATTGTATTTCCGACGAAATACATCCTCTGGATTGAATTAGTCTGAATTTACTGTTTTCTAATAAAAGTTTTAATATAATTGTCATAGTGCAACAGCCTTCATTTTCTTATGAATTCATTTTAACAACTTTGATATTAGATTGAATGTTAACATGTATGATATATTTAGTAAATTATTACTCTGGACTAGTGTTAATAAAGATATCATTTTCTCTCCCTTGAGACTGATTTGTCCGCGAAATTAGGTATCAAGAAAAATGTTGTCTCACCCTACAGGGTGAGAAAAGCCCATTCCGGAAGCGTTTTAATTGTAACGTCATTGTTACGTCATAGATGATTGCTGCGTTAACCGGTCATAATATGAAAAACAATACATGAAAACCACATTTGTGAGCTCTTTTAGACAGTGATACAAAAATAATGAATCCCCAGATGTGATCAGGGACATGGAAATCCAACCCTCGTGTCCAGGATTTGCGTTTGTTCACGACTCGGCAAGCCTCGTCGTGGTACAAGCAAATCCTGGACACTTGGGTTGGATTTCCTTGTCCCTTATCGCATCTTGAGATAAATTCTATTAGTCCTTTGTGTTTCCGTTGGATGATGATTCCGTCTCCGTCTGTTTGTTCGCTTTTTTTGTCTCGTAAGAGTATTATTAACCTTGAACTGTTAAACTGACGCAATAATGATGTCATACCTAGACATTTAAAAATAAGAGGGATAACGTTTTTCCGAATACTTTTAGTCCTATTATTAATTCACTCAAACTATAATGAAACTTTTGAATCCTTCTAGTTTTGATTCAGACTTTATTCTCAGACCATCAATATGAAGCATAAATGTATCTCCCGTAAGCTTTGAGATACCAACAGCTCTAATGATTAGTTGGCAATATCTATAGTCTACTGTAAATGGGTTTTTATTCGTCAGGTACCAATTTTCGTCATATTCGTCAGTGCCTCCCTTGACGAAATTACGTATCGACGAATATAAATACTCCTGACAAAATATAAGTTTAGAAAGGAAAAATTTAATCTTAAGAGTAAATACGACAGGCAAATGGTAAATCATTGTAAACTGAATACGTACACAAAGTCGCATATGATGTACTTCTTATTACCAAATGATATGTTTTCACAACAAGCTAGGTGGTATACATGCCTCTAATTGTTTCATTACCAATAATTGTTAAACAACAATGAAAACAAACGCATACGGCCTATACCTGAATGTTAAGTTGGCATTTGAACAGACGAATTTATATTTTAGGGACCCTTGGATGACGAATTTACGTACTGACGAAATAGTCATTTTGAACGAATTGACGAAAATTGGTACTGACGAAAATAAAGCAATTTACAGTATCTCAATTCTTCACCAATTCTTTTGTTGGAGGAATCTTATTCATACTCACATTACTATTATTATAGACTTTTTTTCACCGTGACGGACTTCGCACTTCGAACTTCGCACTTCGAACATTGAAGAATCAGTTGCGTAGCTGCCGATCACGTATAAAATCATAAGCGGAGTCATGTATACTCGATGGAATTGGTATATCAGACTTCCTGCACTAATGGCAAGTTGGCAACCCAATAATAAAACTTTCATAATCAAAGTTCGAAGTACGTAGAGCGAAGTTCGTCACGGTGAAAAATGTTTATTAAAATCAAAACTAAAATCCAAACAATGAGTAAAAGTATGAAGGGTAGGAACGAGCTCATGTTCTACTATCCGGACAGTACAACTGAATTGGAATCAGATTCAGAAACGTGTGTCTGGTATACAGAACAACTTGTGCATCAAATGAAATTCATATGAAATGAGCATCATGTAAATTTCACATGAAAGTTCATGTGAAATATATATAAATATCACATAGTATTTATATGAAAAGTATTTTACATGAATTTTTCTATGTGACATTCATGTAAAATTGAGCTTGCATGAAATTAAAGTCAGAAAATTTCATATAAAATGTCATTTTCGTGCCTAATTTTCGTTTCACATAAATCATCTGAACATTTATGTAAAATTCATGTAAATTTCGTATGCATTGCGTATGAGGCACAATTGGCTGTGTAGCAGTGATCGCGAAGTGAAATAGCTCTCACTAATTTTGGACATAATGATTTTCATACTCTTTGGCAATATAACATGGATTATATTGAGGATCACTGACGAGGGTTAAGTACCCGAAACGTGTATGTCTGGTGCATGCTAAAATTTTATCTTGTTTTAAATCATGCTATTGAATTTGAAGACGTTTATCATTTGTACCACTTGGTGCACGTGAGTGTCACTGCTGGTGGACCAGGAGTCCTCGAGGGCACATGTAGCCAAGTTCGATCAACTTCGGTTGATCGTCTCTTCAACGCAAACGAAAATTTCTGTTATCCAAGTTCCTTGAAATTTCTAAAACGTGGGTCCCGTAGCATTATATCCCACCCATCCTGCTACTTCTTTTGGCACGTATTGGACATAATAATTTTCATACTCTTTGGCAAAATTACATTGTTTAGATTGAGGATCACTGACGAGGGTTAAGTACCCGAGACGTGCATATCTGGTCCATGCTGAAATTTTATCTGTTCTTAAATGATGTTATTGAACTTGAAGAGGTTGAACATCTCAGAAAGCCAATTCAGAAATTTGTGAATTACCTTTATAGAACATATTATGGCTAAGATTATACTTAAAATTATTTAAGAATGAAACGTTTGTGAAAATGAATCGATGTCATCTGAAGACATTTCATTTCACCATATTTTTCTCAAATTTCGTTTATTTGTAAAAAAAAAAAGAAAAAAATGTTCAATGCCGCCGTTTTTGAAATCTGTCTTTTTCCATAAGGACGACGGTCACGGATATAGATTTTCGTTTTTGTATTGTGAAATATATGTTCAAGGTACATTTAGAAATAACATTTTTGAAAGTATTCAAATTAGTAACAAAGAGAAATATCTCTTTCAATTCTTTTATCTTTGAGATGAAATAAACACACCCAACTAAATATGATTCTCTCAATACTTCTCTTCTGTTAATTACTAGGTGAAAACATAGCATTAGGAAAATTACTATAAAATTAAACCTAATATACTCGTGAGTTTTGAGTTTATATATATTACAAAAAACAATGGTAAAATTTCTGTTAGAGAATAAGTATTGTCAAAGTATGAGATTGGTATAGACTTGTACCTGTTGGCCGACAAAAAGAATTTTAAATATTGTACATAGATATGTTTGTTTAAATGGGCGGTTTCCTTTGATATTTATTTTTCAACTTCTTCAATTATTCACCGATTGACATGAAAGTTTTCATCTGAACTGTACAAATTATGTTTTTCACTGTCAACAGCGTGATATTGACACTATTGTTGTCTCTTTTATGATTGGCTGCCAACTTTACAGAATGGAATAATATCGTTGTTTCCCTACAGTGTCATTAGGTCAAACTTACGAAAAGTTACTATTCAAGGCATAAGACTTAACTAAATTCAAAATTTGGATTAATATCAAAATAAGTATTAGCTCAAACTGACAATTTTATGAACGTTATACAACTCATAACAAAGAAGTCCTTCTTCATGAGATAGATGTCAGACTAGAACAACCCTTATGTTGATATATTATATATCAGAAAAGATAAAATAATCACTATAATGATATATAAACTTTAACCGTGTAATCAAAGAATACAATAGTAAGATAGACACTCTTAAATTTGTGTGTTCAACGATCAACCCTACCAAAATTGACATTCAGACACTATTTACTTCCCCTTTTTGACGTGCTCTTTTGTCATGGAGATTCAAAATTTTTTAATAGTTATTGACAGCATTAAAGTCTGACATTAAGTGACACTTAGTCGTTTACACAAATTATCTTTACCTCGTTAAGTGCATAAGTTTATTTACAAAGACGTATTATTTTAATTTCTTCTAAATTGTATATTGTAGGTAAAGCCTCGGTATTCTTTTCAGCAGATATATGGCTTAAATGCTATCTTATGTAATAAAATTCACGTATTTTAAGTTCGTAACAGCACTGAAGCCATAAGGTAATTCCGATAAAAAAAGATACTTTGCTTCAAATTCAAATATTGATAAAGAATATCATCAAAATATCAGCTACCATATGGAAAATACTAATGGCCCTGTCACACCTTCCCTATTTTGGCCAACGCACGAGTAACGACCAAATAAATTTTCTGCACGCCGAAGATCGTTGAGGTCGCTGGCTGATCGCTGTCTAGTCGTTGTGTGGTCGCTGGGCGATCGCTGGAGGACGTTGGCGTGCGCTGTGGTCGTCGGAAAATTTTGTGCATGCACAAAACCACCGACGACTGCCCAGCGTCCAATCGTTAGTTGTGAAGTCGTTAGGAGGTCGTTGGGATGTCGCCAGGCACACGCTGGGCATGCGTTCCCGTGCGCTGTGCAGTCGATGCGATAAACGTTGCGAGATCGCCGATAATTCCAACGACCGTGTAGCGACAGCGGAGCGCATGTCTAACGCGTACACAGCGACCCTCTGGCGATGGTCTAACGTCCTCAACGTGTGCCCAACGACAGCCTAGCGTCCTTTGACGTGTGCATAACGTCTTGACAGCGACCTTAACGACCTGTTCATGTTAAATGTATTATCATCTCAGCAATAAACGAATTTTTTTCTGAAAATCAAGTCTTGTCTAGATCTGAATATCATTTAGACAGTTACAGATAGCCCTTCTGAATCATCAGGATAACATCATGGGCGTATTATTATACATGATGAGAACAAAATGTAGTAAACGTCGAAGGTACTGGGTGAAAATGTTGATTGCCAGAAGACAAGAGTTTGTTATCTACGACCAACTCATGGTCGAACTAAGAACAGAAGATCAAGTACCATTCATTAATTTTCTTCGGATGCCTCCATTGATGTTTGATGAACTTTTGAGGGTTGATGTTTTGGGACTTGTCCTCGTTCCTTTCCTCCCCCCCACCCCTTTTTTTTCCTCGTCGTAGTGGCATCTTTCCTCTTCAGGGTCCATTTCAAAATGACTGAGTAAATAGAAAACAAATAAGTTTTAAAGATTGTTTGATTCAATATCGATCAAATTACTTGCACGTTGTAGGTCGTTAGAAGGTCGCTGGCAAGTCGTTAGACAGTTATAGAACGTTAGCAGGTAAATTGTAAACTAATTTTATGCGTTGGGAAGTCGCTGAGGTCGTTGGGGGAACGTTCCCCGTGCGCTAGAAGGTCGCTACGCGCGCGTTAAGAACGTTGCTCCATAATGAGTTTTCGGACCAAACCCCGACGTTCATCAGCGTGTTGAAGGTAGTTACGCGTGCGTCGGCTAAAAAAGAGAAGGTGTGACAGGGCCATAATATAGCGTTTCTTAGTTAATGATAACGTTTTGGAATCTGCGCGTCAACTATATATTCTGCTATCGGACCTGCAGCCTGTTTCATAAAAATAGTTACGAACAATATCTTGAATTAAGGTAACTATTGATTGCTGAGCTCTACTAACTTACTTAAATTTGAGAAGTTTTGTTTTTGAATTTATATTTAGTATGAATAAATGATATTAGAAAACATGATACAATCTAACTAGAAAGCATTTTGAACCCTTTATTAAAGGACAAAAGTTAAGAAAACTCCGTAAAATTTTCGTAAGATTTTTTTGTGAAACTTGGCACAGGTACCCGGGGAGTCGGTATTTCAACTTTACATTCAATGATAAGACCAGGTACCCTTGGTGTAGCATTTCAAACTTACATTCAATTATAATGTTACATGTTTTCAGATTTATAGCATCATTTCAGAGTCGATAAATTTGCAACATCGACCAGACATGCCCGTTTCGGGTACTTAAACCTTGTCAGTGATCCTCCATCTAAACAATGTAATATGGCCAAAAACTGAAAGTGCATGAATTTTAGATATTGATTTCATTTTCGTGCTTAAACATCGACGGCGGGTGCGGCTAGCCAGCAGGGGATGCTTACTCCTCCCGGGCACCTGGTTCCACCTCTGCCTTGCTGGGGGTCCGTCGATGCTTGAATTTTTGCTCTATTGTGAGTGCTGTTGAGATTATCGTCATGATCTTCTTTAACTCATTTATATCCAAAAATACCGAAAACCGTACGATCATCGGTGGGATATGATGCTACAGGACCCACGTTTTAGAAATTTCGAGAAAATTTTGTGAACTGTAATTTTCGAATGCGTTTAAGAGACGATCAACCGAAGTTGATCGACCTTGGCTACATGTGCCCTCGAGGACTCCTGCTTTATCAGCAGTGACACTCACCAAGTGGTATAAATATTAAACGTCTTCAAATTCTTAAGACCAGGTACCCGGGGATTCATCATTTCGAACTTATATTCAATCAAAGGGTCAACACTAAAACTTATAATAAAAAAAGACTGAATTCATTTAGCATGCAAAAGCATGAAAAACTATCATTATAACTAAACCTTTTGCAAAAGAACAAAAGTGAATCCTGAGTAGAAATATGTTAAAGTGCCCTGTAAGAGTAAGTATCCTCTGCTTGTTACATACAAAGATTTATAGTAGACTTGTTCAAGTCCTTATATCAAATATGATTATATGAATAGAATTGCAATTATTACTTAGAATTTTCTAGTAGAAAAGAAATGTCCCTTTTAAACTATCAGCAGTGAGCAATTGGTTGCAGAATATCACAAAATAGATCTTTTGCTTGCTAGTAAAGGGATTTCACTCTATTAACGAACAGTGAACTTAAATGTATTTAATTCTAAGATTATTTGATATAAGGACTTGAGCAAGTCGTAAAGCATAGATGCAACTTCTTTCCTCATCTGCTTACCATTTCATTAATCACTTTGCAAATCCTAAAATTGTTTATCTATGGATACATTCCTCGTTAATTTAATATTTCTATGTACTTTCATTATGGAAGTTGAATAAATACATTTTTGAGATCAAAATTTTCAAATTTCCTTTTGAATTATTCAACAAATGAAAACTTTTATTATTTAATTTTTCAAATATGTAATATTTTCCTTGCATAAATCTGAAATAAAAGTTTTCATAAAATTATTCAGCTAATAGACCAATGATTACAATATGACATTTAGAAATGTTGGCGGTACAAGTACTTTATCATATACTTCACGTTGAAATATTAATTGGAACAGAATGTATCTTTTCGATCCATTGCTTACCTTCTAGTCGCGTGCGTGATCCTAAAGACAACAGATTTAACGATTTCTAGACCAAGTTTCGACTTTTTTGTCCGATGAGAAGGATAGGCACAAGCCTAGACAACACGCCTGGTGAACCTCGGTGTAACTGAATTAGATAAGCCTGAACTTCACTGTGACAGGGTCCAACATTGAGGTTAATTTGTACAAAAGTTACGAAAAAATTAAATCTTGATTCCATAAAGAATTTTGTGGAATCATTTTGAATTATGATTTTAAAAAATCTTGCATTGACATTTTTTAGTATTGAACTTCAAGTACAATACCTCACTCAAAAGTACAACCATTGAGAAGAAATTTGATTCCAGACCACGTAATGTAATGTTACTATGCTTCTGAATTAATGTGAAATTATTCTGTATATTTTCTTATACCAAATTTGATAAAAGATTGTGAAAGTAAGGAGTATCTCTCAGGCATACCTCTGTCCTTACCGGTGGTGACCACCGGGTCATTAATATGCTTACCTGAGTGACATAGGCTTGGTAGGCGTGGTATACCGTATATGAAGATAACGCCGTCTGCGTAGCGGCGTGTTACATCAAGGACATACCGACAGGTAATACTTTAATCTGCTAAAGAGATATCTGAGTCTCATCTGTTTTAAGCTGTCAATCAAAAATCGATAGGGGTAAAAGGATTATAAGGAACCAATCAGATACCATTAGAGATGTTAATCCTATAGCGGTCTGTGAGGAAATGAAGAAAGTTTATCTTTCCCCTTATACAGTCCCCTGTTGGATTGCCTCCGAATTTGATAAAATATTCTGAAACTAAGGAGCATCTCTCTCAGGCATACCTCTATCCTTATTCTGCTCTTTGGCATACATTTTAGGTCATGTTTTAAATTTCGCTCTAATATTTATTCACTATTTGGATTCCCTCCCTTTTGACCTCGAGCGTCACTGATGATACACTATTTGCTGATATGCGCATATGGTGCTCTTAATTATAACGATAGAAAATAAATTGTTGGTTTTAAAATGTATGCAATCTCTTCATGATGAAATGCGCCATGTGAAGGAAATGGGTTTCTGTGATATAAATTTCCGAAACGCATGGGAAGATATCATTTTATAAAGAAGCAAGTTGATATATTGCTTTGTTAGCAAAAATTCAATCCGAAAATGTATACTGGATTCTTCAAAAAAGAAAATGAGACTTTACTTTTGTACAATATTGTTTTCATTTTCGTTCTTTACCATCGACGGCGGGTGCGGCTAGCCAACAGGGGATGCTTACTCCTCCCTTGCACCTGGTCCCACCTCTAGCTTGCTAGGGGTCCGTCGATGATTAATTTTGTGCTCTATTGTGAGTGCTGTTGAGATTATCGTCAGGATCTTCTGTAACTCATTTATATACATATTCGAAATAAAAAGAAAATCGTGGAATCCACCCAACGTCCCAAACAAAAGGATTCAGGACAAAAAAAAGATGCTCTGGGAAGTAAATAAAGGTAGAACGATCTGTATGTAAGTGTTCCTTTTTACAAGGATAATTATTGTAAATGAAAGTTGATTGCACTGAACAGCTACGGTATAACCAATTTTGAACAAATGAAAAATGTTTGCAAAATTAGTAATCGACTTACTCAGCATCCTTAATAGTTTAAAATGCATATGCCCTTCTGTCTAAAGAACCTTAATTGTCTGAGACAGCTAGAGACATTCTATTGCATCAGATTTCAGTTTATCGTAGAACATACTAACGATGTTTAAGAAATCATATATTTTAACTGCCAAGGTCCTGCAAGCTGAAATTGTATCAGTGCGCGAAAAGGAAGTTTATAGCCATTCGCTCCTTGATAATAGGTCACTTCAATTAAAGGTCACATTCAGCTGTATAGTACATACATCGGGTTACATCTAAAATCTTTCTCATGGGTACAATTGTAAGACATGCATAAGCATAGCGATTCTATCTGTCAGGTCAATTTTGACATTTGACACGAGAAAACATAGTGTTATAACGGGTCTTATCATTTGATACAATGCAAAGGTGTTAGACCATGATTGTATCAAGTTAAGAAGTCGCTGGAGCAGGCAAAATTCCGATAGGGGTACAAAGAAATATGGACAGGCCATTGAATGCGTCATTTATCCCACGTCAAATTTTATGAATTAAAGCGTATCTGCGAGATTTGAGAAACGCCGTACACCTTATCTGGAGGATTTAACTTGAATGGAAATCGATGGATAGGGAATCAAGGCTAAGGAACAATTCACAATGGCGATGTAAGTAGATATAGGCGACGGCCATGTTGTTGATTCCAGTATTGAAAATAAATCAATACATCACCACTCCTTGATGACAAGCCATATAGACTCTAGGCCAGCTGGTTTTAAAGCATTCACAATTGTCCAATTTAGGTGTTGTTGCCAAAAATTTAATTGTCTAAGGTTCAAGATCAAGTCATTCATCAATAAACACCATGTCCCAGTGCTCGTGTGCTGTATGAAGAAAAAAGTCGTTTAAGGGTATCATTTATTGAAAATAATATTGAGATAATCTCAAAATGAAGACAGTGTAGTGATGACGGTGGAACACACACGCATATGAAAATGAATGACAGCACGTAAAAATAATACGGAAGTGTTCCAACTCTATACCTTCATGAAGAAAATTTCAAACCAATTTATCTGCACCAGACATCTGTTTCGAACATCAAATTCTCATCAAGTGATGCTTCCAGCGTGAAATTATCACGTCAACAAACAGACAGAGACAATAAACAATGACAGCACGTAAAACTACCACGTTACAAAACAGAGACAATAAATGATTATAGCACGTAAAACTATAACGTTAACAAACAGACAATAAATAATGACAGCACGTAAAACTACCACGTTAACAAACAGAGACAATAATGGCAGAACGTATAGCTACCACGTTAACAAATAGACAGAGACAATAAATGATGACAGCACGCAAAACTACCACGTTAACAAACAGACAGAGACAATAAATGATTACAGCACGTAAAACTACCACATTAATAAACAGAGACAAAAAATAATGCGGCACATAAAACTACCACGTTAACAATCAGACAGAGACAATAGATGATTACAGCACGTAAAACTACCACGTTAACAAACAGACAGAGACAATAAAAGTTACAAACAACACAGAACACAGGAAATTTTTTCTGTAGTCAGTAATTTCATTGAATTACGTCTTCAAATTCATAGCATTACTTAAGAACAGATAAATTTGACCAAACATGCAAGTTTCGGGTACTTAACTGTGAACACTGCAATGGCTAGATTACTGTTAATTCACATATGCATACGGTGACCTGATATTACTGAAAATACTTATCTTATATTGAAATTGCTGGAAGAAACTGAAAATGTTTCTGTACATGTCTGACATATACTTCAATTTTTAATCTGCCAACTTGAGATATCTTTCTTCTGCAATGCTTTTTCTACGCACAATTAACATTTTGGACGAATGTTAGACATTTCCAGAAAACAGTTTCACACACATTCATACCTTGAATTGGCTTTAACCTCTAGCGTCGTCGTAACCTTAAATGGCCGTCTTCCACCGCAACGTCATAGGTTCCTTCCACTACTTTCCACTCTCAATATGACCTTGCCTTCACCCCTTAGGTCCCATGTATTTTTCAAATAAATTAAAAAGGAAATTACATAAATTCAGATTGAAGATAGGGATAAAGTTAGAATAACTGTTCTAAATTATGGCGCCAAAAATTAAAAGTAATCGCATTTGTTGTTTTCCGACGTCATTAAACTACAATGACGTGACGTCATAATAGGGCCGCCGACAGAAATCCTGTCGAAACTGGGGACCTCTGAATCCAAGGGTACTTTGCGATGAAGCGTCTGGCGGAATGCGATGAAACCCTTGGTGCACCAAGATGCTAAAATGGCATAACTGCTCGATGGGTGTATTATACTTATTACATAATTATCTTCTACGTAGTTGGATGGCTGTACGCACATTATAAGGATAACTACTTTATCAACTATAAAGATAGTAGAGGGACATCCGATTTCAGATTAAGGTGCACATTGGTGTTTTTTATGTTTCAAAGTTATATAAAGCAGGATTATTGTTCCTTTTTGTGAGAGTACTACCATCTCGCTGTTTTATCTTGTTTTTGGAGTATTTGTTTTGACTGAATTCTGTTTCATGTCGCATATCTTGCGTACAATTTGCTGTGGTAACTAAAACGTAGCCATTATAAAGTTGTTTTCCTAATTCTTCTTTATCTATCTAGAAGGTTTAGATTCTTTCTTTTTAAAGGCTTGCACAAGTATTTGCTATCGAGTTGCACCTAAATCGCAGCGCAATATCAACATAATGCATCATAGAATAAGCACAATGAAATGTACATTTCACTTCAGCAAATAAAAAATGATTCAGACTGTATTTTTACACAATATATGGCACAATCTTTACCTGAATTCAGCGTTACATCTCCTCTCTCCGAGAAAACTACTTTTGTATCAAACTGCAGTTACTGTTTTTATTTAGATGCAAAACTACTTTCAGTTCTTTAACATATAAACATATAGAACAATACCATTTCTATGCATGCTGCTTTTGACGTCAAAGTTATACACTTCTTTTTCCTTTACATGTTTCAAATTATCACTCAACTTAGCCATTAAAATACAAAAAACCAAATCAATATGTGTGCATGGCCTATATCGGGTCACAACCATTTGGGCAGAGCGCCAAATCTTCTACTTAAAATTCTGAATGAAACCTATCCACAATTATTACACATGTCACTCATCCTTAATCCCAATTACGAGAATAGATTGAACAAAACGAATAGATACGAAGCTACCTTACTCATGAATGGATTTTTGGAAGTCAGCTCTCCTTGAAAGACAAACAGCCATTCATAGGTGGAAATTTATGTACATGTTTTCTACCGACATTGATCTATCATTTTTATCTATCATATCATGGGCGAATGTAGAAGTTTTAAAAGGGTGGAGAGGTGAAATCATTAACAGTTTTATGCAGAAACGGGGAAAATAGTGACTTTTTGGTAGATCCAAGATGAGGGTGGTGTTTCTGACCCCCATAATCCTCATCCTCTTGGTCCGCGCCTGCACAGTACCTTTATTTCTATAATGTAGCAACATTATTATTTATACGGGTAAAATTTCAGTTTGAAAAAGATAGATGGCTTTAAAGTCAAGCTGTATGTAAGTGTAATTTTGTAAGAATGACCTTGAAGAAAGATATAGATTGATAAGCGTATTGTGAATCATGTTTCCATGAGAACAAATGTGAAATGTACATCCTACAAGTATATGATTTAAAGTTGATTTTCTGCGTTGAGGCCTATTGGTTGCACCGATTATCCCACCGTGTAAAAAAACTTAATCTTTCTTGTCCTATTTTGTAACCAAGGGGTTTAGCTTAGAGTTTTACTCCGACAATTAGGATGGATTGGGCCTTCGAAAATTCCTTCCGGTCATCTTTAAAAAATCAAGATATGGAGAAATCTAGAAAAAAGAAATACAAACAGTACAAAATCAAAGAACCGTCATAGAAAACGCAACAGAGGAAAAACTGAAAAAAAAAATTCGTGCATCAGCAACTAGCTAAAGGACAATGAAGTAAAACTGAAAAGCAAACAGAGCAAAGTAAAAAAAAATGACCGAATTAGAGTTTAAATGCTAACATAACCAACAACACTTCCTTTCAGCCGGTGTATTTTTGACATGACAGCATGAAGTTATAATAACTAAGCTATCTGTTTTTAGACCATCTTACTTTTTTATCTCACCGCTACCTGATGGATTCGATGATGTTTCTCAATTCTAATCTCAATCTAAATTATAATTCCTTGTTTCAAAGAAAATCTTATTTTCTTTTTCTCGATAGCTTTTATCCGACAATATTTATTTGTTCATTGAATTTTGATTTCTACTTGTACCATCTAAGGACATCTACTTGTGCCATCTAAAAGAATTCCGTTTTAAGCCCGTGTAGTGTATTCTCTGGTCTCCTTCCTCTTTATGTACCATCCCTTCAAAGCTATTTCGGGAGTTCGCTTCTTTTGCATCTGGTGGAGGTTTTTGTTTGTTTGCCTTGGTTCCTGTTTTATCCTGATTTTGTATGCCCTCGGTTTATGATTTTCTGAAATATTGATTTTGTGCTGTATAAGGGATATGGTCATTATCCATATTTGTCATTAAACATAGATTTTATTTAGATATGCTACTGAATCGATCCTACAGGAAATTTGTAGCCTCGCACTCTCTGTAAAGTAAATGAACAAATTCAAATTCAAAAGAATAAAACCAGATAGCGCTACTGAAATGATGGCGGTGTATGCAAATCACTTTGACTGGAAGCATCACTGATGAGGATTTGATAACCGAAACACGTGTCTGGTGCATAAAAATTGGTTTCTTCAAGAAGGTATGGAGTTGGTGCATGTATACAACAGGTCATGAATTTAACGTCACATATGCAACTGATTATTAATTGAACCTCATATATGCAACTGGTCATGAATTGAACCTCATACATGCAACTCGTTAGCCGACATATATTTTCTTGCCGATTTTGTATGCTTACTCCTCTCGGGCACCTGGTCCCACCACTAGCTTGCTAGAGGTCCGTCGATGCTCAATTTTGTGCTCCATTGTGAGTGATGTTGAGATTGTCGTCAGGATCTTCTTTAATTCTTATTGTAAATGGAACGTCATTCCAGAGCACGCTCAAGCTACAAAGGTAATGCGACTCACCAATAGCGTACCCAAACCATGGATATATTTGTCATTGACTGATTCTGTCACCGCAAAAATAAATTTGAATCAAAACAAATAACACTGCAACATCTCGTTTGTTAAAAATGTTTTCTATGCTTTAGGTAAGAACCATCCAAATCAAATTTGACATTCACCGACTCTGACATATTCTGAGAATCGCCCAATCTATTAAAATCTTTCAATAAATAATGTTTCGATGAGCTGTAAGACTTCAAGCCACAACTGAGAAAGTTTTATGATACACAGATTGACATCTTATCACGTATTGTCAGCGCTACGTCAATGAAGATTAGATGGAGAAATAAGATGCTCCAAATCATTAATTATTTTTAAAAACTTGCTTACATTGTCATTATTTAAAGTGTGTAACTTTTCAAAGAATGCAACTTATTTTCCATAAGAACAAAGAATCCCTTTTGCATTTTTCTGAAACATTTTGAAAACTTTGTGTTGAATGCTGTTTCTTTTATGCTGAAAGAAAATGAATTGAAAGGTTATGATATGTAGACATTAGTCTATGACATTGGATTTGAAGACGTTTAACATATGTACTACTTGGTTAGTGTCACTGCTGGTGGACCAGGACTCCCCTAGGACACATGTAGCTAAGTTCGATCGAGTGAGTTCGGTTTATCGTCTGTCTTTTCAACGCATTCGAAAATTTTTGTTACCAAATTTCTTGAAATTTCTAAAACGTGGGTCCTGTAGCATTATATCCCATCCATCCTTCTACGTCTACTTTTGGACATTATAATATTCTTACTCCTTTGCCATATTACATTGTTTAGACTGAGGATCACTTTCGAATTTTAAGACGTTAAGCTTTTATAGAGTTTGTACAGAGAGTTAAACTTTTTTCCCAAACATAACATTCCCAAAATCCTCTAACTGCCAGTATACTTCGCAGACAAATTTTATAATGTGTTGTGAAGTATATACATGTACGTTATTCCTACTATATGATGACGTAACATTCTGACGTTGCATAAAGACGTCACGTCGTATTAGCCGTAATTTGTTTAAGATGACAGTCGGATGAAAAGGTTTCAATTCACATATGATATAATCAAGTAAGTAAAGCATGATTTAATGGATTCATTTAGATTATTAAATTCGTATATTAATGTTACTTTAGCAAATTCGAACTTTGCAAGAATCCCGTGAGTGGAAATCGGAATAAAAGATATGTAGGCAAAAGACCACTTCAGTCATATATTAATCACTTATTAATAAACCAAATTTAGAAAAAAAGGATTCTATATCTTAAAACCTTAAAAATTTATCTCAGGAACAAAAAGGTAAGTTATCTGGAAGATAGACATGATATGATATTATTCAATCAAAAATTGAAAATACTGTAACCTATAAATAAGATAACAATAACTAATTAGATTACGTCAAGATTGATGATGTAGACCAAAGCCTTTAACGGATTACATAACACATCTGGCGGAGCGACCATTGTTCTTTAACGATGAGATACGCTGACAGTGTCAAACGCACTTGTTCATAAACATATGATAATGACTATCAGCCTTATCTCGACTGATACACAGATTAATTACCTTATCTTGCACTAGCCATTATTTCTTTTTGGGCTGATTATTTCAGCCTACATCAGAGTTTAAGTTCCTGCATTACGTCTCGTGTAATTATAACGTTACTCTATCATACCAACTGTTATACATTAAAGTACCCTGGTTTGAAGCAATTGGGTCTAAAATTGGACTAGGTTCGCACAATCTTCCATAGAATCAAATTAGAAATAAATGAGGTAATATAAACTACGATCTCGCATGTCCCCCTGTGAAAAAGGTGATAATGAACCCTGCGCACGCAATATTAATATCTATCTGACTCTCATTGATGCAGACCACATCGCAGTGCAGCCAAAGTATGAATACATATATACCGAAGTGACTCGAACGGACAATACATGGCTTTGACAGATGAATTCAGAGGAAACTCGAGAATATCCTAAGAATTCAGAGAAAATTAAATACTGCAGTCACACAGCGTGAAATTCCGTTATGAATATTGAAAGATTGATGGGCTAGAAGGTTGCTAAGCGCAAACAAGAAAGTCATGAAGAAACAAAATATTGAATAAAACAATCGTCCGAATTTGCCTTGTTTTTCTGTACTGATTTTCACAGCCCTGGATCTTTGTCCGATCATTGTTTGCGTCATTGTTGCTACTGAATTCCTTCCTATGAACTTCATACTATAAAACCAAAACAAGTGTTCAGATAATTGTTGTTTCAGTAGTTTTAATATTAATCCAAATTAATTCAGTTTGAATGTATATATCTTTAAGGTTGATATCTAGTTCTGAGTTGCCAATTATTTACATTTCCAATGTTCCTTAAGGTAAAGGGAATGCTATTTTGAAAATACTTTGTATTTCATTGATAACATAACGTAACACTTGTATATCAAAATCAGCCTAAGCTTTTGGTAAGTCATGGTTCTGCAGTAGTAAGACTTGAAAAAAAGGTAAAGAGTTGGATTGAATCTTTGGACAACTAAATTTGGCCAAATAACCGGGTACGGACAGAACTTTTTTGAAAGCGATTTGAATTGGTTTTTACTCAATCTAATTAAATTAAATTGAATTTGTTGATTTTCTAAATGCTGGAGCAAATAACCTTCAGGCAAACTAAAAAATGCATCGATACGTGAAGAATTCTATGCAGAGCTAAGGAGGCTTAGGGGAGATAAGAATACCTATCTATTTTTCATAATTTCTTTGTAGAAGAATTACTGATGAATAAGCATTTCAATTATATATTAAGAACAATCATTCTAATCAATTTATATTATTCTTCTATAGAGACTGCAGAAATTGTTGAAAACAAAAAAATCGAACCGTCATAAATTTCCCAGACGCCTGATTTTAAGGCGTGGGTGGGTAAGGTGTATAAAAGCTACAATCAAGATGCTATCACAGAATCCAGATACGGTTATATTTCATAAAGTAGTAAGCTATGATAGTTAAAGTAGAAATACCAATTGTGATTACTTCTGAATGAAAAGTTTAATAGATAGAATTTCAAATAGCTTTAAAGTATTTTGAATTCTATATATATTTTATTATATGAATTAAAAATGTTTACAAGAACAACTTTCAAAAAATGAGATTCTTAATTGTACATAATTAAGATTTATTAAAAGTGTTAAAACAATAATTGTTCTAAGAAAAGAAAGAAATGAATTTTTATGACGAAAAATATCAGATTTTTTTCTCTTTTCTAAGCATTCGTGATAGACATGGAATTGAAATATTTCATTCAATATTGAAAATTTGGGAAGTATTTTGCAGAAGAAAGGGATTCAAGGAAAGGTAGTTTTATTACTTTTTTTTCTAAAATCATCACAGACATATAAATAATGCACATAATATTACATTTTGTAAAATATACTATCTTTTCAATTTAATATTATCATGTCTGGTCCATGCTGTCAACTTATCTGTTCTCAAATGATGCTATTCAATTTGAAGACGTTTAACATTCAAAAGAAAAACTTGATTCCTTTGAACCTCATTAATTTTAAACGTCTTTAAATTCAATAGGCATCATTTATGCAGCATGGACCAGACATGCACGTTTCGGGTACTTAACCCTCAATATGGTCAAAGAGTGTGAAATGACAATTATGGACAATGACCATATCCCAATACACAGTACAAAATCGATAATTCAGGAAGGCATACAAAATCAGGATAAAACAGGAACCAAAGTAAACAAACAAAAACCTCCACCACATGAAAAGAATTCCCAATTAGGAGTGAGACCTGGTGCCCAGGAAATGTCAGCATCTCCTTCTTGCATGCAACATCCGTCGCTTCAATTCGGCAGAAATATCACATCCGGTTACTTACAAGATACAAGTATATTCTGTTGTTGGGTGAATCAAATAGTCTAAGACAGAATGTTAACATATGCCTTTGTCCTTTTGATAAAACGGGTTCATCATTAAAACGGGTTCATCAATAAAGCAGCATATGCACGATTTGGGTTTTTTTTTCGTGAGAAATATGCATCTTAATTTATATACATACATGTATGATTTGATATCGTGGATATCCGCTTGCTACTTGTCTGTCAAACGTTACCGCATGTTTGCCGAGAAATTCATTCTTAGAGTATTGTTTAGTAAATAGTACTTGTAATTTTGGTCATATATTTCATTTAACTATGCTATTGAATCGAAATTAAAAAAAATAAAACCAGAGGGCGATACTGAAATACATTTGGCTGCGTTAGAATATCCATTCGGTATTTAATAAGTACCACCGGTGAGCATTAACTATCCGAAACACGTGTGTGGTGCATAAAAATTGGTTTGAAGTTTTTTTTCCAGAAGGTATATAGTTGGAACAATTCCGAATTAATGATTAAATATGTAACAGCGTATACTTTGTGAATAACGTGTTCTGCCAAGACTTACACGCGATATTCACAGAGTATATGTTTTGAAGCTGAACGTTCGCTTGTTTGTGAACAATATGGTAAAAGAAGATTCGGCATAGTTGTATGGTCATAATTTAGCTTTATGCTTCAGTAAAAAAAAACAAATATATTTTCCAAACAACAATTTTGGTTTACAGTGAACATGTGCCTTACGGTATTTTCATATAACTTCAATGCAATTAATACTGACAAAGGAAGACTTTAGGAATCTAATTCACTTCTGTACATACGACGGACGGATTCAATTGTTTGATTGATCGTTTTCAGTCGAATTTGTAAATTAATCTTTAGTTTATAGTTCCATTATTTGCTTAAAATATGGTTAGTCAAATCGGTTTTTTTTATTTAAAAGATGAGAAGTAGCTAAAAGGATAATGTAAGATATGTCCCCTCAGACACCATCTCGCAATTTCTAAGAACTAAAATTGCATGAATTGAATGAAGTCGAAAAGAAACAAACTGAATATCCAAGAGAAAAAATAAAACAAGAAAATATCGAATAATGGAAAATATGAAATATCGATTTTGGTAGAAATTCTTCATTTTCTACATTATATCAATTAAATATCAGTCCAATGCTTGAAGGGATACGAAGACGTTAATAACTATTAACTTCTTAATCGATGGTAATCTTTGTATGAATAAAAAAAATCATTACACTTTCATCTTTTATTTGCCGATGGGTACGTCTGATTATAAAATCATATAGATGCAGTAGCGTTCTGAAGTTATTCGAGTCGTCATGGAATTCACCTATTTTCATTTAAAGTTGCAGTCTTCGTTATTTTCTAATATATGTAACATGTGTAATCACTACAGAGTCTGTGTACTATTAATAATACATAGGGGGATTTCTCTCCAACAGAGAAAAACAGCGGGATAAACATTCATGAGACGAAAAAAGGGCAAACAGAGGGCGACAATTACATCACATGTTACGGCATTAAGGGTATATAACAATATTGTCCATATCTTACATATTTTTAAATAAATGATTATTTTTTAATGTTTCAAAATGTATGGAACCGAACATTGTCGAAGTCGTGCGTCTTCGGCAAACTTCGTGGTATTTATTTTTTCTGTTATCAAAACAACCAGAAGAAAAGTATTATACCCGTAATGCCATAAAACGAGATTTTCATAGTTGGCGCCATTCAATGTGGCTTCATAAATATTTTCTTTTTTAGAATAAATAAAAAAAGAAAGCTGTCGTAATATGGTCATGAAGTAGGGGCATGGTATAAAAACTTCCAAAATATATTCCGACATGGCTGAAATAATCCAGAGGATGTACTCCGTTAGAAATATAACTGAGCAACACTATGTGGTGAAAAAATAACTAATGCATAATTGCCAAAATAAAAGTACGCTACATCAGGGGCTACGAAACCCACGAACAAATAAAACACCGCTAAAGACGGTATAGCCAAAATGCAGAGTAAGTTTTTGTAAGTAACTGGGTAAAAGTTCAAGGTCACTTTCAAATGTAGAGGACTTGTCATGGGCAACCAACATGTATAATTATAAGTTTCTACTGCATACAGTTCCTTAGATTTTGCTTCAACCAAGAACTTTAGCCAAAATGTTGACGACAGACGGACAGATGGACATCGTCAGATTTTGCTTCAACCAGAAACTTACACTAGGTCAAAGTCCAAGGTCAAGGTCAATATGTCAAATGTTACGTCATAAATCAAAAGGTCTTGTCATGGGCAACATACATGTAATATATAAACTTCTACCGCATACAGTTCCTTACATTTTGCTTCAACCAGAGACTATAACCAAAATCTTTATCTAGGTCAAAGTCCAAGGTGAAGGTCACTAGGTCAAAAGTTACGTCATAAATTGAAAGGTCTTGTCATGGGCAACCAACATGTATAATTATAAGTTTCTATTGCATACATTCCCTTAGATTTTGCTTCAACCAAAATGTTGACGACAGACGGACAGATGGACAGACCGACATCGTCTATCTATAGACAGGAATTGCTTTGCAATCCGGCCATAAACTTATTGAATGAAAGTGTAACACCAAACTCAATATCAGAAATAAAAACTCACAATCAAAAGTCATACAAGTTATTCAAAAAAGTTCACGACTAAATATTCGAAATATACTCGTATAAGTTCTTAATCTCAATAGATCTCAATTGTGATTTCAAACGGATTTTTGTAGGTATCGCAGCTGATGGGAATCAGCTTGGTAACGCACAAACTCAAACTTTCGCATTTAAACAGCTATAACGACCCCTTGACTAAGGTCTTCGATAATGTGTATATTTAAGCCAATATAATATAAAACTGCAATACCAGTTATTTCAAAGCATGCCAAACATAGTAATTTCCGGCCAAACATACCATTTCAATAAAGAAGCTTGACATATTACATTGAAACACTGACACTGACATTGAAATAAAAAAAAAACAATGGACATACAAATACATTTTTGGACATAATAATTTATCACTTTTTGGTAATATTATATTATTTAGACTGAGGATCACTGACGAGGGTTAAGTACCCGAAGCGTGCATGTCTGGTCCATGCTGTAAGTTTGTCTGGTCTTAAATGATGATATTGAATTTGAAGACGCTTAACAATATATATGCACAACCAATGTAATTCACTGAGATGTTATAATTGAAATGAACGTGCTGCAATTCGTGTATTAACACTCGTGACTTCACAATGCATAAGATCTAAAGGAACATGCCGCAACGGCTGTTCTAACCTGCAAACCAAACGATAAATGCGCTTGCTGTGTGTTGCATACCCGTAACAAAACACAAATTAAGACACGTATTCTCTTTTTTTTCCACACCAACTAACAGTTAAAAAATGAAAAAACATGCTGTCTTGTATGTCAATTTCCCACCATTTATCAGAGCCTCCATTGTCTATGGGCCAACTTCACTTTTTGAGTATTAAGTTGATAAGTGATGCTAATGTCAAATGCTGAGATAGTATTACGATCTTACTTCGTATATTAAAGCTCATGTGAAGTGCCGATGTACTCATGTTGATATCCCTGTAGTATTGTCTCTTCTGGGACCAAAATATTCTATCCGTTTTGACTTTTATGTTTTTATGAGGATTTATGTCATCGGTTCCTTAATAAATGAAGTAATCAAACATGTTAAGGTGTCCTATAAAACTTGATATACCGAAAAACAGAGATTTGTTCATTTTAATTTTTTAATTCACATACACTTTATATGGGATACTCATGCGTAAGGTCAATATAAGATTTGATAAATGTATCTCTAATGACAGGATAGGTGATATTTTTTTCTATTTAGTATCTTTTATAACAATATTCATTTCAAAGTATCCAGTTGATGTACACCTGCACGATATTATATACGTTACTTCATTGTTATATTTAATGTATCGACATACACAAGGTACTTTTTGCACACTTTATAAGCGACCTTCAGCTACCTAGAGAGTGGAAGGGTGAGGTGTTCACAAACCGCTTAAACCCAAGCTGAGCAGACGATTCTTCCAACTTCACGTACAATATTGTACGGTGTTTGCTTGAAAGAAAGGTCCAATTGATAGCAGCTATAATTTTTATTATTGTATAGTAAATGCTTATTTCTCTTTTCTGTAAGAGGAAAGCAATACTTGGAAAGTCAAGGTCGGGTTAGCGCTTCTCACCTCTAAGGTCCCGGGTTCGATTCCCAGATTCGGCGAAGGGTCTTATGTGAGAGGGTAAGTGGTCCCCCACCCAGGCCTCTGCAGGGGGTTTTTTTCCGGATACCCATCACGCCAACATCTGAACCAACGTGAGACATTAATATAAGTTGTGTAACTTGTTTGTTAACGATGTAAAAGAAATAAATTTTAATTCTTAATACTTGAAAAGTAAGGTGCATTTGATTTGAATTTCATTCGTTAAGATAAGCCTGCCGTCATTTTCTTAGATTTATCTCTTTCTTTGTGGCTATAACTCTGCTCCCATCGTCAGAATAATATCGAAATGAAGTTTGAAATATCAAAAATTTGGATATTTTGAAAAAA
Source organism: Pinctada imbricata (assembly GCA_033119305.1). NCBI lineage: Eukaryota > Metazoa > Mollusca > Bivalvia > Pterioida > Pteriidae > Pinctada > Pinctada imbricata. Next base: position 25,819,831 of record VSWD01000003.1, on the reverse strand, counting down.
AAAACTTTTCAAATCTCTACTTGTTCCATAAGAACATATGTTTAACGTCTTCAAATTCAATAGCATCATTTAAGAACAGATAAATTTGCAGCATGAACCCGGCATGCACGTTTCGAGTGTTTAACCCTCGTCAGTGATCCTCAATCTAAACAATGTAATATGGCAATTCATATGCATCCAGGTTTTACCAAATATTACCGTATGACAGATCGGTAACAAAATTTTATGCCAAGGCTAGTACTCTTAAATAATTCGCATGAACAATAAGTTTAGGATGTATAGAGGACAAAGCGCATACTGATGTATCTAATATACAGAAAATTATTGCGGTTATTTTAATTTTTTTTTTTAGAAATTATTGATTGATAATACCATTGCTTGTAAGCTATGTTACCAAGAAAATTCTTTGTATTGTTTTCAGCACATTGATACTGACCGGAAACATGTATTTCAATTTAACAAGAACTTGATATATAAAAGTAAGAAAAAAAATCATCATAAAAAATGTACTCACATTTCCTCCGGAAATAAGACATGAAATAGTACAAAATTACAACCATAAAACCATCATATTCAACTACTTTTCCAAGAGGTAAACTCGCCTTCATGTCCTGAAAGTAAAGAGAATCGATGAACTCCTTTGAGAGTATTTTTTTTAAATTTGATGTTTAATGCCGAAATACCATATAAAAAACGCTCATTGAATCGAAATATTTTTATGAAATATAATTCAAATTTGTATAGGATACAAACTGTATTTATCACATGAAAATTTGAAAGGTTAGAACTAAATTACTTTTTACGAGCTATCCGAAACTCAAATTATTTCTAAGGACCTAAACCTCAACAGTAATCGCTGTGACCAAATTAAAATTCTATATTTTTTTCTCTCAACCGTTGTTACCACATGAAAACATAAACGTTATCGAAAAGCGGTTTTGCACTACAGTAAAGTGAACATTAACATTGTGGACCAAGAGTCACCGAAGGCACATGTAGCCAAGTTCGATAAACTTCGATTGATCGTCTGTCTCTTCAACACATTCAAAATTTTCTGGTACATAAATTCTTGAAATTTCTAAAACGTGAGTCATGTAGCATCATATTCCACCCATCCTGCTACTTCTTTCGGTACATTTTTTGACATAATAATTTTCACCCTCTTTGGCCATATTGCATTGTTTAGATTGAGGATCGTGCATGTCTGGTCCATGCTGCAAGTTTATCCGTTTATAAATGATGTTATTGAATTTGAAGACGTTTAACATTAAGGTTGTAATACATGTGCTCTTATATTAATGACGTATCTACACTACAAATCTATGCAAATATTGCATTTTTTTTTTCGTTGAAATGATTTTTTCGGGGACAAAACATAAGCTACAAAACGGTACGTCCGTCGATGCTCAATTTTGTGCTCTGCTGTGAATGCTGTTGAGATTATCGTCAGGATCTTCTTTAACTCATTTGTGTCACACTTATGCCTTTTGCCGTGTGGAGCTCCCCGCAAGGGGTTAGGCAGTGTTTTGAATATTTTTCACCGAAGTTGTCGTCACAGCACTTTCCATATAGACGGAACCTCAGACAGTGCATGTATTTTATATATTGTTTCATTTTCGTGCGTGAACATCGACGGCGGGTGTGGCTAGCCAACAGGGGATGCTTACTCCTCCCAGGCACCTCGACCAACATCTAGTTTAGTAGGGGTCCGTCGATGCGCAATTTTGTACTCTGTTTTGTTGTTGCGATTATCGTCAGGATCTTCTTTAACTCATATGCATCACCCAAACATAAATATTGGAAACACGCGAACAATTTATAGAACACCTGGATTCCACAAGTTTCGTTCATATGTCAAGACAACTTACCGAGGATCCATATTCAATCAGGGTCTGAACTAGAATGGTCCGTCGATGCTCAATTTTGTGCTTTATTGTGAGTGTTGTTGAGATTACCGTCAGAAGTGAGTGCTGTTGAGATTACCGTCAGGATCTCCTTTGACTAATGAATCTTAGAACTACTGATTCCAATGGACGATACAGTGATATTTTGAAATACTTGTACTTATATAACATATCTTAAAGCACAAAGGTAATAATACGGAAGTGTTCCAACTCTTGACCTTCTTTAGGAAAATTTCAGACTACGTGTTATTCTAATGCACAAATTTTCAGTACGGATAGCTTCATCAACAGTATTTTTTAAATACCGAAGCGATTTTCTGTCACAACCAAATATATATCAGTAGCGCCCTCTGGTTTTAATTTTTTAATTTAAATTGTGCATTTAATTTGAAGAGTCTCCAAATTTTGTGTAGGGTCGATTCAGTAACATAGGCAAATGTAATGCATGACCAAAATAGCATTGGAGGGATGATGCTTTGATGTTAGCCTCCTTTAATTTAGATGATATTTTTGAGTGAAAAGACAAGTTTTCGCAAAAGCAAAATTATATACATGTATATAATGTCAAATTGATAAGGGGCCAAAACAAAGCTTTTTAAGGTGTCAGACCTAGAAAGAAGTAATTATTACACTTTAAATATCCAGTCAGGTAAGAAACATCATCAATATCAAATTTAAACACATTCATCGCTTTTCTTCAGGTCTAAACTGACGGTTACTCTAAACGTGGTTATTTCCGCTGGACGGAAAGTTTCGCGATTATAACATCAACACGTTACACGTGGGAAAAGTATGTGCGATAAAAATGTCTTTCCTTTTGTAAGAATGCAACGGAGATAATTTTTCGAGACGGAAGTCTCGCGAAGTCCCTTGATTCGCAAAAAAAACGCGAACATTACCCCAACGCAAACATTTCCCCGTTTACAGTATCCCTAGAGGCTTGTTTTTCATTTTCGTGCGTGAACATCGACGGCGGGTGTGGCTAGCCAACAAGGGATGCTTAATCCTCCTGGGCACCTGGCCCCACCTTGAGCTTGCTAGGGGTCCGTTGATGCTCAATTTGGTGCATTATATTGAGTGTTGTTGAGATTATCGTCAGGATCTTCTTTTACTCAGTACTATCCCAGGGCACCTGAGCTCATCTCTAATGGGGATTCACTTTTGCATGATATTTCATGACTATAAAAGAAGACATGTAAACATTCTGTCATTTCCTCACTGTCTGCTGTAAGGTGAATGCCTGTACTTGCACTCTGATTGGCCCATTTATTCCTTATACCAGTCTTAATTTTTGATTGACATCTTAAAACGACAGATGATATTGGGGTATCTCATTAGCATAATCAAGTGTGGTTGTCGGTACGTTTTTTATATCACACACCCAACGCGAATCTTAAGATATCACTTAAGTATACAGCGCTATAATCAAAGCAAATTTATCACACCTACCAAGACTACGTCACTCCGGCGTGCATATTAATGAACATCCGGTTGAAGATCCCGACCTTTAAGTGTTTAATTTTTTCAGAGTCCTTATTGGAGAGAGGAGCCGCATTGCATCAATCATGCCATCTTAAACTTTTTGACGTTTGTACAAATTCCTTACCATTTAATTCGAATTTGACCTAGATATTTGAAAACACAAAGAAATGTAGTTATCTTTTGCCAATGAATCTCATACTTTAAAACCTAAGAAACATATAAATGTCTGAAAATCCAAGCTTCTAACCAGGGAATACCGAATAAGACACATTTTCCATGTTCACTGCTTTTGACCTTTTCTACACGGCTTGATAAACAAAAATTGCCAACAAGCAGCTAATGTCTACTCACCCCGGGAAGCTAATTCGACTTCACCTTGGATTAATTTTCGCTCCTTTGCAGAATAATTTAGTTTATTTGTATGCTTTTGTATTTCTCGTGATTTTGCCATTTTATTATGATTTTTGAATCTTGATTTTGGGTTTTGTGTCTTGACTCTAAATAAGGCAAACGTTACAAACGTTTGTGTCTTGACTCTAAGCAAGGCAAACGTTACAAACACAGAAACACCATTTTTGGACCTAAATATCAAAATTATTAATGGAGAGATTCATACAAGTGTGTATGACAAACGAGATAATTTTGGATTCAACTTAACAAATTTTCCTGGCTTGACGGTGATGTTCCGAGATAAGCGTCATGCGGTATTTGCATTTCATAGCTCATCCGGTATGCTAGAGCATGTACTGATGCTTTGGATTTTCATAGTAGAAATATACAAATTACAAAGAAACTTTAGGTAAAGTTTTTCGCTTTCACAAACTAGTAGAATCTTTCGGGAAATTCTTTCTGTGCGTGTCTGCTCTGTGTTATTGAATTGGGTGTTTTGGAGCTTTGATGTGGGTGATGCAGACTAGTGTTGTTGGAGATCCCCTCTTTGGTTTGATTTTTGGGATTGTGTCTTGATTTTGGGTTTTGTGTCTTGAATTTGGGTTTTGTATCTTGATTCTAGGTTTTGTATCTTGATTTTTGGGATTGTGTCTTGAATTTGGGTTTTGACAATGCATGAATTTTATATAATTTTATTTCCATGCTTTAACATCGACGGCGGGTGCGGCTAGCCAATAGGGATGCTTAATCCTCCCGGGCGCCTGGACCCACCTCTAGCTTGCTAGGGGTCCGTCGATGTTTCATTTTGTGTTCTATTGTGAGTGCTGTTGAGATTATCGTCAGGATCTTCTTTAACTCATTTGTGTCACACTTATGCCCTTTGTCGTGTGGAGCTCGTAAAAAAGTTCCCCGCGAGGGTTTGACAGTAAGTGTTTTGAATATACTTCCCTGACATTGTCGCCATAGCACTTTCTAGATAGACAACGTCAGACAGTGCATGAATTTTATATAATTTTATTTCCATGCTTTAACATCGACGGCGGGTGCGGCTAGCCAACAGGGGATGCTTACTCCTCCCGGGCACCTAGTCCCACCTCTAGCTTGCTAGGGGTCCGTCGATGTTTCATTTTGTGCTCTATTGTAAGTGCTGTTGAGATTATCGTCAGGATCTTCTTTAACTCATTTGAATTTGGGTTTTGTGTTTGGTTTGCACTCACTGACTCGTCCTCCAGAAATACATAACTTCTTTTTCTGTGCTAGAAACCATCTTTCGATCCAACCTATTAAAATATTTAAACGCTATAAACATAACGCAAGTCAATTCGAAATCAAGAGTTATGTTCCTTACATAATGATCAATCTAGGTTAGTCTGCACTCTCTGCGAAATCTAAAACAAGACTTCGAATAGAATTTATGAACATGTCTGTAATATCAGAAAGTAGACAATTTTGTTTCATACAACGATGCTTCATTTCATTCTTAAAGTATGATATTTTTTATTATTTAGACAGCTCAAGGTTAGAAATTTATGTAAGAGACTTTTTAAAAGAAAATGCAATCGGAGGAATGGTCTAGAAATGATCATCTTCTGTCACGTTTCGGTTCAGTATAATTACTCATCTTTAGAGTAAACAACTGAAATTCTAGTATTATCGCATTTAGCCTTAAGCTTTATTTTATTTTAATCATACGTTTTTCATGATTAAATACGTGATGAAGTTGGGGATTTTTTATATTCGAGTGCAAGTGACTTGCAATATAGGTTTTTATCTGTAATCATTTAAATATATTAGAACCTTCTTCATTGAGAAAATTGTGCAGCATATGAAACAATATGACATATCGGTGTATACATGAGGGTTCAGACTAAGAGGCTTTACAATGGCATTTTCACTTACAAAGAACTCGGAAGTTACTCGTAGAGGGTTGCTAGCAAGGCTGAGTGTGATATTGGGCAGCAGTTTTAAAAGAAAAAAGGTGAAGGGTGAAAAACTAAACGCTTGATCTGAAACAAAACGGTTATAGCATGAAGTGCTAGGAAAGAAAATTAATTTAGTTACCTTGAAGTTTCATTTCCAACATTCATTTTATGAGAATACAGTTACAGCACAGATGATTCGGTCAATATCATGATTTATGGAGTCATAAAACACATATCAACCTTCGGCCTCGGTCGATAATGCTTTTAATCACTCCATAAGTCATCACATCGACCTCATCACTGTGCAAATTGTATATAATACGTCAGAGGCAGGTGATGAAGGATTTTTTCCTTTAAAAGGAAGGGATGACAAATATGGAAAAAAGCATTCCAAGGAATGCATGTGTCGCCTGCAAGTTTGGCCTTCCTAGCACTTATAATAGAGAAATAAAACTTCTTAACATAGACACCAAAATCTACCTAACATGTGAAATCAAGCGGAAAATATAGGTCATGACCTACATTTTAATGTAGATTTGTGATCTATTCTTAAATGCACATCATCTGTGCAAGTTTCAAATTCCTAGCACTTATAATAGAGAAATAAAACTACTAGTGCGGACGCGGACGCCGACGCCGATGCGGGCGCAGACGCAGACGACAGGGTGATAGCATAAGCTTCCTCTCACTTCGTGAGGTGAGCTAAAAATGCGACATTGAAATTAAGAGTTAAGATTATTACTGGACTGTAACTATGAAAACATGAATATATAAAATTGGTCTACATTAGGAAAATCGGTCTACATTAGGAAAACAAATCATTATTTATAAAATGAATACTAAGTATGAAATAATTGTGCAACACTAGAAACAAACCTCGTATGATAATTAATTTGAATTTTCCACACACAAAATGTGTCAAATGTGATAAATCTTCAAAAAAGAAAATAGGTCGAAAACCTACTTTTACTTTTCACCTTTTGAAGATTCAATGAAAAGGAAAATTCATGCTTTATCAACGTTGTTCTTACACAAAAACATGAAAATATATCACCCATTACGTATTTCTTTACAATATAACCTAGATCGCACCCTAAAGTGCATACAACATAATTTTATCTGATTGTAAAATTACGATCAAACTGTAAATTTGGGTTAGTGGGGAGTGTTTAGTAATATAATTTTTATTTTCATTCACAATTTGAAACAGACAAACGTATAGGAAATCTCAGTCAGGGACTTACAGACGCTTTATCATTAAATGAAAGTCAGCGTTACAAAGGGACCAGGGTGAGATAAACGATGCACGAATAGGCCGATAATATGAAAGTTGATTTTTCAAATATAATGCCTGAATTTTATGGCTGTAGATGTCTTCTTTATTTTGACATTACACATATTTTATACCGATTTCGTCTCGATTGCGCCGACTCCTGCCAAGACGTCGGTAGTATTTTCAATGTAGGCGTAAAGAACGTCATTGTGAGCGATGACATAGATTTATTGTATTTGTACTCTACAGTTACTCTTTGCTTGAATATGGCGGAAAGATGTATGTAGTAAAACCATACGAATTTATCAATCGTCATTGGCTATGCTATAGTATGCAAGTTCGGTCAACTTCGGTTGATTCGGTTGATCGTTTGTCTCTTCAACGCATTCGAAAATTATCAAAAAATCTTGAAATTTCTAAAACGTCGGTCCTGTAGCATCATATACATGTACCACCCATCCTGGTACGTTTTTCGGTACATTTTAGACAAATGATTTTCACATATTCAATTGTTTAGACTGAGGATCATTGACGAGGGTTTAGTTCCTGAAACGTGCATTTCTTGTCCATGCTGCAAATCTATCTGTTCTTAAATGATGCTATTGAATTTGAAGACGTTTAATATTGAAACATATGTTCTATCGTCCAGTTTAGTTATATAGAGGAAGTACAATAATTAATAAATGCATGAAGAGCAAAATTCGACCCAACTTATGCCAACGAATTGGGTAAGGACATAGCTATGCTTTAAACGAGAATATCCTTAGAATACTCAATCAAATTTTGAGACTTTACAAAATTAATATACTTCACGTCTACTGTCCTGTTCACTAATTCCAGAGCACCCTGTTTGGGCGATTTATTCTGTCGTCTGAAGAATTTTGCTATAAATTATTGTTTCTGAGAATTGACCTCCTTTAGTCGTAACTGGAAATTAACTTCAACTTACCCTATCAGCAGCCTTCAACCCGCAAAATGAAAAAATAAAATGTCTTCGGGAAATTCCCATGTTTATTTCAAGCCGCCACCGTATTGTTCTCCGTGTCAACAATAGTAAACTGTGACGTCAAAGCTCCCGACGTCACGCATTTTCAGCGATTTTACTATAGAAAATCCCCGTAGACTTTTTATTTTCCGTCCTATTTCTAACTTAGCTGATGCACAGCCAAAAGAATGGTATTTTCTGTTACGACAAAAGGAGTACATGTACTATAAAATTGATATCTTTTTGGAAGATGACATTATCATATTTTAGAGAAAACCGGGAAAACAGGGTGCTCTGGAATTAGTGAACAGGACAGTAGTGTCGAAACACTGTGGAACTAGAGAACGATATCCTCTGGGACTAATATTCTACCAGCAAAGATACAAACATAGCGGCTGAAATGATCAATATTAAAATATATGTTCTGTTGTAAATATTCCAGTCCATCATATGCTCGTTTCAATAAGTTATGTATCATCAGTGATGCATGAGGCCACAAAAGAGGAAATCCAAAATGATGAATATATGAAGAAAGGTTTCTAAATATAATCTAAAATGTATGCCGAAAAACCATCTGAGGTTACGTCCAATCAACGTTTTAATAAAATCATTGCAATAAAACTACAACCAAGTGTTTAATATCAATTTAAAGAGGTTAGTTTGAATTCTGTTCCACTTGCAATGTCTCTTTGAGACAAGGTGTGAGAAGCAGCAAATGTAGAGCTCGAATTTCAGAGTCTACTCGAGTCCTATATTGCATATTGCTTCAATGCTTGGTTGAAGTGCCTTCGAGTCTATTGTTTTCGGACATGTTATTGTGGTTATGAATTTTACCTAGTCATATCAGCCCAATCAAGGACCTATCAGGGAGTGAGACAAGGTGCACAGGATAAGTAAGCATCTCCTGGCACTTAGGATCCTTCGAAAAGATTCGAACCCACAGACTTTCTGTTATCCATTGGATGTTAAGGTTCAAGGATACACCATCCGAACAACAAATCACTTCGGAGTCTCTCTCGTCACCAAAATCGACGTCACGTTATCTATGACGTCACTATTGGGTGTTAATACATAATGCAGTTTGCTCTCTATAGTTTGTTCTTTTTCGTGTTTTGCTGTGGGTGCTACGATCGAGTCTCGTTTGAGATCCTCTCCTTTCTTCTGTTATTTACCCTGTCCTTGTCGACGTTATTACCACAATGTGTAGATGGTGTTTGAAAGACAAAATTAATAATTTCTTTCGCAAGATTATTCACAATTAACCAAAAGAAATTTTCTTTTAAAACGAGGGTCCTGTAGCATCATATACCATCCATCCTGCTACGTCTTTCGGTACATTTTGGACATAATAACTTTCACACTCTTTGGCCATATCACAATGTTTAGATTGAGGAACACTGACGAGGTTTAAGTACCCGAAACGTGCATGTCTGGTCCACGCTGTAAATTTATCTGTTCTTTAATGAAGCTAATGAATTTGACGACGTTTAACAGTTCAACAAAGAATGCGGCATTTTTCATATGATGACATTAAATCAGTGAACGAGTAAATGAAATCCAACACAAAACGTTAATCAAGTGAAAAAGCGCACATTCCAGTAAACTTCACATGATTTTGCCCAACAAATTGAAGACAGGTAATAGTTTTTCAAAAATCAGTGTTCCCAATTTTCTTTTTGAAATAGTAAAGAACGGGATCGTCATTCTGATAGGATAATTATGATCGATTCCATTTTAACAAGTGCCGTTGTCTGCTTCTTTGTTTTTATGAGCACCTAGTCTACTCTGTCTGCTATTCCTATAGGGGGTAGGTTTTATTTGTCTCGTCAAAAAAGAAACACGAATTGATTTGAAATTAATTTTTCCTCGAGACTATTACGAATTATTTCCGGTTTAGAGATTAATGTCAATGGCGGGGCACTTATGATAGTTTCACGTGTCATGTTTAAAATTCATGTTGTTCCATTCTGTTCTATCCGCTGCGTCTGTCAACACAGTAATTTCACCTTCCTATGAGTCTTTTCTTCACTTGTCTACTTTTTGGATGCCCTATTGTTGAAAGATATGAGAATTATTAATGGCTCACTATGGGATAGCCCCACGTTTGAGCTGGTACACACAAACTACCTTTCAGAATTCGATATTTACTATGTTAACAGTTGACTGCCTTGTGGTTTTTCGGCTAATATGGTATAATTCCCTTTTCATTTCAGCTTCGTACTTATTGGGAAGATATGAAAAGATGGGTAAGGATAAATTTGGCACTCCTCTTTACCAATAAAATTGAGTTTAGGATTAAATGAAAAAGAATTTGTTAAACTGACGGTGCTGGCGTGTCTAGATATAGCAATGGACATAAACCAGGAGCAAAATTTGATTAGGTGTCATTCAATTGAATTTTGTTCGCGGTTTATGTGTTAATGCATATAGCAAATCCAAACAGATAAATTATTCAATTGCAGAAAGTTTGGTATCTAAATAAAAAGGTTCTGACATATAAATCAAATATGAGAAAATGTTTTGAATTCGTTATAAAATGTCTTACATAGGCTGTTGATTAGATCGCTGACATACTCTGATTTCTGACCTATATTTGCTATATAGATGTCAGTGAACTTCTAAACCTGAAATAACGTTTGACAGATGTCAAATGATGCCTTTGCAGGGCTGACATTCAACCAAGTTACCGCATGTACCTGCTTGTAGACAGATGAATACGTCTATTCATTTGCTTAATCTTGGATTGACTTTGAAGATGATAAAAGTAATTTGTAATTAGAGACATACTTTAAAATGGAATTAGTTTACTTCAAGTGATATCTCCATGTCGACATATTAACAATGACAATAACAGTTTAATTCTATTACCCAAACGGGTTTATCTCTGTTCCTGATCACTTTCAAAAATGTGTTTTCTCACTCACGTCATGAGACAAAAGAAAAAACGTAGACGTAGAAGTTTGAGATTTCCTTGTCTCACACTCCACGTGACTCCTATTATGACGTCATAGAAAGTAACGTCATGCCATCGTTAGATTTGTGTAGGTTTTGGTATCGATTTGAAAAACATTAAAGTGATGATAAATGAGGTGAGTGAGAAAAATAATCAATCACGACGTTACGACTGAGACAGGGGAATCTCATCCTCGTGTAAAAGATTGGCTACATCCACGACTCGGCAAGCCTCGTCGTGGATTGCAAATCTTTTACACTCGAATGAGATTCCCCTGTCTCAGTCTCAACGTCGTGATAGATTCTATTAATCCCTTTGATAGAAAGCAGAGAATCTCTTACCGGACCCACAACAAAACACTTAAAAACTCGATGTGAAAACACAGAGTAAACAAGCACAGCAAGAGATGCAAAAGAAAAACATATGTCATAAAACATGAAACACAAAAGACTACACATAAACCAACGAGACCAATGGGAAATTGTTGCCGACTTAGGACGACTATCTATCACGAAAATTCATACTCTCAATATAGCGACTTAGTTTAATTTATCTGTCTAAGTTGTGTATGTGTGTAACTTCTATGACCATTGGGTGACTTGTGGTATCTCTACTAGTGGGCTATTTGTTCACGAAGATTTTCTCTGCTTAACTTCACTGTGCTTCTTCATCGAATTGAAATGTATCTGTAAATTTCTTTTTACTAAATTTGATAATTTATTCTTGAAATAAAGGGTATCTCCTTGGTGATAATCTGTACTTTACAGGCTCATTGTCATATTAAGAATCACTGAAATCCCTTGAATGTATCTCAGATTTGAGACAAACGTGGCGCTTTCAATTTCAGAATTACAAATTTCAATTTCCTGATTAGTAATATTCCAACTTCCCTTGCCTATAATATAGTCATATCGCAGTTGATACTCTAGTCCAGAGCAAGCTCAAAGTACATCTTCGCTCTGTGGGCAAAGTGACTAACCAAGAGTTTACTCATTCAAGCGTATATTTGTGAGGTACTAATTTTGTCACGCACAAATGGTTTGGGTGATACAATAATAATTTAAAACACTATAACATCTCGTTGTCCATAATATTGAAAGATATTTTAGGTTTGAATCATCCAAAAATACCGCGAATTTGACATATTCACAGAATTTGACCTTTAGTACAGGTTGTTGATAGCAAAGTCTTCCTAAACCTAGAGTGTATCTCCCTTATGGCATAGTTTGTCCTTTGCTGAACTTGTTGAAATGCTCATTTTGTGCACTGTATTTTTCTTTAAAATAGACAATAACTATAATTTTGACAATTATTCTCCCGGTTCACATGATCTCGTCTCCATTGGGTATTCACTTTTGCTTCTTTGCAGAATGTCATAGTTAATTTCATTTTTTTTTTTTCAAATCAAAGTAAAATGTCTACTTTTGAAAAGTTTTGCAATTGTTACATTCAGCAAGTTGCTTTCTTTGGTAGATAAGCAGTGTTTGGACACTTCGCTCTCTTTTTAAACAGAACCAAACACGCAAAAAAATGAACAATCAAGGATTCATCCATTCAGACCATTGATAAATCACTTTTTGTAGATTACGTGTTGATCATATGCAAAACTGAGGTGATTTACTTATTTATTTAATTCTTTTTCTTTTCTTTTTTTTTTCTTATAAATTCAGGAAATATATATAAAATACTAGTAAACAAAATCTTCGTAGCTTCTTTCCTTGAAAATAATGTTTGCAGTACATGTATCTTTTTATCAAAATTTCATTAACAGTGATGCAACCATGATTCATTTTTACCAGATGGTGAATATCTTGGCTTTATGTCATCAACAATTTAGTCATTCATCCTTGATCAGCTTTATAAGGTAATTAATTCATAATTCTAGCGATTAAAGAAATTATGTCAATCATATTTTTGCAGATGTAAATAATTAACCTTTCATGCAGTTTTACGTAATAATTGATTGATGGTGAATAATGTAGTGTGTCGAATGCTTTGATCATTGCTGATTAATCAGTATTGAATCACTCTACCTATGTCATGCACTCTTGTTCACATGAAACATTGACAAATGTATGATAATGTTGATTTCATATATATTCGTGAAAATTAAATGTACTTCTCATAGAATTTAGATGAAAAGAGATATAGAGGAGACCTCAGAGAAGACTTTCCTGTTCTGACAAAAGGAGGAAATTGAACACACGACTACTATCTACAAATTCATAATATCATTTAAGAACAGATAAATTTGCGGCATGGACCACACATGCATGTTTCTGGTACTCAACCCACGTCAGTAATCCTCGTCAATGAAATATGGCCAAAGACTGCTAAAATTATGCCCCAAAAATGAATACCAAAAAAGACGTAGCAGAATGAATGAGATACGATGCTACAGGACCCATTTTTCAGAAATTTCGAGAAAATTTTGTAAACAGAAAATTTTGAATGCGTTTGAAGAGACGATCAACATGAAAATATGTAAAAGGTATGGAAACCTAACGATGATCGGGTATCTTTTACTGTATCTATTAAATTCATTGTACGATATACAGAAATAAGTAAAAATCTGTTATCCATAAATCAGTACAATACTCTCACCTTTACTTATGTTATTATGTTTGTTGTACTTTGATCCCATCCTTTAAACTAAATCTGCAAAACCGCAGTCGACATTTCATACATGCATCGTCTCGTGATGTCAACCCACAGCCTTTGGTTTAATGTCAACAAGGGCTTGACCGCCATGACATTTCGCTTTAAATGAAACAATGATACATTTTTCCTATTTCATTCTAAAAGTATATCCTTGTACATGTATGTTATGCATTTCAAGAATTAGAAACACAGATACAACTCGTACTATAAGGTTGAAGTATAAACTTGTATATTATAGGGGAAATACATTTTCTAGTTTACTAATCGATTGTAACCATCAATATTTAAGAAGATTGTATATTGCACAGTGATGAGGTCGATATGATGATTTATAGAGCGATAAAACCAATATCGACCGATGCCGAAGGCCAAGGTTCATATTGGGGTAAGTATCCGAAACGTGCATGTCTGATCCATGTTGCAAATTAATATGTTCTTAAATGATGCTATTGAATTTGAAGACGTTTAACATTTTATCACTCCATAAATCATCATATCGACCTAATCATCTGTGCTGTAACTGTTTTATCATACACATGGAAACTGGAAAAGAAATTAAGGGTAACTATAATGCACTGCTCGCTTTCACATTTTTTCTTTCAGATAAACATTTTGTATTCTAGTAAAATGTTTTACACTTCATCTTTTATTATTATTTTTATCCATTAAAAAATGCTGCCAAATAGCATACTCAGCCATGTCAGAAGCACACAGTTTACTGCCAACTACCGTTTTCCTCTGATATACAAAACCGGAAACGCGTCAATATGATCGGTTCAATACGACGATTAATCGCATTACACGTGAACGCGTTTTGGCCAATGGGAAAGCTTCGAACGGTAACCTAAATAAGAGTATAAGATAATAATCTTTATCAATGTTTAACGTCTTCAAATTCATTAGCATCATTTTAGGGCAGATAAATTTACAGCATAGGCCAGACATGCACGTTTTGGGTATTTAACTCTATTCTAATCATCAGCATGTAACATATATACATCGGCATGCAGCACAAAATCAAGATCAAGATAATTACACCATTTGTTGATCGTTTCTTCAAACACATTAAAAACTTTCTGTAAGTAAAATATCCTCGAAATTTCTGAAAAGTTGGTCCTGTAGCATCATGCCCCACCCATCCTGCTACGTCTTTCGGTATTTCCTGGACATAACTTTGACTGGTCCATGCTGTAAATTTATCAGGTCTTAAATGATGTTATTGAATTTGAAGACGTTTAACATTTCACTGGCTTTGACCATGTTGCATTGTTTAGATTGCGGATTACTGATGAGAGTTAAGTACTCGAAACATTCATATCTGGTCCATGCTGCAAATTTACTTGTTCTTAATTTATGCTATGAATTTGAAGACGCGTAACATTACTTACATTACCATCCTAAATCGACACCGATTGCCCATTGATCTAGATGCTATAATATATAAATGTGTTGTCTTTTATATCGTCTTTTCTTTGTCCCTTTAATGTCTCTTGTTGTCCCTGAATACTCTGTGTTTTCGCATAGGGGTGCATATGGGTGTTTCAGTATTTTGCTGTGGTCCTACATCCGGGTCCTGTTGGAAATCCCCTCCTTTCTCTAAAATATTCTTCAGTAAACCTAAAATAAACAGATTCTTGTAAGTATAATTTTAGTGAAGAGGAATATTATCAGGCGATCTATAAAACATCTAATAAAATTTGTCGAAGCTTAATGGTGATAACCCGTAGAAAGAAGGTGGTAGAACATCCTTAAATATCAACTAGACAAAGTGTATTTATGTTCTATGTTTTCCAATTTATATAAAAAGACGCAGATGAGTTTAGGTGTCTGAGTCAAAGATCAGATCACGTTCAAAAGACTGACAAATTCAAGAAAAAATATAAAACCGATTTTTGTCGTGACGAAAAAGAAAAACAATCTCAGGAGTCTAATGCAAGTACAGAATACATTCTAGGTGGCACTGTTACCTCATGCTTCTTAGCAACATGCATCACTTTATTGCCTCCATTGTTTTTATCCGTGCAGTTAAGACAAAATCCGGTGAATGTGTCAACATTTGGTGTTGTGAATGGTTCTTACATTTAATATCTTAAAATATTGCTGACAACGAGGCATTATAACTCTTTTCAAACATGTATTTAAACATGTTTACATCTTAGCGACACCCCTCCAATGTAATTTTGAACATAGATTTTAATTGGGTATGCTACTGAATCGACCCTACAGGAAAGTTGGAGCCGCGCACTCTCTGTAAAATAAATGCAGAAATTTAAATGCTTAAAATAACACCAGAGGGCGCGAGTGAAATGAATTTCGGCTTCTTGTGAAAAGCACTTTGACTGAAAGCATCACTGATGAGAATTTAATATTCGAAACACGTGTCTGGTGCACGAAAATTGGTTTGAAATTTTCTTCAAGAAGGTATAGAGTTGGAATATTTTCGTATTATTATATGGAAAACTGCAGTGACAAAGTTAGTCACTAACGAATATATATATACGCGTTGTAGAGGAGTTTCCCGACTTGTCGCCTTGTCCTCAGAACGACGTCATTGTAGTTTTAGCTTGCTCTGGAATAAGGAATACCTCATCTATAGCTTGTCATTTCTGTTTAGCATCTAGTAACATGCCTATACCTTTGTTCAAAACTTTAACAATTTTTCTACCCAGATGACGTCAAGGCAATGGAGAACAATCAAAAAATACGCAAAAACATCCGTATAACCTTTATTAAAGGTATACATTTGCGATCTTGTGTATTACGAAATGAATACATCAATGATTCAAATGGCCATGATCAGTTAGATTTCGTTAATTTTAGCTTTTTTAGCCATGTTTGCAAAGAAAATTACGGGTTGTCGAGATTAACATGTATAACAATATGAAAGCTGTACGAAAAAAAATCTCAAGAGGAAATATTACTAAAGTATAGGAAGTATATAGATCAAAAGCAATATCCCCCATACCTGAGGTCTGGTAATTTAAGAGATAATTAAAGAGGAAAATCTGGACATAGTTTCTAGGCTAGATATTTCGCCTTTTACCGAAAACCACAAGCGATATCCTCTGTATCAAATGTCTACAACAAACCATCCTTCTTTTTTCAGTCCTTGATGAAATTTGGTAAAATATATTTCCGAATGAAGCCCAATTGTAAATCAATATCATAAACGTGAAGAAAAAATCACCTTTCCACACTAAGAAAAGAACATGGCCTTCTTTTAATAACCGTTCAAAACTTGATTTTTCATCTTAATATACCAGGTAGAGAGTTAAAGATAGGCAGATAGGTACGCAACAATTGTTTTATGTCCCAAACATCGCTCATGAATACAACAGTACATCGGGATCAATGATGAGGAGGACGTTTACTGTACTTGCAAATAGTACGGTTAAAAAAGATAATCTTAAGGTTGCTTATAATTAAAAATCATTCCACTGAATGTATGTGTCGCCTGCAGAACATAGCGAGACTCAGGAATCACTTTTATAGGGTGTGACATCCAAGTGTGACAGACAGACGGACAGACAGACAGACGGACAACGGACAAAGTGATCCCCCTTCCTTCCTCCTTCCTTTCTCTCCCTTTCACCCTTCCCTTGCTCCACCCTCCGGCCACCTACCCCCCCCCCCTCCCGCCTTTCATCCTGTCCATCCCCTCATATAGCGTCCAATATTTCCTTGCTAATGAACAACAGAATCGGTAAACATGTATGAATAATAAGACTTGTCAGAAGACAACATCGCTTGTCGTGCAGGTTTTTGATAGTAAAATGGCAATTTCATAAAAATAAAGGTCAAGGTCAAAAGTTATGATATCAAATCAAAGCTATGTCATGAGGATTCTATATGTGAAATATCAAAGCTCCTCTCCTTATAGTTCTATAGAAGGTCAAAGTCACTTAGTCAAAAGTCATAAAATCAAATGAAAGCTGAGGTCATGAGAATTTACATGTGAAATATCAGAACCCATGTTAAAGTGTTATAAAAATAGGCTAAAAGTCAAGGTCAAGGTCACTAGGTCAAAAGTCATAGTATCAAATGAAAGCTCTGGTCATGTGGGATCTATATGTGAAATATCACAACCATATCCATTATAGTTCAAAAATAGGTCAAAGTTCAAGGTCACCAGGTCAATAGGCAAATGAAAGCTCTGGTCATGAGGAATCTATGTGAAATATCAATCCCTACCTCTTTAGTTTAAATGAAGATTGTATATATCTTTTTATTGGTAAGTGATAGGGCTTCAATATGTCACACCTTGATTTCTTATGATAACTTCGCTTTGTTACCGATTTTTTTACGTAACGACCTTGACTTGGTCAAAAGTCATGGAATAAAATAAATGTTCTGATCATGGGGATCTGTGTGTCAAATATCAAAGCCACATACCTTATAGTATATGAGATATAAGCCAGGTTAAAGTTTTTTTTTAAGTAAGTTAAACTCAAAAGACATGGGTCACAAGGTCAAAAGTTAAGGTCTCAAACAAAAGGTCTGGTCATGAGGACATTGCATGTAAATATCAAAACCATACCATTTATAGTACAATGTACATGAGATATGGCCCAGTTAATGTTTTTTAATGTAGGTCAAACTTTAAGGTCAAGGTCACTGGGTCGAAAGTCAAGTATCAAATGTCAAGTCTGGTCTTGGCATGATGAATGTACATGGGAAATATCAAAGCCCTACCCCTTATTGCACAGGAAATATAGCTCAGGTTAATTTTTTTTTCAAAAGTGGGTCAAACTTCAAGGTCAAGGTCACTAGGTCAAAAGTCAAGATCCGAAATGAGAGAACTTGTGATGAGGTACAAAAAATGTATCCACATATGAAATATTAAAGCCCTAACCTTTATAGTATAGGAGATATAGCCCAGGTTAAAGTTCTGCCCATGCAACCGACGACGTCGACGATCAGGCTATGACATTAGTTCCTCGGACATTCGTCATGGCTCGCTAAAAATGAACATGAAACGGTGTCGGTTTTTACATTTAGAAATTTGAATGTTTCGCTGTTAGTGTTTCAATAATGAAGTATTAAAGGCAACATTTTTAAGTACAGTTTTACTATCATGGTACATGTAGACTTGCTCAAGTCCTTATACATGTATCAAATAAAGTTCTATTATCGTAAGGATCTTCTTTAACTGATTTGTGTCACACTTACGCCCTTTGCCATGTGGAGCTCGTAAAAAAAGTTCCCCGTGAGGGGTTTGACAGTAAGTGTTTTGAATATTTTCCCTGACATTGTCGCCATAGCACTTTCTGTATAGACATAACCTCAGACAGTGCATGTTTTATATGTTGTTTCATTTTCGTGCGTGAGCATCGACGGCGGATGCGGCTAGCCAAACAGGGGATGCTTACTTCTCCCGGGCACCTGGTCCCACCTCTAGCTTGCTAGGGGTCTGTCGATGCTCAGTTTTGTGCTCTATTGTGAATGCTGTTGAGACTATCGTCAGGATCTTCTTTAACTTATGAAGAGAACTGTAATTATTTCTAATCATTTTTTCAAATAGGAAAGAAATGCCCCTTTTAAACTATAAGCAGCGAGCAATTGGTTGCAAAAAGGAGACAACTTTTGCTTGCTAGTAAAGAGATTTCACTCTATTAATAAAAACGCTTTAAATATATTTAATTTTAAAATTATTCGATATAAGGACTTGAGCAAGTCTATGGCTCATGTTATACCGATCTTTCCTGAGGTTTCCTGCTGGCACAGACCAACCCTTCTGGAAAAAAATGCATAAAACTGTCCATATTCAAATTTGGATTGTTTTGGGTGTTTTTCTTATTACTGATACATTAAGCCGAAATATATGTCTAGCTTTAACCACAAAGAGAGAGCGATTCCGAATTTTGTGCACAGATCTTGAAGATCCAATGGAGAGATTGTGCCGGAGACAAGTGTAAGATTTTCAATATTAAAAGGCAAAGATACGACGTTCAGTTTGTGTTAAGACTACTAGGCAGTCTGTCAGGTTTCTGATAAAAGACTTAGTCTTACTTATGCCTCTTATGTGAAATCTCAAGGTAATTTTTGTAATAGATCTATATATGACTCATGCACCAATCAGGGCTGCATATGGAGTTTAATATAGCACAACATAAATTACACCTGTCTTATTTTATCTCTTCCTACTAAACACTGAAGGCACCACAAATATTCGGGTTTGTTTTTATGACACAAATCCGGGTACTTCAGACTTTATTGATTAATAGATTTCACTTTGGCTTCCGGCACAACCTGCAGTCGATCTGTTAGAGTGAGTCAGAGTACAAAGAGATAATATATTGAATGTGTGTATAAGATGTTAGACTTGCTCAAGTCCCAATATCAAATAAAGTTATATGAAGAGAATTGTAATTAGAATATTAAATTTTTCACGTAGAAAAGAAATACCCCTTTAAAAACTATAAGCAGTGAACAATTGGTTGAGGAGTTATATCACAAAACAGAGAAGACAACTTTTGCTTGCAAGTACAGAGATTTCAATCTATTGATATAGATTCAATTATGAAACTATTTTTAAATCAGGACTTGAGGAAGTCTAATTAGATGTCTGTCTGTGTTCTTGTTGATGGTCTATTTCATCATACGAAAATGTACGCTATTTTGAATCCTTTGATTTCACTTTTTGTTAGAAGCACGATGAAAATAATGTACTTCCATTCCTTGATATAGTCCGGCTTTCAAGGTGAACTGTACATTACTTATACGTCATTAATGTATGTAATTTAATGATATACAGGACATTACAAGACTATAAAAACATCTACAGTAAACTATCATTCTTCCAAACGCGAAAACATATTGGTGGTACAATGTTAAACATCTTCAAATTCAATAGCATCATTTAAGAAC
This sequence comes from Pinctada imbricata, assembly GCA_033119305.1. Lineage (NCBI taxonomy): Eukaryota > Metazoa > Mollusca > Bivalvia > Pterioida > Pteriidae > Pinctada > Pinctada imbricata. The sequence continues at coordinate 25,799,394 of VSWD01000003.1, read as the reverse complement.
AGATAAATTGACAGCATGGACCAGACATGCACGTTTCGGGTACTTAACCCTCGTCAGTGATCCTCAAATTAAACAATGTAATATGAACAAAGAGTGTGAAATGTGTTTTGTCCTTAAATGTACCGAAAGACGTAGCAGGATGGGTGGGATATGATGTTGAGGGACCCAAGTTTTAGAAATTCCAAGAAATTTTGATGACAGAAATTTCGAATGCGTTCAAGAAACGGTAAACCGGAGTCTATCGAACTTGGCTGCATGTGATAAAAACATATCAGAAAACATAAACACGGTAATTGCACTAACAAACATCAGTAACCTTTACAGATAAAGTGTCGATACAATGGAGAAGTGATGCTGATGACGATCATTTTAAATGGTGTTGCATGCAAACAGGAGACGCTGACTCTCCCCGGGCACCTGCTCTCACCTTTGCCTTACCTTTTCGACGACTGATAGGTACTTCTTCGACAGTGTTTTGAATATTTTCCCTGACATAGTCGCCTTAGCACTTTCTATATAGACATAACCTCAGACATTGCATGTTTTTAGATATTATTTTCATTTTCATGTGTGAACATCGACGGCGGGTGCGGCTAGCCAAACAGAGGATGCTTACTCCTCCCAGGCACCTGGTCCCATCTCTAGATTGCTAGGGGTCCGTCAATGCCAAATTCGGTGCTATATTGTGAGTGATGTTGAGATGATCGTCAGGATCTTCTTTGATGATCGTCAGGATCTTCTTTAAGTAGTTTAATGTTTATGGTGTGGTTATTTGGATTATATATATATACGTGCGCACATCCTTATAACATTTCAATATTTCAATGAATTCTACTGAAGGTCTACAAGAAAAAAAAATGTAGGAAACATTATAGAAAAGGAGAATGATATACAAACTTATTACCAAAGCGACAAAAAAGACACGTAGACTTCTTAATCATCAGTTACAAACGTTAAACGTCTTCAAATTCAATAGCAGCATTTAAGAACTGATAAATTTACAGCATGGGCCAGGCATGCACGTTTCGGGTACTTAACCCTCGTCAGTGATCCTCAATCTAAACAATGTAATATGGCCAAAGAGTGTAAAAGTTATTATGCCCAAAAATGTACCGAAAGACGTAGCGGGATGAGTGGGATGATGCTGACCCAAGTTTTAGAAATTCCAAGGACCCAAGTTTTAGAAATTCCAAGAAATTTTGATAAAAGAAATTTTCGAATGCGTTGAAGAAACGAAAAGTTGGTCTAACTATGGAAAGACTTAGCGGAATTAAAATTAGTCAAAAGATTGCCAATACTGTAAAGAACGAAGTTGTTCATATTTGCTAACAGAGGGTAGCATTTGTATTTCGGATAATGCACAAGTCTTAAATATGACTAGCAGATATATGGAAAGTGAGCATGGAATACTCAATAAATTGGCGAACAAGCTAACGCAACAAACTTCAAATGGCGAACAAGCTAACGCAACAAGCTTCAAATGGCGAACAAGCTAACGCAACAAACTTCAAACGATCAATCAGTAATAGTAATAAAGATGTAGTTTTACAATAACGTTTACACATATTCGATGTGTTACTTTTGGACATGTCACATGGCAACATCTCGCTAACGGCTCTACTCTCATACTTTGGACACTTCGGTGTTTTTTATCTGCTGATTTAATTTAAGAAATCGCTAATGGCTCTACTCTCATACTTTGAGACTTCGTTTATTTATCTGCTAATTTAAAAAAAAAATTAGCATATATTAGCCCGAGCATCACTGATGAGATATCATTTGTTCAAATGATTAATATTATGAACTGAAATTAATATTAACATTTTTATTGTATAGTAAGGCTGCAGGTGAAGTGTTGGTTCCAGATGATAACATTCTGCTAAGATGTTTCAACCATCGGCAATTGCAACTTTGGAAAAACAAGCTAAGGAATATCTCTCTCATACATATACATGTACATGTAGCCCTGCCTTTACCCAGCTCTTTTGCATACATTATAATAGGTTCTTTTTAGGAATCTTACTCTTCTATATTCGAATGAGGGCTTGAGTTGGAGCAAGCCAGTATTATGTTGTAAATTGATGAGTGCATGTCCAGGATACGAGATCCTTATTTCAAAGATCATTTTATTTCTTAAACTTCGTTAAATTAATTCAGCATTGTCTTCATTGCACATTTTGACTGTAATACGGTTAACCCCTACCTATCTTGCTTTCAGTTTTCGTCTTTGCCCTCCTTAACCCACGGTTAAAAAATCACAAAAGACAGATTACCCGGTACAATATAGATGAAGGTTTTACTCATAAACATAAAGAAAGCAGCATAAAATATACAAGATACTGCAACCCAATTCAAAGATGAATAATTATGATAGTAAATCGGGAACCAGAAAAGTGCTTTATCTAACTCTGAATTATCTCTCCGTAACTTGATCTGTTCAAAATAGAGTGTATGCCTGACCCGTGGCGCCCCCTCACGTCTCGTTGTGGTTTTACAACTAATTCGGCGCTTTGACTTGGATGTAGTAACGTCGTGAATTAAACTGATATTCAGAGTGTCTCTGCTTCACATTGACCCAGATTTAACAGCTATCTATCGGGTAGAAGTGTGCGACTCAGGCCAGAAAAACTCCTAGGTAATTTTCTGTTTCATGTCCGCCAAAACACCTAACTATTTTGGAGTCCCTTTAAATAACATGTACTTTGTATGTGACCGCTTTCTGACATCATATTCATAATCATGTTCAAATGAATTAAATCTGTCTATTTTGAGCATTTGTTATTATGATTTCTCTTTTTTGCATATCTTCTTTGAAATTGTTTGCTGTTCTCTGAAAAGACGTACATTCCTTTGACAGACTTATAATTACACAATATACACCTATAAATACACAAATTTATGCAATAATTGCCTTACGTTTAACTTTAGACACACAAAAGGCATAAAATTATAAAAAGAATCAAACGAAATTAAATAGAAGTTTTCCTATTCTGTCGTTTCACATCCGGCTTTGATTCATAAATGGTTTGTAAGTTCTCTCGGTTTGTCTTTCCCACCTAGATTTTTATACTTACGCGTGTGTACATTGTACATATGTATGTATTGTTGATCCGGGTGCTTCCATAGAGTTTTGGTGGAGATTACTTATTTCCGTTTCCTCATCTTTTGCTACTGACCGAATGGCAGTGGTTCGCGCATGCGCTTATTTTTTAATACTCTCCATAGCCCGAATTGCCCCTATTTTTGTCATTCCCTGTTACATCCTCAACTAATGACAAATACATATTCTTTGATTTTTAAGATAAAGGCTTAACAATCTTGAACTCAGTACAATAGCGACTTATTGAGTGTAGATGTCGCCTCTTTTTTGGGGAAAGGGATCATTATCATTGATTGAATGTCTAACGCATGAACGTCTTGTGCATAGGGCCAAGACAGCTAGCTTGCTTTGGCTGTATGTTGGCAAGTGGCCTTTGATTTTCATACTACTTTCCTTCCAGAAGTAACTTTTTCATGCCATAGTTAATACACTTTGTTTTGAATAAACAATCAAATCAAACATGTAAAATCAATTTCAATCATTTTCATTCCAATATCAAAGCAGAAATCATATACGGCATGTTTCAAATGTACGTGTTGTCACCCTCGTCCGAATGAACTGATTAAAAATAACTTTGTTCTGGATAAACAAACGAACGAAGCCAGATCTACCTCTACTTGATAGTAACCCAAGATCCCAGTCTGACAACGTGCCCTCGCCGCTTTAAAACTCCCATTCATGAATTTACCATGCTCCCCTTATATCGCTATGATCTCAAATGGGGCGTGTCCATCAGTTGACAAATGTTTATTTCAATCGACTACGTAAACCAGAATCTGCTAATTTATCGTCAGGTTGTAGAAAACGTAACAATATTCTATTGTGCCCTTTAAAACACACTGTTCGCGTCCACGAGTAAGCGCCCCATTGACAATTCTTGCCAGTGTTGTATGATTGACATACAGCCCCGCCCCCTTTATGATCTCGCGTATAACTAAAGTGTTACGCGGGTGAGTGTGTATAGAATGGTATAGTGTCTGTGCGTATTTCACCCTGCTCCTACCTATAAAAATTTTGTCAACTTATATTCTGCAATGGATTTATATATTACGATAGGAAAATGCACGGTTGCAGTATTCAGTTACATTGCATCGGCGAGCTGACCTTAAAAATTCCTACATTTTGATATTTACTTCATTTATTTTCAATGTTTGAATCAACCATGTGAAGATGACAGCGCACGTGCATGCGTTTTGGCAAACTTTTTATGGAGGCTACACTATAGAGACATCAATGTAATTAGGGACCATGAACCCGTTGTGGAAAGCTTGCATTATTTTGGTGATTTGTGCATTTTTCAGATTTTGTGAATCCTTAAAAATGGTTCAAACATTAAGGAATACAACGGAGATATCCGATAAGGAGCTTACCTTAAAAAATAACTCCAGTAAAGCGAAAATGAATGAATATTTCAGACAAAAATACCCCGTCCCAGGTAAGTTCTGACGGAATATAGAGATAGACTTTTGCATACGGAGTTGAATCTCTTTCTATCCTTCATTCACACATGGTGCAAATTTCGCTTTTTTCCGTTTATGCACTCAAGGTGTATTTAATTTAAATGTTTAATGTTTGCTTAACTTTATATTTATAGTGCAATTTATAAGATTAGTTTAACAAGAGCTATCGTCGAATTCTGCTGTAACTGAACTTTAAAACCCCATTTTCATATAGATAAAAATTTGCTTTGAAAAGCCTTGTGACCCTTACAAGTAAAACCTGGGATTGATAAACAGTCTTTCTACCTATTGAAATCTGCTGCCAAATTTCGCTAATGAGACACTTTTCTCGTGTCCCATTTATTTTCGTTTATAAAACGCTGCACCAGAAATGGCTCAACTGATTAGAAAATGCGTTGCAAAACTACCTTAAAAACTTGGACTGAGTGGATGAAAATTTTACGTATAATTCTCCTCATTTCTCGTGTGATGGATGATGCTAACTTCACCTTATCTGCATATCATTCTTTAAAACTGATATTTCGATACATCTTCAGACTATAGGAATCTAGACCTGGCGCGATCACGGAGGCATACTGAAGCCCAACGCTCAATGCAAGATATACCTTAGCATCTGTCGCTCTATTAAAACCAGATTTCTTTTCTACATAATTAAATTGGGGTAAATTTATGGCATTGCATCATATTTGTTGCAAAATCATGAATGGAGGTTTTATCATAGCATATTGTACGCTTGTAAAGGGTATTTTGAGGAACGAGTGAACGATAACGGTTGACATTAATTTGAAGGTGTGGTTTTTGGACTCAATTCCGCTCCGAATACATGCGTATAAAATCTTCACCCGAGCTGGTAAGGCTGACTATGTATAATCGTGTATAAAGATAAAATCCAAAACGATACCTTTAACAGAAATAGAAATTTTCCAATACTGCAAACAAGAGAAAATCATTTCTCTGCCTTTCGCCATTGTATCGGAACTCTAAAAAGCTATTACGTATGCATCAGATGGCTGTTCTGAATGGGGAATGAATTTGAACATTTCTGATTAAATTTAATCCAGAAGTTGGGACATTCAAATCTTGAAAGGGAACGTAGCAAAAGGAAAGTGTGTGCCAAAACGTTTAAGATTGTTGAAGAAGGTAGTTTTATAAGAGAGTATGTTGGATATTTGAAATCACTTCATTAACTTAATTCAACTATAAGAATTCGTATCGTCCGAATTCGAATAAAAAGAATTCTAGATAACTATAAAGTATGATATAGCATCAACGATTGACGTGAACTTTTCCTTGCGATTTGGATGAAATGTCACATGTATATTATTTCATTTGCTGCTGATTCGAAGGCGAAATGTTTTAGTGTGAACAAGTCAATTGTTTCGGACGCATTTGCTTTCACTCTGAAAACCTCTGAGATAAGAGCAGGTCGTTACGTAATTTATAATCTTTCCGGCTATTAACATTTATAATACGGGGGTTTGGATTTTTCTTGCACTTTCTTTGATATAAATGAGGACTTTTCTTGAATGAGAATGATTAATGAAATAGACCAGATGAACGAGTCAAAGAGATTTTTTTGACAAATCAATCAATTTGGGTTCGTCGCCAAAGATTACGGTATAGCATAAATAGGAACTTAATTTTACAACTGTCAACCTCGTTCTTTAAATAGGGTCGATCGGTTACAAAATGGGAGGTTTAGTGCATCATTGAAAAATAGAATAAAAACCGCCAAATATTGTGATGTTAACGATCATACGAACAACTCGTATCTTGCTTCTAGAATCCATTTTGTAGTACATAAAAATTAAAACCAAGGTAGGACGGGTAGCTCCGGAAATTGCTGAATTAGATAGATGTGCGTAGCAAGGTCACGGTTCTCGTCCCTGACCATCCTACAGAAGATCAAAGGGAAACCTTACATTAATGTTCAGTGTATCGTATCCCGGCTGTAGATTTGCCGTAATTTCGTCAGATTTTAATCAATCTACACATTTTAAGGAACAGTTATTTTACGAGCTTACACATTCAATCAAGAGTAAGGAGGAAAAAAACCCAACACTTTTAACAATAAACAAATCTAGAGCACAAAAATCGCGGAGTGGGAGTTGATTCTGTTGAATTAGAGGATTTTTTTAATATTAAGTAAAAAACATAAAAATCTAATCATTTTCCCTACAAAAATATGTTGATACCAGAAAAAAAAAGCTTCTTCTTTACTGCAGAAATCGGGCAGCTATATTAAAATGTTGTGTATGCAGATGCATCTTGTTGACTGACGTGATCTGCATTTGCTACTTTAAAAGTAGGGCGCTTTTAAAACCTATGTTACCTACATGAGATTAAATGTAAATAACCTAGTATGATAGTGATGTACCTTCGGAAACAAGTAGACACGGCGAGCAACAGGACAGTAAACCACCCCCACCCACTCCCCCGCCCCTCTTTCAATTTTCACCCAAACGATTTATCAAAAAAAAAAAATTCGAAACCGTTTGACATACATATATAGAGAAGTTCTGAAGGACATACATGTACAGACAGACACGAATACTAATGACCATAGGTGTGTATTGTTCCATAGTTTGGGTTGGCTAGCCTGAAGCAATTTTTTTTTTCAATTGGTATAATGTAACATGATCATGAAATCGTGCACCCTCTCCCCTCCCTTTTCGCCCCTTTTAATTCGTGCCTCAAGCACATATATGAAACCCACTGGTTTCATTGTCACATTTCCAAGAGGAGTAAAATCAATGTAAACAAGACAGACTGACACAACTTTAGGAGTATTTCACACAGTGACATGATACACGGAGTACTGATATCTAGAAGTTTAGCTGACATCGTATCCAGATGACAGTAAATTATTGACTGTGTCAACAAGAGGATATTGATACTTTATCTGTATAAGATTTGAATGGGGAGAAGGGTGATGATTTATCAAATCAGAAAACTGATAAATTTACAAGAGGCTTACCTCTCGTCTGCTCTCATCCTGGTTTACCGAACAAGGTGCCAACTGGTTAAACAAATGAACGCGATATAATACGGGAATCGTAAAATAAGCTGATGGCCCTATATAAAACGCAAAAGAGGGAAATCGTTAAAAGTGCAAATAGAAAAATACGACTACTAGGTTCTATTATCTGAATTTTTAGTGTTAATTACAAAAGCATTCAAAATGCAACGATACTTTAATCATTTAAGAGGCTAACTGCATTTACAGTTTTCTTTTATTTATGCGTGTTAATATCTTAAATCGGCAAAATGAAGACAGATCAACTTATTAATTGCAATACTTTCACGAAGTTTTGCATTTCATTGGCTATATATGAATTTTTCTTTCCACAGTCCGATCATACACCATCCAGCAATATTAATATTGCAAGCATGAACTGATGAACCAATTGTCCCCGACAATCGATTGCCAATCGCCAAAAATCTTTCGATTCCGATTATCGATTTAAATTTTTCACAATCGATTGTTGCTGAAAGGAAGATACTCATGCTTGGGGTATTAATTTCCTTTATGGTCAAAGATACATATATTTGATGGTTTGCCTGTATATATATGATAAAGCATGAAAACAATTTCCATAATTCATATTTTGCTTTTCGTAAGAATTTTCTTCAGTTTAAGTAAAAAAATAAAGCCTGTCCATTTTATTTTGTTGCATTTTTCATGAGGTATTATTTTCCTATTTAAATCGATAATCGATCGGTTAACCCCCTTCCGATTATTTTCCGATGATCGATTCCAAAATACCATCCGATGTTCAAACACTGTTTACATGTATACATTTTTTGTTGAATCGTTTGCAAATTTATATTTCCCTAGGGAATAGTACTAAGCCTGCTTTTTGATACGGCTACTGAATAAAATAAGAAAAGAAATTAAAAATTGAAACATGGAAAAACGAAAAGAGCAAAAAAGGGGTCACACTTCATCACTGTACCAAGCCTATCTATTACAACCTTAAAGTAAACATTGTAATTCAACACGACAAGTTTAAGCTCTTTCTTCTGGGCCGCTTGATACGAGGTGGTGTTCGCTTCGTATCGTAAGTAAAGATTGCTAATTTATAGGGAAATCTGTAGATATGATAATACTTTGAAATAAATCTTGTAATAGTTTTTTTTTTTTTTTATTTATTGCGATGTCGGCACAAGGCCATTTTTGTTGATTTTTTTCTGTTTTTTTTTTTCCTTTTCTGGTTTATTTTTTGTTTTTGTCTTTTTCTGGTAGTTTTTGAACCCCAAAACAGCAGATACAAACAAAAATGTCATCCTTTCACTATAAATGCCTTTTTTATACAATACTGAACTTTAATATTTTATGTTGTAAATATAAAGAAAAAAAAAGTAAAAATACACGTGTAGTGTTATTTTTGTAAACGGCTGACTTTGTTATTGCAAAAATTCTTTGGACGGTACAATCATTATAGTAAACAATCATGTACCATCTCATGGTCCTCAATGTTGATGGCTATTTTGAACCAATCAAACACATTATTTTGCAATCAGGATGCCAACGAAATAAACTTAAAAGACAATTCTATTTTTTTTGTATGATTCTGACTATAGTATAGACATTTAAGTCGGAATCGCATGAAAAGTTGAAAAGTTTTGAAAAACAATATTTAGTATACCATTCAAATTGTTTCAACAATTCATGGTCTACAAATCAAGACTCCTTCAACGGCAACACTTACGATTTAATGCGTTGTTAAGATTTATTAGATAATTAAAGAAATCATCTATGATAACTAATTTATTTCCCCAGAAACAGTATATACAAATTTTGTATCTTAGCATTAATTTTTTCAGTGATACCCTTGGTACACATGCTTCCTTTGACAGATCTGTTATTGTAATCACGTGTTCAAACACACTTGGTAAAATCTTGGCGACTTTGCTCATATACAGCAAGTCAGCAGAAAATTCAAAGGACGAAAACACCTGTGATTCTACCGTTAGTGCAAATCAAGATATTTTTACTTTAAAGGACACAAAGTTAGTATTGATGTCAATATTACCTTACTCCGATGAACATATTGCCTGCATTCGCGCCTTTTTTCCGTTCTGTATGATTCCTCACAAATGCCCCTATCTGATCCTTCTGCTAAGCAGTCTCAAAGAATTTTATCTGTGAAGAAAGATAGGATGACGTTACAAGTGTCGTCTGCTAAATTGTATAAATGACTTCGTTAAAACAGTCAAACGACCAAGATTGCAATGATAACACGTGATTGGGTCACTTTACCAATTACGCACGCGTGGCGGGAATTCAATTAGCATGCATCTAGTGTTTTTGCGCAAACAACTCACCGTAAGTAATGATCCTGGAGAGGTCCATGAACCTTAAGGAAATGTGTTCTTCTGTGGTTTCTTCAGTTCATTCGGTGTGTTTATTCATATTCTTGTTAAAGGTACATGATATGAACATCTGCTCAAACGCGTGCTAAATGTGCATCGGGTTGCACAACTGGTTTTATTCTTTTAAGACGCTAAAGTTGAGCTTAGAATGAAGTAAATTGCAGATTTAAGGCAGATATGGGTACATGCGCTGCCCCTTCCAGAATTATAGATAAACCCTTATACAGTCCATGCAAATGTTTCCCTGTCGCGTGGTTTCCGTGGTTTTGGGCAGAGAACATGAACCAAGGCTTTTGTGGTTTCTCCAGAACCCTCTTCGAAAATACCGCGCATAAAAGTTACATGTACTACTACCTTAAGGGGATACCTTTTTGTACTTTGAATTGTATTCTTTGTGTTGTGTGTAGTTTGGAAAGCATAAGTACAAGTCATGTTATTACCAACAAGTAGTGCAATTTAATTCCAATCAGTAAATCCTTTGCTTAACTATAATGTGGCAACATTGCCCTCAATCAAGTGTAACCCGCAACGATAGTATTACATGTAAAACATTGGTCTCAAATATAGTATGTGGTAATGTATCCCTCTACCATAGCGTGGCAACATTGCCCTCAACCATAAAGTGACTATTTTTGTCTAAACCATAGTGTGGCAACATTGCCCTCAACCATAACGTGACAAATTTAATCTAAACCATAGCATGGCAACATTGCCCTCAACCATAACGTGGCAATTTTAGTCTAAACCATAGCGTGGCAACATTGCCCTCTACCATACATCGTAGGAAACCAACTGCCGTTTGCCCTCCGATTATAGGCCGTGGGCGCAAATTTTGTCCGGGAATTCTCGTGTTAATGCTTCATGCGGTTATTTAAAGTAACCAATGAAATTGTCGGTTTGAATGGTTTCAGCTTTTTTGTGTCGGAGGGATTTTGTAACCATAACGTAACAAATTTAATCTAAACCATGGCGTGGCAACATTGTCCCCAACCATAACGTGACAATTTTATAGTATAAACCATGGCATGGCAACATTGTCATCAACCATAACGTGACAATTTTATAGAATAGACAATAGCGTGGCAACATTGTTCCCAACCATAACGTGACAATTTTATAGTATAAACCATAGCGTGGCAACATTGTCCCCAACCATAATGTGACAATTTTATAGTATAAACAATAGCATGGCAACATTGTCATCAACCATAACGTGACAATTTTATAGTAAAATCCATAACATGGCAACATTGTCATCAACTATAACGTGACAACATTGCCCTCAATCTAGACTAAATTATCCAGTCTCTCCGCTGCCGCTAAGCGGAGAGACTGGATTATTTAGTCTACCCTCAATCATGATGTGGCAACATTGCAATCACTGCCAGTGTGTCAGCTATCAATATATTATGTATTTCGGACCTAGTCGACCTGACAGTAGGTTCTACATGTATTTTTTCAACAAATCTGACATATACCAGAGTTGGGCTGTTACCATGGACAGACCATACAGTAGCTAATTTATATTTCATATGCATTCTTCAGGTAGAAAGCCAGTCCAATTGGTTATAGCTCCACTTCCAAGAAGTATGTAATATTTATTTGATATTTTTCTAACTTGAGGTGAAATTAATAAATATTTTGAAATGTCCTTTATCTTCTACTAACTTCATTACCATACATGTAAGTAAGAATTTACAAAGCTTTTAAAATAATTACCGGAACGCAGCAACTAAATTTTTAACAGCCAATCATTTTACAGAGAAATTTAATAATTCAGTGTGTATTTATTATTATGTAACATCGACATATCTAATCGGAAGTACATGTAAGTTATGCATTTGATTCCATAATAATTTGCTAACTAACAAAAATAAGCAAAAAATATAACAATAACTAAAGTCCTCCATAGGGAAGTTTATATAATAAACAAGAATTCACACTCAATATTCACAAATTTTTGGCCACTCGGCCTTTCTCAAGTGGAAAACACGAATATAAAAGATCTCTAAAAAAGCCCGGCGTAATGTAGTGTTTTATAATGTAGTGTAGTAATGTAGTGTTTTCCACTTGATAAAGGCCGAGTGGCCGAGAATTTGTGGATATTTTAGTGTTTACTGTTATTTATTGTAACAATAATAATTCGCTGCAATCTTAGATATTCATACCATATTGGCGATGAGACAGCAAAAATGGAAAAGGACTAAAAAGTATTTATATTTAATATAGCGACGGAGTCAGGAAACGGACATCTGTAACAATAACTATACATTGTGTTGAAAGGCTGATACTTCATCTTTATTTTCCATAGAGTTAATTTTACAGATGAGTACGCGAACTAGATCTTCTGAGCCGCACTGTCTCCATATAGAGAAATAAATCAGACGTAAGACTGTATAAAAGTGAGCGATTTTGGACAATAAATCATACGAAAATCACCTTATTCATACTGCTCTGTATTTTCATTCAGTTTTAACCTCTCGCTTTCAATTTCACAACTTTTTTTCTCGTGCAAAGGATTTTTTTTTCATTTTTGATTTGTGTATTGTAAGCTCCCGGATTTGAATCTGTAACCCAGATATAATCATTCATTTGTGAGATGATTTTGTGCGATTCCAGGTTAATAATTCAACATTGACGTCATTATTAAACGCTGTACAATTTAGATTACATCTTGACAGAATTTCAAAGTTCAAGTGAATTGTATATATGAAGGGGATACTTTCTCATCATTTTTGTGCAAGATTAGAAATAGTAAAGCCAAATTTAGAAGGAAAATATGATAATTGACCCAATTACAATAATACCTTTAATGATTGGATGATTACTGCTTCCTCTTTCAGTTACGTCAAATCATTAACCAATCAAATTTCGTGTAACAGATTTTAATCCATTAAAAAAAGATTATGAGAATGAATTACAATGTACCTTTATTATGAAGTTTTCTAAACTTGCATTATTTTCAAACGTTCCAGTACGTGTCATAAACCTCGTTTTAACAGATGTCACTTTCCTTGATGTTAAATAAGTCCCTAATATTCCCCCATGCTTTTTACCTTTACCCTTGATTTATGCTTTTCATCAATTTATTACTTCAAATAGCTTTTCATCGTACCTATTGAAATTGTACGGGTGCTCAAATACATACCATTATATAAAATTGAAAACCACAAGGTCACCGGGTCCGTTTTATACCGTGCCATTTCTTTAATAATCTAGGCACTCGACCTCTTTCTTTTCCCAATTATTAACTTTTTTTCTTAATTTTGATCTCGAATGCTCTCAACAATCCAACAAAGTATTTGCTGAGATAGTATATGATTACGTCACTTATGATGTATTTGTCTTTTTTGTGTTATCCAAACAATTTCATGTGTAATTTAGGGCTTATCTGGAATAAACGTTATTTTTAAATGCATTAATAAAAGAAATAAATGAGCGAAAATTTTGAGTTGCTACATCAGTCATCTTGTAGGAAAAAAACCCCTTTCCATCTAAGAAATTATAGTCAGTAACCACGCAAAATTGAAAAAGAAATGAAAGCTAAGTATGAAAACATGAAAGCAAAGGTTTGAATGAACAACTGGCACGTTTATTTTGAATCTTGAAGTTACCATTCGTCTGAAAATTTAAATTTTCGTTATTTTTGACGAGTCAGATCTGCAAATTTGCAGGCCAAATTCCCGCTCAATTCCATCCCAACCACTAGCAACTCGTCATTCGCTTGCAGAATTTATTAAAAACTAATTTTTCAGAATCTAGGGCAAATGCATTTTTAAGTCGCCGAGGCCGGTTACTCATTTGAATCACTGATACAGATTAGTCACTTATTATCGGAGGGAATATGTTTTGTTTCAAGCAAAATGGATGGCAGTCAAATCTGCATGCACAGCGTTTACTGACTCATTTCTTTTGATAGGAAAACATGAAAGTGAAAAATGAACATAAAGATGTGTTCGGCTGTCAAATTTGATCAATCTAACAAGTTATCCCCGTGGTGGTGATTACGGAATGACTTTAATATTTACGATTGCTTAATAAGTAGAAAATGCGTGCTGTGCTGCGCAACAGAGGGATGCAATTAAGATCCGCAATTTAATGATTCGGGTGAATGCGCTTTTGTTGGGAGGGGTTATGATTCAACCCCCGATTGATCTGTGAATCATGTGTGTTTATCTTGTTTATAATGTTTATTGTTTTGTACTTCCTTAATTCCGATCAGGTAGAGCTGTCCAGTGACCTTTTTGACAAAATAACACATTGTGTGCCCAAGATTCTAGTCTTTTAGAGGGAGGGGCGCAAGCACTTATCTATACATGTAGAGGGCTCAGGGATCAGGAATCCCCCACTGAATTTGCAACAATAGTTTTTCCCTGTTTTTACGTATTTTTTAAACCATAGGACGAACCCCCCCCTCCCTGTTGGACTGGACCCTCCCTGATGGCCTAGACACTCCCCCCTGTTGGGTTGGACCCTCCCTGTCGGGATGGACCCTCCCTGATGGCCTGGACACCCCCTGGACAATTTTCTAGATCCGTCAATGGAACGATTTTGATTTTCAGCAAATTAAAGAAAATCACAAATTTAAGCATGCTCCCTTCCAGATAAGAACATGAACAAAATTGTGTGTGGAACAAGAATGTATTTCAAGATGAGGGTCTCCACCCCCCCCCCCTCCCCCATTAATTTATATAAAGATGGATTATTTTATTAATTATTTACAGGGAGGACATTAGCTAAGGACGTTTTTGTCTCTCATACATGTAGATGCTAGCACGGGAAAAGGATGGAGGAGTATATAGTGTAAATTTTATATGGAAGATATTTTTTCTTGGCCTTGTTTGTTTTTGTCTGAATCATAATGTTTTTCAGTTTCGTCATCTTATTTTCTAGATCATGTACTCAGTGACCTTATAAAACTAAACAAATAGGAAATAAATGAAGTGCACGATACAGAATAAATCATGAGTGATCAAACAAAAAATTACATCCTGATAATCGATAAATTTTGTATTAAATTTGAAAGGGAAATAGAAGTTTACCTTACATATACGTTCATTATTGCTGAATTATTGAATTTTTAATGTTGAATATTTGAATTTTGATTTTTGAATTTTTATTCAATTTTGAATTTTATTCAATTTTGAATTTCATTGAATTTTGAATTTTATTTGAGTATTGAATTTCATTATTACTGAATTATTACATTATATCATTATTTTTAGACAGAAGTTATCCGTAATCCAAAATTCCATGGCACGTGGACTATACTAACGTTCTAAAAAGCACTTAGACAAAAAAAATTTCAAACTTGATGAAAGCTAGCTCAACATGCTCAAAGGATAGAATTTTTGCGTGAAAATATAACTGTTTAAGAGTTAAAGATAATACTTTTCGCTTACGTTAACAAAAATTGTTTTAAACTAAGCAAAATTTTTTTTTCTATTTTAACCTAAGTTGTCCATAATTTCCCCAATATTTATTTCGACGTTTTCTTTAAATAATGTTCACTGTTCACATTTCAGACTCTCTAAAGTGTCGTCTGGGTTAGAAAACGTTTCCTGTTGAGTCGAATTATACGATTGTAAGACCGAATTAGAATCAAAAGTATCTGTAAACTTGATCTATTTCAAGTTTTCTCATTTGTATGTCATAACATTTCACTTTATCGCTTTCAAAAGTTACAAATGATTTTGTATTCAAAATAAAGAAGAAAAGCACAGCATGGTGGACAACTATCAATCTAAGCTAAATACCGAATTATCCTTCGGTCGAATGGTCTGATATTTTATGTGTATGTATTCGGTAAGAAGACAGTCCGTCTTGCTGTCGTTGCACTACTTATCAGTATCAACGATTCTCCTCATCTCTCTCATTGTTGACAATAAACAAGATTTTAAAACGTGCCATTTGCCAGTAAACAAACCTCCTAAATCTGTTGTATAAAACTTCAAGTGGTCTTAATAAGGTCTTTAACTCGACCAAAGCGCCCGGAATGTATCCTCCCGCACCGGTTTTAACAATTAGATGTAGTGGGTGGACATGCGATGCCCGTGTCACATATCTGCCTTTACATTCCGATGGAGTTTTTCTCCGCGGTAAACCACAGTCGTGTGATATTTGTATACGGGTTAAGTGGTCATTTTTCTATCACAAAATAGTAATTAGTTTTAGTCCTGGCCTCTCAAACACAGGTCATAAATTCCACTGTGTTCTCGTACGCTCAAAGAAGAAGGTCGCATTTTTCCACTACATGGAGATGAGTGCATGGTATTTGAAAATGAAGAAGTTTAATTTCAAAATTAGGTGTTTTCATAGACTATGATAGAGTGCGCTTCGCTAGACTTTCTTCATAAAGTTATGATTTGCTTGGATTGCCAAGTCGGTATAGCAAGAAGTTAAGGCATCCATGTTTCGGGTATCGTGTTAATACTGCACAGGTCAAAAAAAGAAAGAAAAAAAAAAGCGGCGATAATTAAAATTCAAACATAATGTCGACAGTTATGAAATTAGTAAAATAAGTGGCGACATCTAAAATTCAAAAATAAGTGGCAAGATATTAAGTCGCGACATCTATATATGATACACTTTATGGCGACATCTATGATTTACAATAAGTGGCGACATCTATAATATGATACATTTTATGGCGACATCTATGATTTACAATAACAAGTGATATCTAAAATAATATCCAATTAGTGGCGACATCTATATTCAAACAATAAATGGCGGTATGACATCGTGAGTCGTGATATCTGTAATTAAACATCGAGTGGCGACATCTATGATTTAACGATAAGTTTGTGTACATAAGAGTAAGGAGGAGAATTAAAAGATTAAAGACAACATCTACAACTGCAACGATAAGTTATAATTTGTGGCATAAACATTGTCGCACAAATTGTGCAATTTGTTATTCTGTTTAGTGGTGATCTACAAAAGAAGAAATGCAATTGTAGTTTTAAAAAGGCTAATGAAATATAAGGGTTGAAATTTTTACTATTGAAGACTAAATCTTTAAATTGTTCTCTTTCTGCAAGTTGACAAAGTACTTCCATGTCAAATAAAATAGCGGAAGTATTGGTGCAATCACGATCTGAATAAAAAGTTACGGAAATGATGTAAATATCCCTCCCCCGCAATCAAAATGACTGATTTAACGCTCATAATTTTATGACTTTTCAATCCATAACAATATGGAGATCGATTCATCTTTTTCAGAAATTCCGTCTCTTTTTCAATGCAAAGGAATTTCATTTGTTTGAAAAATTATTCAGATTTGCAAGCTTTTAAAAAATACGTCGGAGACACGTTCGGAAGAAATCTGATATTTTGAAGACAAGAAGTTGTTATTGATAATGATGTATATATCCTGTTCTCCTTATGGCTATGTCACAAACCTCTCAATCTTCATCCTTTATATCTGTGATATTTATCAAAAACATATAGCTTAAAGGATCACAACGGTCTCCTACTCTAATCCATGGATGCTTAGGACCAACTGTATATATCACTGTTTTATAAATGTCGCAGTTATTTAAAAGTGGGGGAAAATGGTGAGATCCCGTCCATCTGGGGGAGGGAGGGCAAAGTCTATGATTTTTAAGAATAGAGATATACGTAAATACCATAAAAATCAGCAAGTTTTGTAGAATCCAGAGGGGGGGGGGGGGGTCCTGACACTCTCAAGCTCTTTTTCCCCTCTCCAGATCCGCCATTTGTATCTCTAATAAACTGGACTCTCTCACTCTCTCTGTCTCTATCTATCTCTCTGTTTCTTCCATTCTGAAAATACACAATGCGAATTAATTCAGTTGCAGAAATGTTCCAAATTTGATAGATAAAATTAGTTTCTGATTCCGCAATGAACGGTCGGTCGCGAAATCGAACCAACATCAACATGTTATTTTGAGACAGAAATAGCACATATTGCACTTTTACCACACCAAAGGTCACAAGATAAATGACAGCTAGTGCACTAAATCTTTTGGTTTAAGAATAATTGATTTCCTTAAAAACTCAGATTCGTCCTTTTCATTGATAAATCATCGCTATTTTACGCGCTTTATTCAGTCAACGTGACACTGTGCACAACTGTATTTTTTACCTTTTTATACGCCCGTCATTTGACGGGACGTATTATGGTATGGCGAAGTCCGTCCGTCTGTCCGTCTGTCCGTCCGCCTATGAAACGCAATAACTTGAATACGCGTCAACGGATTTTTATGAAATTTATACATAGTGATCAGACTGTGGAGAGGAAGCCGCCTTTCGATTTTCAGGTTCATCCGATTTGTCGTTACAGAGTTATGGGACTTAGATTTTTAAAATACAGTGAAAATATACTAAAATATTTAAAAATTATTTAAAAATCTATTTCTGGTCGAAATGTTTTGAAATTTTGTATACTTCAAGTAGAAAGGATGTTCTTTGACATATGTAACGAGTTTTTAATTTTTTTGTCGCATAATCGAGATATTGTGTGTAATAGGAAGGGGGAGGGGTGGGTTATATGCACATACATGTTAAGCTAAGGGCAAAATATAGGCGCATGGAACGCAATAACTTGAATATGCGTCAACGGATTTTCATGATATTCATACATTTTGATTGGACTGTGGAGAGGAAGCTGCCTTTCGATTTTCAGGTTCATTCGATATGTCGTTACAGAGTTATGGGACTTAGACATTTTAAAATACAGTGAAAATATACTAAAATAGTTAAAAATTATTTAAAAATCTATTTCTGGTTGAAATGTTTTGAAATTTTGTATACTTAAGGTAGAAAGGATGCTCTTTGACATATGAACGGGTTTTTAATTTTTTGGTCGCATAAGCGAGATATTGTGTGTAATAGGAAGGGGGGGTTATATGCACATACATGTTAAGCTATGGGCAAAATATAGGCGCATGGAACGCAATAACTTGAATATGCGTCAACGGATTTTCATGATATTCATACATTTTGATTGGACTGTGGAGAGGAAACCGCCTTTCGATTTTCAGGTTCATTCGATATGTCGTTACAGAGTTATGGGACTTAGATATTTTAAAATACAGTGAAAATATACTAAAATAGTTAAAAATTATTTAAAAATCTATTTCTGGTTGAAATGTTTTGAAAATTGTATACTTCAAGTAGAAAGGATGTTCTTTCACATATATAAGGGGTTCTTGAATTTTTTGTCACATAATCCAGAAATTATGTGTAATGGGGGGGGGGGGGGGTTATATGCACATACATGTTAAGCTATGGGCAAAATATAGGTGCATGGAACGCAATAACTTGAATATGTGTCAACAGATTTTCATGATATTTGTACATTTTGATCAGACTTTGAAGAGGAAGCCGCCTTTCGATTTTAAGCTAGGTTCATCCAATTTGTCCTTATGGAGTTATGGGACTTAGATATTTTGGTGTTGTGAAAAAAATCCCAACGGGCGTATCTTGCTGCGTGAGCGTAGGCTTTATTAAGGTAGCTCTCATACCTCTGGTCGCGAGAGCTTATAGTCTCCCTATGATCACATTTTTATACTTAACTCTATTGGAGAAAGTTATTTTTTCTAAATATATTCAACAGAATGACGGGACATCAAATATCGATTGGTCAAAATTTTCTATTGAATATATTTCATCAAATTTTGCTGAAAAATCTGCTGTCATTTTTTTTCCACCAAGGGAAGATGACTGTATAGTCAAACATCATCCCCAGCCCCATCTTTCCAAAAAAAAAAAAGGTTAAAAAAAATCTTTAATTTTATTCCTTCTTTTGTTTGCGTCAAATTGCATAATTTTACAGTTCAACGAGATTATCGAAATTTGATTTAGTACACGACAGGCAAGACAAGAAATTCAATTTGGTCCATCTACTAACATCATCTAGTTCTCATTTTCACTTTAGACTCTATTTTCCCACCCAGCAGTACTTTATGTGTAATAATACAGATATTTTAAGAATGCATTGTACCATATAAACATTGAGTTGATAACCTAACCAAACCTTAACTGTTGTTCCATACAAGAGGCTGACAAACTCAAACATTCAAAAATTTACGGATTTGTAAATTGCATAACATTTTCAGAATATTTCATCCGAGTCATTGTGACTCACTAATTGTACAGTTGTCCAGAAGTTTTGTGGAAGCTTTACCCATAAAGTCAACTTGTGTACGTGTAACATTTTTCACTCGAAACTAGAATGGTGGATTGAATTAGTGTTTGGTAGAATAGACTAATAATCAAAACTGAAAGTACATTAGACTACGCATGCTCATGTCTATCAGTTTTCTAAATGAAAGTCTTTATTTCTGTCATAAAAAAACTTTATTTCTTAACAAATGGCGATGTGTGATCCTTCAAGAAAAGATCATGGTTGCCGATTTACAGGCATTTAAGGTCAAAGATCTCTTCAAATTTTCATGCAAATTGGTCAAATGGTTCATAGGGATTTTCTGGTATTTTTATAGGTGGCTACATTTTAAGGACATTATTGCATGCACATGTATTTGTTACATCAATAATGAATGACCTCCTTCGGTACTGCACTATATTTGTATGTTCAGTATTCAGTCAAAAGGTCACCTTGATGTTAATCGGGGTATAAGGTCAGGTCAAAGGTAACCAGTACCTTGGTGATTAGATGGCCTTTTTCATAATGTTTATTAATGGATTGTTTGATGGGTAAGGATTTTACTGTATGCTTAGACGAGCTCAAATCTACACTATTAAATTTTGAGAGAAAACGGTGTATCTTCAGAAAATTAAAATTCAGTTGAATTACGTGCAAGAATGTATAAAACACGAATAAAGCTTTCATTAAAATACAGCTACTGCAGTTTTAACGATTTCTAATTCATTTCGCCTTTTTTACGCATAAACTGCAATAAAAATAAATCAAATTCATGTTACCTAGACAATTAGATTCCCTTTACGTTTCAAATAGAGACAAATTCGGAAACCAATATCTAAAAATGATCTGTAATAAATTCTACAACGTAGAGGACCTGCTCTATCTAACGTCGATAATTGACAGGTAATTGTCGAATAAAAAATTAATTACGAATAAACGTCAACCGCTTACTCTTATCAGGAGGTTGTCAAACCCGAAACAGGGTAATAAATTACGGTAAAACATTTAAAGTTTCTTTTTCTATGTACGATATAGCTGCAGGTCGAATAGGCTCTATCAAACAAATCATTCCACTTTACATGAACTCTTGCTATCAAGAAGAAGGGATAGGACTGTGGTGGGGGAGGGATGTAAGAAAAAAAAACTTCTAATATCTATTTGTCGAATACCAGGATCACAGTCCTACCAGCACTCCCACCTCACCCTTTCCACTTCAGATTCTAAAATGGAAAAGAGCGGATCCAGAATTTATTCTGGAGGGTCCAGCTAATCAAGGGTGGGATGGAGGAAACAGGACCTTTGACAAATTTAAGGGATCTCTACGCCCCAATTGTTTAGTTATCGTCGATATGAGATGAAACAGTTTTATTAAACAACAAGTATATTTGGTCACAATATTTACGATTTACATATATATTTTTGGGTTGCGCGTACGTAATCCGGATAACAACACTATGTGCTATTAATAAAGCAGGTGACCGTTATAAGCCGGTACTAGTTTTCCCTATTGGTCTTCTTGGTTAAGACATAGTCTTTTGTGTTTAGCGTTTTGATCTCGTCTTTGGTGTTTAATGTTGTTTTTGTGTTTAGTGTTTCGATCTCGTCTTTGGTGTTTAGTGTTGTTTTTGTGTTAAGTGTTTCGATCTCGTCTTTGGTGTTTAGCGTTGTTTTTGTGTTTAGATCTCGTCTTTGGTGTTTAGCGTTGTTTTTGTGTTTAGATCTCGTCTTTGGTGTTTAGCGTTGTTTTTGTGTTTAGATCTCGTCTTTGGTGTTTAGCGTTGTTTTTGTGTTTAGATCTCGTCTTTGGTGTTTAGCGTTGTTTTTGTGTTTAGATCTCGTCTTTAGTGTTTAGTTTTGTGTTTAGTGTTTCGATCTCGTCTTTGATGTTTAGTTTTGTGTAGTGTTTCGATCTCGTCTTTGGTGTTTAGCGTTGTTTTTGTGTTTAGATCTCGTCTTTGGTGTTTAGTTTTGTGTTTAGTGTTTCGATCTCGTCTTTGGTGTTTAGCGTTGTTTTTGTGTTTAGATCTCGTCTTTGGTGTTTAGCGTTGTTTTTGTGTTTAGATCTCGTCTTTAGTGTTTAGTTTTGTGTTTAGTGTTTCGATATCGTCTTTGATGTTTAGTTTTGTGTTTAGTGTTTCGATCTCGTCTTTGGTGTTTAGCGTTGTTTTTGTGTTTAGATCTCGTCTTTGGTGTTTAGTTTTGTGTTTAGTGTTTTGATCTCGTCTTTGGTGTTTAGCGTTGTTTTTGTGTTTAGTGTTTTGATCTCGTCTTTGGTGTTTAGCGTTGTTTTTGTGTTTAGATCTCGTCTTTGGTGTTTAGCGTTGTTTTTGTGTTTAGTGTTTAGATCTCGTCTTTGGTGTTTAGCGTTGTTTTTGTGTTTAGTGTTTAGATCTCGTCTTTGGTGTTTAGCGTTGTTTTTGTGTTTAGTGTTTTGATCTCGTCTTTGGTGTTTAGCGTTGTTTTTGTGTTTAGATCTCGTCTTTGGTGTTTAGCGTTGTTTTTGTGTTTAGTGTTTAGATCTCGTCTTTGGTGTTTAGCGTTGTTTTTGTGTTTAGTGTTTTGATCTCGTCTTTCAATTGGTGTTTAGCGTTGTTTTTGTGTTTAGATCTCGTCTTTGGTGTTTAGCGTTGTTTTTATGTTTAGTGTTGTTTTTGTGTATAGTGTTTCGATCTCGTCTTTGGTGTCTAGTCTTCCATGTCCCTTCGACTCTTGCAGTGCTTATCCCCTCTATGTGTTTTCGCATTTTGGGGTTCAATTTTTTGCTTTGGGTGCTGTGTCGCAACCTAAAATGTAATAACAACCTTAAATGTAATAATGAAACTGGATTTATTACATTTTAGGTTATTACATTTTATAGGTTGGCCATTAAAATGTAATAAATGCAGTTTATTACATTTTATGTTGTTATTACATTTTAGGTTCTTATTACATTTTACGTTGCGACAGTGCTGGCGTTGAATCTTGTTTGAGATTCCCTCCTTTCTATCATTTGGGAGCACAATTTTGCTTGACTCTTCCCCATATTTCTCTGAATTTTGCAAGGAGCTTCAAACAAATTGTACATTTTTTCTTGTTAATTAAATCTCGGAGACCTAAGTAAACTGGGTGGAGTCTACTTTTTTACAATAATTGAGCAGACGACAAATCTATGTTACGATACTGAACTTTGTACAGAACTCATTAAGCAAAGTCTTGCTCCCTTTTCCATGATCCTAACATGCACAATTTAACACAAAACTGTCAAAAAATATCACATGAGTATAGATTTCAAACAATTTTGAAGATTTCACGAAATCTCTTCCGACTGTTTTAGGCGGAGAAAAGAACATCTTCCTTTAGGGTAAATTTCTCATAAATCAAGATCGCGAACGACCTTTCAAACGAAATGACTAGAAATTCTCAATGTATCAACTCATTCATAAACTTGTTCATTCATAAAACGTCTCTGGGACTTACTAAATAGTGAATGTTCAATGGCGCCTTTATTGATCAAAGGATAATATCGACAGCACAACAATTCGAACAAAAGTCGTGTCTCTTCTTGCAAGTTTTATTTCCTTTTTCTCAATTATCTTTAAAAAGGTAGGGAGACCCAATCGCCGACATTTCACTGACAGATCCAGGGTGTAGGTCAGAGGGAGGGGGCGATATAAGCTCCTCTTTTTCTGTTTCAGATATAATACGTCTATCGGGTCCTAGAAAAACAAGCAAAACACATAAATAGACATTAAGATACACAAATCGAATGAAAAAGTCTGCAATTTATGTTATAAACTTAAAAAAGGACTTAACAAATTCTGCCCTGGTTCCATGTATGGACTTTATACTCACTTTAAAATCTTTTTAATTCCAAGGACAGAAAGGTTCAACTCTCCTTTGGCATGGTTGTATGAATTGAGCTTTAAATTTTGTTGCCTTCTTGTAATACTAGCAATAGTAAGCATATCCAATAGACTATCTCTCTTTCTCTCTCTCAATTAAAACAATTATGAGACATAGTTGCATTACTCTTACTTTGTGTATTTCATGTGGACTAGTTGTATATACCGTATCATGGATAGAATGACCCCAGCTAAACGTTCATGAATGTGGGGCCAAACATATTCCATAAATAAATTATTTACGAGGTCATTTTCAAGAGCATCAGTAAAACGGAATACACAAATTTATTATTACGATTCAAATTGAACGTGTAAATGACCCAATTTATTGATATGTAGAGTTTATACAACACAATCCTTTGTTTGGTTTATTTCAATGCAATTCAGAAAGCGTAGCTGATAACGTTATGCATATATACATGAATGTATCATACGCAAACATAAATTGTAGAGAGAGGCACTGGTCATTCAGATAACTTTTCATTGACATTTTTAAAGTACTAGACATTCGTGTACTTTTGTCTAGTTTACGCAGACTTGCGTGCGTGCGCTTTAAAGTCATATATACATGTATGTTCATTCAAGATTTTTGTTTTCAAATCGTTCGACGACGATGCGTAAATGTTGACGAACTTAGACGTAAATCAACATTAAGAATCAATATCTACACCAGATTACGTAGTGTAATCTTTACATACACATCTACCAGCAGTCGTACAGTGTCAATATTTATTTTGGCTGTCCAATCACCTTGACCGACCAATGTGTACTAACTTCTTATCACAGCCTCGTTATCGGTGTGTAAACATGGCGGCGATCACGTGACAGGTTTGAATTTGATGAATGAATGTTGAAGTGGTAATTGATGAGTTTAGTCCCCTTAATCGACCATTTACTTAACCCCATGGAAGATAGATAGCATTGCCGTGTCATATTTGTTTCATATTAAGTAAATACGGTGATTTTGGTTGTAGAATTCGTAATATAATACTCGATGCACCTGGACAAAATCTGGACGAAAACCCCCACCCTACCCTACTTTCCGTACCCTACACAAACACTCGTGGTTGATATAGAATTAAGAAGTGCAGTATCCGTTTAGAAATATTCAACGCTTTGATTTTATTATACTCAATTTATAGTTAGTATCCTAAAATATGTCTGTCAAGTATATAAAAAGCATATAAATACAATAGCAGTTGTAAAAGTATCAAAAATGAATTATCTATGATAAAATTATTCTAATTAGAAAGCCTTCGTAGTAAATATATTCTTGTTTAAAATAGAAAAAAAACAGCGACCTGGTTTCTATATTTATGCGGAAGAATCTTTAATTTGGGGAAAATTGTTAGGAAAATCACTTCCTCCTTTCCAAAAATGACGTTGTCAGAAGGCTATCTTCTGAGCTGCAACTGCAGTGCTATTTTAGAAGTATGGTCTGCATGAAGTGGTCTATATTAATTTTCAATCCTCAAGAAAAGATGTACTTAAAATGCACTAAAACTCTGTGATTCATCGTAGGAAGGAATAAAAAAAAAAAAAATAAGATAGCGAAAGTATACCTAATCCGCGCCATATCAAACAAGCTTGTCATTACGTCATACGCTAGGGGTCTTACGGAGTCTTTGTATTTCATGTTTACAAAAGTCTCTTTTTATGACTGAAGATGCTTTAAATGACCTAGATTTATAGCAGGTGTAAGGTATATATTGAAGATGTGTAAACAGAAGGTTTTTATTTGAAGTGCGTCTAACCGCAAGTAGCGCAGAGTGAGTAATAGAAGGATTTAAAGCAAAACCATGTCAAATCATTTTTATTTTCATAGGTAAAGATTAAAAATATTAAAGGGCCTCCAGAACAGGGACGGAAGGCAAGGTGACAGAAACGCAACTATTCTCTTCTACAATTTTTAGGAGGGGGGGACTTGATTTATTTGTATCCCCCTCCCTGATTCCCCCCCCCCTCCCCCCCCCCCCTCCTATTTTTGGTTTATGTTCCTTGCTTCTCATTAATGCAATTTACATATCACATTAGGAGCATTATCATCATCTCCTTTTCTTTTGTTCTTAGATACAATTTTCATCTTAAGTTACATAGACAGTATAGAGTACGGACGTACAAGGGACGGACGACGGATTTCGATGAAAGATATTACATGTACTACATAGGCAATACAAGCAAGGCTGTCAGATATTTTTGAAACAGGATTTCGTGTTTACATGTTGTATAACGAGCATACCCCAAAAGATGTATCAAATAGGCAATCGTGACAAATTGAATATCATTTATTCATTCTATTGCCTGAATAAATAAATTAAATAAATAAATAAATAAATAAATATAGCTCTTTATTGTCTAAACGTGATGAATTATGGCTTGGCGTTAAAACATATACATTGTATCATCTGTTCACAAATTAAAGTAAAAGCATTGACTGATTTGTTACGGCTCGGTGTCTCTTGCGAAGCGTTTACTTAGTACATGTATTGCTTTTCAATACAAAGAACGTCATTATAAGTCTATAAAGCCGTCATGGAGTCCTGTACGTCATCATGCAACGTTTCGATTTCTCCCTGAAAAAAGCATTTAGTTGACGAGTAAGATGTTCATTTTTGTAACTGCAGAATGAGTTATTGAAGTAATAAAAGGATTTAATGAGCAATGCCTTTGTAAGTTCTAAAAATATTCAGGAAAACAGTACAAGTTAAATACAGAATTTTTTATGGGTGATGTGTTTGCTTTAGCATACAAGCGAGCAAGATGATCATTTTCAAGTCGATAAGCCGTCATGGAGTCCTGTACGTCAGCATGCAACGTTTCCATTTCTTCCTGAAATAGCATTTAGTGGGCGAGGAAGATGTTCATTTAAAAAAAAAACAAAAGATGCAGAATTAGAGGTCATCGTTTTCTCATTGGTTTCAAGAATATTCATGAATATAAGATTTAAAGCATATCAGCATATCGGAAATTTGTTAACCTTCAAAGAGTTTCTGAAACCCACTCGTATGGAAAATGTGTGCTGTCAGGCGCGTAGCTAGAAACTTATCAATCGGAAGCACTTTTTTGAGAAAGGGGTTTTGGGAGTTATCATGAGACCCTAAGAGGGTCCATGGCTTGGAACCCTGGTTGGCCCCCCCTCCCCCGAATCTGATGAATTTTACACCATTCCAGTGCAGTTGAAACACTTTTGTACTCCTTTTTTTGTCAATATATATTTTTTTTATTTTGCATAATAATGTTGTACTTGCGTACGCCTGGTTGTATGGATGTGAACTATGCAATAATGGGGTGCTGAACCACATATTCGTACCCTGGATCCGCGCTTTATAGAAAAAAATGTATGTAAACAGCTGTCAAACGTTTGTTAACGGCGAACGGCACTTGACATCTTTTATCAAATGCCTTCTCGTCTCTATATGTATAGACACCAATCCTGTATGCTGATCTACACAATATTCAGGTGTCATTTTTACCTTTTCATCACTTGTTTCGCCACTTCACCACTTTCACATCATAATTCATCACTTATACAATAGACAAAATTAATCTGAAAAAAGTTTTTGCCCAATTGTCTCCCATATTTTTGCCAATTCACGACCGTTGTACTCCCGCCGAGGTATGGAACATTATTTGAATTAATAAACCTTCTATAAAATCTGAATGATCTATTTGACACCCATATTTTAAAGCATCATTATGTATCCTCCGATTACTGATTGAAACCCCCTCTAGTTTCTCTATCAGGTTTTACATACAGCGATCCAGGGGTTTAGAGGCACTGAGATCGTTGAACTTCTGCAATCGAAATTTTTCAAAGATGCACACTTTCCGGCAATATAGGTTGGATATTCTTTAGTAGATTGACCGGATACCGTCTCTCCGCTCGACCATCCCGATATGCTTTGCTGTACTTCTAAAACAAAGATCGTCTGAAGCAATTTTGACAGAAGATAGATTTGAATCAATAACTGGAGAAATTTAAATGTTGCCATCTAAAATAGGATCGAGACAATCTCCGAAATACTCCTACATGACAAGCTTAAGGCCTTCGACTTCGTCAGACATTCGGACTGAAAGTTTCGAGGATCTATTGTCAAAAATTCGGGGGGCATATAGCCAGACTGGGGAGAGGGGCATCTAGCTGCTTGCAGATCATGAAACACAAACACTGTTCATTTGGGCCACATTGCATACAAGTCGAAGTTGTACCTGGTTAGTATATCGACCCTAGGGCAAAAGGATCGAGCATTGTAAACTTGGCCGAAATATGTATAAATTGTACCTTTCTGTGGCCGAAATATGTATAAATTGTACCTTTCTGTGGCCGAAATATGTATAAATTGTACCTTTCTTTGGCCGAAATATGTATTAGTTAGTATATCGACCCATAGGGCAAAAGGATAGAGCATTGTAAACTTGGCCGAAATATGTATAAATTGTACCTTTCTGTAGTCGAAATATGTATAAATTGTACCTTTCTGTGGCCGAAATAAGTATAGATTTGTATATACACTAGTAGATTGCACCTTCTTGTTTTTGATAAAGTCAAAGGGGCCGATACTTGTGTTATTCGTGTAACTTCTCATTTTCTTTGCATTTGTGTGAAATGTTGTGTAGTGAGAAGCCCTGACTTGATTTAGCTGAACAATCCAGATAACAACCTTGTTTTGAGTATGAAAATATAAAACATACTTAAAAGGTCAAGGTCATTTAGTGAATAGCTGAATATAAAACAATTTAAAAGAATTTGTGATCATTAAATGTTTAAGTATGGAAAGTTAAAGAGAAATATTGCGATCGTATGTATAGTGTATAAAACTCAAGAAACTTCACTGCTATAGAAAGTTACATGCTACCATGTAAATAAGGACACTACCATATCAGGTGCATATCCAGATGGGGACCAAGGGGTCGGGACCCCTTCTCTACGCACTGTAGTCGAAATATTTTGTAATTTTTCTCTCAAAACGATAAATACAACATTTTGCTTCAATCATTCAATGGGTCCCCTCTTGATTCTTGGGTTAGCCCCAGGTTAGCTGAAAACCCTTGGACTCGCGCCTGAGTGTAATTCTTCAAACCTTCGATCTGCACCTGTGATCATGAAGAAAGACGGTATTATGAAAGTTATTTGCCATTGATAAATTTAGATGAATGGACGAGCCGCGCTGCCATCATATTCAGGTGACATGCTCACAGATAGCGTCTTCAAGTTTTGTTCGGAACATTTAAAATTTAAATTCAATAAATCTCAAAAACAGGATGAGATGAAGCGAATTGAGGCAGACCGCCATCTTGATGTTAGATAAAGCATACAGATCTAATTTGCATATTGAAGTGCAAGGGTTCACAAGCAAAGATAATTGCATTCACAAAGACGTCTGTTTGTGCCAAAAACATGTAACATATTGAACGTATAGAATTCAATGTAGAAACTTAATCGGAGATTTTGGAAATTTTCCGAATATCCTTCGAAGGAAATAAAAGTTTGCTTGAATCTTGGGAATAGTGGGGCATTTTTAATATTCTAATATATTCATGTCGCTTTATTGTGTACTAAGACATACATGTATATATATACTAACTAAAAAGCAACAAACTTTAAACTTAAGCATGTTAGTAACGAACTTAGTTTTTTCTTAATATTTTGATACTTGGTGACTAAAAGTTTGAAAGAGTATAAAAGTCAAATACGAATCGTTTTTGTAATGCATGTAGATATGATCTCTCTCTCTCTCTCTCTATCTCTCTCTCTCTCTCTCTCTCTCTCTCTCTCTCTCTCTCTCATATTTTATTCCTTAAAATTGTGATGAATTTTAACTTTAAGTGTCATTTTTGTTTCGTTGCAGACGACGTCCCAGTGGAGTGCAAAAAATTGAAAGCAAAGCGTTATTTGTCAGATGGACATTGTTACAGCAAAGAGGCTATTGTTGATGACGTGTGTGTGGGATCATGCCTACCAATCACCGATACAAACATTCTTTTACGCTCGGAATTCTTTAAATATTGGTCAGAAAACAAACTTAAGGAGTACAGATGTGTTGAGGATCGTATAAGGCGGCAAAAAGTGACGTTGTATTGTAGAGATGGCACAATAAGGATTTACAAAGTGAAAGTAGTAAAATCGTGCAAATGCAAAGTTTACACTAAAAACGAAAGTAAAACTAGGCGGAAAAATAAGAAAAATAAAAATAGAGACAGAAAACGTCGAAGAAGGCAGAGGGGACGCCGAAGGCATCGAAGGCACAGAAATAGGAGAAATAGAAAAAATAGGAAACATAGAAGAAATAGAGACAAATTAACTTCATTAGCACCGACCACGTGATCTTTAATCATGTGACCTCAGTATTCATATTTATAAATAGTAACGGCGAATTTCTAGCCCGGATGTTTTCCAGTATTTTTCGTTGGTTACACTGATCGGCTGGTGAAGTCCGAGGTGTACCACAAAATAGAGCTCTGCAAATCTTGGTGATGCCGGTATTTCGATGGGGAAAATGCGAAAGAATCCGAAGAAGAAAGCATGATATCCGAGTGATTCCGTGACACTCGACTTTACGTATGAGCGACAGTCAGCATTTGCGCATGCGTGATTTTGTCTGTGATCTTTCATTCAGATTATTTGATTGACTTATTTGTTGATATGTATAATTATTACATCGTCTCTTATATCATACCTGCATTACACGAATCAGATCATTCTGGTAAAATTCAGTTTTTGATACCTCCTTTTACGTATCTTTATTCTTTACTCATAACTGCACCGTAAATGACATTGAAAAAGTGGAATGGATACTATATATTTATCGTAAACCATAGGATATGCATATGAATCACGGTATACTGACTTTTGTTGATTTTCAATATAAGTATTAGGGATGTTATTGCAGGAACTCAGCATTCGATCATTTGGATTAATTGTCTCTACTGTTAATTTTGACACTGAATTCAAAACTAGTAGCCATATTTTCTTCCGACACATACACGTGACTTAGCCGGTCCTTCCTCTGACGCTTATCTTAGCTACCATTTCCTCTGACTGTGAACATTGTCTTCCACAATTATTTACAAGATTAGCGTTTCAATTTCTGAATTTTTTAGAGAATGTTCTACATCTATCTGATAATAAGGTCATCACTGGAGAAAAAGAAGTTTGAAAGTTTTTAGTTCCGTCCGTAAAAATCCATATCCTGTGCTTACTTACTTTATTTTCGACTGGCTATCAAAGTTTGTTGAAGTACCAAAACATTCTCCGTAAAAGAGAAAGGAACATTTTTTTTCCCATATTTAAGAACATTTTCTTTAAATTTTAAAAACTAAATCACCTACAAATATAAATTCTTTCTTTTTAAAATTACTGAATTACCTGGCGAATGAACGTGAAAGTAAAGGTCGATAATTCCTTCATTATTGCAAGTCATGTCATCCCTATGATCCCCTCAATCATCGTAATACATTATGAAACTTTTTAAAGGCAATAAAAACTGTAAGGTTTATCAAGGATAAAATAGAGATGGACTTAACGCGACATTCTTTAGACTACGCAAGGCAGAAAACGTAAATAAGATAATTGATAAGTTCTGAATGATCAAGTATATATCTTTATTTCCATGAAAAAGATCAGATAGGTTACCACGTGCTAGGAAGATACAATGCAGCGTCCTAATTTGGCTACTTTTTGCATGATAGATGGGCGAACTTTCAAAATTGAAATCAACAACACCCCCACCTAAGTTATCTTTTAAAAGAAGAGTTTGTACATCTTCGACTTTCCCTTTTAATTATAGATTTCATTTGAGGGAGATTTTTAACCCACTAAAAATTTTCATATATGATCATGAATAAGCTTTTTTGATGTTTATTAACGTCCATTCATGACGTCATCACTGTCCATCCGGGGCATCAACTTGGTCACGTGATATATAAGGGCACAGAATCCTTTTATTACAAGATAGATGTCGTCCCGCATAAAGTTTCTATGAAATCAAAGTGCTTAATATATTCAGAAAACATAGATATATTGATTGACAACAGAAAATGGTGTTGTTAAAGTATATCAGACACATTCTTCACATTTTATGGCATTGTCATGTCTCGGGCACGGGTATCAATCGTTTTCAGTACATTTTTTAATATCTAAATGAAATATTTCGCTAAACTGTCGCAGGATTACGTTTTTTTTAAAGAAAAAGTAGTTATTTTATAAAACACTAAGATAAAACTGGTGAAAGTTTTTGCGATTGCTAAGATATCCAGAAAAGAA
Source organism: Pinctada imbricata (assembly GCA_033119305.1). NCBI lineage: Eukaryota > Metazoa > Mollusca > Bivalvia > Pterioida > Pteriidae > Pinctada > Pinctada imbricata. Next base: position 25,767,182 of record VSWD01000003.1, on the reverse strand, counting down.
ATTATTTGTATAAATAATTTTTCCTTTTCAAGCAAAATAGGACTTATTCATCCAATATTCAAAACTACAAATTCATTCCTTTTTATATGATTTTTCTATTCACGACTTAACGAGACGGTCAATCTATTTTCATCGTAAAAATAACACCTATATACCATCGAAAAAAAGTATACGGATTTTTTTTTTTTTTTTTTTTTTTTTTTTTTTTTATCGAGAGAGAGAGAGACTTTTAAATGCAGACACAGGACAGATTAGTTATTTCTATAACATCAGAATTACAAGTAGGTTGACTGCATGTATTGTAATTCAAGATTCTTAAATAGACAAAAAATCAGCACATAAGGCTACTGAGCTCAAGTGGTAGCTGAATTTTTTTTTTTTTTTTTTTTTTTTTTTTTTTTCACGCACGTCATAACGTTTCGCGAAATTATGCGAAAGTTTCGCGTTATAACGCGTAAGCTTCGCGTTATAACGCGTTAGTTTCGCGTTATGGCGCACGTAATGAAGTTTTCCGATATTATGCGACAGTTTCGCGTTAATACGCGAAAGTTTCGCGTTATAACGCGTAAGTTTCACGTTATGGCCCGAAAAAAATAATTTTCTCAGCTACCACATGAGCTCAATAAACTTTCTTAAGTCAGAAGTACATAAATGAAATTTTCTACTTTATTCGGTTCCTTGCCATGATTTATCTTTTAATTACCTCGGTCTTGCATACTTTTCCCATGGTACATGAACCTATAAAGTTTCATCTTAATAAATAATAGTCTGTCAACTTATAAAATCAATATTAGTGTCAATTTTCACCCATATTGATATCATTGTGTCCCAGATAGTAGAGGACAGAAATAATTTCACTTCCATTTTTATTTTAATTTCGCTGCATTTGTTGTTATCTTATGTACCATTCGTTGAATTTTTATCCAAATGTTGTTTTGTAAAATAAGAAATGTACAATAAAGACGAAAAAAATCCATATATCACATTGTCCTTCGTATTGTTATGACGGGATCATGTTTAATGTCTTCAAATTCATAAGCGTCATTTTAGAGCAGATAAATTTACAGCGTGAACCAGACATGTACGTTTTGGGTATTTAACCCTCGTCAGTGATCCTCAATCTAAACAATGTAATATTGCCAAAATCTGTGAAAATTATGTCCTAAATATACCGAAAGACGAAGCAAGATGACTGGCATATGATGCTACAGGACCCAGGTTTTTAGAAATTTGAGACAATTTTGTAAACAGAAATTTTCAATTGCATTTGAAGAAACGACAACCGAAATTGATCGAACTTGGCTTCATATGCCCTCGGGGACTACTCCTGGTCCACCAGCAGTGGCACTCACCAAGTGGTACAAATGTTTAACGTCTTCAAATAAATTCATAGTTGTTTTCAATTTGCATTCAAGGTCATAGACCTTAAAGTACTTCTAGATTAATTATTGTACAAATGGACATTCGCAAAACTCTGAAAAAGAATTATCAGTCTCTGATAGCGGAAGAAGGGAGGGGGGGGGCGAAAAAAATCCCACCATATCAGCTGTCCGTCCAAACTCTGAGCCAGGTTCAAATTGGTTTCCCTTAAAGTATGTGTGGCAGAAATGGGTATCGTGCCCGCGGAAAGCTCAGGTCGCAAGAGCGTTTGCTAAGATAGTAGAAGGTCTGGGTTCGATCCCCGGTCCGGTCACATCTTTTCCTCTCCTAGCTATTACAGTATGCATTGTTATTCACGTTGGTACATTTGCTATGGATGGCAAATATGGATAATGACCATATCCCTGTATACAGCACAAAATCGATAATTCAGAAAATCAGAAACCGAAGGCATACAAAATCAGGACAAAACAGGAACCAAAGCTAACAAACAAAAACCTCCACCACATGAAAAGAAGCGAACTCCCGATATGGGAGTGAGACCAGGTACCCAGGAAGAGTAAGCATCTCCTGCTTGCATGCAAAACCCGCCGCTTCAATTCGGTAGAAATGTCACATCCGGTTACTTCCATTTCGGAAGACATAGAGTACAATCTTTGGTTGGATGGTTCAAATGGTATATGACAAAATATCATCCACCATTCTGGAGAGTGGGACATCAAAGTGAATGACGAGTTCCTCATATCGACCGTAGAACTTCCTCAGTGACGATGTTAGTCGGTCACAAACATATCCCTGACTGAGAAGCTTATCTGCAAGACGCCTAGCTCTCAGAACAAAATCCGTATATTTGGTACTTGCTCTGGCATAGTATATTAATTGAGATATGAATATGCCATAAGCTGGAGATGAAGGGATGTTGCTACTCAGAAAAGGAAAGTTTGTAATGCTGAAATTGAAGTCGTCACGTTTGTCATAGAGTGAGGTCTTCATGTGACCATCAGTGTCGTAGGACAACATTATGTCCAAATAGGATGCTGAATTATTTGTCTCAGTAGTTTCTTTGACTTCAAGCTCTGAAGGATGTTTCGTTGCATCAATATTTGAGATGCTCTTTGCAGTAACATATAATCTGGTCATAGCCCTTACTTTCGAATATTTAAAGATATATGTATGTGTCTCTTTTCGCATTGTTCACCATACATAGAGGGCAAAATCCTAAATCTGTGCAAGAAATAAAGGGTACAAAAGATAAAAATCACACCATGAACAGAAGAAAAGAAAAAAAAAAATTCACCTAGTTCAATAATTTTGTAGATTGTGAAGTGAAACATAGGTACAGGTGCTGCTGGTCATTGACAGCCAAATGAACGTTCGCGAATGGACCATAGCGGAATGGCTTATCTGAACTCTTTGATGTTGAAAACCAAAAACGATGCTCCATGACTAAGGGGTTTTTCTAGCCAGGCGTAAATCCCTCCATTTTGTTTGTAAGGGACAAGAGTGGTTTGTAAAATCTGTCCAATTAAGGGAGGAATGTCATTGAAGGGAGTCGGCTGATCTGGTAGGGAAAGATTTGTTACACCACACACTGTAACACGGACAGATTTAGAAGCGAAAACAAGATTTAGTTAAGGTGTGTACATAAATAGTGCCACAGGGTATGACATGACAGAAAATGGACAGTACTAGATATCGGAAATGGTTGTGACGACGAAATAGAGGATACTGCTGCTGGTGCTGCTGACGACGACGACGACGGTGGTGGCGGTTGTGGTGGTGGTTGTGACGATGACGATGATGATGATGAGGACCGACGACGAGGACGAGGACGATGATGAGGATGATGATGATGATTGTTTTATTGTTGCTTTCTCACATTGAGAAGAAAAGTTTATCCAATTTAGCGATATTTTTTGGCGAAATGATTTGTCAAATCAAACCATATTTCAAAAAGAGTTCACTCATTTTTGTGACTTGTATATTCCCTCTATATCCCTCCTTCTCACCCATTCAAATGCTTATTATCAAATTTGTGCCAAAAGCAGTAAGATAAAGAAGTTTCACCTGAATAGATTCACCCTAATTTAAGGTATATATATGGTGTGATAGCGGGTAGGCTGTGCTGTTCATTTTGTCCATATAGCCAAGGTAAATAGCCGTGTCGTACCTTTACTCCTTATTACCCATTCACCCTGTTACAGCTGTTTACAAAATAAACAGTAGTTGTTGATACGTAAACAAACACGTAAATAAACTTGTTGATTTGAAAACACGATTTTCCTCTTTATTTGTTATTTCTGAAAAATTGTTTTAAAAGTAAATTTTAACACAAATCTTACAAAAACGAAATGCTAGTACAACAGTCCATGGGATGTAATGTGCTGTTGGTCGCCATTTTTTCCTAAATTGACGGTACTGCTAACAATCAAGTTTTGCCGGGTTAGCGCAGTGGTAGCACGCTCGTATCTCACCTCGAAGGTCCCGGGTTCAAATCGCAGATTCGGCGAAGGGTGTTATGTGGGAGGGTAGATGGTCCCCCAACCAGGCATCTGCAGGGGGAGGGGGTTCTCCGGATACTCCGGTTTCCTCCTGCTCCTTGGACCCCTGAGCCAACGTGAGACATTAATCGTTGTTAAATAAAGTTTCATTCTATTTTTTTATTCAAATTTCTTTTTTGTTAGTTTGTTGTTTTTATTATTTATTTTTTTTTTTTTTTTTTTTTTTGGTTTTTGTTTTTGTTTTTGTTTTTGTTTTGTTTGTTTTGGTTTTTTTTTTTTTGCTTTGTTTTGTTTTGTTTTTTGTTTGTTTGTTTTTTCCTTGTCCCTCTGGCCACTCATTTTGTTCATATACGAGGAGAAAATAGTTCGTAGGGTTACATTGGTAATGAAAGGCACATGGATTGAAAAGAATAGAGATAATAAAGTCCTACTCTTACTGTATAGTACAGTCATTAAGCAAATTCAAATATTGAAAATATTTGAATTTGCTTAATAAGTAGTCATTAAGCACATTCAAATATTTTCAATATTTCGAATTTGTCATAGGACAGTACCTTTAACCTATAAAAGCCAATTAAGTTGACATAATAAAGAGTCTCTTTTAATCTTACAAAATACTGCACAAGTAAGAGCAGAGGAAAATCAACATGCGGATTAGAACTTAAGGATAACCGTCTGGCTTTGACTTAATATTGGACTTCCTCAAGTCCTTATATCAAATAAAATTCTACGAAGAGGATTACAATAACATATCAATAAAAAGTCGAAAAGAAATGCCCCTTCAGAACTACAAGCAGTGAGCAATTGGCTGCAGAGGTGTTACGAAACAGAGAAGAAACTTTTAGTAGTAAAGGGATTTCACTCTAATTAAAATAGAATAAAAATGTATTCAATTTAAAAAAAAAATTATATCGATTTATATAAGGACTTGAGCAAGTCTATCATAATATGGGTACAAATCATAAAATACAAAGAAAATAAGAGGAAGATCGCCAAAGAGACCATATCACAGGGATCTCAGCGGAACACACACGTACAAGACGAGAAAATAAAGGGGGGATAACACGTAAGACTACCATACCTACTATAAAACGTGTATACAACGTGAACAATAACACAAAAAAGACTGATTAATAAGGCAAAACACCGGTGAAGCATGAAGGACATCATGTAAAATGGAAGGAGACCTTAATCCGGATAACCACACTTTTGCTACTAACGTAGCAGATGGCCGTCCTAAGTCGGCACGGGCTGCCCATTGGTCTCGGTGGTTTATGTGTCCACGGTCTTTCGTGTTTGGTGTTTTGATGCCATGTTCTCTTGCTGTGTATGTCTTCTCTGTGTCTTCACTTGGGGTGTTTTGATGTTTTACTGTGTATGTCTTCTCTGTGCTTTTACTTGGGGTGTTCTGACGTTTTACTGTGTATGTCTTCTCTGTGTCTTCACTTGGGGTGTTCTGACGTTTTACTGTGTATGTCTTCTCTGTGTTTTTACTTGGGGTGTTTTGATGTTTTGCTGTGTATGTCTTCTCTGTGTTTTCACGTGGTGTGTGTTGACGTTTTACTGTGTATGTCTTCTCTGTGTTTACACTTGGGGTGTTCTGACGTTTTACTGTGTATGTCTTCTCTGTGTCTTCACTTGGGGTGTTCTGACGTTTTACTGTGTATGTCTTCTCTGTGTTTACACTTGGGGTGTTTTGACGTTTTACTGTGTATGTCTTCTCTGTGTTTTTACTTGGGGTGTTTTGATGTTTTACTGTGTATGTCTTCTCTGTGTTTTTACTTGGGGTGTTCTGACGTTTTACTGTGTATGTCTTCTCTGTGTTTTTACTTGGGGTGTTCTGACGTTTTACTGTGTATGTCTTCTCTGTGTTTTTACTTGGGGTGTTTTGATGTTTTGCTGTGTATGTCTTCTCTATGTTTTTACTTGGGGTGTTCTGACTTTTTACTGTGTATGTCTTCTCTGTGTTTTCACTTGGGGTGTTTTGATGTTTTGCTGTGTATGTCTTCTCTGTGTTTTTACTTGGGGTGTTCTGACGTTTTACTGTGTATGTCCTCTCTGTGTTTTTACGTGGTGTGTGTTGATGTTTTGCTGTGTATGTCGTCTCTGTGTTTTTACGTGGTGTGTGTTGATGTTTTGCTGTGTATGTCGTCTCTGTGTTTTTACTTGGGGTGTTTTGACGTTTTACTGTGTATGTCTTCTCTGTGTTTACACTTGGGGTGTTCTGACGTTTTACTGTGTATGTCTTCTCTGTGTTTTCACTTGGGGTGTTCTGACGTTTTAATGTGTATGTCTTCTCTGTGTTTTACTTGGGGTGTTCTGACGTTTTACTCTGTCTGTCTTCTCTGTGTATTCACTTGGGGTGTTCTGACGTTTTAATGTGTATGTCTTCTCTGTGTTTTTACTTGGGGTGTTTTGATGTTTTACTGTGTATGTCTTCTCTGTGTTTACACTTGGGGTGTTCTGACGTTTTACTGTGTATGTCTTCTCTGTGTTTTTACTTGGGGTGTTTTGATGTTTTACTGTGTATGTCTTCTCTGTGTTTTTACTTGGGGTGTTCTGACGTTTTACTGTGTATGTCTTCTCTGTGTTTTTACTTGGGGTGTTCTGACGTTTTACTGTGTATGTCTTCTCTGTGTTTTTACTTGGGGTGTTTTGATGTTTTACTGTGTATGTCTTCTCTGTGTTTTTACTTGGGGTGTTCTGACGTTTTACTGTGTATGTCTTCTCTGTGTTTTCACTTGGGGTGTTCTGACGTTTTACTGTGTATGTCTTCTCTGTGTTTACACTTGGGGTGTTCTGACGTTTTACTGTGTATGTCTTCTCTGTGTTTTTACTTGGGGTGTTTGATGTTTTGCTGTGTATGTCTTCTCTGTGTTTTTACTTGGGGTGTTTTGATGTTTTGCTGTGTATGTCTTCTCTGTGTTTTCACTTGGGGTGTTCTGACGTTTTACTGTGTATGTCTTCTCTGTGTTTTTACTTGGGGTGTTTTGATGTTTTGCTGTGTATGTCTTCTCTGTGTTTTTACTTGGGGTGTTCTGACGTTTTACTGTGTATGTCTTCTCTGTGTTTTTACTTGGGGTGTTTTGATGTTTTACTGTGTATGTCTTCTCTGTGTTTACACTTGGGGTGTTCTTACGTTTTACTGTGTATGTCTTCTCTGTGTTTTTACTTGGGGTGTTTTGATGTTTTGCTGTGTATGTCTTCTCTGTGTTTTTACTTGGGGTGTTTTGATGTTTTGCTGTGTATGTCTTCTCTGTGTTTTTACTTGGGGTGTTTTGATGTTTTACTGTGTATGTCTTCTCTGTGTTTTTACTTGGGGTGTTTTGATGTTTTACTGTGTATGTCTTCTCTGTGTTTACACTTGGGGTGTTCTGACGTTTTACTGTGTATGTCTTCTCTATGTTTTTACTTGGGGTGTTTTGATGTTTTACTCTGTCTGTCTTCTCTGTGTTTTCACTTGGGGTGTTTTGATGTTTTACTCTGTCTGTCTTCTCTGTGTTTTCACTTGGGGTGTTTTGACGTTTTACTGTGTATGTCTTCTCTGTGTTTACACTTGGGGTGTTCTGACGTTTTACTGTGTATGTCTTCTCTGTGTTTTTACTTGGGGTGTTTTGATGTTTTGCTGTGTATGTCTTCTCTGTGTTTTTACTTGGGGTGTTTTGATGTTTTGCTGTGTATGTCTTCTCTGTGTTTTTACTTGGGGTGTTCTGACGTTTTACTGTGTATGTCTTCTCTGTGTTTTTACTTGGGGTGTTTTGATGTTTTACTGTGTATGTCTTCTCTGTGTTTACACTTGGGGTGTTCTGACGTTTTACTGTGTATGTCTTCTCTGTGTTTTTACTTGGGGTGTTTTGATGTTTTGCTGTGTATGTCTTCTCTGTGTTTTTACTTGGGGTGTTTTGATGTTTTGCTGTGTATGTCTTCTCTGTGTTTTTACTTGGGGTGTTTGGATGTTTTAACTGTGTATGTCTTCTCTGTGTTTTTACTTGGGGTGTTTTGATGTTTTACTGTGTATGTCTTCTCTGTGTTTACACTTGGGGTGTTCTGACGTTTTACTGTGTATGTCTTCTCTATGTTTTTACTTGGGGTGTTTTGATGTTTTACTCTGTCTGTCTTCTCTGTGTTTTCACTTGGGGTGTTTTGATGTTTTACTGTGTATGTCTTCTCTGTGTTTTTACTTGGGGTGTTCTGACGTTTTACTGTGTATGTCTTCTCTGTGTTTTTACTTGGGGTGTTTTGATGTTTTACTGTGTATGTCTTCTCTGTGTTTACACTTGGGGTGTTCTGACGTTTTACTGTGTATGTCTTCTCTGTGTTTTTACTTGGGGTGTTTTGATGTTTTGCTGTGTATGTCTTCTCTGTGTTTTTACTTGGGGTGTTTTGATGTTTTGCTGTGTATGTCTTCTCTGTGTTTTTACTTGGGGTGTTTTGATGTTTTACTGTGTATGTCTTCTCTGTGTTTTTACTTGGGGTGTTTTGATGTTTTACTGTGTATGTCTTCTCTGTGTTTACACTTGGGGTGTTCTGACGTTTTACTGTGTATGTCTTCTCTATGTTTTTACTTGGGGTGTTTTGATGTTTTACTCTGTCTGTCTTCTCTGTGTTTTCACTTGGGGTGTTTTGATGTTTTACTCTGTCTGTCTTCTCTGTGTTTTCACTTGGGGTGTTTTGACGTTTTACTGTGTATGTCTTCTCTGTGTTTACACTTGGGGTGTTCTGACGTTTTACTGTGTATGTCTTCTCTGTGTTTTCACTTGGGGTGTTCTGACGTTTTAATGTGTATGTCTTCTCTGTGTTTTACTTGGGGTGTTCTGACGTTTTACTCTGTCTGTCTTCTCTGTGTATTCACTTGGGGTGTTCTGACGTTTTAAAGTGTATGTCTTCTCTGTGTTTTTACTTGGGGTGTTTTGATGTTTTACTGTGTATGTCTTCTCTGTGTTTACACTTGGGGTGTTCTGACGTTTTACTGTGTATGTCTTCTCTGTGTTTTCACTTGGGGTGTTCTGACGTTTTACTGTGTATGTCTTCTCTGTGTTTTTACTTGGGGTGTTCTGACGTTTTACTGTGTATGTCTTCTCTGTGTTTTTACTTGGGGTGTTTTGATGTTTTACTGTGTATGTCTTCTCTGTGTTTTTACTTGGGGTGTTCTGACGTTTTACTGTGTATGTCTTCTCTGTGTTTTTACTTGGGGTGTTCTGACGTTTTACTGTGTATGTCTTCTCTGTGTTTTTACTTGGGGTGTTTTGATGTTTTACTGTGTATGTCTTCTCTGTGTTTTTACTTGGGGTGTTCTGACGTTTTACTGTGTATGTCTTCTCTGTGTTTTCACTTGGGGTGTTCTGACGTTTTACTGTGTATGTCTTCTCTGTGTTTACACTTGGGGTGTTCTGACGTTTTACTGTGTATGTCTTCTCTGTGTTTTTACTTGGGGTGTTTTGATGTTTTGCTGTGTATGTCTTCTCTGTGTTTTTACTTGGGGTGTTTTGATGTTTTGCTGTGTATGTCTTCTCTGTGTTTTTACTTGGGGTGTTCTGACGTTTTACTGTGTATGTCTTCTCTGTGTTTTTACTTGGGGTGTTTTGATGTTTTACTGTGTATGTCTTCTCTGTGTTTTTACTTGGGGTGTTTTGATGTTTTACTGTGTATGTCTTCTCTGTGTTTACACTTGGGGTGTTCTGACGTTTTACTGTGTATGTCTTCTCTGTGTTTTCACTTGGGGTGTTCTGACGTTTTACTGTGTATGTCTTCTCTGTGTTTTTACTTGGGGTGTTCTGACGTTTTACTCTGTCTGTCTTCTCTGTGTTTTTACTTGGGGTGTTTTGATGTTTTACTGTGTATGTCTTCTCTGTGTTTTTACTTGGGGTGTTCTGACGTTTTACTGTGTATGTCTTCTCTGTGTTTACACTTGGGGTGTTCTGACGTTTTACTGTGTATGTCTTCTCTATGTTTTTACTTGGGGTGTTTTGATGTTTTACTCTGTCTGTCTTCTCTGTGTTTTCACTTGGGGTGTTTTGATGTTTTACTGTGTATGTCTTCTCTGTGTTTTTACTTGGGGTGTTCTGACGTTTTACTGTGTATGTCTTCTCTGTGTTTTCACTTGGGGTGTTCTGACGTTTTACTGTGTATGTCTTCTCTGTGTTTTTACTTGGGGTGTTCTGACGTTTTACTCTGTCTGTCTTCTCTGTGTTTTTACTTGGGGTGTTTTGATGTTTTACTGTGTATGTCTTCTCTGTGTTTTTACTTGGGGTGTTCTGACGTTTTACTGTGTATGTCTTCTCTGTGTTTTTACTTGGGGTGTTTTGACGTTTTACTGTGTATGTCTTCTCTGTGTTTTCACTTGGGGTGTTTTGACGTTTTACTGTGTATGTCTTCTCTGTGTTTACACTTGGGGTGTTCTGACGTTTTACTGTGTATGTCTTCTCTGTGTTTTTACTTGGGGTGTTTTGACGTTTTACTGTGTATGTCTTCTCTGTGTTTTCACTTGGGGTGTTTTGACGTTTTACTGTGTATGTCTTCTCTGTGTTTACACTTGGGGTGTTCTGACGTTTTACTGTGTATGTCTTCTCTGTGTTTTCACTTGGGGTGTTCTGACGTTTTAATGTGTATGTCTTCTCTGTGTTTTCACTTGGGGTGTTCTGACGTTTTAATGTGTATGTCTTCTCTGTGTTTTTACTTGGGGTGTTCTGACGTTTTACTCTGTCTGTCTTCTCTGTGTATTCACTTGGGGTGTTCTGACGTTTTAATGTGTATGTCTTCTCTGTGTTTTTACTTGGGGTGTTTTGATGTTTTACTGTGTATGTCTTCTCTGTGTTTACACTTGGGGTGTTCTGACGTTTTACTGTGTATGTCTTCTCTGTGTTTTTACTTGGGGTGTTTTGATGTTTTACTCTGTCTGTCTTCTCTGTGTTTTCACTTGGGGTGTTTTGATGTTTTACTGTGTATGTCTTCTCTGTGTTTTTACTTGGGGTGTTCTGACGTTTTACTGTGTATGTCTTCTCTGTGTTTTCACTTGGGGTGTTCTGACGTTTTACTGTGTATGTCTTCTCTGTGTTTTTACTTGGGGTGTTCTGACGTTTTACTGTGTATGTCTTCTCTGTGTTTTTACTTGGGGTGTTTTGATGTTTTACTGTGTATGTCTTCTCTGTGTTTTTACTTGGGGTGTTCTGACGTTTTACTGTGTATGTCTTCTCTGTGTTTTTACTTGGGGTGTTTTGACGTTTTACTGTGTATGTCTTCTCTGTGTTTTCACTTGGGGTGTTTTGACGTTTTACTGTGTATGTCTTCTCTGTGTTTTCACTTGGGGTGTTTTGACGTTTTACTGTGTATGTCTTCTCTGTGTTTTTACTTGGGGTGTTTTGACGTTTTACTGTGTATGTCTTCTCTGTGTTTTCACTTGGGGTGTTCTGACGTTTTACTGTGTATGTCTTCTCTGTGTTTTTACTTGGGGTGTTCTGACGTTTTACTGTGTATGTCTTCTCTGTGTTTTTACTTGGGGTGTTTTGATGTTTTACTGTGTATGTCTTCTCTGTGTTTTCACTTGGGGTGTTGTGAGGGGTTGCTGTTGTTGCTGTTGTTGCTGTAACCGGGTCTTGTCGGAAATCCCCTGCTCTCTTACTAGCTTGGAGCCATCAAATTAGAGATGTGAGCGATCAAGTACACTTTAAGATAAAAAAGCAATTAAATAAAAGTTCAGATCAACGGATATCAACCGCATACACTGCCAGTCTGCCATCCATAAATTAGTATACACTATTTCTGCTAATGCTGCTGTTAAAAAATGAACAGTTTCGAATCAATTGCTGCATAATTCTGAAGATGAACCTTACAGAAATCATTTCTAACAACTTGACTCAAATATTTATATTTATTGAAATTTTATTATTTTTACATAAAAAAAAAACAAATTTTGAAGAAATAGTTCTGCGATGAAAAAAGTTTCTTTTTTACATTTTCTTTTTCACAATTCACAATTTTGAATTATGCGAATCCAATTATTATGATTCTTTCAGGTTCAGAATGGAAAAATTAGGATTTAACTAAATTAATATTGAACTTAGAATGATTTCCTTGTTTGTATAGTTATCTATGGATGGCAGTATATCTGGTAAAACCAAGGAGAAAAATACTAGAATCAAGATGTAGAACTTATTAATTAAAAGATGGATGAATAAATAACTGATATGATATGTGCAAGCTGCTCGTGGAAACGGAATTCATTGTAGATGGCGCCACCAAAACACAACAATATAATGGTACAATTGATCAGAATTAACAAATTATACATGATGTCGGATAATGATCACTTTTCAGTATTCACACTACTAAGAATACATGTATACTAGGCCACTAGAATAAGACTAAAAAACTATGAAAATTGAAGATGATCTAGATGATTTGTTCTGACGATGAAATAGGGTAGAGTATCTGTAAATAAGGAAAAGGGGGTATGTACCAAAGTATGAAAATGCATAAAGAGAAAAGAAAGAATTGAATGTAGAGAAAACTTAAGAAGTGAATATAGAGGTAAGTAAGAATTGCATATAGAGATTAGTAAGAATTAAATAAAGGGATATTTAAGATTTGAATATAGAACTAAGTAAGAATTGAATATAGAGATAACTAAAAGAAAGAATTGAATATAGAGATAAGTAAGAATTGATTATAGAGATAAGAAAGAATTGATTATAGAGATAAGAAAGAATTGAATATAGAGATAAGTAAGAATTGAATATAGAGATAAGTAAGAATTGAATAAAGTGATCTAAGAAAGAGTTGAATAAAGAAATGAGTAAAATTGAATATATACATAAGAAAAAATTGAATATAGAAATAAGTAAAGAATTCAATATAGAGTTAATAAGTAAGAATTATCTTTAAAGAGATAACTAAGAATTTAATATAGAGATAAGTAAGATTTGAATTTAGAGACAAGTAAGAATTGAATAAAAAATAAGTGAGAATTGAGTAAAGAAATAAGTAAGAATTCAATATAGAATTAATAAGTAAGAATTATCTTTAAAGAGATATAATAAGAATTGAATATAGAGATAAGTAAGATTTGAATTTAGAGACAAGTAAGAATTGAATAAAAAATAAGTGAGAATTGAGTAAAGAAATAAGTAAGAATTGAATAAAGAGATACGTAAGAATTGAATATAGAAATAAGTAAGAATTGAATAAAAAAATAAGTAAGATATATAGAAATAAATAAGAATTGAATAAAGAGATAAGTAGATATAGATAAGAAAGAATTGAATATAGAGATAAGTAAAGAATTGACTATAGAGTTAATAAGTAAGAATTATCTTTAAATATATTACTAAGAATTGAATATAGAGATTATTATTAATTGAATATAGAGATAAGTAACAATTAAATATAGAAATAAATAAAAATTGAATAAAAAGATTAGTAAGAACTGAATATAGAGATTGGATATATAAAAAATGAAAATATAGATTAGAAAAAATTGAATATGGAGATAAGTAAAGAATTTAATATAAAGTTAATAAGTAAGAATTTTCTTTAAAGAGATCAATAAAAATTGAATATAGATATAAGTAAGAATTGAATATAGAGATAAGTAAGAATTGAATAAAGAAATAAGTAATAATTGAATAAAGAAATAAGTAAGAATTGAATAAAGAGATAAGTAAGAATTGAATATGGAAATAAGTAAGAATTGAATAAAAAGATAAGTAATAATTGAATATTGAGATAAATAAGAATTTAATAATGAGATTAGTAAGAATTTGATATAGAGATTATTAAGAATTTAATACAGGGATAAGTGAGAACTGAATATAGAGATTAGTAAGAATTGAATAAAGAGATAAGTAAGAACGAAATGTAGACATAAGTAAGGATTGAATATAGAGATAAGTAAGAAATAAATAAAGACATAAGTAAGAATTGAATTTAGAAATAAGAAAGAATTGAATATAGAGATTATTAAGAATTTAATACAGAGATAAGTGAGAATAGTATATTGAGATGAGTAAGAATTGAATATAGAAATAAGTAAGAATTTTATAGAGATAAGTAAGAATTGAATATAGAAATAAGTAAGAATTGAATATAGAGATTATTAAGAATTTAATACAGAGATAAGTGAGAATTGAATATTGAGATTAGTAAGAATTGAATATAGAAATACGTAAGAATTGAATAAAGAGATAAGTAAGAATTGAATATAGAAATAAGGAAGAATTGAATATACAAATAAGAAAGAATTGAATGAAGAGATGAGTAAAATTGAATATATACATAAGAAAAAATTGAATATAGAAATAAGTAAAGAATTCAATATAGAGTTAATAAGTAAGAATTATCTTTAAAGAGATAACTAAGAATTAAATATAGAGATAAGTAAGATTTGACTTTAGAGATAAGTAAGAATTGAATAAAGAAATAAGTGAGAATTGAGTAAAGAAATAAGTAAGAATTCAATATAGAATTAATAAGTAAGAATTATCTTTAAAGAGATAACTAATAATTGAATATAGAGATAAGTAAGATTTGAATTTAGAGACAAGTAAGAATTGAATAAAAAATAAGTGAGAATTAAGTAAAGAAATAAGTAAGAATTGAATAAAGAGATACGTAAGAATTGAATATAGAATTAAGTAAGAATTGAATAAAAAAATAAGTAAGATATATAGAAATAAATAAGAATTGAATAAAGAGATAAGTAGATATAGATAAGAAAGAATTGAATATAGAGATAAGTAAAGAATTGACTATAGAGTTAATAAGTAAGAATTATCTTTAAATATATTACTAAGAATTGAATATAGAGATTATTATTAATTGAATATAGAGATAAGTAACAATTAAATACAGAAATAAATAAGAATTGAATAAAAAGATTAGTAAGAACTGAATATAGAGATTGAATATATAAAAAATGAAAATATAGATAAGAAAAAATTGAATATAGATATAAGTAAGAATTGAATATAGAGATAAGTAAGAATTGAATAAAGAAATAAGTAATAATTGAATAAAGAAATAAGTAAGAATTGAATAAAGAGATAAGTAAGAATTGAATATGGAAATAAGTAAGAATTGAATAAAAAGATAAGTAATAATTGAATATTGAGATAAATAAGAATTTAATAATGAGACAAGTAAGAATTTAATATAGAGATTATTAAGAATTTAATACAGACATAAGTGAGAACTGAATATAGAGATTAGTAAGAATTGAATAAAGAGATAAGTAAGAACGAAATGTAGACATAAGTAAGGATTGAATATAGAGATAAGTAAGAAATAAATAAAGACATAAGTAAGAATTGAATTTAGAAATAAGAAAGAATTGAATACAGAGATAGTAAGATTTGAATTTAGAAATAAGAAAGAATTGAATACAGAGATGAGTAAAAATTGAATATATACATAAGAAAGAATTGAATAGAGAAATAAGTAAAGAATTCAATATAGAGTAAATAAGTAAGAATTATCTTTAAAAAAATAACTAAGAATTGAATATAGAGATAAGTAAGAATATAATTTAGAGATAAGTGAGAAATGAATAAAGAAATAAGTAAGAATTGAATAAAGAGATAAGTAAGAATTGAATATAGAAATAAATAAGAATTATATAAAGAGATAAGTAAGAATTGAATATAGAGATTATTAAGAATTTAATACAGAGATAAGTGAGAATTGAATATAGAGATAAGTAAGACTTAAATAAAGAGATATGTAAGATTTGAATGAAGAGATAGGTAAGAATTGAATATAGAGATTAGTAAGAATTTGATATAGAGATTAGTAAGAATTGAATATAGAGAAAAGTAAGAAATTAATATAGAGATTAGAAAGATTTGAATATATAGATAAATGAGGATTGAATGTAAAACTTAGTAAGAATTGAATATTGTGAAAAGTAAGAAGTGAATATAGAGATGAGTAAGGATGGAATATAAAGATAAACAAGAATTGAATATTGAGATAAGTAAGAATTGAATAAAGAGTTAAGGAAAAACTCTATATAAAGATAAGTAAAATTAAATGAACATTGATAAGTAAGAACTGAATATTGAGATAAATAAGAATTGAATAAAGAGATAAGTAAGAAGTGAATACAGAGATAAGTAAGAATTGAATATTGAGATAAGTAGGAATTGAATATAGAGATAAGTAGGAATTGAATATTGAGGTAAGTAATAACTGAATGTAGAGATAAGTGGAAATTGAATATTAGATATAAGTAAGAATTGAATAAAGAGATAAGTAAGGAGTGAATATTGAGATATGAATTGAATATAGAGATAAGTAAGAATTGAATATAGAGATAAGTAGGAACTGAACATTGAGATAAGTAAGAATTGAATATAGAGATAAGTGAGAATTGAATATAGAGATAAGTAGGAATTGAACATTGAGATAAGTATTGAGTGAATGTAGAGATAAATAGGAATTGAATATAGAGATAAGTAAGAATTGAATGTAGAGATATGTAGGAAATGAACATTGAGATAAGTAAGGAGTGAATGTAGAGATAAATAGGAATTGAATATAGAGATAAATAAGAATTGAATACAGAGATAAGTAAGAATTGAATTTAGAAATAAGAAAAAATTGAATACAGAGATGAGTAAAAATTGAATATATACATAAGAAAGAATTGAATAGAGAAATAAGTAAAAAATTCAATATAGAGTTAATAAGTAAGAATTATCTTTAAAAAAATAACTAAGAATTGAATATAGTAAGAATATAATTTAGAGATAAGTGAGAAATGAATAAAGAAATAAGTAAGAATTGAATAAAGAGATAAGTAAGAATTGAATATAGAAATAAATAAGAATTATATAAAGAGATAAGTAAGAATTGAATATAGAGATTATTAAGAATTTAATACAGAGATAAGTGAGAATTGAATATAGAGATAAGTAAGACTTAAATAAAGAGATAATTATGTAAGATTTGAATGAAGAGATAGGTAAGAATTGAATATAGAGATTAGTAAGAATTTGATATAGAGATTAGTAAGAATTGAATATAGAGAAAAGTAAGAAATTAATATAGAGATTAGTAAGATTTGAATATATAGATAAATGAGGATTGAATGTAAAACTTAGTAAGAATTGAATATTGTGAAAAGTAAGAAGTGAATATAGAGATGAGTAAGGATGGAATATAAAGATAAACAAGAATTGAATATTGAGATAAGTAAGAATTGAATAAAGAGTTAAGGAAAAACTCTATATAAAGATAAGTAAAATTAAATGAACATTGATAAGTAAGAACTGAATATTGAGATAAATAAGAACTGAATAAAGAGATAAGTAAGAAGTGAATACAGAGATAAGTAAGAATTGAATATTGAGATAAGTAGGAATTGAATATAGAGATAAGTAGGAATTGAATATTGAGGTAAGTAATAACTGAATGTAGAGATAAGTGGAAATTGAATATTAGATATAAGTAAGAATTGAATAAAGAGATAAGTAAGGAGTGAATATTGAGATATGAATTGAATATAGAGATAAGTAAGAATTGAATATAGAGATAAGTAGGAACTGAACATTGAGATAAGTAAGAATTGAATATAGAGATAAGTGAGAATTGAATATAGAGATAAGTAGGAATTGAACATTGAGATAAGTATTGAGTGAATGTAGAGATAAATAGGAATTGAATATAGAGATAAGTAAGAATTGAATGTAGAGATATGTAGGAAATGAACATTGAGATAAGTAAGGAGTGAATGTAGAGATAAATAGGAATTGAATATAGAGATAAATAAGAATTGAATACAGAGATAAGTAAGAATTGAATTTAGAAATAAGAAAAAATTGAATACAGAGATGAGTAAAAATTGAATATATACATACGAAAGAATTGAATGTAGAAATAAGTAAAGAATTCGATATAGAGTTAACAAGTAAAAATTATCTTTAAAGAGATAACTAAGAATTGAAAATAGAGATATAAGTAACAATATAATTTAGAGATAAGTAAGAATTGAATAAAGAAATAAGGAAGAATTGAATAAAAAGATAAGTAAGAATTGAATATAGAGATAAATAAGAATTAAATAAAGAGATAAGTAAGAATTGAATAAAGAAATTATTAAGAATTTAATACAGAGATAAGTGAGAATTGAATAAAGAGATAAGTAAGGAGTGAATATTGAGATAAGAATTGAATATAGAGATAAGTAAAAATTGAATAAAGGGATAAGTAGGAACTGAATATTGAGATAAGTAAGAATTGAATATAGAGATAAGTGAGACTTGAATATAGAGATAAGTAGGAATTGAACATTGAGATAAGTATTGAGTGAATGTAGAGATACATGTAAATAGGAATTGAATATAGAGATAAGTAAGAATTGAATGTAGAGATATGTAGGAATTGAACATTGAGATAAGTATTGAGTGAATGTAGAGATAAATAGGAATTGAATATAGAGATGAATAAGAATTGAATGTAGAGATAAGTAGGAATTGAAATTAGAAATAAGTAAGAATTTATTGTCGAAATAAGTAGGAATTGAATACTGAGATAAGTAAGAATTAAATGTCGAGATAAGTAGGAATTGACTATTGAGATAAGTAAGAATTGAATAAAGTAAGAATTGTAAGAATCGTCTATCCGACATTGAAAGGATTTACGCAAATAATAATCCTGTACAACAATGCATTAGCTTATCAATCTGTTATAGATAAAGAAAACTTGCACAAGTCCATTTATCGTTTTTTGTTCCCTAGATTCAATAATAGAATAAGTGTTTTGATTTGTGTTTAGTTACGTTATGCAACATACAAATGCACTTGCTGTGTGTCGCATACCCGTAACAAAACACAAAAAATTAGGACATTTATGCTATATACACTACTAAAAACAATTAAAGGAGCGATTTTCCCATGGTAATATAATGGTACATAGCTTGTTAAATCTTTTGGGATAAGCAAGGCTACATCATCAAGTTTTATCATGTGGATATGGTTAATCTGTTCATACAGACATTGGTAATAAAGAAATATGTCTTAATACATTAATATTCATTTACTAGATTAAGCAGATGCAAACTTGTGTGATATGAAAGAAGAAACCTTGCTCCCTTAATATTTTTGAGCAGTGAATATATATGCACTACAATATTCAGTTTCATTCTCGTTTTCTGAATTTGCGTTTTATAGGTAAAAAAGTGATGTTAAAATTTAGTTAACCGCGGGTTCAGTATGTAGGTTAGAACAGCCGTCGCAGCATGTTTCTGTATAGAGTTTATTCTTTGTGACGTCACGAGCGTTTATACACGTACCGACGGTACCACTTCTATAGTTCCTTCTCAGGGAATTACATTGGTTTTTCATATAAGCCAAAATAAAAATTATTAGAAGAGAGCATGTTTTTAAGGCAATCATCGTCTAATAGATTCATTCAAATAGAAATATTGTTCTTTTGTAATTTTGCTAAATGTTTACTAGTAATTTTGCTAAATGCATTCAACAAAAATGAATCATGAATACATACATGTACATTTCAGATGAGTTTTTGGGTGCATTCTGATAATTTCAGATTTTTTGTGTTTTTTATTTCTTTTCTTTGACAATTTGAGGCAAGAACGTGCATTTATTTTTGGACGACCCTGAAAAGAGTGCCCTGAATTTTCAGTTTCAAGCACACGATACAAAATAACGTATATACACAAAGGTCAGGGTCCTTAAAGGGGAGATAAATCCATACTTGCCACAATATCAAGATCCCATACAGTGCCAAGATGTGTGAAAGATCGCTGATTTTTCTGACACGATAATAATTAGTTAGTGGGGATCTGACATGAAAGCCAAACAAGGGTTAAACGATACCATGTAGCTAAAACTACAATTATCACATGTTTCTTTTACCCGTATTCAAATAAGACAGGCGTTTCAATTTTTCGGCGGTTTAAGCCTTTTGTACCACTCTGCGGACGTGAGGTAATTTGTAATCCAGTATTCGTTTCATTTTAATCACATAATCGCCATAGAATACTCGGAGCAAGATCTCGTGATTTACATAATCTCGTATTACCAACGAGATTTGAACTTGTTTATTATCCGACGTTTTGATAAGAAACAAAGCACAACAAGGAGGGGGCGTGGCTTCCGGTCTATTTTCATTAAAAATGATGTAAATAACAATTTTTTTGCAGACTAAATGACTTTGTAATTTAAGACGGATGACCTAGTTGTCGTGGTAGTATTAAAGGGCTTGTCTGCACACGGAGAGTATAGCTAATGCCAGAATAATGTACATGCTGTAGAAATTATCTGTTTAAAACCCTTTTTTTTTTTGTCAGAGAATTCTCGATTTTTATAATCATATGGTATGGAAATGGCATTGATTCTTATAACACGTACATGGCATACGATGGTAAGAAATGAACAACAAGCTTATAAATATATATTTGGAAGAAAAAAATCCCTTTGTTGCGTCGGTCATCCCCATGAGGAGTTGCTGATGATACGTTCTGGACCCCCCCCCCCCCCATCTAATTCTTCCTTTTGGCAGAGGCTGGATCTTTATCCTTGGATGTTAAAAGTGAAACAACAGCCAAGTAGAAACTAATTCATTCTGTTTGTTTCACGCATTCTGATTAGTTCACAGGATTTCTACAAGCATGTATAACGACGATATACATGCCGCAAACCGACTCACTTGACATACTTCAAAATGTATTCCTACCTAAATTTGCAAGTTACAAGCTTTAGATTACAGATCACAATTAATTTTGAAAGTTCGTTGATCACGCAAATAGTTCCTGATTATTTCAACCCCTCGTCTTCTTACATTTAATTTCTACGACTCTTTTTACACTAGATGATTCGTTTTTTACGTCAATGAGTCGCAGATGAGTTGAAAAAAAATATTCTAGCATGTTGAATGATACTGCATCATCCTAATCGCGGAATGACAGATGTGTTATCAGGCTCTAGAATTGATAGATTGTAGAACATTAGAGCCACAGATACCCCCTTTCGAGTTTAAAAAGATATTAAAAGTCTACTAAGCGACAGATTTTTGCATGAATCCATTTCTGAGCTTATTTTGATACTATCTAGCAGATATAAAAGTTTCAAGCAAAAAATGGTGGTGCGATTCGAGTATTTAATCGTCATATTAGTATAATTTACAAAGGAATATATAGGAAAAAATAATTGGGGTCTGATACCTATAAGCGCGCGCAGTGATATCACGTGTGTAACTAAATAGAGACCAGACGAGGGGAAATGGAGAAAATATGATACATGTAGGTTTAAAACAAATTTTCATTATACTGCTAGATGACAATTCGTGGGTTATCAGGGCTGATCTGGCAAAAATGGGGGGGGGGGTCCAGGGCGAGCGAACATGTGCTTAAATGGGAAAGGAGGCCGAGGTAAGGACATAGTGTGATTTTTGTGTCGCCTGCGAAGCATAGCGACACTTAGGGATCACTTTGTCCGTTGTCCGTCTGTCCGTCCGTCTGTCCGTCCGTCTGTCTGTCTGTCTGTCACACTTTGGGTGTCACAGCCCATAACTTTTGATTGGTAAGTGATAGGGCTTTGATATTTCACATGTGTATTCCTTGTGACAAGACCTTCCTACACATACCATAATTTTTGACCTAGTGACCTTGACCTACATATTTGACCTACTTTTCAAAAAAATTAAGAATGGATATATCTTTTGATTGGTAGGTGATAGGGCTTTGATATTTCACATGTGCAATCCTTGTGGCAAGACCTTTCTACACATACCATAATTTTTTACCTTGTAACCTTGACCTAGATATTTGACCTACTTTTGAAAAAAAGATAAGATTTGCTATATCTTTTGATTGGTATGTGATAGGACTTTGATATTTCACATCTGTATTCCTTGTGACAAGACCTTTCTACACATACAATAATTTTTGACCTAGTGACCTTGACCTACATATTTGACCTACTTTTAAAAAAAAATTAAGAATGGATATATCTTTTTATTGGTGAGTGTTAGGACTTTGATATTTCACATGTGCAATCCTTGTGGCAAGACCTTTCTACGCATACCATAATTTTTGACCTTGTGACCTTGACCTAGATATTTGACCTACTTTTGAAAAAAAGATAAGATTCGCTATATCTTTTGATTGGTAAGTGATTGGGCTTCGATATTTCACATGTGTTTTCCTTCTGACAAGACCTTTCTACACAGACCATTAAATTTGACCTTTTGACCTTGATCTAGATATTTGACCTACTTTTCAAGAAAAGTAATATTGGCTATATCTTTTGATTGGTAGGTGATAGGGCTTTGATATTTCACATGTATTTTCCTTGTAACAATGCCATTCTACACATACCATTATTTTTTACCTTTTGACCTTGACCTACATATTTGACCTACTTTTCAAAAAAAAAAAATTAAGAATGGATATATCTTTTGATTGGTAAGTGATAGGGCTTTGGTATTTCACATGTGTATTCCTTGTGACAAGACCTTTCTACACAGACCATAAAATTTGACCTTGATCTAGATATTTGACCTAGACCTACTTTTCAAGAATTTTGATCCACTTTCTAGAATAATAATCAAACCGCTTCGCAGGCGACACAAGCATTCCTTGGATTGCTATTTTTTATCATTACTGCGACATGCTTGCATTCGCTGTGTGTCATGCTGTTACTTTTACCATGAATATATTTGATCTCAACCAATAGCCAAGCATTGCCTCCCCCCCCCAAAAAAAAACAAGAAATCGGGGGGCTCCGCTCGTAGTTCACATGTACAGCTGAACTTTATTTGCTGGAATAATGTTTTTATATGCCATCTCATGCGGTCTGCATTAAAAATATAATTGAAATCGTAAAAGAATAAGTTTTCTGATGTTTTAAACGTTAATTTTCATTTTTTTTTGTCGATAGACAAAGAGAGCCTAGCGAAAATTCATATAAATTCGAAAACGGTACATATGCAGTTTTTAGCACCATGAATTATGAGAATTTAGCCATTTGAAAGAGTCACATTTCATTATTTTTATATATCTGTAGAATTGCGGAAATAACAGAGATTTGAAATTAGCGTAATTGAAAGTAATTCTTATCAAAAACTTGATTCTGGGGACATCAATAGACTACCTGTAAAATGCTACTATTTGAATAATAATGAAAGTATTGAGCTGAAATTTGATAGATAGCATCAGAAGATACCAAGGAAGGGTTCTGATGCAAAAGTTTGACTTTCAATTAAAATTTTTGAGAGTTTTAGATTACAGATCACAATTAATTTTGAAAGTTCGTTGATCACGCAAATAGTTCCTGATTATTTCAACCCCTCGTCTTCTTACATTTAATTTCTACGACTCTTTTTACACTAGATGATTCGTTTTTTACGTCATGAGTCGCAGATGAGTTGAAAAAAAATATTCTAGCATGTTGAATGATACTGCATCATCCTAATCGCGGAATGACAGGTGTGTTATGAGGCTCTAGAATTGATAGATTGTAGAACATTAGAGCCACAGATACCCCCTTTCGAGTTTAAAAAGATATTAAAAGTCTACTAAGCGACAGATTTTTGCATGAATCCATTTCTGAGCTTATTTTGATACTATCTAGCAGATATAAAAGTTTCAAGCAAAAAATGGTGGTGCGATTCGAGTATTTAATCGTCATATTAGTATAATTTACAAAGGAATATATAGGAAAAAATAATTGGGGTCTGATACCTTTAGCGCACTTTTTGCGTATGACGTCATGCTTCCCTTTGTTCTTCGCTCCTGTGACGTCATACTGTGACGTAAAACTACAAGGTATGAGCTTGTTAATGGCGTTCTCCACATGTAAACAACAGAACAAGTAAGTTTATAATTGATAACACGTTGATTTTTCGCCATTGTAATAAATACGAAGCAGTTGTATGTCATATTTTGCAGCGCAATCATTTCAGTTGGTTGTTATTTGTCCTCCGTAGCAACGTCACCTCTAAAGCAATAAATGAGACCTTCTGAGGGGTATAAAGAGTTAAAATATGTCACATAAATTAGAATAGGGATAAACGTACTGTGTTTTGTGGTTCCGACAGGTATATGTTGGATATACTGTTGGAAACATACGTTATACCGTCGGGGGCAAGCCCCGACGGTATAACTGCGTTTCCAACAGTATATCCAACATATATACCTGTCGGAACCACAAAACACAGTACGTTTATCCCCTAATTCTATCCATTTAGAAGACAAAATATTTATTATAATGCATACATAAAAGTATACATTAGGTATGACATTACTCCCCGATTTTTTTTTTAATTATTAATCTGTATAAGCCTGTATAACAAATGTCATACAAGTCCAGGCTTAATTTTCGCTGGGGGGAGAAGGGTTGCATTAAGTACTATGGAAGCGCAGCATTGAGACTGAAACGGAGACAAACACTAGTTACCCCCCCCCCCCCCCTTGGGAAATTGAGATCCACAACCAATCCGAATTGATTCAATTTGGACGCAACATCAAAAAGTTTTAACAAAATGTACAGTTTGAAACTTGTGATCGAGATGTCTAGAAATTGGGGCAAAACCAAAAGATCAATTTATCAACAACTTACCGTCCATGAAACTTGTGAACAGTAAAACGTCTCTTAGACTAATAAACTGAACACGAAGCTTGTGAATGAGTCGTCTAGGAAATTAACAAAACTGAACAAGAGTATTGTGAACAAATTTAGAAAGAGCAAAAGAACTTAAAACCAGTCTGAACACCAATATTGTGAACAAGTTTAGAAAGAGCAAAAGAACTTAAAACCAGTCTGAACACCAATATTGTGAACAAGTTTAGAAAGAGCAAAAGAACTTAAAATCAGTCTGAACACCAATATTGTGAACAAATTTAGAAAGAGCAAAAGGCTGAAAACCAGTCTGAACACCAATATTATGAACATGTTTAGAAAGAGCAAAGAACTTTAAACCAGTCTGAACACCAATATTGTGAACAAGTTTAGAAAGAGCAAAGAACTTAAAACCAGTCTGAACACCAATATTGTGAACAAGTTTAGAAAGAGCAAAAGAACTTAAAACCAGTCTGAACACCAATATTGTGAACAAGTTTAGAAAATGCAAAGAACTTAAAACCAGTCTGAACACCAATATTGTGAACAAGTTTAGAAAGAGCAAAGAACTTTAAACCAGTCTGAACACCAATATTGTGAACAAGTTTAGAAAATGCAAAGAACTTAAAACCAGTCTGAACACCAATATTGTGAACAAGTTTAGAAAGAGCAAAGAACTTAAAACCAGTCTGAACACCAATATTGTGAACAAGTTTAGAAAGAGCAAAGAACTTAAAACCAGTCTGAACACCAATATTGTGAACAAGTTTAGAAAGAGCAAAGAACTTAAAACCAGTCTGAACACCAATATTATGAACATGTTTAGAAAGAGCAAAGAACTTTAAACCAGTCTGAACACCAATATTGTGAACAAGTTTAGAAAATGCAAAGAACTTAAAACCAGTCTGAACACCAATATTGTGAACAAGTTTAGAAAATGCAAAGAACTTAAAACCAGTCTGAACACCAATATTGTGAACAAGTTTAGAAAGAGCAAAGAACTTAAAACCAGTCTGAACACCAATATTGTGAACAAGTTTAGAAAGAGCAAAGAACTTAAAACCAGTCTGAACACCAATATTATGAACATGTTTAGAAAGAGCAAAGAACTTTAAACCAGTCTGAACACCAATATTGTGAACAAGTTTAGAAAGAGGAAAGGGTCTTTACCACATTAAAACTGAACACAAATATTGTGAACGAGTATAGGAACACTTTTCCATACTGGACATGAAGCTTGAGGGCGAGTGTAGGAGCAGCGAAAGGTCAGTTTACCAACGACTTTACCAAACTGAGAAGTTATGAGGCTTGTGATTAGGGAAATGTTCTTTGAAGGGCCCGCCTATATCATTAATCAAATCTCCTGTCTGTTCACATCGTAAAGAGTACATACACCGACAAACCAAGGCTCTATTACTGAACAAAGAGTCGTTTGTGTATCCATTTAAGACAGATAAATTCAATAAACCACAAAAAGGATCTGTAGAGGTCGGGATCATTACGATGGCAATCGAATTTAAACGAATCCGTAATCTCTATAGACAAACCCACAACAAATGTCAACTTTTGCGCTTTTCTTTCAACTACTTCAAAGACTCTCGAAACGGAAAATCTCGTTAATCTCCGAGTTTAACAATTCAGATCCTTTTTGGTCCACTTTTATGAGGGAAGACGTAGTTTTGAAACAATACTCTATTATGGTTGTGACCAAACTTAAGGTATCTCCATGGCCCTTGTCTGTGGTCTGTCTGATCTCCTGATCATATATATGGAAGTTAAGACTGACTCATCCTTAAACTTACTTTATTGAAAAATAGTCCTGGTAAGTATTTTGCTCAAATTCTGATATAGATATCTGAAGTCATGTGAGAATCAAATTATTGCTTACCATTGTTTGATGCAGAATTGTCCATAATATCGATGAAAAAGAGTAAAGTAAACAAAAGAATGCCAATCTCAGAAAATGACGCTTGGTGTACATGTATAACACAGACAGACGGACACACAAACAAACAAACGTTAAATAAAGAGGACGATACTGATGGACGTTTTCCCCTTTTCTCCATATCGACATAATGTATTTCTCATACTAGAGTTGCATACAAGAATGGTACATACACAGAAATTCTTAATTTATATCGTTATACGTACCTGTGTACTCGGTTCACATCAGAAGCGTAAGCAATCCAGTCATGTCATTTGATAAACATGAAGAAAAAATAAACATCTATTTTATTCAAGATTGTTTCTGAATGGCAGATTCACTGCATTTTTCTTCGGATTTCAGCGAAAAAAAAATTCCTACCGCTGCATCACTTGTGTAATGTGTAAATGTAGTACCTAATCTCTAAAATTAGATATGATGAAATTGTTTGGCCTCGTTTGGTTTTTTTTATAAATGCTATTACATAAGATGACGGTCTCAATTTCTCCCTCATTCAAATTCTTAAAGTAGATGCCGATTACTTAATTTGATTTTTCCAATAAGCTCGTATTTTACGTTTTACACATGATGCAAGCGATGGAAAGATGCTCGAATTCTTACAACAAATAATGAAGTGTTTATGTATTTATAAAGGTTCAATTTAGTGAATATTTTTAGAGAAATAATGTTACAGTACCAAATGCAAATGGATATAAAAAATGAGTCCGGAAACTTTGAGCGGGAAAATATGTAGTACGATATGAGTGGGCCACTATTAAAGCCGTGTTGACAAACACGATTTGCTCTATCAGGTTCATCCGGGGACGTTAATGAACTTACAACCTTGTTATGTCATAAATTTTATATCACTATGCAAAACCTATGTCAATATGATGACACAAAATCAGGGACTAATCCAGAGGATATTTTTAAGGGAGGGTCCATCGTCGGAAACTCACGACATCTTCTCCGTTTGTTTCCGACGATGATGACGGTCCAATCAGAACATTGGCTGGGCCAAGCCTGTAATTTGAAACACATCATTCCCAGAAAAGAGGACAAAAACCTCCTCTGATCGTGATCTGCAAATTTCCCACAAACCTCCTCTCTCACACCCCTGGATCCGCATGTAATCTATAATCACCAAAGGATCTCTCAATGCCAGTCAGGCTGGCGCTATCATGGCTCTATGAGCGAGTACTTTTGGGGTCAGGAGAGGAAATTCGAAACAAACGTTTTGACATGGTCACATTTTAACTTGGCGTTTAGGATCAGGTCATCATATAATGTGTTTCCTCATTTTTAAACTCACTTGATTGATGGAAAATTTCAGCATAATATGCACGTTCCAATAATTTGCATATTTGCTTAATTTGATATGAATTGTATGCAAAATCATTATGCATATACTTGAGATCACCACAAAACTGCATGTCGTCTATCTTCTTTTATCGTTAGTTCACATAATTATACCAACTGATATACATACTTAACCTTGCCACCATGTAGATATTGTGTACAGACAACCTTCGTATGAATCTTTCTTTCAGTCCAACTAGGTAACCATTCAATTTGGTTTAACAAGACAATTCAAGTATACGACGAGCCTGAAGTTGCAGCCAATTATTTTCGTATTGTATACCAGTACATGTAATTCATGGAGTCCAGATCCCTATAAACCCCTATGCATATTCGCACATGAATACAGTTAAGATAGAAAGTCCTTGACACACACCGGATTCTGACGACCGTCCAGATTTTATGTTTACATACGCCGTACAGGATAGGCCGAGTCGACAATAAACCCGGTTTCATTGACAAATTTTGTTTTATTGAAATCACGTGATCTTGTATGTCAAATTAATGGGAGATAGGGCTAGAGCCAAGGGTATTATGGTGAAATTTATAGATATGTACACAAAAGGAGAGATTTCATGAATGAAAATGGGGGATTGTATTTCACTGTAAAAGCCTATCACGTCTCATTCAGGTTGTAGACATAAGTTCATTTCTTTCCTTGTGTTAATGCATCAGATAATTTTGTTATAATTTTAGATTTGCGGATACATATTAGTCTTCTGTTATGCAGTTGCATACATATTTAATGTAAACGTAGATTTTGACAAAATGAAATGAACCGAACATGAAAAATCATTGATAATGTAAAGATCTCCACCTAGACTTGATGGTCAGAGACAACCAAATCATTTTCCATAGGCCGTAATGTTAACGAAATGCCTTATAACGTCTATACTAACATTGCTGGCCATGCATGTTATATACCGATTTGTTCATTGATTCAAGCTTTATACGAAACTAAATTAAAAAATATAGCATGACCTTCTCTTTTTCGCGCTATTTGCGTCACAAGGTACCCCGCAGAGAATTTTCAAATTTTCCCGCGCCCGTCCCCTTTAGCGGATCGGGAGCTAGGGAAAAAATCCGGGTATCGACATTTTAATTGCACTTATTTTCTACTTATATATATCATATTCAAACAATATACCGAAAGAAAATATAATTGATAGCCAATCACATCTTCTGTCACATTTAAGATAACAGGCCCCCTCACCCTACAGGTTTTTCTCCAATCAGAACCGGCCTTTTAGTGGTCTCTGACCTATAGACATATATAACCCCCTCTTTGAATAATACAATTTTTTTTGCATAATAAAGGTATTGATATCAATAAAATTCATCCGAAGTTTCAGCTTTCTACTGTACGTGGTATGGGAGATATTTGAGATTTATGCGTGTATGTCGGCATTGAAAAAAGGCGCCAAAATTCGCATTTTGATTTTTCTACTTTTTCTCTTTTATTCCGTTCTCAGAGGAAAGGGTCTAATGTTATGTACATGTATCGACTCATTTTACATTTTTTATTAAATGAAGAATATATTTCATGCAAATCTGTTGTAATTGCACGGTTTTTATAGCATTTATGAGAAATTTAGGACCCCTACCCCCCTCCGTAGGACGTATTTTCATATGGGTATGTGAACTCGCATTAATTATGACAATGTCACATATCATGCATCTGAATGCGATTGTAATCCTTAATGAAGAAATAAAAAGTCATTTTATACAGAAAATAAAAGAATAAAATCATCCGACTCTAATTCTATACGGTTACATGTGTAGGAATACCATAGAAAATTTTGCCTGTGATGCCATGGAGGATACTTTCATGTATCTCCGACGAATAATTTTTAGATAAATAATTTGTTTTTAATGTTAAACTAGATGTTTGTGCATAAAACAATGGTTTTAATGCATATTCGGCTATACAGAGTGGTTAAAACGTCTTGAATTTTAAAAATAATGACAATGCATACATCGCGCTTTTGGCGCGAAATCCCAATTTGCCCATAAATTCAGTCATATGCATAAATTTTCCATGAAAACTGTTTTATTGAACACTTTTCGGCATGAAAATATAGAAAAGTACATAAATGGTACGAATAAAAAGAAAACAAAACGCTAACACAAGGCTGGTGTTGATATTTTGCATTTATTTCAGTATAGCACGTGTTTCCCTCTAGACATATATAACCCCCTCTTTGAATAATACAATTTTTTTTGCATAATAAAGGTATTGATATCAATAAAATTCATCTGAAGTTTCAGCTTTCTACTGTACGTGGTATGGGAGATATTTGAGATTTATGCGTGTATGTCGGCATTGAAAAAAGGCGCCAAAATTCGCATTTTGATTTTTCTACTTTTTCTCTTTTATTCCGTTCTCAGAGGAAAGGGTCTAATGTTATGTACATGTATCGACTCATTTTACATTTTTTATTAAATGAAGAATATATTTCATGCAAATCTGTTGTAATTGCACGGTTTTTATAGCATTTATGAGAAATTTAGGACCCCTACCCCCCTCCGTAGGACGTATTTTCATATGGGTATGTGAACTCGCACTAATTATGACAATGTCACATATTATGCATCTGAATGCGATTGTAATCCTTAATGAAGAAATAAAAAGTCATTTTATACAGAAAATAAAAGAATAAAATCATCCGACTCTAATTCTATACGGTTACATGTGTAGGAATACCATAGAAAATTTTGCCTGTGATGCCATGGAGGATACTTTCATGTATCTCCGACGAATAATTTTTAGATAAATAATTTGTTTTTAATGTTAAACTAGATGTTTGTGCATAAAACAATGGTTTTAATGCATATTCGGCTATACAGAGTGGTTAAAACGTCTTGAATTTTAAAAATAATGACAATGCATACATCGCGCTTTTGGCGCGAAATCCCAATTTGCCCATAAATTCAGTCATATGCATAAATTTTCCATGAATAAAGAAATGAATCTTATATTTTTTCTGTTGATGCAGGTATCACCCGAAAAATTGGACAGAAAACTGCATCAATGCGCGTAGCGCGTTGATGCAAAAGTTTTCTGTCCAATTTTTCGGGTGATACCTGAATCAACAGAAAAAAATATAAGATTCATTTCTTATCATTTAATTATGGAAAACAAAGCGTTTTCTTGGATCTAAAAACAATCAATTACTGCACTATATTTCGTAAGTCGGAGTGTTTTGCAGTGATACGTCTGCCAAAACAAGTTATGGCAGCCGCCATGATTCAAACAGCGAACGATCGTCTCTCTATATCTTTGGAATAGGGACCAGTTTGAGCAAAATCTACATGCACTGTTAATTTTTGAGTAAGTAGAAAAGAAATGGTACCCTTGAAATGATAAGCAAACATCAACAAATTGTATTTTCAGCAACGAGTTCATTCGTGTTTGAGGGAACCCCCAGTTCTAAAATAGTGCTATAAATAGACTTCCGTGAAAAATTGTGTTGATCGATGTATCAACAAAATTTCTCTGCCAATCAGAATCTTCGTTTCTTGAAAATGATAATGGAAAGTAAATGATAACTGTTTTATTGAACACTTTTCGGCATGAAAATATAGAAAAGTACATAAATGGTACGAATAAAAAGAAAACAAAACGCTAACACAAGGCTGGTGTTGATATTTTGCATTTATTTCAGTATAGCACGTGTTTCCCTATAGACATATATAACCCCCTCTTTGAATAATACAATTTTTTTTGCATAATAAAGGTATTGATATCAATAAAATTCATCCGAAGTTTCAGCTTTCTACTGTACGTGGTATGGGAGATATTTGAGATTTATGCGTGTATGTCGGCATTGAAAAAAGGCGCCAAAATTCGCAATTTGATTTTTCTACTTTTTCTCTTTTATTCCGTTCTCAGAGGAAAGGGTCTAATGTTATGTACATGTATCGACTCATTTTATATTTTTGATTAAATGAAGAATATATTTCATGCAAATCTGTTGTAATTGCACGGTTTTTATAGCATTTATGAGAAATTTAGGACCCCTACCCCCCTCCGTAGGACGTATTTTCATATGGGTATGTGAACTCGCATTAATTATGACAATGTCACATATCATGCATCTGAATGCGATTGTAATCCTTAATGAAGAAATAAAAAGTCATTTTATACAGAAAATAAAAGAATAAAATCATCCGACTCTAATTCTATACGGTTACATGTGTAGCAATATCATAGAAAATTTTGCCTGTGATGCCATGGAGGATACTTTTATGTATCTCCGACGAATAATTTTTGATAAATAATTTGTTTTTAATGTTAAACTAGATGTTTGTGCATAAAACAATGGTTTTAATGCATATTCGGCTATACAGAGTGGTTAAAACGTCTTGAATTTTAAAAATAATGACAATGCATACATCGCGCTTTTGGCGCGAAATCCCAATTTGCCCATAAATTCAGTCATATGCATAAATTTTCCATGAAAACTGTTTTATTGAACACTTTTCGGCATGAAAATATAGAAAAGTACATAAATGGTACGAATAAAAAGAAAACAAAACGCTAACACAAGGCTGGTGTTGATATTTTGCATTTATTTCAGTATAGCACGTGTTTCCCTCTAGGTCAGAGACAACCAAATCATTTTCCATAGGCCGTAATGTTAACGAAATGCCTTATAACGTCTTTACTAACATTGCTGGCCATGCATGTTATTTACCGATTTGTTCATTGATTCAAGCTTTATACGAAACTAAATTAAGAAATATAGCATGACCTGCTCTTTTTTGCGCTATTTGCGTCACAAGGTACCCCGCAGAGAATTTTCAAATTTTCCCGCGCCCGTCCCCTTTAGCGGATCGGGAGCTAGGGAAAAAATCCGGGTATCGACATTTTAATTGCACTTATTTTTTACTTATATATATCATATTCAAACAATATACCGAAAGAAAATATAATTGATAGCCAATCACATCTTCTGTCACATTTAAGATAACAGGCCCCCTCACCCTACAGGTTTTTCTCCAATCAGAACCGGCCTTTTAGTGGTCTCTGACCTATATAGCAAGACAACAGGAACAAAGGAGATCGAGAATATTAAAAATATTAAAAAAACCAAACCAAACCAAAAAACCCGTGTTTGTAAAATACGAATGCCCCATCGGTACTTTTGTTAGTATAACAGCTGTAATGTGAAAAATTAGGTCATATTCCATTGAGTCCAAGGTCAAGCTCGAAAGGTATTCATTGTACCAATTGAAAGACCGTCACGGTGGCACATGATATACACATGCCTCTTATGAAACCAAAAGAAATATCTTGCCATAAAGGCTGCTCATGTGAAACATAAAAGCCATATCAATAACTTCTCAAAGCTTATGGCCAAAGTTTAAGTTTTCGAAAAGTAGGTCAAACTCCATAACACCAATACACAAAAGGACACTGATCACAAAATACAAAACATGAGACCAATACACACAAGGACACTGATCACAAAATACAAAACATGAGACCAATACACAAAAGGACACTGATCACAAAATACAAAACATAAGACCAATACACACAAGGACACTGACCACAAAATAGAAAACATGAGACCAATACACACGAGGACACTGATCACAAAATACAAAACATGATACCAATACACACAAGGACACTGATCACAAAATACAAAACATGAGACCAATACACAAAAGGACACTGATCACAAAATACAAAACATGAGACCAATACACACAAGGACACTGATCACAAAATACAAAACATGAGACCAATACACAAAAGGACACTGATCACAAAATACAAAACATGAGACCAATACACAAAAGGACACTGATCACAAAATACAAAACATGAGACCAATACACAAAAGGACACTGATCACAAAATACAAAACATAAGACCAATACACACAAGGACACTGATCGCAAAATACAAAACATGAGACTTATACACACAAGGACTTTGATAACAAAATACAAAACATGAGACCAATTCACACGAGGACACTGACCACAAAATACAAAACATGAGACCAATACACACAAGGACACTGACCACAAAATAGAAAACATGAGACCAATACACACGAGGACACTGATCACAAAATACAAAACATGATACCAATACACACAAGGACACTGACCACAAAATACAAAACATGAGACCAATACACACAAGGACACTGATCACAAAATATAAAACACGAGACCAATACATCACCCAAAATAAAACTGCAAAACATCCAATAATAAAACACAGTGCAGACACACACAGAAAGTGACACAAAAGGGACAAGGAACACCAACCCACACTATAAAAACATCAAACACAAAAGACCACACATAAACTTAAGAGACCAATTGGCAACCGGTGCCGACTTCCGACGGTCATCTGCCACTGAAAATACACATAAGGCATGACTAGATTTGGTATCTGTCGTCATGGGTGCTGGCAAACTTTCTGCTAATGCTATTTAATTTTTGGAAAGAAGATTCAGCACAAGCTCGAGTACACCTTCAACATATTCGTAAAATTTTAAGATACAGACTTCGATATATATATATCACCTAGCACTTATCGTATGTGCAGGGAAATACTAGGATAAGGATAAGAAATGATTGGTGACTTTCAACAAGCGCTACTACCATATTGTGAAATGGAAAGATGTGTAGAACCTATTGAAAATTTGGGGTTTTGCTGTGGGTGCTGCAACTGAATGTTGTTGGAGATCACCTCTTTTCTATTGATGTGACGGTAATCATCAACATGTCCATATTGAAATATATGTTCTAAAGTACCAATTTTATTGTACTAGACACGTGTTTCGGACACTTGAATCTTCGTCAGTAGTACTTCATGCCAAACAGTTTAAATAAAGCCGAAGTGAATTTTCCTGGCGCCATCAATACAGAGTTTTAATTTCCTCTTGCCAAAATGATGTAAACGTTAAGAAACGTTTTCGACTAGCTGTCTTTCTGAGATCTGTCAAATGGGAGAAGATTTCACAGGAATATTTTCCTTCATCTTCACTGGGAATTATTATCATAAGATGTGCAAAATGACAACTCCATAATCCACGGGGGATAAGCTTCATGTGTGATTCTGATTCCATCAGTACTAGTTCAGTGCACTATATGTCATAAGATATATTTACTATTACAAAAGGAGGGAGGGGATCTGCAACCAGAGCCAGTTACAGTACCATCAGCAAAACACCAAAACACTCGATGTGAAACATACAGACAAGACGAACACAGCAAGAGACGTTAAGTGACATAAAAGAGTAAACACAAAAGACTACACATAAACGAGGTGCCGACTTAGGACGGCTATCTGCTACCCAAGTATCAAATAGTGTGGTTATCCGTTTTACGTGCGCACACACCTCCCATTTTCCCGGTTATCAAAAAGTCTCGAAGAATGCACAATTGTAGTGTAAAACATCTTTCTCACTGACCACACAAACAAGACAGCAAAACAAAAGGGCTCAAGCTACACAGATGAATAAAATTATGTAAATGGATATAAACAAGAGGCCCAGGGGCCACAACGCTCACCTGAAAGCTACGTAAACTAAGCATATCAAACAAAAAGAAGTTTGTAAGAGGAAAATAACCAGACTTCAGAGTGGAACAAAAATTAACAACACTTCTTAAAGACATCTCTCTAGATCATCCTGATGCTTTCGGTATGTCGATACGTGCTTCCGTTCTGAAGAAGTTTGTCAAATGAGGGTACTTCCCATGACCTATTTTTGCCCGTGGTGGTGCCACCTGTTGACAGATCCGGACAAAAAACAACAATACTTGTAGGGGACCATGATTACTTCATTCCTACCAAGTTTCATGAAAATCTGTTCAGCGGTTCTGGGGAAGAAGTTGAATATGTATGAAAATCATCTCCCCCCTTCTTCTTGAGTAATCTAAGTAACCCGAGTCAGACAGTTATAAAGAAGCTAAAGCAAAATCCTGCTAATAAATTACAGCCTTCTCCCCCTCCTTTCACTACGTTATGTAAATGTGAACTTCTGTTTTTACATTAATATTTTGAGCTGCTATCAATATTTTAATTTCAAAGTTATATATCTTAGTCTTCACAAGATGAATTTGAAAATACTTATTCATCTTTTTTGAATTATTTAATTTCCTTTTGCATACTCATTTAATAATTTAAAATATATAACATTCAAATGAATTGATAATCAAAGAATACATATATTAATATTAAAGAAAGACAACTCTTGCATACATGAGTTCTGCTGCCTCTTATACGAAACTAAAGTTACCAAGGTTTAAAATTCCTGATATAGATAAAAGAAGTACCAGAACTTGAACCTACAAGCCTTGGGTCCATGTGCACAGTAAACATATCTATTCATGATTGAAAAAATACTGATAAAAATCTGTTCAGCAGTTCTGGAGAAGAAGTTGAATATGTATGAAAATCACCCCCCCCCCTTTCCTTTTCACATAAGAAAAAATATTCATAAAAAATCAAAAAATTAAAATTTTAGTATTAAATACATATCAAAGCAATGCTCAGGTGAGCTAAAAATTGTTGGGGTCCCGCCGGGGTTTGAAGCCACTCCCCATGGGTCCATTGGGCATGGAAAACATACATTATACCTATGTACAATCTTAAGAAATATTTCTTAAAAATGCAAAAGTTGATATCTTGACAAAATTCATTCACTTGAAGGGTACCATGCATGAGTACCTCATACCTACAAATTGTCATGACAATCTGAAGAGTGGTTATAGAAAAGAAGCAGAAAATGTATGAAAATCACCCCCCCCTTACTTTTCAATAAGAAAAAAATTCATAAAAAATCAAAAACATAAAATGTAAGCATAAAATACATATCAAAACATTAAGTAAGTTAAATTTGATAAATATGTAGTAAATGAGGGTGTAAAATCATACACTTATTGAGTTATTTAAAGAAAAAGTGCAAAAATGTGCATTTCTGACAAAGTCCGAAAAGACATCAAAAACGCGTCAAAAATTTGACTTCCGAGTGGAACCAAAAATAACAAAACTTCTTAAGACATCTCTCTAGATCATCCTGATGCTTTCGGTTTGTCGATACCTGCTTCGGATCTGAAGAAGAAGTTTGTCAAAGGAGGGTACCCCCCGCAACCTACTTTTGCCTCTGGTGGCGCCACCTGTTGACGGATCCGGACGAAAAACAACAACACTTGTAGGGGACCATTAGTACTTCATACCCACCAAGTTTCATCAAAATCCCTTCAGCTGTTCTGGAGAAGAAGTCGAAAATGTGAAAAGTTTACGACGGACGACGGACGGACGGACGACGGACGCCGGACGGCACGCTATGACAATAGCTCACTTGAGCTTTGCTCAGGTGAGCTAAAAAGGGGGCGGGCTTACGTAATACAGTCCGTGCTCTGCCGGCTGTAGCGAGCTCATGCATGCATGTTATCACCCGAGGAGTCCGACTGACATTCAGAGAGGACAGGTGGTCGGGGCTGTCTCTCTAAAGAGGTATTGACAGGGCCCATCATGGAGTCCCGTTGTCACCGTCAGTTAGAGTGCAAGTATTAAGAATGCGCTGGTACAAGATTGAAAAGTGATTAAATACCAAGCCCAGCGTCCGACTGGTGACATTAGGATCATATCCAAAGTGTAAAAGGCGTTTGATAATTCTGATGCATTTTCGATGGTTATGCTGTCTACCTTTGATCCTTCTAATTTTGTTTATCATACATGTATTACAGAATTCACAGAATTTTGGGAACAAATGTAATTTTACATAAAATTGGAATTAAAGATTCAGATAAATGTTCCTTTTGTCAAAATTTTTCGGAAACAATTTGCCATCTATTTTTCTATTGTGAATACTCTTACAAATTATGGGAAGAATTTAAAATTTGGTTGTATGAAACATTTGAAATTGAATTAGAATTAGATATTAAAAATATCATCCTTGGTTTTACTGAGAAAAAGTACAAGAGACTGAATGTCATTATTAGTGTAATAAAACATTACATTTTCCAACAAAAGATGGCAAAATGCATACCTTATTTTACTGGTGCAAAAATGAGTATTATTAATTATTTAAAATCAGAAAAATATATATTTAAGAAGAATCTTCAAAGTGAAAAGTTTTCAAAGAAGTGGGGAATGTTTCAAATACTAACTCAGTAGTTTTTCTATACTTTATTCAAAATTGAATTATGAATTGATAACATTGTATATGCAACTGGAGTTCTTTTTTTTTGTGTTTTGTTTTTTTCTTCCTTCCCTTTCTTGCTCTCTCTTTCTTCTTTTTCTCTTTTCCTTTCTTTTTTATGTCTTTGTGTATGTGTTAGTGCTGTATGCTTTTTATTCTTTAGTTATTTAGACAGCAACAAACTGCTGATTCAGAAACATATGAAGTAATATATAGTATATTTGATGTGACTATATGTGCTTCTTTGCTTTATAAGTATATGTTGCTTATATGTATTGTTTGTATATATACCTGTGTGCTTATTTGTGCTGTCATGTGTTACAAATGACTGACTGTGTGTATGTGTCTTTGTCTTCTTGCTTGAAAACAATGCAAATATATTGCAAGTACATGTGCTATAATGTGTGGTAAAGTGAGCTATGACTACATGTGGTATTGTAATGTGTGCATGTTAATATGTGCTTTTGTGAAGTACAGTGAGCTATATGTGGTATCGTCGACTATGTGTGCAGGTTATGTGCTTTTGTGAAGTACATGTGAGTGAGCTATATATGTGGTATCGTGCATGTTATGTGTGCATGTTATGTGCTTTTGTGAAGTACATGTGAGTGAGCTATATGAGCTACAGTATATGTGGTATTGTCGACTTTGTGTGCAGGTTATGTGCTTTTGTGAAGTACAGTGAGCTATATGTGGTATTGTCGACTATGTGTGCAGGTTATGTGCTTTTGTGAAGTACAGTGAGCTATATGTGGTATCGTCAACTATGTGTGCATGTTATGTGCTTTTGTGAAGTACATGTGAGTGAGCTATATATGTGGTATCGTGCATGTTATGTGCTTTTGTTTTAGTATAGTGAGCTACAGTATATGTGATATCGTCAACTTTGTGCGCATGTTATATGCTTCTATGTGGTACAGTGCATGATATGTGCTTTAACGTTAGTTCAATGCATTGGGACTTTTGAACTATGTCTATATGTATGTTTGTGTCTAATATATATATATGGCTAAAAAATAAAAATTAAAAAAAAAATACATGTATTACCATAAATTGCAGATTGTGTACATGTAATACCCAAAGTAATACACTCTGATGCTTGTATAGATCCGCATTTTGAAATAAGCTGACTGAATTTTTTATAAAATTTCCAGGAAGTCTTAACTAGTTTATGAAAGCGGAATCCTTGGTAATTTGTAAATTGGTAATTGTAATTGTAATTATAAATTGGTAATTTGTAAATTGGTAATCTTGGTAATTTGTAAATTTCTACTGTGAAAATCCATACATTTTAGTACATGCTCTAGCGTACCGGATGAGTTGACTAGTATCAATGTTATACCTTTGTAATTACAAAGATTAGATATGAAAGGCAAAAATTATGAAATGAACAATTTTTAAGAATACCAAATTTTGATTGTTTGAAATGATTTAAACCCAAATATCAGGAGGACAAAAAAATAAATAAAAGAAAGAAATGGCATTTCTCGTATTTCAATTGTACATAGAGTGAATTATAAAGAAAATGTACAAAACTAAAAAAAAAAAGGAATCTTGAAGTAAATTATAAACATTTCAATACATGTATATCAGATAGGCGCATTTCACAAGTAATATACCCTCAGTAATGATCGTCACCGAAAGCCGTTTTCCGTCAGCGTACATTTTTCACAATTTCGACATTTCTGAGGCAACTTTCCCGTGTGTTTGAAGTTATAATACAAGGTCGTGTTTGGTGGACCAGGAGTCCCCGAGGGCACATGTAGCCAAGTTCGATCAATTTCGGTTGATCGTTTCTTCAGCGCATTCTAAAATTTCTGTTATCAAAATTTCCTGAAATTTCTAAAACGTGGGTCCTGTAGCATCATATCCCAACCATCCTGCTACGTCTTTCGGTACGCTTTTTCGACATAGTAACTTTCATACTTTTTTGGCATATTACATTGTTTAGATTTGAGGATCACTGATGAGGGTTGAGTACCCGAAACGTGCATGTCTGGTCCATGTTGCCAATTTATCTGTTCTTTAATGATGCTATTCAATTTGAAGACGTTTACATTTTATTTATTCATCAAATTAATTAGCAATACGGGAATATTTGGTACCTTAATTGTATTTCTCATTAAATGAGTGAATATTGATGATACATGATGTAGTACATTTTCAAATGAGTTAAAGAAGATCCTGACGATAATCTCAACAGCATTCACAATAGAGCACAAAATTGAGCATCGACGGACCCCTAGCAAGCTAGAGGTGGGACCAGGTGCCCGGGAGGAGTAAGCATCCCCTGTTGGCTAGCCGCACCCGCCGTCGATGTTAATGCACGATAAAGAACACAGTATATAAAGTACATGCACTGTCTGAAGTTATGTCTATATAGAAAGTTCTATGGCGACCATGTCAGGGAAATATATTCAAAACACTTACTGTCAAACCCCTCGCGGGGAACTTTTTTACGAGCTCCACACGACAAAGGGCATAAGTGTGACACAAATGAGTTAAAGAAGAAATACACTTTTTAATCCTGCTTTGTATCAACGTATCTACTTGAAGTCCTTGATTTTGCACTTTAAAAAAATTTACAGATAAAATCACGTTCATTTTCCGTCACTCCCTTTCCTTCCTTTTATATACGTAATCAATAAGGAAATATTGTATTCGAGGAAATTGCTTTCTTAAACGACAGAATAAATCTCCAAATCACGATGTTCTCAACAGTAGAATGTGCATTCAAATATTCTCGAAAAAGGGATTCAAATAAGTTCCAAAATATATGATTTGTTTATTCTTTCTCTTAAAATATATTCCTTCGGATATTTTTTCAGTTCTGATTTTGAAGATGGGAGTAAGCCCATTCAGGAGGGAAAGGTGGGGATCCGACGGGTGTTGCATTCAAGGAAGAGATACTGACCGTCTCTTCGTGGGCACCTGGTCTCACTCCTAATTGGGAGTTCTCTATTTTTCATATGGTGGAGGTTTTCTTTGTTTGCTTTGGTTCCTGTTTTATCCTGATTTCGTATGCCTTCGTTTTTTGATTTCCTGAATGATCAATTTTGTATTATGTTTTGGGAAATGGTCATTGTCCATATTTGTCATAGACCTGTATTGGTCTCTCGTTTGTAGCTCACCTGAGCGAAGCTCAAGTGAGCTATTGTCATAGCGCGCCGTCCGTCGTCCGTCCGTCCGTCCGTCCGGCGTAAACTTTTAACATTTTCGACATCTCCTCTGCAACCGCTGCACAGAATTTCACGAAACTTCACAGGAAGTAAGTACTCAATGCCCTCTACCAAGTTTGTGTTTTTCGAGCCGATCTGAAATCAAAGATGGCCGCCACAGGCTCTGATTGGCTGACACATATTCGACATCTCCTCTGCAACCGCTGCACAGAATTTCATGAAACTTTACAGGAAGCAAGTACTCAAGGTTCTCTACTAAGCTTGTGTTTTTTGTGCCGATCGGTCAACAAATATGGCCGCCGAGGGCTCTGATTGGCTGACACATTTTTTGACATCTCCTCTGCAACCGCTGCACAGAATTTCATGACACTTTACAGGAAGGAAGTACTCAAGGTCCTCTAATAAGTTTGGGGCTTTCGAGCCAATCGTTCAACAAATATGCCCGCCAAGGGCTCTGATTGGCTGACACATTTTCGACATCTCCTCTGCAGCCGCAGCACAGAATTTCATGAACCTTTACAGGAAGGAAGTACTCAAGGTTCTCTACCAATTTTGTGTTTTTTGTGCCGATCGGTCAACAAATATGGCCGCCGAGGGCTCTGATTGGCTGACACATTATCAACATCTCCTCTGCAACCGCCGCACAGAATCTCATGAAACTTTAGAGGAAGGAAGTACTCTAGGTCCTCTACCAAGTTTGTGTTTTTTTGTGCCGATCGTTCAACAAATATGGCCGCCAAGGGCTCTGATTGGCTGACACATTTTCGACATCTCCTCTGCAACCACTGCACAGAATTTCATGAAACTTTACAGGAAGGAAGTACTAAAGGTCCTCTACCACGTTTGTGTTTTTCGTGCCGATCGTTCAACAAATATGGCTTCCGAGGGCTCTGATTGGCTGACACATTTTCGACATCTCCTCTGCAACCGCCGCACAGAATTTCATGAAACTTTACAGGAAGGAAGTATTTAAGGTCCTCCAACAAGTTTGTGTTTTTTGTGCTGATTGGTCAACAAATATGGCCGCAGAGGGCTCTGATTGGCTAACACATTTTCAACATCTTCTCTGCAAAAAAAACACTGCACAGAATTTCATGAAAATTTACAGGAAGAAAGTACTCAAGATCCTCTACCAAGATTGTGTATTTTGTGCAGATCGGTCAACAAAGATGGCCACCGAGGACTCTGATTGGCTGACACATTTTCGAAATCTCCTCTGCATTGCACAGAATTCCACGAAACATTGCAGCAAGTAAGTACTCAAGGTCCTCTGCCAATTTTGTGTTTTTCTCGTCGATAGGTCAACAAATATGGATGTCAAGGGCTTTGATCTGTAGAAGTATTTTTTGTGACTTTTAACCCTTTGTCTGCAACTCAGGTGAGCGATGTGGCCCCCTTGGGCCTCTTGTTTATTTTGTCGTAATAGTTCATAACCTTGTAACCAAAGAGAACTGGGACTGGAAATTTTCATTTCAATGTTTCACTCCAATTTCCGTTACGTAAACATATTTAAGGAAAAAACTTCAGGAAGAATTTCGTACCCGTATAGATATTTGAAACGGAAAGAAAACATCGATGGTATGGCGATATGGGATGCAAATGATGGGATTTTGCCCTTTCCCTGCCATTGTTGCCCTGCAATGATTTGTTGAAATATATCATGACGTCCATTTTGTTTTCATTTTTCTAAAAATAATCAAGGGGCCAATTGCAAATTTGAAAATTAAAAAAAAAAATTCTCCTTGTGTTAAAAGGTCGTACCAAATTTGATGAAGCTGAAAACATTGCTTTCTTCAATTTTGCTGATAATTTATCATTAGAATTAATTGCAATTGTTGCAGACGATCATTAGAATTAATTGTAATTGTTGCAGACGATCATTAGAATTAATTGCAATTGTTGCAGACGATCATTAGAATTGGTTGCAATTGTTGCAGACGATCTCAGCTCTCAAGGAAGTATACCAACGAAGAAGTATCAATCGTTGTTCAGAATAAATAAATCCAAGGGATTAAGGGGAAATTGTGTAAGTTTCCACGAACAAGGCAATCGCGAACCTCCGAATGGAGGCAGGACCAGAGAGCTTCCATTGACTCCATGCAAAATGCAAAAAAAAACCGCGAAATTCAATGCATAATAGAAACGTGTCATATCCGATAATGTCTAAATTGTAAAAGACAGTCGATTGACCCTTCCGAACGCGGGAAAAATTTGAGAAATTCCATGACGTCACAGTGCAATTTCGATGTTGACCACGGTTAGAAGGTTGTTTGTCCGAGGTAAAAGCATTGTGACGTCACGAAATTTTGCATATTTTTCTCGCAATCGGAAGGGTCAATTGGAAAGGTCAGACCAAAGAATTTCCTTAATTATTCTTGAAAGGCAAATGTTGAAACGTGCAAAAAGTTCTTTGTACCGACCGTAGAACATCCTCAGTGACATCTTAGTCGTTCCCGTTAATAACCTTATGCAAGCAGCTTACTGGTGGGACTCTTTGCTAAATATGAAGTTCTCGTACTTAGAACATGCTCTTGCATAGCGTATAAGTTGTGACTTGAATACGCCATAGGCAGACAAAGAGTAAATGCTGCTAGACGTGAAAGGGGGGAGGGGATTGTGATGGTGAAATTAAAATCGTCACGTTTGCCATAAAGAGGTGTTCAAATGACCGTTGTAACTGATGAATATTAGTATATTGAGGATCACTGACAAGAGTTTAGTATTCGAAACGTGCATGTCTGGTCCATGCCGAAAATTTATCTGTTTTTAAATGATGCTATTGAATTTGAAGACGTTTAAATACATGTCTAGGTAGGAGGCTGAAGTGTTGCTTTTAGTTGTTTCTTTGATTTCATTGATTTCTAGTTAAATGGGATAGGTGGCGCC
Organism: Pinctada imbricata; assembly: GCA_033119305.1. NCBI lineage: Eukaryota > Metazoa > Mollusca > Bivalvia > Pterioida > Pteriidae > Pinctada > Pinctada imbricata. The sequence goes on along the minus strand of VSWD01000003.1, from coordinate 25,723,202 downwards.
AAGGTAATTCTGAATTGATTATTATCACAGTAGCGTATCACGTGATATGCAAATAATCTCTAGCCCGGGAATCCCCCTCGATTAAGTATGGTAAATTCAGTCTAAATCTACTTTATAGAAACTATTTTAAGCCTATCACATGAGCATCACTATCATCTATATGCTGGGAATCTTTTCTGGTCAAGAATAGAGGTATATTCAGAGAACGCTTTAATAGATCTGTTTTATTTTGTCTACATGTTATGATATGGTGCACGTAGATAAACAAATTTTTCTGTTGAAGTGTTCTATGAATATATATTCTATTCTACACCAGAATAGATTAACATCATATAAATGAGACTGATACTCATATGATAGACCTAAGATAAATTCATATAAAGTAGATTTAGATAGCATTTACCTTGTTTAATCGGAGGGAATTCCCGGGCTAGAGATTATTTGCCTGACACGTGATATGCTACAGTGATTATACATCATCAATGTATATTTTGGTCCAGTTGAAAGTCCAGGAAGCACGTAACTGATATGTTTATATGTATTAAAATTCTGCCCTTGTTAATTTTCAATCAAAATAATTTGTGTTGCACAGATCTGGCCCTGGACATTCCCAATGTTATTTTAAATCATAACTTCCTATCCTTACATTATTTCAAGGAAAAATACGAAGAAAAATTTCCTTATTCGGTACATAAATATAACTGCTCATACAAGGAAAGAAAACATTGATGGTATGGAAATGTAATTTGTCACAACATAGCTTCAGGTAGAGCACTTTTTATGGTGGCTAATAGAGAAGATGGAGGTAATTAATAATTCTATTTGCATGGCCTCTTTTCCCTCATTGTTTTTATTAGAACTCAATAAGAAAAATCAATATTTTATATTTATTCAGAATGATTGTCTAGTATCATGAAATCTAAACAATTAGTTAACCAATGTGGAAAATATAAGTAAGTAAATAAATCTATTACATGACGCAAAATTACATTGCTATATGTGTCATTGACGGAACAATCTTAATTACATACAAGCTATAATCATGGCGCATCGTTTTTCGATCGTCCTTTCGTCAGTCCGTCGTCTTCTACAGGATTCCACGCAACATTGCAGGAATCTAACAACAAAGATCCTAATAGATTTTTTGTCCCCCCCCCCCTTTCACGAAAGCGCGGGGACATTAAAACCGTCCCGTCTGTCTGTCTGTCCGTCAGTCAGAAAAACTTTCACCTTGTCCTTAACTTTTGAATGGTAAGTCATAGGGCTTTTGTATATTTCTATCCGATTTTCGCTATATTAACATAAGTGGCCGGGTGGTTGTATGCACATAGATTCTTAGACTCTGGGTCATGAATCTGATCAAACCTTATTTACTTTTTTTAATTGCTCAGTCGACGGATACAGGCCCATTTTGGCCATATATATTTTCGTTTCTGACAAAGTGACATCATGTTATTACAACACTCTCTCATTATAATTATAAACAACTGTTTCTTTTTAGATGGGTTCAGACATAGCACGCTTATCAATGGCTGTATACCAGGCAATGTGCGAGATTATTGGTGATGAAGATGTGGTCCAATTTAATAGATTACATAGCATATATCGTGAAGTATTTGGTAACGTTTATACGAATATCGTCAAATCACAATTCGGTTTAACATTAGTGTATATGGTAGTAGATAGTGGAAGCCGTGCAGAAGGCTTCGATTTTTCTTCATCAGACTTTGACCTAATGAGCATACCAAAAGATGTGATGGTAAAGCAAAGTCTGTCAGAAGAAGGCGACCTTTCTGGCTCCTATGTGGTTCTTCTAACAGAGAAAGATAACACGAGAAGTGGATTTGTCAGACTGAAGATGCTTAATCTACCATGTCAACCTGCATCAAATATGTGGGCCATGAGTATGACGAGGCTAGGTCCAGAATATTACCTGTCCAATGGCAAAATGAAAGAAATGCGCTGTTTATTTTTCAATAATATACTAGGAATTCCCATCGAACCTCACGGTCCTTGTACAAGTATAACCAATGGAAATTTAGACATTGATTATATGCAGACGCGTTATCATCAAAGACATGGCCAACGGAGGCAATTGGATGTGTCATTCGTCTGCTTAAGTGTGGATGGCCTTCAGTTCATGTGGTAAAGGACATGGTAAATGATGGATGTCTCTTTGTTCCTGTGGGAGACAAAACATCGCCATATGAAAATATTGAATGGAGAATGTCATTTTCACTGGCAGAAAAACGGCTGGTCCACTCTATGAGTCACACACAATTCCTTACTTACGGCCTTCTCAAATTATTTTTGAAGGAAGTTATTGAGAGAGATGGTTCTATCAGAGGCCTGCTATGCTCATATTTCTTGAAAACGTTAGTTTTCTGGGAGATAACTGATACCCAAATCTCTTGGACACCATCTTGCTTTTTTCAAAATGTATGGAATTGCTTTCGTAGGCTTCTTAGCTGGATAAACAACGAGTACTGCCCAAACTTCTTTATACCGGAAAACAACATGTTCAATGGAAAGATTTATGGACATGCACGACAGACATTACTTAATACTTTGAGTGCTTATTACAGAAAAGGATACTTGCTGTTTCTTGAGATTCCCTCAATACAAGTTGAAGTGACAAAATGGCATGCAACACCAACTCGAGGTATCAGTAATGTGCTGAGGGGATCAACTGTGATCAAAAGACTTTTACAAAAAATAACTGTCACTGATATATATACATATAGCAAACCTGAAATCATTATGTCCCTCGAATCGTCACACTCTAAAATCGTCGAGGAATTGAAAGATTTCCTTCAACTGCATCAGTTAAACTTTTCTTGTTTTGAGATAATGTGTCGTCAGATTGACATAGCATGTCGCAATAGAAGCAGATATTTGACTGAGAGGTGCCTTTCTCATATCCTGAGAGCTTCTTCACCAGACTGTGTCCGAAGCAAATTATTCTTGGCACTTTACTTCTACAGATGCAAAAGATATGAAAGTACTATATATTTACTATATAAAGTCATACAAAAGCTGGAAGATGCAGAAATATCTTACACGTGGGAGACTTTCGCTGACAAATATTCTCGTCTCGGTGGCGATTTGATGTCGATATCGCACGGCATGCGCAAGTTTATAGCAACTGAAGTGCCACTGAATTCAGAAACGTGTATTCCTGAAATCTTTGATGAATATAACACTACATGGTATACCCCCGATCATAGTTTATCTCCATGGGTGCTGTCACACTTTCTTCTTGGTCTATGCCATTTTTGGAAAGGGGATTCAGCACAAGCTCGGGTACACCTTCGAGACATTCGTAAATGTTTAAGATACAGACTACGACACATATCATCTAACGCCTATCCTTTATCATGGGAACTACTCGGAATAGGACAAGAAATTATTGGTGACTTTCAACAAGCGCTGCTATCATATGGTGAAATGGAAAAGTGTACAGTATCTACGATTGGTATATCAAGCACGCAACTTCTAGATGTTAACAAGAAGAGACGTTCGCAACTAGCTGCCTTTCTAAACATGGAATGAGAAGATATTGTCAAAGGGGATGAGCAGATTACTCATAAACATTTTGAACAAACCCTACCAAATTTGGTTACAATATTTACTTGAAAAGCTAAATTATACTTAACATAAGCGTAGATTAAGGATTGAGCAACGTTTGTAACTTTTTTCCCATATTTACATGTATCCTCATTTAAATTGCAAAATGACAAATTGATCATACGACGGGGGTATGATTTACTATGACGTCATTCGTTTCATGGTTTCAGGAAAGTAGATTGTGAGTCCAAAAAGTTATGTCTTGGAATTACAATTAGCCAAATTACGGTTCGCTCTGGTTCATCATATTACTTTCAATGTTTTTGTTTGTTTGTTTGTTTGTTTGTTTGTTTGTTTGCTTTTTGTTTGTTTGTTTGTTTTTTTATGATTTCGAAAATTATTTGTTCTGACATTGAACCTGAGAATTCAACTATGATCAGGGTATGACAAAATTAACTTAAAACTGAATGAAGTTTAAATCTCAATAACCCTTTGTCTCCTTGATGAAATGATGAAATGCAATCATTCAACCAAGTTTTCTTATTTCACAGTAGAATAATAATTTGAAAATGACTGAACTCATTATTTCAAAATTTCACTTTGAAGACGTGTAACTTGTACCACTTGGTGAGTGTCACTGATGGTGGACCAGGAGTCCCTGAGGGCACATGTAGCTAAGTTGCATCAGCTTCCGAATCGGTTGATCGTTTCTTCAAACATATTCGAAAATAACTGTACACAAAAAATTCTCGAAATTTCTGAAAAGTGGGTCCTGTAGCATCATATCCCACCAATCCTGCTATGTCTTTCGGTAATGTTTGGACAACTTTCATGGTCGTTGGCCCTTTTTCATTGCTTAGATTGAGGATCACTGACGAGGATTAAGTACCCGAAACGTGCATGTCTGATCCATGCTGCAAATTAATCTGTTCTTAATCGATGTTACATATTTGAAGACGTGTAACATTCATAGGTCATACAAATGTGAATACTTGTTCTTGGATTTTTTTTTGGGGGGGGGGATCGAGCAAACAAACATTTTGTTCTATTCGAGAATGCCAAGTACAATACTCCAGCTACCTTCACAGATTGTTTTTTTCCCCTTCTTATCAATTTTTTTATTACATATTGATCGAAGAAAAGTTAGGCATTTCAATTATCAATTTGAACTCCTAAGCTGGTTTACGAAACTAAATTCAATCTATTCGTCATATGGAAGTAAATGTTGATGTAATGGTATTTTTCATTTCCAAATATACATCATTCCAATCTTGATGTGAATCTACGTATTTGTTTTGCCAAAATGGGGATTTTTTTAATCTAGAGATAAAATTTTCCTTGAAATCTCGCCAAACCCTTTCCTTCCTATTTTGTGCGTAATCAATAAGGAAATATTGCATGTGAGGAAATCGGAATACCCATGATCTGGTTTTTATTCAGTTCAATACAAAAATATTTCCTTGCAAATCTCATAATTTTGTGTAAGATACTTGAATCTTTATGCTTCAGAAATGTTACAAGAAAGACCCATGTTAACTCATCTGTACCAAAGGCTGTACGAAAGTGATTATCAATATTGAAATATATATGACTGTTCTATAGTACCAAATTTATTGTACTAGACACGTGTTTCGGATATTGAATCCTCGTCAGTAGTACTTCATGCCAAACAGTTTAAATAAAACCAAAGTGAATTTTCCTCTACGATACAATGCTTTAATTTCCTTTTGCCAAAATGAGCGGCTCCAAATTTTGTGTAGCGTGGACGGACGAACGGTCGGGCACCATTGTTACGCACAGTAACATATTCAGTTTATATATCCGGATAATCACACAGTCGCTGCCACCATTTGTATTATAATGTTCATGACACTGACAGACGGACACATCTCTGACTAACGACGGACGAACACACTAATAACCACTGTAGCACAGGATAAATTCCAAGTTGAAATCACAAGTAACAAGTTCATAGTTTATTAACGAAAAAACATGATGATGATGAATATTTACAATGAATATCAAATATGCCGGCACAAAGTCACAAAAATAAGCACAATAAAAGTCCGAAATGGTAAAGTTAAAAATCACATTTTGTACGTCCTGAAGCTTGGAAAAATAATTTAGACTGAAGAAAATTAAGGTCGCGGTATTTATATGAGACAAAATTTCCTCCTCCAGTAGCATGGCAACAATACAAATATTTACATTTAAGCGGGAAAAATTCGGAGGAGGAGAAAAGTTACATAAATAAGTAGGTCATTTCGGAGGAGTAAAAATACGTGTTATACAAGTGCTAAATAATACTAATGAAATGATTAAGAAAACATGAAATATCCGAAATTAAGCGATGTATTAAAGGTTAAAATGTTACCATAACAAAAATTCGCTACACTTCCCCCCACCTAGGTTTTGGCTCCGTCAAAACGATAGGGTATCAAAATGGGGAAATTAAAAAGCAAAACAAAACAATTAACTAAATTTAAGGTCTAATAAATACTAAAAGCTATACGTGTTATAAAAGAAAATAAAACAGTTTACGACAAAAACAAACATGATGATTAACCGTGCCGTATAAAAGTATACAGTTTTAAACAACAAATACTGTCACAATTTAAAAAAAATAAGGCATGTAATTCAATGTCTTGCAGGATAATCATGTTACATATTAAATAAAACAAAGTCACAAAAAGTATATGTAATAAACAATTGGAATGTCATTTTTCATTCACTATGTTATCTTTGAGCAATATAAACAAGTAAATGACTGGAATGTCTTTTTTCATTCACTGCATAAAACAATATGTATTTTAAAGTCACTGTCCATCATCGCCTGTGACGCGCAAATCCTGAATATCGGTCACTTTCTCACCTTGGTACACATCATTTATGTTGCGTTTGCATTGGCGACAGATAAATTCACTTCCTGCTCCGCTTTCTACCGGAAGTCTAGACATTGCGTCAGCGTTTGAATGTTTCTTCCCTGGTCGATGTACAATTTTAAAATCGTAAGATCCCAGTTGTTGCAGCCATCTGCAAGTTTGTCCGTCGGGATCCTTAAATCTATGAAGCCATGTTAGCGAACCATGGTCAGTCCGTAGTATGAATTGTCTTCCCAACAAATAATGTTTGAAATATTTCACAAAATATACAATTGCAAGCATTTCTTTTCTTGTAACACAGTAATTCTGTTCGTGACTATTTAAAGTTCGGCTCGCAAATTGCATTACTTTTTCTTCTCCGTTTTGGATTTGAGATAACACACATCCAATAGAATTGTTACTAGCATCTGTATCAAGGATAAATGGGCCGCCATCCTCATCAGGATATCCTAATATTGGCGCTTGAATAAGTCGGTCACGAAGTTCATGAAAAGCATGATCACATTCTGCTGTCCAGCTCCAAGCGGCATTTTTACTTGTAAGTTTATGTAGGCACTTCGCTGTTTCTGCGAAATTGAAAATGAACTTCCGATAATATGAAGCTAGTCCAAGAAATTGACGTAATTCGGTGACGTTTTTCGGCACAGGAATGTTTTTTACCGCTTCAATTTTCTTAGGATCTGTTTTAATTCCGTCTCGGGAAACTATATGTCCGAGGAACTCTACTTCTTGTCTAAAGAAACGGCACTTCTTGGCTTTTAATTTCAGATTTGCATTATCCAGTCTGTCAAACACTTTGTTCAGATTCTCCAAAGTTTCTTCAAAACTTTTTGCAAATATAATGAGATCGTCGAGGTACAATACCACGATGTTCCATTGCAATCCTGTTAATGCTTTTTCGATGATTCTCTGGAATGTTGCGGGGGCATTGCACAAACCAAATGGCATAACTTTATATTGATACAGCCCTCCCCTTGGTGTCGCAAAAGCTGTTTTCTCTTTATCGCATTCTCGCAAAGGCACTTGATGATAGGCAAGATCCAAGTCAAGCGAAGTAAACCACGTTGATCCTGATAATGCATCTAAATTATCATCTACTCTCGGTATGGGGTATGCATCCTTAATAGTCCTGGCATTAAGTCGCCGATAGTCTACACATACACGCCACGTCTTGTCTTTTTTCTGTACTAAGACAAGCTGAGATGACCAAGGACTCTGGGACTTCTCAATAAGACCCATTTCCTCTAACTTCTGGATCTCACTATCCAAAAGATCACGTTTAAATAACGGTATATTCCTGGAAGCTTCCTTAAACGGCTGATTATCCGTCAAAACAATACTATGTTCCCCGAGGTTTGTCCTCCCTCGTTCACCATGAGGATCAGAAAACGTACTGGCACGTCTCTGCAAAAAGACCTTGAACTTCAGCGCTTCCTCTGCAGAAAGATGAGTTCGTCCATCCTCATAAACAGGAACCAAGTAATCAGGTAAACTCACAGGATCAACTTCCGGTATCAAATCTACTTCCGCTTCCGCTTTGCGTATTCCTTCAGCAATGCGTAAAATTGGAGAAAATATTGCGACTTTTTCATCAGCTTTTACTGTCACAGCTGAACTTCCTGGATTAAACATTCGAAGATAAACATTGTCACTATTGGCATCTAACAAGGTTCTGGCTAAAACCAAGTTATAAGTCTCTCTAAAGTTCGAAAAAACAAGGGGTATGCCAATCTTGTCCTCAGTATGGTGTAAAACAGATTTTATCACAACTTCATGTCCTGGTAAAACAGTCGAACTTTCACTAGTTGATATCCAGTTTGTCGTTCTTGAATACATATCGTCCGCAGAAATGTTTGCTCGTAATCCACCATTTTTATAGTCCCAATTGCATTCAAACTTCATGTGAAAATCCTCTCCAAGCAGATTCTGAGTTACTCCTCCCACAAAAACTCTAAAGTCAGTTTCAAAGTTATGAAAATTAAGTGTCATGTAGGCTGTCCCTAGAATTTGCATATTTTGGCCACTCGCATTTGCAAATTGAATTCTGGCAGGCTCTAGCACTGGACGATTTTCGGGGGGTATTTTATAGAACTGATCTTCTGTTATGAAAGTCTTTCTCGCCCCAGTATCGCATTTCCATGTGATTGGTGTACACTGTACAAGTCCATCAACGAGGAAACCAATCCGATCCCTCGTGGCGTTGATCATAATTTCACAGTCATTATTTACACCATGACGCATGTCGTCTGCTACTTCCGGTTTTGGTTTTTCGTCGAGATTGACACATGCTTGCTGTCCTGCAAGCACCTTAATGTTATCTCTGTTATTGACTACTCTATCCAACTTGGAATCAAGCTCACACGATGTTGATGTACTAGGCCTTTCTATGTGGCCGTCCGACGCATGGCCTACTGCCTCGGCGGCAGGTCGTTTCCCTGTAGGTATGACCTGTCTGCAACTTGAGAGGAACGTCTAACAATTCGAGGACAACGATTACGTAGGTGTTTATCAGAGCCGCACTCGTAACATTTTCGCTTCACTGCCTGGTTCGGTATTCTCGGGGCATTTACGGTATTTTCGGTGTTTCGTTCGTTATGACGTACTGTATAAATATCTCTTTTCCACGGTTTCCCTGGTTTAGATGACTCGGACTCTCCAATACGTATGCACTCTTCTTGCATAGCTGATGTAATGGCCTCTTGAATTTTCTTTGGGCGAGTTCTTTTCACAGCTAACCGGAAATCTTCATTAGGACTACAATTGTCAAGAAAAGTTTTCAAACTGTTCTCCTCTACAAATTCCCGATTTCCAGGATGAGCTCTCCTATAAAGGTCCTCTATCGCCTGTCCAAAATCTCTGAAAGATTCTGAGTCTTTCTTTTTGCGGAGCTTAGCTTCAGCTAAGTAACTTTCTTTTAATGCTGTATGGCCAAAACGTTCATTTAAAGCACGTGACAAGGAACTATAATCCTGTAAAATGTTCTCCGGAAGTCCATACGCATATGTCTCCGCCTGGCCACGCAAAGTAGTCAAGAGCACACATCTCCGTTGTTCCATCGGCCATTGGTTGATGTTCGAAACATTTTCGAAATATCTTTCAAATTCACTCCATATAGTTGTTCCGTCACCCGAAAATGTGCGTTTCACTTGAATATTCGCTGATCGTCCACTGAGAACATCAGAAGTGATTGCATTTCTGGGGCTTTGAGATCTGCGAACTCCAGCGCACGATCTATACACAACGCCGATAAGAATGATGCAAAACACAAACAACACGCACACAAGAATGATGTTCTTCATTATCCACAGCACTATAACATCAAGAAAAGATCGGAACACACTTACTAGGAACACTACAAACAAAGCTAGTATGACGATCCCGAAAATTAATGCATTCAGCCATCCATTGGATCGGTTCTCCTGGGGTAAAGGGGGAGCAAGTACTTCCGTTTCCGGTGTAGAAAATCGGTTAATTTCCGGTGAAGGACACTCGTTGAATTCCGTGAATAAATTCCTTCGCACACTCGTCGGTTGTCTCCTACCCCGTGGTGTTTGAACACTGGACACAGTATCCATTTTAGTATATGCGATTTCTCTTCTATTAAACACTATCACACTAAAAATCACAAAATGTGTCACAATTCCGAAAATAAAGAATGGATCCAGCTTGAATTGATCAATCAATATCTATATTCTAACACGAATTCGGCAACCACATGCTTGACACTTGAGATACTTAGAAACGATAACACCGATAGTGTTTCTTAAAGTCTGAACATTGTCATCTTTAAGAAAAATTGCATAACAGTTCGGACACTCCTTATATAAGTTCATGTCTACAGTTTCTTTGTACTCCAAATTTCCTTCTTCATTAAAATCAAACACAGGTACTAGTCGTCTTCTCGTTGTAGTATGTCCGTAGGATGTCATGATAATGAGGTTAAATGTACTTACAGTTTGAGTGCTGGTACATCCCAAAACATACAATAAAATCCAAGTGATATATAAATCCAAGTGACATAAATTGTATCACGAATCCACAAATGTTTAACACATAACAAAGAGTTAAAGTCCACCTTTAATTTATCCAATGGTCACAAGGGAATAAAGTCACAACACATCACTGGCGTAATTTAAATATCCAAGTATGAATAAATCTGGCTTGATGATAATCATCCCACCGCTGCCACCAGTTGTAGCGTGGACGGACGAACGGTCGGGCACCATTGTTACGCACAGTAACATATTCAGTTTATATATCCGGATAATCACACAGTCGCTGCCACCATTTGTATTATAATGTTCATGACACTGACAGACGGACACATCTCTGACTAACGACGGACGAACACACTAATAACCACTGTAGCACAGGATAAATTCCAAGTTGAAATCACAAGTAACAAGTTCATAGTTTATTAACGAAAAAACATGATGATGATGAATATTTACAATGAATATCAAATATGCCGGCACAAAGTCACAAAAATAAGCACAATAAAAGTCCGAAATGGTAAAGTTAAAAATCACATTTTGTACGTCCTTAAAGCTTGGAAAAGTAATTTAGACTGAAGAAAATTAAGGTCGCGGTATTTATATGAGACAAAATTTCCTCCTCCAGTAGCATGGCAACAATACAAATATTTACATTTAAGCGGGAAAAATTCGGAGGAGGAGAAAAGTTACATAAATAAGTAGGTCATTTCGGAGGAGTAAAAGTATTAAAGAGTTATACAAGTGCTAAATGATACTAATGAAAATGAATAAGAAAACATGAAATATCCGAAATTAAGCGATGTATTAAAGGTTAAAATGTTACCATAACAAAAATTCGCTACATTTGTGTAGGGTTTATTCAGAGCCATTGTCATAATTCATTGTCCGTTTTCCGTCCGTCCGTCCGTTAACTTGTTAGATTTTCGACTTCGCTTTGTCATACTTCTTTTTCTTACCCAAGGCACGTACATATCAACAAACCGAAAGCATCAGAATGATTAAGAAGGATTCTTAAAAGAAATGTTGTTATTTTTTCCACAGCGAAGTCATCGAATTTATTTTTGATTTTGTCCATAAGAGAGCCGTAAAGATAAGAATTGTCAATATTGAAATAGATGGTCTATTATAATTTTTCAGTGCACCCTATGCGAATTCCGGAAAGTTATATCTCATCGGTGATGCTTGAGGCTTAAAAAGAGGAAATCCATTATGAAATTATGAAGAGTATAATTAATGTATAAACTTGACCTATAAGTTCTGCCAAAGAACCTGGTAAGGTCAGAGCTAGCCTGTAGGGAGATACTCCTCAATTTCAGAAAATGTTCATTACATTTTGTGACATAGAATTTGCATTAAAAGACAACGTAGGGGAACGGGATCGACAAACGTAACTAACCGTGATTGCCGGGGCCGACGGGGCAAATGTTTAAACTTTCAAAACATTTGTCACGGTAGCCCACGGTGCAGATGACCAACTTTAGAAACCGTAGCAAAACTGCTTTAGAGTAGATGTGCGTTTTATCAAGGTGTGTCACGATTTCTCACGGCGAGCTAAGGAATGTTTAAGCCGTTTCGTCACGTTCAGTCACGGTACGTCCCGGCTTGTTACGGTGTATTTCAAGTTCTACTACGGCCTGGCACGGTCACAAGAGAAGTATAACAAACCAAACCCTTTTATGTAGCTTTTTGTGTCTCGTTTTCCCGGCGGTCACGGTTAATCGTATTGGGCCTTGACAGAACTTGGTAGACGTGTCAAACTTGATTGGATCGTAACAAATCGTGACAGACCTTATCAGAACGTGGCAGGTCGTGAGGAAACGTACAAACGTCCGCAACAAGCCGTAGGTTGAAACGTAGTGCCCCGTCAGGTCTCCGGGATTCCGGAGCCGCGGCTCGTCACGGATACCTTGATAGACCGTGCGAGGACGTGACGAGACCTAACAGAACTTGAATACCAAGATAAAAACTGCCAAAAATCCTACGGCGTGCTACGTTTTGGGTCGACGTGAATGCCGTGGTCGCAGGGAACATAGTGTAAACCTAGGGTTAACTCGCTATGAGAAATCGTGGCACACCTTGATGAAACGTGCAACTGCCATAAAGCAGCCGCACCTAAACGGGATATAAACGTGACGAACCGTAACGCAACTTCACTAGGACCGTAAGTTGCCGAGTCATACTGTTGTGCTTCCCGTTCCGCTATGGACACTGTCCCACGTTTTGTAACGTACTGTCAAGTTTTGTTGCGTTCGACCCGTTTTGCTACGGTCGCTAAAGTAGGACATCTGCACCTGGGGCTGCCTTGATAAATGTTTTGACAAATTACCCTATGTTTACACTAAATTCCCGGCGACTACGGCAGTCACGGCGGCCCAAAACTTAGCACACCGTAGGATTGTTGTCAGTTTTTATCTTGGTATTCAAGTTCTGCTAACTTATAGTCTCGTTACGTTCTCGCACGGTTTATCAAGATATCCGTAACAAGCCGTAGGTTGAAACGTAGTGCCCCGTCAGGTCTCCGGGATTCAGGAGCCGCGGCTCGTCACGGATACCTTGATAAACCGTGCGAAAACGTAACGAGACTTAACAGAACTTAAATGCCAAGATAAAAACTGCCAAAAATCATACGGTGTGCTACGCCGGGAACATATTGTAAACCTAGGGTAACAAAGCTTAACTGACCTTATCAGAACGTGACAGATCTTGAGGAAACGTACAAACGTCCGTAACAGGCCGTTGGTTAAAACGTAGTGCACCGTCAGGTCTCCAGGAATCATGAGCCGCGGCTCACCACGGATACCTTGATGAACCGTGCGAAACGTAACGAGAACTAACAGAACTTGAATACATAGGTAAAACTGACAAAAATCCTACGACATGCTGCGTTTTGGGCCGCCGTGACTGCCGCGGTCGCCTGTAATATAGTGTAAACCTAGGGTTAGGCAGTTTAAACATTTGTACCGTCAGCCCCGGTAATCACGACTAGTTGCGTTTGTCGATCCCGTTCCCCTACGTTGTTTCACGGTCAACACCTTTCGTCCTCGTTGGCTTGAAACGAGGCCTCCGTGACCGCCGGGAACATAATTTAAAGGGGAGTGGGGTTACAGATCTCTTTACTTTAAAGCCAAGATTTGATGTGCTTTCTAAAATTGCAAATAGTGTACTTGTATTACCAAATACCAATGCTGACTTAGAGAGGGCTTTCTCTATTGTAAAAAAAAATCCACACAGTTGAACAATGACATCAATGCTCTGTTACATGTATCATGGCTCTCAGAAAGCCTCTTGCTATGAGTATAACCCTCCTGTGAGTGTTTGTAAAGCTGCTAAATGTGTAACAATGAGATAAAGAAGATCCTGACGACAATCTCAACAGCACTCACAATATTAGAGCACCGCATTTGAGCATCGACGGACCCCTAGCAAACTAGAGATGGGACCAGGTGCCCGGGAGTTTTAAGCATCCCCTGTTTGTCTAGCCACACCCGCCGTCGATGTTCGCGCACGAAAATGAAAGCAATATCTACGAAACATGCACTGTCTGAGGTTATTTCTATATAGAAAGTGCTATGACGACCATGTCAGGGAAAAGCATTTAAAATACTTACTGTCAATGCATTATAATGTTCTGATGAGAGAGAGTAAAAGCATCAGTATCTACATGTTTATCTTTATTTGCATTATTTACTTTTTGGTATTGCATCATTGAAAACAAAAATGCCGCAAATTGGCATTGCGCGCTATGACCCTCTTTTTCAATTTCCCAAAGATGGTCATTGACCCTCTTGTGTGAAAAAAAGGTTGACATCCATGGTATTGAGTATTAAGACATGTATTGGTGACTGTAGGTCGTTTGTTTTCTAATGGAACTGCGTACATGAATACTTTCAACGGTTTTACTTGCTGCATTTGAAAAGGAAACGTCACAGATGCTGAATTGCATTGGTTTTTACTACGAATCGTTAATTTCACACTTAATTAGAAAGTAAGACCCTGGTTTTCATCGTTTTGTAATAAAATACTCCTATGAATAGCAGTAAAGAATGATTGGTACTCGAATGTTACGGTTCGAAATGTCCCAATGTTGACACGTCCTTTTCGCTAATTTCCTTATTAATTGAGCTTAGAGCGAAAATAGCTACAAGATGGCCACTTTTCTGATCACGATCTAATGTTACTTAGAGAAAATTGACGCATTTAAAGATTTATGAGAAATGTGTTTATTGTTATTAATTGCGCTGGATGGCATCATGTTTTCGCTTCCGTTTGAAGTCCGATACGGCACGTTCGGTTCATATTACATAGTAAATGGATGTACCGCCTACAACCCCCTAAATATAGTGATATATTCATATTGTGATGTAATCTTCCTTTAGAAAATAAGAAAAGGTTTATTTTTAGGGTGTATCAATATAGATGTATACTCTACAAATAGAGTACTGAGTAAAGGACGGTTTACATGTACTTATTTCCCAATAGATTATCATTTGATAGATATGATTATTTTAGAAGAGGGACTATGCGTCAACTTCCTCTTTATTATCAAGGACTTGGTCTTTAAAAGTTCATTTATGACGCCCATCCTTCTTCTTGTTTTTTTTTTTTTTTTCTTCTTTTTGTCCTGTCTTCTCCTTTTTTTGATATGTTTTTGCATAGATTTTCGAAATAATGAATATAATAATAATAATAAAAACCAAACTCCAATGATTAAGCTCGCGATTCTCATTCTATCATACATACATGTACATATTAATACATACTCTGTTAACGTAATGGAAAATTAAAGAAACAAATAAATTTAACTCATTTCTTTTTGGAAAAAAAACAGATATAGCTGAGTCAAAATCATGTCTATTTGTAGTACAACTTCTTTCGACTGCAAAAAATAAAAGAGAAATTTATTTTAAATGTTTTAATTTTGCTTAGCTGAAGAGATTTTGCGCAAATAGAAACCAAATATAATTTTTAAGATCTGAAGTTAAAATTTGATTGGTTGAACCAAGTGCAAGTCGCAATCTGATTGGTGGTGTTGCGAAATCTAAGATACTTAAAACTTTTCCCGATATTCAGTAAGTTTTTCTTGAGATTTAATCCAATTGTTGAACACTGCTTAAACATTGTTCTTCCCAAGGCTTAGTATTAAAGCTTTCAGGACTACGATCATGACAATGAGTTAATGACAACTAAGACATTCAAGTAAAATAGATGGTCTTTCATGGTTAACCACTTTTTTAACCATAAACTTCAGGATATTAAACAGTCCATTCACTCTGATAAGAAAACACTTAAACAATATGTGTGGTACTTGAATTTGATAGATAGGGCTTTATCGATAATTC
Source organism: Pinctada imbricata (assembly GCA_033119305.1). NCBI lineage: Eukaryota > Metazoa > Mollusca > Bivalvia > Pterioida > Pteriidae > Pinctada > Pinctada imbricata. The sequence goes on along the minus strand of VSWD01000003.1, from coordinate 25,707,419 downwards.
TCGTACAATTAATCTTTCAATTTGAATATCTGGAGAACCACCAAAATAGTAGTTCTTTTATTTCATCCTTGTAAGCTGGCAAATATAAACAGAAAAACCGGAAACGGTAATGGAGTAGTTTCCTATTTTCTGAATGGCATCGATTGTTTTATTATTATATGTGATGCGAGATTAGGACGAAGCGTGGTGTGAGTGACGTAATGACCACAACCACCTGCCGTTATCTTGAATTATTACATTCACTACTCAATTTAGAAGGTAGGCCAATAAAAGAGGAAAACACCTTTTATTTATCGTCATCATAATATCTGATATCAGTTTTTTTAAGGAAATGAAAACTTCCTCTTTTATTTTGATAACCTTTCTTACAACCCATTAATTTTTTTATTTAAAAATATTGTCTGCTAAATATAGGATCTCAAATGATTTTCTATTTCATACGGTATTTATGAAAAGAGTTGTGTGAATTTTATATACCCGAGCCTTGGCAAGGGGATTAAAATCACACAACGAGTTTCATAAATACTGTATGGAATAGACAAATCATTTGAGATTCTTTTTATCACATGAAATATGACGTAATTGATCATAATAACGTCAAAATATTATAATTCCGACTTTATTTCTCGCAAATGGCGCACCAACATGGCCTTTTCTATTGTGACGTCACAAAGGATCTGGAGCGCTTCATCCAATGATCACACTCCAAAAGTGATATGTAACGTGTTATCATATAATTTATTTATGAGATGGCTTTATATAACGGAATAAAGGGTACATCATGTGATAAATATATTTATTATTATTCATTCCTTTTTTTGTCATTTGGATTTAACATTCAACTAAATAGAAAATATTTTTTAATAATTGTATGATTAATGTCATGTCAATGACCAGCAGTGGCCTAACGAATGATTTCAAGTAGCACTATACATGTATATAGATCTACTGGTTCAGATTCATCACATCCGCGAAATTGTGGTATGGGAGAAACGGCTTTTCTTCCATTGCGAGACTAATTTGGTCTCTCCTATAAAGGCTATTTATTTTTTTTTTCTATCAATACTTTGATACATGTACACAGCAGCCTAACTTATATGTAATTCTACATCAGGATCCCAATACATAGTCAAACTTGATTCTTCTTACTCTGAACCCAGAGAGCAAGCATCTCTATACATAAGTTGCCAAATACAGTTTACAAGGAAATGTAAATAAAGATCTGTTTACACTGACCTCAGCGGAACACACACAGTATCAAGAGAATCAGACAACTTCAACAAAAAAAGAGGACGACCACATCAAACGGACCAACAGTCAAAGCAGACATTCCTTGACATAATGACAATACATAAATTGAGGGAACCAACAAAATTAGGAGCTCTTGACAAGATCCCTTAGAATTGCTAAAGTCCTTATATCAAATAAATGTTAAAATCAATAACATTTAAATGACTTCTTATTCAGTGTAATCTCATTACTAACATCAAAAATTTTCTCTGTTTCGTGAAATAAATCTGCAACCAATTTCTCACTGGTTATAGTTTTAAAGAGGCATTCATTTTCAAATTCAAGTTTTCAATAATAACAGGAATTATATTTACATTTCATTTGATAGAAGGACTTGAGTAAGTCTAAAGATCCACAACATGACAACGCTACAGTTGACTTGAGCAAGTCTAAAGATCCCCAACATGACAACGCTACAGTGGACTTGAGCAAGTCTATAGATCCCCAACATGACAACGCTACAGTGGACTTGAGTAAGTCTAAAGATCCCCAACATGACAACGCTACAGTGGACTTGAGCAAGTCTATAGATCCCAAACATGACAACGCTACAGTTGACTTGAGCAAGTCTAAAGATCCCCAACATGACAACGCTACAGTGGACTTGAGCAAGTCTATAGATCCCCAACATGACAACGCTACAGTGGACTTGAGTAAGTCTAAAGATCCCCAACATGACAACACTACACTGGACTTGAGCATGTCTAAAGATCCCCAACATGACAACGCTACAGTGAAGTCGAGCAAGTCTAAAGATCCCCAACATGATAACGCTACAGTGGACTTGAGCAAGTCTAAAGATCCCCAACATGACAACGCCACAGTTGACTTGAGTAAGTCTAAAGATCCCCAACATGACAACGCTACAGTTGACTTGAGCAAGTCTAAAGATCCCCAACATGACAACGCTACAGTGGACTTGAGCAAGTCTAAAGATCCCCAACATGACAACGCTACAGTGGACTTGAGCAAGTCTATAGATCCCAAACATGACAACGCTACAGTTGACTTGAGCAAGTCTAAAGATCCCCAACATGACAACGCTACAGTTGACTTGAGCAAGTCTAGAGATCCACAACATGACAACGCTACAGTTGACTTGAGCAAGTCTAGAGATCCACAACATGACAACGCTACAGTGGACTTGAGCAAGTCTAAAGATCCCCAACATGACAACGCTACAGTTGACTTAAGCAAATCTCGAGATCCACAACATGACAACGCTACAGTGGACTTGAGCAAGTCTATAGATCCCAAACATGACAACGCTACAGTTGACTTGAGCAAGTCTAAAGATCCCCAACATGACAACGCTACAGTTGACTTGAGCAAGTCTAGAGATCCACAACATGACAACGCTACAGTAGACTTGAGCAAGTCTAAAGATCCCCAACATGACAACGCTACAGTTGACTTGAGCAAGTCTAGAGATCCACAACATGACAACGCTACAGTGGACTCGAGCAAGTCTAAAGATCCCCAACATGACAACGCTACAGTTGACTTGAGCAAGTCTAAAGATCCCCAACATGACAACGCTACAGTTGACTTGAGCAAGTCTAGAGATCCACAACATGACAAAGCTACAGTGGACTTGAGCAAGTCTAAAGATTCTCAACATGACAACGCTACAGTTGACTTGAGCAAGTCTAGAGATCCCCAACATGACAACGCTACAGTGGACTTGAGCAAGTCTAGAGATCCCCAACATGACAACGCTACAGTTGACTTGAGCAAGTCTAGAGATCCACAACATGACAACGCTACAGTGGACTTGAGCAAGTCTAAAGATCCCCAACATGACAACGCTACAGTTGACTTGAGCAAGTCTAGAGATCCCCAACATGACAAAGCTACAGTGGACTTGAGCAAGTCTAAAGATCCTCAACATGGCAACGCTGCAGTGGACTCGAGCAAGTCTAAAGATCCCCAGCATGACAACGCTACAGTGATCACAGTGGAGCACACTCTCATGAGATAAGAAAAAATAGGGGACAGCACGTACAACTACCAAGAAAAAGCGAGTACAAAGAGAACGATCATATCAAAACATGACCAACAATCAAGATAAATTACCACTGAAACATGAAGACTAACATTGTCACTGCTGGTGGACCAGGAGTCCCCGACGGCACATGTAGCCAAGTTCGATTAATTTCGGTTGATCGTTTCTTCAACGCATTCGAAAACTTCTGTTATCAAAATTTCTTGAAATGTCTAAAACGTGGGTCCTGTAGCATTATATCCCATCCATCCTGCTACGTCTTTCGGTAAATTTTTGGACAAAATAACTATCACACTCTTTGGTCATATTACATTGTTTAGATTGAGGATCACTGACGAGGGTTAAGTACCCGAAACGTGCATGTCTGGTCCATGCTGCAAATTTATCTGTTCTTTAATGATGCTATTGAATTTGAAGACGTTTAACATCTGAAATGGAAGGAGATCAAATGAATACAAATATATACTATACAGACTAAAAATCGAAGTTAATGTAGATGTAGCCACTGAAACACAATCAAATAAATTTTGAAACAAACAGATAATTTCGTCGTATTATGGTTTTCGAATTGATAATAAGAAAATTGAAAGAAAATATACTTGGTGATTTTTGTCAAGACAATTGTTTTCTCGTCAGTGGTCGAAATACGTTTGTGATTTTACCTATCAACGAGGGGGTGGACAGGGTGAAAGGGAGGCGGGAGGAAGGGGGCGGGAGGAGGGAGAAAGGGGGAGGGAGGATGGAGGGAAGGAGGAAAAATGGGAGGGAGGGGGAGAAAGGGGCGGGAGGAGGGAGAGAAGGGGCGGGAGGAGGGAGTTAAGGGAAGGGTGAAAAGGAGAGGGAGGGAGGTGGTGGCGGGAGGGGGGAGGTAAGGGGGGAGGGGGAGGGGGAGAGAGGTACCCCCCTGTCCGCCCCCCCCCCCCCATCAACTGCTTAGATAGCGTACAATTCTTTCAAACAGACTTCTTCCAAATTTTGTGCATTGTCTGAAGAAGCTTATTGTCGAAGATTTGCAAAATAAAGATCTGTGATCTCAAGACTCCATGATGGGCCATACTCAAATTACAAACAAGTGTATAAAGTATGTCTCTGAGCGTTGTCTATTCAGTTAATGAGACTTGAATTATATAATAAGTGTCTTATTTTGTGTGTTTATGCAGAAATAAATTACAATGGCTGATGCATTTATTTGATAAAATGCGCTAACGCGCATTATATCAAAATAAATGCATCAACCATTGTAATTTATTTCTGCATAAACACACAAAATTAGACACTTATTCTATATATATGCGCTTTCAAAGCCAAAAATAGAACAAAGAAGCTCCCAATTCTATTTTTAAAGCGAATCCGTCCACCAATGTGGAGGGGAGTTAATTTTAGAAAGGAACAGCGGGAGTGTCCCCATGGCAACGTCACGCTTATTCAGTATGACTGAAATGTCATAAACTAATGAATTGTGATATATCAAGTATTACAAATTAGAAATTTAAAATGGAATAATGACCAAATATGACCAAACAAGTTATCTATTACTCTCTAGATTTTGACTGTTTGGAACTAATTTTGTTTGCGGAATGTATTCCCAATTCTGTTATCCGTTTGAGTCAGTTGCAGCGCGGTGAAATCATGAAATGTTGACAGCGTTATTTTATGGATTTTTCTTATACTGTGTACCGTTTATGTGTGGTCTATTTTGAAATTATCACAAACAACGCTAAATATGACAAGAAATTGTAGGATGTGACATCAATCGACAGAGAGCTATTGTAGCTGCACCTGCCTCTGTCGCTTGTTGTTGATGTCGTATTCTGTAATCGTCAAGACACAGTGGCTAAAAGAGGTCAGGACTTAGTGGGGATAATTTTAGAATTGAATTCGTCTTTTTATATTGTTATTCCAACTTTCTACATTGCATAGGAAAGGATTTTAAACTTGTTGATATTATTCAAATTCATCCGCTATGTCGGGCGTTATGACGTCAGACTGTCATTTATACGGAAATCAATAACAATCGTCCTGAAAGCTTTATCTCAGGCAATTACAGTGGCTGTGCATATATTGCCACTTGAACATAATTTGAATTCGATTGAACACCAATTCATACCCTAAAACGTGAGCGTTCCTCATTATCTTGTTACATTCACTTGTTACTATATGCATGTCCTCAACACCAAATCTAATTCTACTATGTAAACGTGATTTTCATTAGATGAAATATAGATCTCAACAAATACCGGAAGCTTTGTCAAAAAAAAAAAAGAAAAAAGAAGGAACGGCAAATTTTGAAGCTGCAAGTACACGACGAAAAGCTTAGAAATATGTCATTATTCCACGTCAAAGTCAAGTACAACCTTAGCGGGGATCTGCTTTGTGTCTGTGTCCCAATATCAGTCTTATCTCTCTGTTAAATGCTATTAACGGAAAAGAGAAAAAAAAATTGGAATTTCATGTTTTTATTTTCCAGATGTGTTAAATACGAGATGACTTCAGTTTTTGCGGAAATGACGTCACCTTTATATAGATGTCTGCTCTTGCCTCGTATAATTTGGGGTTTTTACCTTTGAAACCGCTGTATCAAGTTTCAATGTCTTCACGTGTAGTGAGTTTGAACCATGACATGTTTACTTGAGCGAATTGATGTTATGTCATCTGCATCTGTCTCAATTTCAACCCAAATTTGTCATATTTATCAGCTTTTTTTAATTGCAACATGCAGGTCATGGTGCTAACAAGGATGTCATAATTAATACTATATAGATGTACTTAATTACATTAATAAAAGTTTAATTGCATGATCATCTCTTGAAAAAAGATTCGGAATTGTTGGACCGGGGGAGGGGATTCCAACCCGAGTGATTTTTTTAGACAATTAAAAGATGCCAAAGAATGGGAAAATTTTAAAGGGCAAAAAATCAAAACAAAACAAACACAAAAAGCAAAAAGCAAAAGCAAAACCACTAAAGCAGTTAAACGTCTATTAGGTCTATCTACAAAAAAAATGCCATTACAAAGTCCTCAACAAATGCATGCCATACATGTATGTTTATCTGGCATAATCTTTCAAACTTAAAATTAACAGAACATAACAATCCCTTTGACATGTCTTGCTTTCACAAAAATTGTAAATGCTACTAAAATAGTACATGTACGCAATCTACGCACTGCATAATCCTAGGTGAAAAAAAACCAAGATGTGAAATGATCAGATCTTCATTAATTATAATTCCTCATTGGTTGGGGGACATATAGGGGAGTACTCTCTCTCCCCTTCCGTCCCTCTTCCTCCCCCTCCCGCCCCTTCCCCCTCCCTTTCACCTCCCCTCTTCCGCCTCCCTCCCTCACTCCTCCCAACCCATTCCTCCCCACCTTTCACCCTGTCCAACTTCTCATTTCTCTATACGACAACATCAATATAAGAGTCATCGATATTGTTGGTATTCTGGTGAATACAAATTGGGCCCTACGTACGCTGTGAAATTCTGTTTCTTTGCACATGTGATCAAAATTGTTTCTACATTTTGTACTCCTTCAGCTCAGTTGTATTTCTTGGTGCTTTATACGAGGGCTTCATAATTATATATTGATCCCCCTGTATTTGACACTCGCGATAATAGTAAGATAGGATCCGGAGTGTTCCAACTCGGAAGAAAACTTCAAACCAATTTTAATGCACCAGACACGTGCTTCGGATAGTAAATCCTCATCAGTGGTTAGGCCACTTCCGAACGCGGGAAAAATTTGAATTGAGAATTTCCATGACGTCACAATGCAATTTCGATATTTGACCGAGGTTCGAAGCTTGTTTGTCGGAGGTAACAGCATTGTGACGTCGCGATATTTTGCATTTTTCCTGCAATCGGAAGGGTCAATTCATAATGGCTGACAAAATGACGAAAAATGTCCGAGGTAGGCAATTTTTGCGCACTTTTACATTGTTACGTCACAATTGGATTGCGTCTTTTAACAGTGACGTCATAATGTAAAACAACGCCAAAAGATGTTGACTCGGTCTCAGATATAGCCATTTTTAGTAGCCCCCTTTGGTACAAATGTATGATTTTTTTTTTTTAATTTTGTATAATCTACTTGGCAAAGAGTACACGACTCCAAATTTCCTGTAGTGAAGGGTGAAGAATTCCCCCCCAGCTACCTCTCCAGTTGTCCAGATGTGCGACATGGGAGTTAATCAAGAGGTTAAACATACGGCCATACCCTCTGGTCCATACCTTAGTAGCGGTAAGTGTTTATCCCATGAAGTCCATTTAAGCATACTTACCAAATCTGACACGTATTCAACGTGATAGATTGGTAAAATTCCATACAATAAAGGTACTTTATTATACCATGATAAAGACTGACATGACTGGCATTTCTATTGAGAGGGCATGATAATTTAATTTCTCTACTCATTGAAAGTCCAATATCAGTATCCCTACATGCAGCTCTTTCAACTTTGAGGAAAATATAACCAGAAGTCTCTGATGAGACTGAAGCTCTCCTGGTTGATTTGTACATATACACTCAAGAGAATGAATGCTGGACTTCACCTTGCCTAATACCACTTTTTTCATCGACCCAATATTTTTCTGTATCCCCCCTGTAAAACACTCTATAACGAATTTATCCTGCTGAATCGTTTTAGGTTTGTGTATGTTACGTCAACATATTCTAAAGCATTTTGGTGACGTCAAAAGCATAAAGCATCTTAGTAGAAGCTGGATATCAAAATAATATTCTGTTAGTAAAATAATACAACATAATATTTGGTTCTTCTCGACCAATCAGATTGCAAGAAATTTGCCAGAGGCGGGATAAATGTGTATCAAGTTTTTTTTATTAGAACCAACAACCACATGCCATTTATTATGCATATCCATCAATTCCTAATTAATTTTTTTCATCAAAATTCAGAGCAAAATTTTTTTTTTTTTTTTTAAAAAGGGAGTCCCCCCCCCCCAAGAATATCAAATGGACCGTGCCTTAGATTTCTCTAGAATGTGAGACTATTACTAAAAACATGTATATACAACATATATAACATACCATATGTATCAAAACTAAAATAACAGATGTTTTTATTTTTCAAAAAATGTGGGTCAAAGGTCAGTGATGGGGTCAAAGGTTAAAAATTTGGCTCCAAAAGATGAGCCTTCTCAAGGTTCATAGACATGCAATATATGACAGCTCTATTATCTTATACCCTTTCATCAGAATTTAGTTGAATGGAATGATATACTGACAGTCGGATGGATAGACAAACAGATGAACAGACAGACCTACCACTATATGCCCTTTGATAAAATTAAGACTAAAGGCATAAATAACCTCTCATTTGAGCTGAAATAGTATTGCATAGGATACTCTATAGAGATATTTCCTTCTTTCTTATACTGACCAGTGAAAATACTTAGATCAAGTAATCAGGCAGTTTCAGATTGAAATTAAATATAATAGGACATGTGGCCTACCAAGTAAAATTTTAAAAGTATCGGCCATTTTGTTCTAAAACCTAAAAAGGTTTTAGGCTATTTATTTAGTAAATGTAAAACAATGTAAATAGAATATTGAACGAAGAACATGAACTTTTAGGGCGAATGTGGTATTAATGTACATGATGTAGACAGAAGCTAATTATTAAAATATAATACAAAATATTTTTACATACCGGTATGAAATATTTGATCCTCTATAGAAAACATTTCTACCATATATCCCAGTTCAGAAAAATATTTCAAAATCTGCATGAGGTTGAAATGATGTTTTTGATTGGTCAAATTTTAAAAGGACAAAATGACTCGAGGTCCAATTGACAAAAAGGCCTGAAACATTAGTTTATTACCATTAATTTATGGCAGGAACAGGTATTGTACCCAGATAGCTCAGTTGGTAAGAGCGTCTGCCCAGATAGCAGAAGGTCTCGGGTTCAATTCACGGTTCGGTCACATCTTTTCCTCTCCTGTTACAGAATTGGCACCAAACTAAATGACTCAAGGTGAAGTGGAGTTTTGTGTGAGGTTTCCAGTGCATGGAAACCTGAAAAATTGGTAGAGAGGAGTGTGGCAGGAACGGGCATCGTGCCCAGATAGCTCAGTTGGTAAGAGCGTCTGCCTTGATAGCAGAAGATCTCGGGTTCGATTCCCGGTACATGTGTCACATCTCTCCCTCTCCTGTTACAAATTCAACTTCTATAACTTACACAAGCACCTTTCATTTGGCAATGTTAAGGATGCATTATTGCTATTTTATTTGATAAAATGATGAATCTTTGTGATTCTGGTGTTTCCATTTATCAGAAAGCACAGCTCAAGTCCGTGATAACTCAGGACATTCTACTCTTGGAACAAAAAGTCTCACTACTCTCTCTAAAAATCGTACACCTTAAACAATTAAAAAATAAGTAAGAAATACATGCATTTTGATTGTTTGTTATCTTTCTTGCACTGTATAAACATAATAGAAAAGATTTTGAAGTTGATTGATTGATCAGAGGAAATTCCGAAACTATCCCCTAGCGTTTCTATAGAATTGAAGATAAAATCCTGGGTCAGGCCCCAAATAAAATATGAGAAAAACTAAATTTCAGACTCATCTATGATAATATTGTCAAATGGCAATAAAGGAAAATTTTGGTAGAAGTTTTCCTGGGTTGAAATATTTTTGTATGAGTCGGCTTTTACAAATAATTTTTTTTAGTATTTTATTTTAATTTTTTTTAAATTTGATTAACACATAGTAGATATGCCAATAAGGCATCTCTTGTTATATTATCTTCTATTAAAACATGTGTCACTTGCTTTAATGTAAACATTATGAAAAATTTTATCAAACCACACAGTTTTAGTTACATCCCATTGGGGGTGGTACTCCAAGCAGTGGAGGAATTTATAAGAAGAAAGAAAGATGTAAGAGTTACCTCCCCCCTCTCCCCCCCCCCCCCCCCAAAAAAATAAGCTTACACAAGCACAATAATCCTTTCATTTGGCAATGTGAAGGATGCATTATTGCTATTTTATTTGATAAAATGATCAATCTTTGTGATTCTGGTGTTCCCATTTAACAGAAAGCACAGCTCAAGTCTCAGTGATCACTTAGGACATTCTAGTTACCTCCCCCCTCTCCCCCCCCCCAAAAAAATAAGCTTACACAAGCACAATAATCCTTTCATTTGGCAATGTGAAGGATGCATTATTGCTATTTTATTTGATAAAATGATCAATCTTTGTGATTCTGGTGTTCCCATTTAACAGAAAGCACAGCTCAAGTCTGTGATCACTTAGGACATTCTAGTTACCTCCCCCCTCTCCCCCCCCCCCCCTCAAAAAAAAAAAAAAAAACTTACACAAGCACAATATTCCTTTCATTTGGCAATGTGAAGGATGCATTATTGCTATTTTATTTTATAAAATGATCAATCTTTGTGATTCTGGTGTTCCCATTTAACAGAAAGCACAGCTCAAGTCTGTGATCACTTCGGACATTCTTACTCTTGCAACAAAATTCTCACTACTCTCCCAAAAATCTTACACCTTAAACATGTTCAACAAATAAAAAATAAGTGAGAAATACATGCATTTTGACTATTTGATATCTTTCTTGCACTGTATAAACACTATAGAAAAGATTTTCATGTTGATTGATTGATCAGGGGAAATTCCAAAACTATCCCCTAGCGTTTCTATAAAATTGAAGATAAAATCCTGGGTCAGGTCCCAAATAAAATATGAGAAAAACTAAATTACAGACTCATCTATGATAATATTGTAAAATTGCAATATCTTTGTTTATTTATAGTTTCTGTCACTTATGTACTCTAAATGCATGTAGATAGGGTAAGAGAAAATAGCCATATACCCATTCTCCAGAATCCTAGGGAACAGGGACTGAAGTAAAATACTGTAATGACATCTAAACTGCAAACCGATAATATTTTGGAATAAATCAATTAACTATTATCCATAAATTCTGGGAAATTAGCTATCATATGAGATCACATGTAGTTTAATAGAGAGAAAACAACCACACCCATTTTCTAAGACCCTTGGGGTCAGAGACTCAAACAAAATATGAGGTGGACAACGAGATTACAGACCCATCATATTGCATAAAGAATTTAGTCTCCATTATTTATAATGTCAGCGCTGTAAGCATAAGATTATATGGAATAATATAAAAGAAAATGGCCACACCCTTTTCTAAGACCCTGGGGGTCATTGGCTCAAACAAAATATCAGGTGCACAACTAGACTACAGACCCATCATATTGCAAAAAGAATTATGTCTCTATCATTTATAGTGATAGAAGAGCTATCCGGACAAAATTACATAGAATTTAATGACCACGCCCATTTTCTAAGACCCTGGGAGTCAAGGACTGAAACTGAATGTCAGGTGCACAACTAGACCATGGACCAAGTAAAATACAAAAAGAATTAAGTTTCTATCTCTAACAGTTTCAGAGGAGTTGTCCGGACAAGAATTGTTTACGGACAGACGGACAGACAGACAGACGGACAGACGGACAGACGGACGGACGCCGGACAAAGGGTGATCGCATAAGCTCGACTGGTCTGAGACCAGTAGAGCTAAAAACTTCAAGAACATGTACGTTCTTTTCTTTTTTTTTTTAATTTACAATGCTAACGTTTTTCACCCTAATTTTTTCAACATAGAAGCATATTCAATCCATTTCAGGACATAATTTACCTTGCCCTAATTTTTATTATTTTTTTTTTCTGTTTGAAATTCTAATTATTGGTTTAATTAGTTTTTTATTCATTTATCTATTTATTTACTCATTTATTCAATACCTTGTATATCGGTAAATCGTATGTTATTTTCCGCGAGAAGTTAATAATGTTCCAACGTATTTGATTTATGAAGAAAGTAACGTACACTTCTCATATGGTAGCAATCTGGAAAAGTGACAACGAGGGCTGCACCCTGGTTCACAAGTATTCGTTGGAAAATTTTCAGGATTTTTCATGTGTTTTGTCATTTGATAAAAGATTTTAGAAATATTTTCAGGTGGATAGTATCATGTTTTGTGATATAATTTCTGTATAATAAACAGAAGATCAGAATATTTTTTTGCAAGAGAAAGTTACAAAAATTCAAGGAATTTTTCTTAAGGACGTCCCGCATAAGATAATCATTATTTATCTATTATCGGACAAACACCAAAATGAGATTTGAACAGGTTGTTGGCATTATAGTGAACACAAATTGTGCTCCGCGTACTCTATGGAATTTCCTATCTTTTCTTTTGATAAGAAAAGGTAGCATGTCATTTTGCACTGATCTTCAGCTCAGATGTAATTTTTGGTGCCTTTTTAAGTTTCATAAAGCTTGATTCCCCTGAGAGTAGCTCTTATTTCGAGGATTTATTACTCCCGAACCCCATGTTGGATTATCTTTGTGTGGACACGGAGTTCTGTATACAGATGACGTATAACAACGAAAACAATATAATTAGTCTCAAAGAAATTCAAGACTCTAAATAGATATATGATGAAATTATAGAATATTTTCATTGCTTTTTTTTTTCTTCGCATATCTTTTTTTTTTCATATTTTACTTTGAATTCCATTGAATTTCAATCGAGGGCCGGGGCTCTACTGGATTAAACCGTTTCATCATAAACCTATAAAAACACAACAAACTTATAAATGTACTTTTTATTGACAAATAATGGCTATTTTTTAATTCTACAAGTACACAAGACCTTTTCCAGTATTTATCGCCGGAGATATCTTAATGTGTTTTACAGGGTACGGGTACGTAGCACCTGTCAGTTTTGCATTTAGATTATATTACAGTCAACTTTTGTGTCTAACGTTTTCAACGATCTTTATCTACCCCATTTATCATACAGAATCTGTGATAAACGATCAGACACAGTGGGACTGTGGCCTTTACCACGTGACACAAACCATGCTACTATTTTTCTGACCTAATTTCTCTAGCCTGTCATTCAAATTAAACGCTTTAAAAACACTTCAAAAAAGTTAAAAGCCGATACATTTTGTATTACGTTTAATTTCCTCCTTTCACTTGGAAGAATTCAAAGTAAATGGCATTTTGAGCGTGAATATAAAACTGCCGTCTTTTATTATTGAAAGAAAGGGGATCGTGGCCCATCAATCTGGATGACTACATCCGCGACCGATTTCCCTCCTAATAATTGATATATACTTGCTTTAAATGTTCCTCGTGTTTTGAAAAAAAAATTATAGAATTTTTTTGGGGTATTTTTATATCTAAGTGACCTTGACACTAATTCATTATCTAAGCTATAAGGTGGTAACAAAGAATGCGCAGAAGTAACCAGCTTTGATCATGCTAGACCAAATAGTTTCCTGTCCTATTATTTATTATTGTTTCTTACCATCATGTGACTGTTTTCCGTTGTGATCACTGTCTTCTTGGAGATCTTTGTCTGGTTGTTTTGTCCAGTGATGTGTGTTTTAGTCACCATCTTGTGACTGTTTTCCGTTGTGATCACTGTCTTCTTGGAGATCTTTGTCTGGTTGTTTTGTCTAGTGATGTTTGTTTTAGTCACCATCTTGTGACTGTTTTACGTTGTGATCTCTGTCTTCTTGGAGATCTCTGTCTGGTTGTTTTGTCTAGTGATATGTGTGTTAGTCACCATCTTGTGACTGTTTTCCGTTGTGATCACTGTCTTCTTGGAGATCTCTGTCTGGTTGTTTTGTCTAGTGATATGTGTGTTAGTCACCATCTTGTGACTGTTTTCCGTTGTGATCACTGTCTTCTTGGAGATCTCTGTCTGGTTGTTTTGTCTAGTGATATGTGTTTTAGTCACCATCTTGTGACATTGTCCCGTTGTGATCACTGTCTTCTTGGAGATCTTTGTCTGGTTGTTTTGTCTAGTGATGTGTGTTTTAGTCACCATCTTGTGACTGTTTTCCGTTGTGATCACTGTCTTCTTGGAGATCTCTGTCTGGTTGTTTTGTCTAGTGATATGTGTTTTAGTCACCATCTTGTGACATTGTCCCGTTGTGATCACTGTCTTCTTGGAGATTTTTGTCTGGTTGTTTTGTCTAGTGATGTGTGTTTTAGTCACCATCTTGTGACTGTTTTCCGTTGTGATCACTGTCTTCTTGGAGATCTCTGTCTGGTTGTTTTGTCTAGTGATATGTGTTTTAGTCACCATCTTGTGACATTGTCCCGTTGTGATCACTGTCTTCTTGGAGATCTTTGTCTGGTTGTTTTGTCTAGTGATGTGTGTTTTAGTCACCATCTTGTGACTGTTTTCCGTTGTGATCACTGTCTTCTTGGAGATCTTTGTCTGGTTGTTTTGTATAGTGATGTGTGTTTTAGTCACCATCTTGTGACTGTTTTCCATTGTGATCTCTGTCTTCTTGGAGATCTTTGTCTGGTTGTTTTGTCTAGTGATGTGTGTTTTAGTCACCATCTTGTGACTGTTTTCCGTTGTGATCACTGTCTTCTTGGAGATCTTTGTCTGGTTGTTTTGTCTAGTGATGTGTGTTTTAGTCACCATCTTGTGACTGTGTCCCGTTGTGATCACTGTCTTCTTGGAGATCTTTGTCTGGTTGTTTTGTCTAGTGATGTGTGTTTTAGTCACCATCTTGTGACTGTTTTCCGTTGTGATCACTGTCTTCTCGGAGATCTTGGTCTGCTTGTTTTGTCTAGTGACGTGTGTTTTAGTCACCATCTTGTGACTGTGTCCCGTTGTGATCACTGTCTTCTTGGAGATATTTGTCTGGTTGTTTTGTCTAGTGATGTGTGTTTTAGTCACCATCTTGTGACTGTGTCCCGTTGTGATCACTGTCTTCTTGGAGATCTTTGTCTGGTTGTTTTGTCTAGTGATGTGTGTTTTAATCACCATCTTGTGACTGTTTTCTGTTGTGATCACTGTCTTCTTGGAGATCTTTGTCTGGTTGTTTTGTCTAGTGATGTGTGTTTTAGTCACCATCTTGTGACTGTGTCCCGTTGTGATCACTGTCTTCTTGGAGATCTTTGTCTGGTTGTTTCGTCTAGTGATGTGTGTTTTAGTCACCATCTTGTGACTGTTTTCCGTTGTGATCACTGTCTTCTTGGGGATCTTTGTCTTGTTGTTTAGTCTACTGATGTGTGTTTTAGTCACCATCTTGTGACTGTTTTCCGTTGTGATCACTGTCTTCTTGGAGATCTTTGTCTGGTTGTTTTGTTTAGTGATGTGTGTTTTTGTCACCATCTTGTGACTGTTTTCCGTTGTGATCTCTGTCTTCTTGGAGATCTCTGTCTGGTTGTTTTGTCTAGTGATATGTGTTTTAGTCACCATCTTGTGACATTGTCCCGTTGTGATCACTGTCTTCTTGGAGATCTTTGTCTGGTTGTTTTGTCTAGTGATGTGTGTTTTAGTCACCATCTTTTGACTGTTTACCGTTGAGATCACTGTCTTCTTGGAGATCTTTGTCTGGTTGTTTTGTCCAGTGATGTGTGTTTTAGTCACCATCTTGTGACTGTTTTCTGTTGTGATCACTGTCTTCTTGGAGATCTTTGTCTGGTTGTTTTGTCTAGTGATGTGTGTTTTAGTCACCATCTTGTGACTGTTTTCTGTTGTGATCACTGTCTTCTTGGAGATCTTTGTCTGGTTGTTTTGTCCAGTGATGTGTGTTTTAGTCACCATCTTGTGACTGTTTTCTGTTGTGATCACTGTCTTCTTGGAGATCTTTGTCTGGTTGTTTTGTCTAGTGATGTGTGTTTTAGTCACCATCTTGTGACTGTTTTCCGTTGTGATCACTGTCTTCTTGGAGATCTTTGTCTGGTTGTTTTGTTCAGTGATGTGTGTTTTAGTCACCATCTTGTGACTGTTTTCCGTTGTGATCACTGTCTTCTTGGAGATCTTTGTCTGGTTGTTTTGTCTAGTGATGTGTGTTTTAGTCACCATCTTGTGACATTGTCCCGTTGTGATCACTGTCTTCTTGGAGATCTTTGTCTGGTTGTTTTGTCCAGTGATGTGTGTTTTAGTCACCATCTTGTGACTGTGTCCCGTTGTGATCACTGTCTTCTTGGAGATCTTTGTCTGGTTGTTTTGTCTAGTGATATGTGTTTTAGTCACCATCTTGTGATTGTTTTCCGTTGTGATCATTGTCTTCTTGGAGATCTTTGTCTGCTTGTTTTGTCTAGTGATATGTGTTTTAGTCACAATCTTGTGACTGTTTTCCGTTGTGATCACTGTCTTCTTGGAGATCTTTGTCTGGTTGTTTTGTCTAGTGATGTGTGTTTTAGTCACCATCTTGTGACTGTTTTCCGTTGTGATCACTGTCTTCTTGGAGATCTTTGTCTGGTTGTTTTGTCTAGTGATGTGTGATTAAGTCACCATCTTGTGACTGTTTTCCGTTGTGATCACTGTCTTCTTGGAGATCTTTGTCTGGTTGTTTTGTATAGTGATGTATGTTTTAGTCACCATCTTGTGACTGTTTTCCGTTGTGATCATTGTCTTCTTGGAGATCTTTGTCTGGTTGTTTTGTCTAGTGATGTGTGATTAAGTCACCATCTTGTGACTGTTTTCCGTTGTGATCACTGTCTTCTTGGAAATCTCTGTCTGGTTGTTTTGTCCAGTGATGTGTGTTTTAGTCACCATCTTGTGACTGTGTCCCGTTGTGATCACTGTCTTCTTGGAGATCTTTGTCTGGTTGTTTTGTCTAGTGATGTGTGTTTTAGTCACCATCTTGTGATTGTTTTCCGTTGTGATCATTGTCTTCTTGGAGATCTTTGTCTGCTTGTTTTGTCTAGTGATATGTGTTTTAGTCACCATCTTGTGACTGTTTTCCGTTGTGATCACTGTCTTCTTGGAGATCTTTGTCTGGTTGTTTTGTCTAGTGATGTGTGTTTTAGTCACCATCTTGTGACTGTTTTCCGTTGTGATCACTGTCTTCTTGGAGATCTTTGTCTGGTTGTTTTGTCTAGTGATATGTATTTTAGTCACCATCTTGTGACTGTTTTCTGTTGTGATCTCTGTCTTCTTGGAGATCTTTGTCTGGTTGTTTTGTCTCGTGATGTGTGTTTTAGTCATCATCTTGTGACTTTTTTCCGTTGTGATCAATGTCTTCTTGGAGATCTTTGTCTGCTTGTTTTGTCTAGTGATGTGTGTTTTAGTCACCATCTTGTGACTGTTTTCCGTTGTGATCACTGTCTTCTTGGAGATCTTTGTCTGGTTGTTTTGTCTAGTGATATTTGTGTTAGTCACCATCTTGTGACATTATCCCGTTGTGATCTCTGTCTTCTTAAAGATCTTTGTCTGGTTGTTTTGTCTAGTGATATGTGTGTTAGTCACCATCTTGTGACATTGTCCCGTTGTGATCTCTGTCTTCTTGGAGATCTTTGTCTGGTTGTTTTGTCTAGTGATGTGTGTTTTAGTCACCATCTTGTGACTGTTTTCCGTTGTGATCACTGTCTTCTTGGAGATCTTTGTCTGGTTGTTTTGTCTAGTGATGTGTGTTTTAGTCACCATCTTGTGATTGTTTTCCGTTGTGATCATTGTCTTCTTGGAGATCTTTGTCTGCTTGTTTTGTCTAGTGATATGAGTTTTAGTCACCATCTTGTGACTGTTTTCCGTTGTGATCACTGTCTTCTTGGAGATCTTTGTCTGGTTGTTTTGTCTAGTGATGTGTGTTTTAGTCACCATCTTGTGACTGTTTTCCGTTGTGATCACTGTCTTCTTGGAGATCTTTGTCTGGTTGTTTTGTCTAGTGATATGTGTTTTAGTCACCATCTTGTGACTGTTTTCTGTTGTGATCTCTGTCTTCTTGGAGATCTTTGTCTGGTTGTTTTGTCTCGTGATGTGTGTTTTAGTCATCATCTTGTGACTTTTTTCCGTTGTGATCAATGTCTTCTTGGAGATCTTTGTCTGCTTGTTTTGTCTAGTGATGTGTGTTTTAGTCACCATCTTGTGACTGTTTTCCGTTGTGATCACTGTCTTCTTGGAGATCTTTGTCTGGTTGTTTTGTCTAGTGATATTTGTGTTAGTCACCATCTTGTGACATTATCCCGTTGTGATCTCTGTCTTCTTAAAGATCTTTGTCTGGTTGTTTTGTCTAGTGATATGTGTGTTAGTCACCATCTTGTGACATTGTCCCGTTGTGATCTCTGTCTTCTTGGAGATCTTTGTCTGGTTGTTTTGTCTAGTGATGTGTGTTTTAGTCACCATCTTGTGACTGTTTTCCGTTGTGATCTCTGTCTTCTTGGAGATCTTTGTCTGGTTGTTTTGTCTAGTGATATGTGTTTTAGTCACCATCTTGTGACATTGTCCCGTTGTGATCACTGTCTTCTTGGAGATCTTTGTCTGGTTGTTTTGTCTAGTGATGTGTGTTTTAGTCACCATCTTGTGACTGTTTTCCGTTGTGATCACTGTCTTCTTGGAGATCTCTGTCTGGTTGTTTTGTCTAGTGATATGTGTTTTAGTCACCATCTTGTGACATTGTCCCGTTGTGATCACTGTCTTCTTGGAGATCTTTGTCTGGTTGTTTTGTCTAGTGATGTGTGTTTTAGTCACCATCTTGTGACTGTTTTCCGTTGTGATCACTGTCTTCTTGGAGATCTCTGTCTGGTTGTTTTGTCTAGTGATATGTGTTTTAGTCACCATCTTGTGACATTGTCCCGTTGTGATCACTGTCTTCTTGGAGATTTTTGTCTGGTTGTTTTGTCTAGTGATGTGTGTTTTAGTCACCATCTTGTGACTGTTTTCCGTTGTGATCACTGTCTTCTTGGAGATCTCTGTCTGGTTGTTTTGTCTAGTGATGTGTGTTTTAGTCACCATCTTGTGACATTGTCCCGTTGTGATCACTGTCTTCTTGGAGATCTTTGTCTGGTTGTTTTGTCTAGTGATGTGTGTTTTAGTCACCATCTTGTGACTGTTTTCCGTTGTGATCACTGTCTTCTTGGAGATCTTTGTCTGGTTGTTTTGTCTAGTGATATGTGTTTTAGTCACCATCTTGTGACTGTTTTCTTTTGTGATCTCTAACTTCTTGGAGATCTTTGTCTGGTTGTTTTTGTCTAGTGATGTGTGTTTTAGTCACCATCTAGTGACTGTTTTCTGTTGTGATCACTGTCTTCTTGGAGATCTTTGTCAGGTTGTTTTTGTCTAGTGATGTGTGTTTTTGTCACCATCTTGTGACTGTTTTCTGTTGTGATCACTGTCTTCTTGGAGATCTTTGTCTGGTTGTTTCGTCTAGTGATGTGTGTTTTAGTCACCATCTTGTGACTGTTTTCTGTTGTGATCTTTGTCTTCTTGGAGTTCTTTATCTTGTTGTTTGTCTAGTGATGTGTGTTTTAGTCACCATCTTGTCACTGTTTTCTTTTGTAATCTTGCAGATCTTTGTGTTGTTATTTGTAACAATCTTGTCGAAGTGTTCCATTGTTATAGCGGTTGTGTCGGGTCGATTCGCTCCTTAAGGTGGGTAGTTTCGCCCCTCAAAGGTGAGTCGTTTCGTCCCTTTAGATGAGTCGTTTCGCCCCTTGAGGTGTTTCGTTTTGCCCCTCTTTTTAGGAATACTCTCTGCATTGTGAGTCGTTTCGCCCTTATTTTTTGTGGTTGTTATTGGTGGGTCGTTTCGCCCTTATTTGATACATGTAATTACTTAATTACGCTATACTAATGGGCTTGTGTTGTGATATTAATATTTGTTCATTGGCGGCTTTGTTGGCTTGTTGTTGCTTGTAGATATGAAATTTCGTAGAATCTGTGTTGTTTTAAAATATAAGGGGGGGGGGGGTGAATGTACATCTTCTAATTCAGAATAGAAGGGAGAAACGACCAACCATTTAGAGAAAGTGTTCTTTAAAAAAAGAGGGCGAAACGACCCGCCATGATGGGCAAAATGAGGGGCAAAACGACCCACGGTGAGAGGTGAAACTTTCCGTCTTGAGGGGCGAAACGACCCACCTTGAGGGGCGAAACGACCCATCCTTGAGGGGCGAAACGACCCACCTAGAGGGGCGAAACGACCCGGGCCACCTTAGGGGGCGAATCGACCCGGGGCGAAGGGGAAAAGGGGCGAAACGACCCGGAACCATAGCGGTTACTGTACCGCAGTGTCTTGTTGGATGGATATCTTCGAGTGATGTATATATAGTTTATTCCAGGTTCCGTTAAAAACAATATGTATACGCCCTATAATGGATTTTACCGTAAAATTAATTAATTATTCAGATCCATGCATAACATTACATTGCTCTGTGCAAAAGAAACATTTTACAGAAAAAATTATCAAAATCGGTTGATTGAGTACAGAGATAATGAGGTTGAAAGCTTGATGATTGGTGTCGTTTTTGTGACACAATTTACTTTAGTATTCAATATAAAACTTCTCATGATGTGGCACCATTCAAATTTAACTTGAAGTGGCCAGTCAGCGTACTGAAATAGGTATAACTTGAATAATCTTACTGCTATTTGAATGATCTGTACTTCATTTTGTTTGTAAAGACTGCAGCTATTCGTTTTATATTACAATGATAATTTATTTGCGTTGCCATGGTAACCATTTTAAAACAAAATGACCACCATTGATTTAAATATACAAATTTTTAAAATCTTAGATTTATAAACATAATTTTCATGTGTTTGACTTGAAAGATAATCGAAACAATATTTTAGAAAATTCCAAAAATGTGTGATTATTGCTTTTAAAGCACTTCATTTCGGTTGCCATGGCAAAAAAATAAATGATTTTTCATGTATGATCGAAATGTTGATAAAGATATACCTTTGTTCTTTTCGGCGAAATTAAGCCTAATTTGAAAAAAATATAAAGGAGTGCGCAAAATAGAAAAGATGACATCAAAAGTAATACATATTCCCCTGAAAACTGTCACAACTTTCGTTACATTTGGAGTTCAACTTTTGCGCAACTTCGATTATCAATCGGAGTAGTCCGACTTGCAGACCTACGACGGTGTTATCTGTTTTTTCGTCTTCGGTCTGACTGCTATGTATAGACAAAACTTGAGAATTTCTGTGCGAAAAAAAAAATTGGGAAAGTCGTCCTTTTTTTGATAAATTCCAGTCTCTTCAAGCAAAAAATAACTCGCCCAGTCCTCCTCCCCCTAAAAAATCCCCTCCAGGCCTGGTTTCACCTCTGTGCGCATGACAAACTGTTGTCGGTCAGAGGAAAATCGGAAGAGAAGAAGAGGTAAAACCAGGCTTAGAGGGGATTTTTAGAGGCAGGAGGACTGGATGAGTTATTTTTTGGTTGAAGAGACTGGAATTTGTCAAAAAAAAGGACGACTTGCCGAAATTTTTTTCGCACAGAAATTCTCAAGTTTTGCCTATGCATAGCAGTCAGACCGAAGACGAAAAAACAGATAACACCGTCGTAGGTCTACAAGTCGGACTACAATCGGAGAGTCCAATCTATCTAACCATACATGAGTTCTATGTTATAAATATTTATAAATAAGCTGAAATAGCCGCCGAACAGAACGACCCTCAAATTCACCATGAGCCGTCCCTCGTGCCATAGATATTTGCAGCGAGAGGTGTACAAATTCGTGCGTTGTTGTCCCAAAACTTGATAATTTCACTGCTTCTCTTCATATTTTCATAAAAAATACAATATATATAAAAAGAATAAATATCACTTTAAAGTTTAAAGATGGAATCATATATTTTTATCAAAAATCCTTGTAGAAATCGTGAGGTAAGTTTAGTGCGGTAACCGATACGGCGATAGATCGATTTGTCAGCTTAAAAGATCACGTGACTGAAATCCCTATAGGCCTATAGGCTATATCTATTTGAAGATAGAAAGGCAACAAAAAATAAAACACACTTTTTATAATACATATATGACAAATATCAAGACCATTTATAATAAGAATAGTAAGGGTCGCTTTATATATTTATTTAAAAATTAGTGAAGTAATAACATAGATACAGTGGCGGATTTAGGGGGGTGCGGAGGGGGCGTCCGCCCCCCCGGCACTGACCTAACATTTTTCAAAAAACCCTATATTTTGGCCCATTTTCAGTAAAAATCGGCAAAATTCGCCCCGTGACCCCCCGGCAAAGGGGGCGCTGGATCCGCCACTGCAGATAAGTAAAAACAATCCCCTATATATGTACACGAGATGCGTCTGATATAAAGAAAATGTATGTAAAGGAGCAGAAATTGCAACATATATTTTGAGTCCAATATCAAGGTTTATAAGATAACAACCCCGGCGTTTGTAATTAAATATCACTACGCAGCGTTATAACGGTGGCTGACAGGTGTTATACCTGTGGACAGGTGTGTGCCCCGCCCCCCAGGTACAATAGGGGTATTTGTCACGGACAAGGTAAACTATACCCTATAACACATGGTAAACAGGTGTCGGCATTACAGGGACCCGTGCGCGGATCTAGAGCGGGGGAAGATGTTAGAGGGGTGTTACAAATGTAAGGCGTAAGACTTCCAACCTCCCCTCCCAACCTTAGAATTTGTCAAAAATGCTATTAATTCATAATTTCCCCTTTTTATGTATTATTCTTTAAAGAACCATAGGCTAGGCTGCTACCCTCCCCCTCCCCTTTCCAATGGATCTGAACCCCCAACCCCCCCCCCTGGAAAAAATCTAGATCCGCCAATGAAACGATTTCTTATATTCTACAGACCTTGATGAAATAAAGAAAGGCGTACGTATTGTATCAATACACTGGATTTTGGATGAATGGTAGAATATGATCAACGTAACCATTTCTTATACCTCCAGGTTTCTAGAACAAACTAGTGCAGTATTAATTGTCCACCTAAAAACTTTTAAATCTTTTTATGAAAAAAGCAAAGTCAGCAAATATGATCATCTCTTTGAATAAAACAAAACAGCAACAAAACAGAATTATCTCTTTGAGGTAAATGTGTTTACAATAGGAATGTAAAAGATACAAAATCCTATTTGTCTGTCTGTCTGTTAATTTTGAATATCTATAATGTATTTTTTTCTACTTGTACTCAGGTTCATACAGGGGCGTAGCTGCCTATACGCCAGCACGCCATGGCGTGCACATCGCGGAGTTAGAAAAAAATGTGCACGAAATTTTCAGAGAGAGAGAGAGAGAGTTTCTGTGATGGAAAATAGCCCACAAGAAGATTGTCTCCCGCCATACAATTTACACTTCAAATATCTCCATCTTCTCTAACATTGCTTTTTAAGGAAAAATACCTATTCCTTTTGGTGCGTCTTTTTGACATGCATGTTTCGGAAATGAATCCTCATCAGTGGTACTTCAAGTAATTATGATTCAAAGATGACAAAATTTTAAAAAAGTATAGCGCCCACATGAAATCTGACTACTTTTTCGTCAAAAGTGAGCGGCTTCAAATTGGCGTTATCAAATAAAAACTGTGGCCAACTGCTTACCTCCGTTTTTTTCTGAAATTCAGAATGATGAGACAGGTTTTTTTTCAAATTGACCTGTTCGGCGTTTGTGCATTTGACTTTATTTTAACTAAACATTTTCCACGTCGATCAATGAGACGATTTTAACTTGAAAGATGGATTCTAGTTACAACTCAAATTTTTACAGTTCCTTAATATTGAGAGTAATTTCTTATGAAAAAAATAGTCTTAATTTTGTAAAGATGTAATCTACAAACGAAGGATTTGGGTTGAAATTTTGAAAATTTTCTCGGGGAGGCCCCCCGAACTCCCACCTGCAGGAGGGGTTACCCCCTCCCGCACCCTCCCCCTTTCGGCGCTGCGCGCCTTGGATGAAGCCTTCGGCTTCATATGTTTTGTATAACTGGCCTGCACTTCAAAAAGCTCTAGCTACGCCCCTGTTCACGCCAACATTCTAGCAAAATGTTTAACAGTGAAATACATAGATATAATATGTAATTCAGTTGTAAATATACATTGCAAAATAAAGTTGAATGTTTTCACAATATGAACGAATTTACCTTTCGATGCCCTTCTTAATTAAAGATTAAGGAGGATTTTCTCATGTTTGCATGTCCGTCTGTTTGTCCTTCTGTCATTTCGTCTATCTATATTCAACTGTCAGTCTAGTTATAATTGTAATTGACAATCTGGGGTTTGTTTTGCATTGAGCTATAAAATTGAAAAAGAAAACTTAAAATATTGAATATGCACATAACCATGGCAACTGATAATAACAAAGGGATAAACATTTCACTTATGTATTCAAATACCGGGAGGTTATCGGTGTTTCTCAAACACATTTTGCTAAACAATAGAGGAGGAGGTGTACAGGGTGAAAAGGAGGGGGAGGAAGGGGCGGGAGGAGGGAGAGAGGGAAGAAGGAGGGAAAGGGGCGGGAGGGGGGGTAAGGGAATGGTGAAAGGGAGGGGAGGGAGGAGAATGCGGGAGGGGGAGGTAAGGGGGTGGGGAGAGAGGTACACCCTGTCCGCTCCCCATAGAGTACTCATATCTTCCATTAAAAGGGGATGTTTAAGGAAAAAATAAACAATTGTTCGATTTCTTTGTCATGTATCTGAAAACAAATTTCCGCAATATTATCATCCTGAATGTTGTCTTTATGGGTGAATCAGATGTAATCAGGTGATATTGTTGTTTTTAAGGTCATTTGACGACAAATACGATATCTACCAGGTGTGGATGATGCAGAACAGTGAAATGAACACGTTACCATAACAATGATATCTGACGATTTATAGCTTAATTTTTTTTCTATCTTATTTTTACAGGTCGTTAACTGTTACATCATATCCGATCTCTTATATCCGGGGTCTGATTTTATTTTTAAAGACGTTTTGTTGAAGGAGGAAGGTTTATGGATATTGTTTTGTCTAATTTAAGTAAAAAGTTTAATCATCAAAATAAAGTTGAACCTTCCGTCGGACTGAGATTAATTTTAAATACATGTTTCTGCATCCTTGCATGATCAATAAATCATCGTATACTATTAGATATGGGTAACCCACAAGTACTAGTTTCATGCATGAAATAGATCCTTTCATTTTATTTTTACGTAGGTCGTATTTGTTTGCAAAACAGTTTCAATTTCTATTTTAGCTTTTTACAATCTATAGTCATTGTTATTAAACAGTATATATATTCTTATTCATTTGAATAATTTCCTGTCTAGCTGAATCATTGCTAAGTCCCCCCCCCTAATGAATATTTGATCTCTTCGCTATTATTTTTATGATTGGTTTCATGCTCCCAAAGTCATTAAACGTTTTAGTTTTTTTTTTAATTTAAACTTACTTTCTTTCTGAAAACACATCAATGACAATATTCAAACACAGACTGATATTTATGAAATGCAATACCTATGGATAAAAAGAAAGCAGAGTTTATATAAATCTTTTCTTTATTAAGGTACATCATAGAACAGTCCCGGATGAAAAACACTTACCTCTGTGTATCCGGACTAGTGGAAGGGTTGTGTGCACGTAGTCCGGGTAACCACACCATGCGCTCATGTATTGGTGCGGCTGCTTTAATTATTTGTTATACAGTTGTGTGTGGGTGTTGTGTGTCTCGCTGGCCCTGATGTTCGTTGTATCCCTTGTGGGTGTGCCCCGCTGTGTTCAGTGTATGTCCGTCTGGCTGGAGATCTCCCAAGTTATTTTTCCATTCAGACTTATACCTCTATCTCTAGAAATAATTCTAAATCAAAAACAACATATTTTAATGAAAAGATTTTTTTTCTCAATAGCTAGTTCACTAACGATTCATGCAATTAGTAGTAATGGAGGGGGGTCACAAACAAACAGAAAATAAATAAAAGTACATAGAAATTCCATCGATATCGCAAATGCAATGTAAAGTGCATTAAATAAAAAGAAAAAGGTGAAAAGTTAATATGTGTAGCTACAGAACCATTCTGTTTATTGTTTGTTACAAACAGTCTCCTAAAATGACAGAAGCCCTTCAGTTCGTAGAAAATTTTTGCTCGCTACGCTCGCTGATTTAAACATGAATCTGAAATGTCAGGTGAAGTGTTTAATCCATTTTGAGTTATATGCAATCCTCACCTCTCCTTCAAATTCTGTGCCTATTTCACAAAAATTCTTACGAAAAAAATTCATGAATTTGCGTAACTTTCGTCAATTAATAATTTCAATGTAGATTTCTCTGTTTTCTAGTTTCATTTCTGCATACTTCATCTTAAAAGTCAGTAGAAACAAAATATCGATATTTTTATAATTATATTATAAGAAGAATTAAACTATCAAATTTAAAAATTTCGAAAATTCCCGAGATTGTTTGTATTTTTTGTGAAAATGGCTGAAGGAGTTTTCATCCTCCCTCCCCCCCCCCCCTTGAAAAATTCTTGGGTCCGCGTATGCAAAACACCAAAAACCTTATGCCCTTCTTACATGCAGATCCATGTTGACCTAGTTTTCACAGAGAATCCTGCTATATAAAGGGAAACCATATTTTTTTTTACGAAAACACTAAATTTGTATTTTGAATTTTATAGATACATATATATTTAGAGTGAAGAGCAAGGTTAATGAATTAAGGTTCAAAAAGCGGAAATTTTCGCTTTACGATTCCATAAACACGAGATATATGTGAAGGTCCTTTGTATGAAACAAAGATAAGAAAATTTAAGTCAGTCAAAATTTATCATGTACGACGTGCACTGAAAAAAAGGGAGAAAAAAGGAGGAAACTGGGAGGGGGTTTTTCGGTTCCGCCCTCGAATCCACAAGACTGCCAAAAATAAAAAAGGACAATACTTCAATTACATGTAAAAGTAACTTCTTTGTCATCTTCTTACTTGAGGATTGATTTTATCTCGTAGTTTTGCTTTTATGTTCTTAACTTTTAATTATTTATTTATTTATTTATTTACAATAAAAACACTATATTATTCCGTACGTTTCGACCAACGGCCTTCTTCAGCGGACTGTCCTTTACTAATTTCCAACATGTGGTTGAAAACCATTACATGACAATTACTGTCAGGGGAGTTTGGAACTTGAAAGTTATCCTTATTTCGAAGTCCTCGCGTAATGACTTTCAATATTGAATTCTAAACTTTATCAATATATTTTTTTCAGTATATATGTTCAGAGTGGGGGAGATCTAGACATTTTCCTCCTAATCAATTACTTCCAGAAGCTATTAAAGACCGGATTTATTGTAAAATTCTTGTAGACGTAGTCCTCCAGTTTTTATTTATACATTTGGTTTTTTTGTTGTTTTTTTGGGGTTTTTTTTGAAATTCTGAATCAATATTTATCGCTTTTTCTTTGTTTTTGTTTTGTTTTGTTTTGTTTTGTTTTCGCATTCATGTGCACCTGAAAATTTAACGTTATAAATACCTACATGGAATAGTGTTTTGTGAAATGCATGAAATTTGAAATATTTTAAACTTGAAGTACAAATAACTCATTTAACAAGATTTGAAAGAGAAGTCACATGGAAAAAAACTGGTGTCTTTATTTCGTACAAAGACGAATGTGCTTTACGATTCATTAAGATTTTGAAAACAAACTCATAAATCTGTTAAGATAACGATTACATTTTTTACAACAATAAAGCGCCTTTTAACAATTGAATGAATGAAAGAATGAATGAAAGAAAAAAATGAATGAAAAATTCGATTTCACATTAATGTAATAGAATGAATAGAGAATGGGATGAATTCAATAATTAATTGATTAAATGCATACAGAATCATTTTAAGTTCATAAAGCTCATAAACATTAGTTTCATTTTCCGCTGTCTTGTATGTATTTTGGTTAAATTTGGTGCCCACTACAGAGTTTTCCGACGTTAAATATTTTAAGTTGTAACGAATATGTCCAAATCCTTTATATAACGCAATCGCTTCATGAAAAAGCTTGATACAAAAAGAATCAACTTATAGGTTTATTCGGCTACCCAGCACATTGAGAGGCGAATATGGTTGTAACAAGCTATCCCCAATTTCATTTTAGAAAAGGACAGAGTCATAATGAAAGAACGAAGCAGAAAATGGGAAGGGGGTAGACATACTCATCAATAAATATAAAACAAGAAGCATCTGACAAGACTGAAGCTCTCCTGGTCGTTTTGTTAAATTCACCAAAATGACACACCCTTTTCGAAAACCCTGGGGCTCAGAGGTTCAATCAAAATATCAGGTACAGATCTAGACCATGAAATCATGATCATTCAAAAAGAATGAACTCTCTATCAATTATACTTTCTTAGAATAGGTGTTCACAAGATTAGAAAGAGCTATATAGGTGAAATTGACCATACCCATTTTAAAGACTCTGGGGATCAACTATACTTGAGACCTATTAAAATGCAAAAGAAAATAATTCTCTATCAATTACTTTCTGAGAATTGGTTTTCACAAAGAGTTATATAGTAGAAAATGATCATACCCAATTCCCATAACCCCGGGGGTCAGGGGCTCAAAGATGATATCAGATGCAAGCCAAGACCTCAGACCCTCTATCAATTATAATTTCTAAGAACTGTTGTTCTCAAGATCACATAGAGTTACATGTATATAGGAGAAAATGACCATTGTCACCCATTTTCCAAGACCCCGGAGTCAGGATCAGGTGCACAACTAGACCATGGACCAAACTAAATGCAAAAAAAAAAAAAGGTTTCTGTCGTTTATAGTTGCAGAGGAGTTGCGCCCACAAGTTAACAGATGGACAGACAGACAACGGACGAACAACAAGATATCGCATAAGCTTGACTGGTATTTGACCAGTAGAGATAAAAAAAAAAAATATGAATATGAATCGATTACATAAGTTAACCATAATAATAAACCATTGTAACTCAAGTGTTCCTAAAAACATTATATACACAATAGATGGCTCATGAAAATAGCAAAATCTCTAGATCTTTATATACATAAAATTCCTAATAATGCCATGGACGAACGGACGCAGAGACATGCGGTATGGACGACAAATCGTGTGCTATCTGTGATGACTATGAGGGACCCCCCCCCCCCCCTCCATTCTCGATCTACTTTTTTCTTCTTTTTTTCTCTCTCCGAAATAACGAATGAACGTTTCTTTTTTTCTTTCACTGAAAGATATAATCATGTAAATTACATATACATGATAATCATAAAATCCCATCATTTTTTTTTTCATTCCTTTTTGCTTTTAAAAAATAATTTGAAAAGATGGGAAAAAACCAATTAATAGATATTATTTTTTTCCATCTTTTCATATTATTTACATCACTTCTTATTCAGTTTATGACTTCAAATCACCAATAGTCGTTCAGTATTGCATATTTGTTCAGGTCAGGTGAGCTAAAAAGTAAACTCTACAAAAATTGAGTAAATGACACTAATGAACGGTCCGGTTACTAGAACAGTGGAATGAAAGTAGTAAAAAGCAAAGCATTGGTCTCTCGATCCTCCAATGTGTTCCGCTGAATAGCTTACATCTATATGTTAATTTGCCACTTAACAAATACACAGCATACTGGCGCACCAGCCACTAACTTTCTATAATTCCAAATGGCAGATACAAAAGAGAGGATTAAAACTATTAAATTGGGACCCCCGCGGGTTCGTGCCACATACTAACGGTTGATAAGACTTGACTTTGTAACACAAACATTAATGTTCAATTCTTTTGATCGTCTTTTATAACCAGTAATTTTCATTGTTCATAAAAGAAATGAAACCCCCCTCACCAAGGAAGCAGTAACAGGAATTTGTGACCCACGCGTTTACGGATTCAATTCCGTTTTTGTCCGTTGATATTTATTTTGTCGTTTTTATTCCGATGACATTCAATTACATTACCCCCCTCTAATCTCCATAAATGTTTAGAATCAAAAGTTTTTATCCGAAACATACGAAAACAAAATGAAGATGATGGAATTCAAATCATTTAAGCTTGATAATAAACTGCTCAGTGCATTAATGTTATACGTCTATACGTATCAGTGTAACTCAAAATTTTCACTGTTATTTGCAGATAAATTAAAGCAAGAAAAACGCACATTAACGTTAAGAACAAATCATTTGTTTAAAAAAAAAGACAAAATAAGATAGAAAAGAATAGAATTGATGAGAGAGATAAGTTGTTATAAATATATGATAAAGGACGAAGAAGAATGCGCATAAATTGTTACACTATGATATGAAATTTCGATGTAGAAAAATGTAATATATTTTTTATGTAAAAATGTATTAATGCAGTATGGATAATCATAGAGGCTATGACTAGTCGAGAATTTAAGAATCCCTACATCCATACTGGGAAACTTTATGGACCGTGCTACATGTAGTTTTGCTGACGAAGTTTGCTGACGAAATCTAAAAATCATAAATATTTTAAAGGATCTATGCATGGCGTGCACAATTAAGACGATTTAGATATGACATACATGTTCTGGTTAATTTTGATTAGATTTTGGTCACATATTTGTTTAGTTATTTATAGCTTTAAATCTGAATGAAGTTTAAAATCATATTCACTTTATTTGAATAACCAAAAAAAAAAAAAAAAAAAAAAAAAAAAAAAAAAAAAAAAAATATCATTTCTCGATACTACTACCCCCCCCCCCCATTCATTTATTTCTAAATACTACCTAAACAGCAGACATAATTTAAAAAATAATATACGACACTTTACTTAGAGTACCTATATGGTGCAGACATGGCATATATAGACATAATTTGTACACAGATAAATATTTGTCGCTATTAGAGAAGATGATTGTAGTTAGGATTAAGAGGCTTAATGTATAAGGGGAACAACAATAAAGACTAACCGCCTGGGGGTACAAAACCTTGAGGTATTTTAAAATCCAGTGGCGGATCCATGATGCTTAGATGGAGCGAATTGTTCCATACTGAACTGCTCCATAAAATATATGCCTTGTAATAAAGAAATATTGATCGAAATCGTTTTTGTTTTCTTTGCTCTGTATGCATCTTATTAAACAAACTGTCTTTATATACTTTCCACTTTACTGTTCATGATATGATAATCCCCTGCAAGTTTGGTAAATGCGTATAAAAAGACAATTATTGGCAAAGTTATAACCATTATAAAAGTGTGTATACTGGGTAGCCGGACAGACGGACGCCAGAATATCTTCTCCTGTACAAAACTTTGCAAAGAAACTGTACTAGTGACACTGATACGGAAACTAAGAAGGATCTCCTTATCTAAAGCGATGTGGTTCTTTTCTTAAACAAAAATTGCCATATTCTTCTAAAATCTTTCTAAATCATAGGTTCTTAAAAGCCGAAATAAAGATAGGTGGCGACACCTATAATTT
This sequence comes from Pinctada imbricata, assembly GCA_033119305.1. Classification (NCBI taxonomy): domain Eukaryota; kingdom Metazoa; phylum Mollusca; class Bivalvia; order Pterioida; family Pteriidae; genus Pinctada; species Pinctada imbricata. The sequence continues at coordinate 25,675,916 of VSWD01000003.1, read as the reverse complement.
TATAGAAAATTAACTACAAGACAGTGGCGACATCTACACCTCTATTAAATATCAATTACAAGACAGTGGTGACACCTATATTCAATTTTTCGAAGACCACATGTTATATATTTTCTTGTGGGTTAACTTGGACCTAGATCATATAGAGGTGTAACCAGATTGTTATATATTTTAAGGATTCGACAAGATACTAATGAAATATAAATAAAGGATAGAGGATCTGCATACTTTAACATTAGAAAAGATTGAGAATAATTCATGAAACACGCAAAAACTAGCATTTGCAAAAGGCAAATCTGTAAGTTGTTCTAAAGGATTTTTTCCCCTTTCAAAAGGGACAAAACCCTGGACCCGCCACGGAAAATTCATTGAAGGAGGTCTTAACCAGATGGTGAAGTTTGTAAATAAAATGTCATTGAGGGAAATCTCATTAGTGCCTTTAAATACACAGTATACTTGAAATTTTATGAATGAAATTCCATAATATCATTGGTATGCACTTGGTTTGGAAAATTTGAGGGGACAGGGTGTCCGGCGAGATAACCTTTAAAGAACGATAGTCTGTGATTGTTTACATTCTAAATATACATGTGGAATTTGACTGGATCGGGTATTTGCCCCCTAAAGAGATAGCTTTAACAATGCAGAGATTTGTTGTGAAACACAGGAGAATGGACTATACCAGAATTTGGACAGTATTCAGATTTATGCGCAATCAAAAGTATAATTTTAACAATCAAACCCTAAAAGAACAATTCAAACGCGCCTGAATGCTCCATTTATATGTTTATGTTTGTAATCTAGCTGTATTTCTTTTCACCGAAATTTTATAGATTACAATTTTAAATAAATCTTTGATAAGTCGTCTACGTCCTGCAAGTCTGTCTATAACATGTAGAACGCTTCAATTAAACATAAATTTAAACTTGACCTGTACTTGCACCAAAAGATGAATGTCAACACAAAAATCAGTTAATTATCTGCAGTAAAGGAGAAGGTCTGGAAAACTGAAATTTTCATGAAATTTGCTAAGGCAAGGGGTGCTTTTGTTAAAAAAGATAAATCTAAATCAAACTTAAATTTATCTGAATCACACTGTATTCAAATACCAAAAATCAGTTCAATATCTGCAATATTAGCTCGCCAAGAAAAGTCAGGAAAACTAAACATTTCATGAAATTTGCTAAGTCGAAGGGCCATAACTCTAGTGAAAAAAGGTCAATCGAAATCGAACTTGATCTGTATCAAACTATAAAGTATTCACATACTAAAAATCAGTTCAATATCTGCAATGAGTTAAAGAAGATCCTGACGATATCTGCAATTACATTTATGTAGGCCTCACACTGTCCCGATTATGATATCCGATCGACACACGAATATGAAATTTTCAATTTCGTGCGAAGTTACTCCCGAATATGGTTAAGATCCGCTCAGCAACCGATGTTTTTACGATGCTAAAAGATGATTATACGATGCTAAAAGATGACTACACGATTGTATCCGAACCGCTCCCGATGACAACACGACGGGACGAATTTTATCTTCAAACATATCCGAAGGTCATACGAAGGCTTACGATGTATTAACGAAGGCTATCAGAATGCTTCACGACGTCGTATCTAGAATGCGATGCATCGGATTAAAACCAGGTTTCATTCACTTTTTGGATGTTTAAAAATTCTTGTTTAATCAGTAGCACTGTATCAATGTTTTCCTACTTTGCCTTTTATTATTTCTGTCTCAGAAAAATACAAAAAAATACCAAAAAGATAGCAACTCAAATATATGAATCGCACTGTCTATGTAGCATTGTTAGCCAAGATATATGAATGTTGATTCTTATCATGCTCGACCATCTTTGAAAGTTTGATTTTACAAGGCATATCTTTACAGTTCTTTATGTGAAAGTGTGACTACCAGACGGACAAATAGACAACGGGTTCAGTTATCAGTGACCTTTGCGTAGCAGTTGACATGTATTATTGTCAACCAAAAATCGTCTTAAACTATCACGAATTTCATTTATAAACATCATTGGTGGAAACAAGTGGAAGACGTGATGATTCAATGTAAGAAAGATGAAAATGGACATATGTCACAACAAGATACTGTTCAATACAGACATTGGTAATAAAGGAATGACTATGAAATGTGTATTAAAACATTTATGTTCATCATATAGAATAAACAGCTGCAAACGTGCGTGATTTGAGAGTAGAAACCTTGCCCCCTTAACTTTTTTAGCAGTGTATTACCAGTAATTATAGAAAATACTGAGTCTGTACAGTCATGCTCTCTTAGATGCATTTAAAGAAGCAATGCTTTCCTTTTCCTTATCGTACATTATCAAGGCACGTCATTTTGCTCTATAATGCATTGATTGTGAACTTGCAAATTGAGGAAGAAAGAAAAGTTTTTATTTTGATAAATTTGGATTCACTTTAAAAATACTTTAAAAATGGCTTTGAATATTATGTATTTGAAATGTTTTGTTTAATATTTGTGTCTGTCATCTTTTGTGTCGGGATCCCATCTTAACGTCATCGTACTAGAGTACGATGACATTACGATGTCATTTCGATGGAATTGCGAGGTTGTCACGAAGTCGTATAGCCTTCCTAACTCAATCGGGAGGTTCTTGACACGTTAGTAAAACCTTCGTATGGCAAAATTTCCCCGATGGTAATTCGAAGGAGAAACGAAGATGTTACGAATACGCAAGATGCCTTCTCGATGGTCTTACGAAGGGCAAGATGATTACACGAACCTGTTTCGAAGATGGTCCTTCGGGAGTGCCATCGGGAAATTTTTGGCATGAAGATGATTTTGAGAGCACTCCCGAAGTTGTTCCCGAAATTTGACAAATCAAGCCGGCGGTCATACGATGGTTCAAGATGGTCTTACGAATAGCCCGATGATATTACGATCACACCCGAATTTGAAAAATTCCTTTATGCTGGCGTCACACTGTCCCGATTTAAGCAGCCGATGGCCACACGATAAAGGATTTGTTCAAATTCGGGTGTGATCGTAATATCATCGGGCTATTCGTAAGGCCATCTTGAACCATCGTATGACCGCCGGCTTGATTTGTCAAACTTCGGGAACAACTTCGGGAGTGCTGTCAAAATCTTTGGCATGCCAAAAAATTCCCGATGGCACTCCCGAAGGACCATCTTCGAAACAGGTTCGTGTAATCATCTTGTCCTTCGTAAGACCATCGAGAAGGCATCTTGCGTATTCGTAACATCTTCGTTTCTCCTTCGAATTACCATCGGGACCATCGGTTAAATTTTGCCATACGAAGGCATTACGAACGTGTCAAGAACCTCCCGATGGAGTTAGGAAGGCCATACGACTTCGTGACAACCTCGCAATTCCATCGAAATGACATCGAAATGTCATCGTACTTTAGTACGATGACGTTAAGATGGGATCCCGATGCAAAAGATGACAGACACAAATATTAAAAAGAACATTTCAAAGACATAATATTCAAAGCCATTTTAAAGTAAAGTTACATGTAATATAAATTTATCAAAATAAAAACTTTTCTGTCTTCTTCTAATTTGCAAGTTCACAATCAATCAATAAAGCAAAATGGCGTGCCTTGATAATGTTACTATAAGGAAAAAGAGGGCAGAAGCATTGCTTCTTTAAATGCATCTAAGAGAGCATGTACATGTGTATTTTATATAATTACTGGTAATACTAGTATCTTGTTGTGACATATATCCATTTTCATCTTTCTTACATTGAATCATCACGTCTTCCACTTGTTTCCACCAATGATGTTTATAAATGAAATTCGTGATATTTTAAGACAATTTTTAGTTGACAATAATACATGTCAACTGCTACGCAAAGATAACTGTTAGCTGAACCCGTTGTCTATTTGTCCGTCTGGTAGTCACAAACTGTAATGATATACCTTGTAAAATCAAACTTTCAAAGATGGTCGAGCATGATAAGAATCAACAATCATATATCTTGGCTAACCATGCTACATAGACAGTGCGATTCAGATATTCGAAAACATATATTTGAGTTGCTAACTTTTGGGGTATTTTTTGTATTTTTCTGAGACAGAAATAATAAAAGGCGGAGGAGGAAACCATTGATACTGTGGTACTGATTAAACAAGAATTTTTAAACATCCAAAACGTGATGCATTCCTGGTTATAATCCGATGCATCGCATTCTAGATACGACGCCGTGAAGCAATCTAATAGCCTTCGTTGATACATCGTAAGCCTTCGTATGACCTTCGGATATGTTTTACGATATAATTTGTCCCGTCGTGTTGTCATCGGGAGCGGTTCGGATATAATCGTGTAGTCATCTTTAAGCATCGTGTTATCATCTTTTAGCATCGTAAAAACATCGGTTGCTGAGCGGATCTTAACCATATTCGGGAGTAACTTCGCACGAAATTGAAAATTTCATATTCGTGTGTCCATCGGATATCATAATCGGGACAGTGTGACGCCTACATTATCGTGTGGCCATCGGCTGCTTAAATCGGGACAGTGTGACGCCAGCATTAAGGAAAGTCCGGAAAACTGATAATTCATAAAATTTGATAAGTCCAAGGGCCATAACTCTTGTAAAAATAGGTCAATCGGAAACAAACTCAAAGTTGATCTGTATCACACTGAGATGTGTTTACATTCCAAAATCAGTTCAATGTCTGCAATAGAATCGCAGAAAAGTCAAGAAAACTGATATTTTCATGAAAGCTAAGTCCAAGGACAATTAATTCTTTTAAAAATAGGTCAATTAAGATCAAACTCGAACTTGATCTGTATCACATTGGGAGGGATTCATATTCTAAATCAAAGCACTGAAGGTATACTGAGTGCGAATAGCCAGAATATGTATCACTTATAATGTATGACAAAATATTGTGTTTTCAAAGTTATATTTGTCCCTGAACACCTTCGTAGGCCAGTTTATGGACGTATAAAGACAGAACTAAAATGCAAATCTATAATGTTATCGTAATGAATTGAAAGATGATGTCTGACATTGAACATGAACATTAAATTGCATCAGAAAATCATTTTTTAACATTAAATCTACCCCCCCCCCTAAAAAATACAACAATCCAATATGACTATCGAATGATGATAACATATACAAGGATATTTTCTAATTTGATCTCCACTCTCTCTTTAACCTTTCATGTTCAATGATAGGTGTATATCCTAAGAATTTGAAGGAAAATTCACTTCTTTTTTAGTATATAAAAACATGATACATCATAAACGGGAATGTTTTGATCATTTATTTTTCATAATTATTAATATCATATTTCATGATGAAAGTTCCTAATTTTTCCGTATACAGATTTTATTTTGTGAAGCAGGGCACAATAAGCCTACTTGAAGTTAGTTTTACGTTTCAATGATTCAACTTAATAATATCTTTATCGATTCGTTTCATTTATATATTGTCCACTGAAAGTTAAAACGGGTAATGGAAAGGGGTTTCCAACTCACAGCCTGTGTTGATCTATAAGTACGTACAGATGTAATTTTTCATTAGGCATGCATGTTCATAACACGACAGCTCGATTCATATAGATAAGTCGTTGATTCAGACAGTGATCAGACTCTATACCGATCACGACGCTGAAGCAGTTCCAAGGTACATGTAAACAGAGTAACATCGTTTATACATACTCAGTAGACGGGGCACCCCTGAGTGAAGAAATCAGGCAATCGCTATGTGCTATTCGCACAAAAATCAGTTCAATATCTGCAATAGAACCGAAAAAAAAAGTCTGGAAAACTGAAAATTCATGAAATTTGCTAAGTCCATGGGCTATAACTCTTGTAAAAATTAGGTCAATCAGAATCAAACTCGAACTTAATCTGTGTCACATTGAGATATATCCACATACCAAAAATGAGTTCAATATATGCAACAACAGCGAAAAAAGTCCGGAAAACAGACAGACAGACAAACGGGATGGAAACTAATTATACAAGTCCCCTCCGGCGAGCCGGTAGGGGACTAAAAAGTAGAAGATGGAATTTATCGGAGTTCCCGGTTGCTAAATGGTACATTACCATTTGCTTCTTGCGTGTCACAGTCCGTCCTAGAGTCGGCACCGGTTGCCTATTGGTCTCGTTGGTTTATTTGTAGTCTTTTGTGTTTGACGTTTCTATGTCTTATGTCTCTTTTTGTTGTGCTTGTCTACTGTGTTTTTGCATCAGATGCTCTTGGTGTTTGCTGTGGGTGCTGCAAAAAGAAGAGTCCGGTTGGAGATACTCTCCTTTTTTTATTAACCCATGTAGTTACCATCAAGCAACCGGGAAGCGAGATTTATTGGTCATGATCATGCAAAAGTCGATTGCGGCAGCCATATCATTGGCTCTCCGGCAATTCTGCTTTGGGGTAGGCTATCTTGAGCTAAGACGACCCCCCCTTTCCTCGAATCTGTGCTAATCAACACAGCGGCCTCTGGGCAAGAAGTTAGAAAAATAAATGAATTAATAAATTAAATATAAATTATGAGCACAGCCCAATGTTCCTAATCACATTTGTCCTCTTGATTAGGATTGACCTTGACCTTCGAACTGTCAATAATTGAGGTCCAGCTTTTGTGATGGACAAATTATGCACACACTTTCGTCATAGTAGGTTCATACCTCCAGGAGTTATATAGCACAGATCAGTTCATTATAGTGCAGATTCACATCTTTTGATATATGCAAAGTTTGACCTTGACCTTATCAATAGGACTCCTCTTAAGCCATGGACAGACTCCGTGCGAGGTTTGACCTTGACCTTAATCAAAAGGACTCCTCTAAAGCCATGGGCAGACTCCGTATGAGGTTTGACTTGACATTAAATTAATAGGACTCCTCTTAAGCCATGGACAGACTCCGTATGAGGTTTGACCTTGACCTTATCAATAGGACTCCTCTAAAGCCATGGACAGACTCCGTTTGAGGTTTGACCTTGACATTAAATCAATAGGACTCCTCTTAAGCCATGGACAGACTCCGTATGAGGTTTGACCTTGAAATTAAATCAATAGGACTCCTCTTAAGCCATGGACAGACTCCGTATGAGGTTTGACCTTGAAATTAAATCAATAGGACTCCTCTTAAGCCATGGACAGACTCCGTACAAGGTTAAAGACATTTGTACATACATGTAATTATGTTCCAAGTATAATCTTCAATTTTTAGACCCAAATGATGAAAGAAGTCATTCTTAGGTCATGGGTAAAGTAAGAGTAAAGTATCATTGCAGTAGGTATCAAAATTCTTGTCACAGAATGCAGAAATAACTGTCTTCTTCCTTCCTTCCTAAGTTGCAACATTTCTAAAACCATTCAGAGATAAGATTCACTTTCTGCAGTGAAATTGTTGGTAAATTTAGTTGTACGGTATACTTTTCACAGTGAGATCTGTGTACTTTGAGAGAAGTTGTCATCCCTCTACAGCGAGATGTTACCTTTAAAAGCGAGTCATGACACACTCATAATTCCCCTTTCTATAGGAAAAATTTCTATTCAGATTTTTAAAGTAAAATACCAAGGTCAAGGTCACAAAATTTGAAACATTTCATACAAAAGGAACCGTAAGGTATTTCTGAACAATTGCTAGAGGTAAAATATGAGAAGATGCTTACTAACATTGAAAAGCTTTGCACATGGTATGAGGTATATGGACAGACAGACAGACAGATGGATGGATGGACAGACAGGACACATGTTACCCATGAAAGATGCTTAGTAAATATCTGACCTGGGCATTTTTGTAAATTACCTAAGTTTCTGACCTGGTAATTTTAGTACATGTACACGTACTGTGACCATAAGTTTCAATTCAGTCAGCAAATACACTACTGTAACAGCTTATTGTTCAAAATGCAATTTAATGGTGAAAATAAAATTACAAGGAAGAGATAAATAAAACATACTACAGGCAATTTGGGAGTTTTGGATCAGCTTTTGTGTACAGAATGAAACCTAAATTTTGGAAAATAACATTTGGAAATTTTCTTCGAAGAAAAGTATCAATATTGAATAATAAGATGATCACTAATTAGGAAACTAGTTTTCATTTCAAAATTACTAACAGTTTTGTGCAACCCTGAACTCCCAAAATTTGAAAACAGGAGACTCAGAACTCTGAGATTGCCTGTAGTGTCATTGATAGAGTAGACCTACACTGTACTAAGGAACGGAGAAAATACTTAACGAAAATACTGTTGTACACAAATAAATATTTTACATCTGAGATCTTTTCAAACTTTTCACTAACACAAATACAATGTTTGCGACTAAAAATAAACTTCTACATTTCTACAAATTGCTTCTATTTGAATCAAGAAAAGACTTTTCAAAATTGGTTCTTCATAAAATTAATTCATCTGATGTACTATAAATGCTTCGTCATAATGCCTAACTGTCAGAAATCACAACTCATGATTAAATCCAGGGATTTTTATCAGGTTATTCTATTGGGAGATGATAATTAAGTCCACACGTCCTCTGAGTACCGTCTTTTTAACCGTAGCTGCATGAGATATGATCTTGCTTCTTCTTCGCCAATACCTACAGAAAAATATATTAAGTTTAAAGCAATGATAAAACATGAATAAATATTAGATGTGCAGGTACTCAACAAAAGGCCCTTGTCTAAAACAGTTACAAGCATTTATAAGTTCCAAGGCTATTAAAAATCTTGGTCAAGGAGCTATAACTCCTGCAGCAGTCCCTTTCCTTATGCACATTGACTATACTGCATATTAGTATGCTTTCTGTACATTAGTATGAATATATACATGTATATTATTATATGTTCATCACTGATACCATCATCGTTCATCTCATTCAATTATGCATTATTTAATATATGAATTATCAATTTATCTGTGTTTGAAATGATGCTGCAACCAAGTTTTTTTTCAATAAAGTTACCTCATCTTATCTTTACCAAGATTCAGGTAGAGCTACAAAGACCAGGATAATTTGGGATGGGCAGAATAATGGACATGTGCAGCACTATACACCCGCTGCCACTTTTTATCAGGGGGGGGGGGGGGCTTATCAACTTAACATTTTCAGAAAAAATATAGTTACTCACATTACACAAGTCATGCCAATTTTAACATTATTCAGATTCAGATTTAACATTAATCTCAGTCCTTTTGAAAGTTCTAAATACAGGGCTCTCACACCCATTTTTGGAACTGGGGCCAGCCAGGGTTTTTGAAATTGGGAAAATATTGGCATTTTCTCATAAATTGGGAAAAAATATGAAATACAAAGTAAACTTGGATGCCTTTTCACTTGAAAATTAGAATTGTTACTGCATCATGTTGCATTTTCCATGAGGTGTTAAAATGGGAAAAATGGTAAATAAATTGGGAAAAAAAGATACTATTTTGCATTTGGATTAGGTCCGAATATCAGCCCAAAATTAGGGTGATTGAGATCCCTGGAATACTCTATCAAGTAACTAAATATAAAATATTATAATTTAATTCAGTACTTCCTATATTCATTCATTATAGGAATCTATAGGGTCGATTTGAGGGGTTAGCGCACCTAGGCCTTTTTTACAATTTCATTCAGAAACTCCTGTAAGCTGACATTTCTTTACCATACCTTTGTGTTCCTGTAATACTGTCATGAAAGCTTGGTTGACGTCTTTAGCCATGTTCTTGGCATCTCCACACACGTATACCATGGCTCCCCGATTGTCGAGTAAATCTACGAGCTCTCTCCCTGATCTTACAATGTTATCCTGGACGTACCGTGGACTGTCACTTGGCTGTTCGTCACGTGAGAATGATAGCTTGAGCTCCGTAATTACTCCAGTTCTAACAAAATGTTCCATCTCACTCCTACAATGAAGTATGGAAACATCAATGCTACATCTTTATGAAGTTTCTCAAATGATTTGCTATTTTGTCAGAAACAAGTTGGGTCACTTTTAATCCTCTCGCCTTATTGTGGGAGGGAGAGAATTTTTTTTTATTCAATCATAAATGACATATAAAATTGAAAGTTAACATGGTATGTCCTCCAATCTTATAAAGGGACATAAAAAGGTATGGCAAAGCAATATCTTACTTATCAAATATATAAAGAGATAACTTTAAGATTGGCTTCATTCTATATTTTTTGAAAAATTAAAATTCAAATTATCTGTACATAATCAGCACACATACTTGTAAAGAAAATCCCTGCTTTGGTGTCTACACCCAAAAAACAGCCAGGTGGCTCCGTATTTACTGGCGTCGGCCATCTTGGATCTCATAGCCTCCCTGTGCCGACAGAATCCGATAAACGGAGCCACTCCAGTACCAGGTCCGATCATAATGATGGGTACAGAAAGGTCATCTGGTGGATGGAAACTCTGATTGGTCCTTCCAAATATAGATAACTACCAAAGACACAAAATCAGTATCTGTAAACGTGGATTTTTTTTTGCATGGGGGTAATTTACCGTTTATCGCGAATCAAGGACTTCACGCAATTTTCCCCACACGAAAATATGTCCACTGCATTCTTACAATAGGAATTCAAAGACAATTTTCTCACAAAACTTTCCCCCACGCAGAACATCTTGATGTTTTAATCATGACATTTTCCCCCAGTGAAACAACCACGTTTGCAGTAAATTGAACATGTTAAACGGATGTAGATCAATGCAAACTTGACAAAGGCATTAAGCGTTTGAGGTGTTTGTCAAAGCAGTAAGTCACAGAATTAAGCTTAGATCATTTTTTTTTTCATCCTAAGAAAAATACTGTCAAAAGCAATACACATGTAAATGAATGTAAATTTTGAAAGTTTTATCCCAGATTTTATTTATACTCTATTCTACGCTACTTTAAATGGTGTTTCATTGAAGTTTGACTTTCCAATAAGCTGAATGAATGATTTTTGTGTGCAACAGATCACACCCATATCTGAATTCAAACATTCATCTCCAGTCCAGATTTCTAGCATTTCATAAAATGACCTCATTCTTCAATAACATATCTCAATTTCTATTATGTTGATTACTGCTTGTATGTTAGTATATTTGTATGCAGCATGTCTATAGTCTTTTAAAAGTATCAATGAGCTTCTCACAATAAAATACATGTACACGAAAATACAATGTCATTTACGTTTGTGAAACATAGGGTAATCAAAGATTACATACATGTAGCTCGCCTATACAGGTTTTTGTCAGGAACCAGGTTAAAATTTTTGAAAAGTAGGTCAAAGTCCAAGGTCAAGTTCACTAGATCAAAGGTCATGGTCTCAAATGAAAGGTCTCGTCACAAGGTATCTACATGTGAAATATCAAAGCCCTACACCTTATAGTTCAAGAGATATAGCCCAGGTTAAAGTTTTGTCTACAGATGACGACAACGACAATGCCGAGGGTATGGCATTAGCTCTCCGGCCTTTTTCGTCCCGGCGAGCTAAAAAGTGTGCGAACAGAAGTGTTATAAAAAAAATAATGTAAAGACTTTTTCATGTTTATATCTTAAGACTATGAATTCTACTAAAATTTTACCTGAGTTCTTGGTACATCATCGATTTTCAGTCTTTCTACACTATCTAAAGGTGATAATAGAGACTTGTACTCAGTCTGCAAGCCTTGAGTCATCCTGTCAATCATTCCAGTACACACCCCTTGACGATGGAAGCTCCTCCCACTTTCCTTTGTAATCTCTACAACATTGAATACTACCTCCAAGATTGTAGGCTCTGTCAGTGGTGAGCTGTAAAGATAAGTATTAGATTCTAATAGTTCAATGTACTGTGTTTCTTATTTGCAAGTGATTTGTTTTCATGATATTCACGAAAATAAAACCCTGCAAACATGTCCCAACACGTGTGCAGAAGATATGTTTATATGATGTTGCAAAAATATGATGTCGCGAATATTAAATGTTGCAAACCAGTCACCTCGCACCTGTTTGTGAAATTAAGATGCCACAAATAAAAGACGTTTTACAGTGTATCATACATACATGTACATGCTTTGATGCATCAACTTATGGCCTTATGATTATGTTAACTTTTAATTTAAAAGTGTAATGCACATGGTGTCATAGTTTTATCAATCAATCTAATAATACATGTACATCTTTTCTATTCAGTAACTGTTCTGAATGGACAATATCACTGTGTAGCATCATGTGCCTTAATTTGGCGAAACCACGAACACAAAATGGAGGCATACCGCTCGTTTGGAAGAAAGAAAACAGGTACTGTGATGATTGTTTTGGTTCAATTTTACCTTTTCATAGCCGATGCCATTGTATAAAATGATATTTTGATGATTCTTTGTTTGTCAATCCAGAAATAATTGTAGTTTTAACAAACATTCTGACAAAAGGAACGTCGTGGTCGAAACATGTTAAACACAATATTGTGGTGGTTTCCACGCAAATATCTACAACTTTTGTCACAATGTTTGTAAAAACAATGGCATTTAACTTACTAATGATTCCATTACTGCATAAGTATCAGTTTAGACAAGGATGAAAAGAAAAAAATTAATCAAGGCAATTATTGCAGTTCCTGTTTTCTTTCCTTCAACTGAGCTTTTTATTTATTCGTGGTTTCACCAACTTAAGTCACGTGATGCTACACAGTGAATATCTGTAAGTACATGTAATAATACTATTGGGTTGTTCAAATTTTTCTTGGCAATGCTATTTTTACACCATCAGAAATACAGAACAAATACTTCAAATTCACAATTTTATCTGCAAACATCGTTTCGAAGGACTATGATGTAAATTGACTATATATACTGGAACATATACTGTAATTACCTGCATACAGAGTAGGGTCTGGGCTGTAATCTGGGTAGAAACTCTGAAATGGATGAACTTTTATGTGAATTTCAATACTAGCTTGTACATAAATCAAAAAGAATTACTTTTTCTTTTCAGAAACAAATTTTGTATGGGATTATAATGAATTTGAAATTAAGCCATTTTAAATCATATAAATCATTTAATAAAACTTTGTAGAATGGTTAAGTTCACTACAAAATACATTAACCTTACCAAAAATTCTATAAACCGATGGAATGCAGATGAATTCAATAAGATTATCCAGTATGGAGACTAATAGAATCTATAACCAGATGTGATCAGGGACAAGGAAATCCAACCAGAGTGTCCAGAATTTGCTTGCACCATGACGAGGCTTGCCGAGTCGTGGCCAAAAGCAAATCCTGGACGCAAGGGTTGGATTTCCATGTCCCTGATCACATCTGGTGATTGATTATTTTTCTCCCACTGTCTAAAAGCGCTCATAAATGAGATTTTATGCATTCTTTTTTCATATTTTGATGGACTAACACAGCAATCATGTATGATGTTACAGGTACGTGAAAATGACAAGAATATCTTTTCCCAGCGTTTCCATGGATATCCCAGTCCACAGTGGGAGAAAATGTCTTCTCTCATACGTTTTTGTTATAATCTACCGGACCTTGTTTACATGTAAAATATCATCCAGGAATATATTCATAAATCTTTATGAAATTTTGTAAAATGTTGAATTATGCTACAACATATCGTAACCTTACCCATAATTCTGTCTACAGAGGGACAGCATGAAGGGAATGCAGAAAGAAGGTCCAATATGGAGACACCAGCTTCCCGAATGTATTTGTTGTAATCTGTCGCGCCTTGTTTACTACATAACTCCTGAAGTCTACGAGACTCATCAGGATCTGTGGTACAGTCAACCAAAGCTCTCAGGAATGCCTGTAACATTATATAACTCATTATCAAACCTCTGGCAAATTTCTTGCAATCTGATTGGTCGAGAAGAAGCAAATATTATGTTGTATTATCTTATTGACAGGGTATTAATCTAATATCCTGCTTCTACTAAGACACTTTACACTTTTGATGTCACCAAGATGCTTTTTAAAAATATGTTGATGTAACATACACAAACCAAAAGCCATCGGCGGAATAAATTCGTTATACAGTGTTTTACAGAGGGGGATACAGAAATATATTGGTTCGATGAAAAAAGTTGCATTTAGCTCGGCTTTGCCTCGCCCAATACAACTTTTTTTCATTGACCCAATATATTTCTGTATTCCCCCTGTAAAACGCTGTATAACTAATATTATTTTATGTGATATGTCACGCCTTGTTTACTAATAACTCCTGTAGCCTACGAGACTCCCCACGATCTGTGGTACAGTCAACCAAAGCTCTCAGGAACGCCTTAAATATTATGCAATGCATTCATTTTATTTTGAGTGAATTCACAATTCATGAAAATTTAATGATGACATTCCACAAATCGTATTTGAAGACAACAATGTGCTGATCCCCTTGGTTGTCTGATATCCTCTGCTCATTCTTGAATCAAAATAGAGTAACAGTCTAACTAAAGTATACTTTCAGAGATAATTCCTTTGGTTTCTTTTTGTGCCTTTTTTTTTTGTTACATAGACATTCTGGTGTGTTTGTGTTACCATCGTGTTACCATGAGAACATTTTTGATGTTACCTTTTTAGGCGGTTCCCTAATGTCCACACATTGTGTAAACATGTGTCTCAACGTAGCTTTAGGAGGGAGGTGTGGTGGGAGAGCTGCATTCTTCTTCTTTGTGTCGGAGATCAAACTTAGCTCACACGGAATGTCTGCTTGATTGGACTGTCCTAGTCTGTAATGTGTTCAATAAAAACAAAATTAATATTTTTTATTTTTTTTTTTTTTCGTGCTCAGATGTTTGGCTTTTTATCATTTGTCCAATTCCTTCCTATTAGATTATTAGTATTAATAAGAGTGTTATTTGATGTATAAAAGAAAAAGCTATATTGACAACCTGTATTCTTATACATTGATACAATGATACATGTAATCTTACTGGTATGTTTTATTTCTTACAATTTAAAACAAGAAAAAAAAACTAAGAGGCATAAAGTATTAATTATTAGTAAATGAAAAATGTGAATAAGTGATCAATGCAATATGCGGAAGATACGGACAGTTCAGTACAGCCATTTGTCATCATCATAGCACAATTCTTTATTGGATATTACTTCTATATTATAAACAATATATACTTTACACATTGTCACATTTCTTGAAAAGGCGATGAATTTTATAATTAACATATTGCCCGTATAGAAAAAGGAATAGAAAAGAGAGATGAAGAAATATAAAATAATAACGGAAAGAACAGAGCTGATGAGAGTTCCTCACCGAGCTCTTCGGAAAAAGAATCATAAAACCGGGCTGATGAGATTGTCATCAGTTTGTTTCATAGACATGTGACCCTTTATTTTAAACGAATTTCAAGAAAATGTAAAGTATTAATGAATTCCATTAGAATTAGTTTTGTTAATGGTGTCGTGCTGTAAGTGGTTTTAAGTAATAGAAGCATCTGAACACGTATATATATACTATCACACACTCATCACATACATCTTTCGCACACCTTTCATACAATCACGTCAAAGTGTCAATCTTTCCAATGAACCCCATTTCTTTGCAAATAATTGAAATTTCATGTTTTTCTGAAACGTAAATTTTTCTGTTTTCAAGTAAAGTGAAATATATTTTTTTGCACCTTCCAGAGAGGGAATACATTTCTTCAGCTTTTGCATATAAATGTATTTCTTCAATAATGAAAACAAAATTAATATTAAACATTTCAGTATCATCATTCAAATTGAGTTAAGAAATGAATCTTATATTTTTTCTGTTGATGCAGGTATCACCGTCCAATTTTTCGGGTGATACCTGCATCAACAGAAAAATTTTAGATTTATATCTTATCATTTAATTATGAAAAACAGACTGTTTTCTTGGATGTTTCATTTAATTATGGAAAACAGACTGTTCTCTTGGATCTAAAAACAATCAGTCACCGGACTATATTTCGTAAGTCGGAAGGTTTGACAGTTATACGTCTGCCAAAACAAGTTATGGCAGCTGCCATGATTCAAACAGCGAAAGATCGTCTCTCTATATCTTTGGAATAAGGACTAGTTTGAGCAAATTCTACATGCACTGTTAATTTTTGAGTAAGTAGAAAATAAATGGTATCCTTGAAATGATAATTAGCAAACATCTACAAATTGTATTTTCAGCAACGAGTTCATTCGTGTTTGAGGGAACCCCCAGTTCTATAAATAGTGCTATAAATAGACTTCCGTGAAAAATTGTGTTGATCGATGTATCAACAAAATATCTCAGCCAATCAGAATCTTCGTTTCTTGAAAATGACAATGGAAATTAAATGATAAAGTAATATAAGTTTTTTTAATCATATGAAGTTTACATGTATTTTATATGTGCATAACAATCAGATGTTATGCCATAAATTTTTGGAAATGAAATTAGACAATTTTCATAATACGGCACTTGACTTGTACTTTACACATCCTAAGACCCGACATCACAAGATTAAACGTAAATTTTTTATTGACGTTGTATCTGATTTATGACATCACAGAAATAACGTCAAAATGATTAATATCGGGTCTTGGAGTGTCTAAAATGCAAGTCTACCGGTAATATGAAGAGGGTCTATTGGGTCTTTTTGAAATAGAGAGTTATTTCCCATTTGTGCAGGTATCTGACGTCAACGCATTGTGACATAGACAATTTCATCGATGTCAGCCACTATCGTTACAATACTAACACGGACATATGAAAGCCTTATGATTATGAAATCCACTCCATGCTCATGTACATATCAACCTCTCTATAAACATAGATCAACCTCTTTACATGTAAAGATCCATCACTGACACTTACCTAAGTAGAAGCTGATCCACCTCTTGATCGTCATTCTGGCAGCATATAGATATGGAATCACCTGGTTGATATTTGACTACATTCTCATCCTGAGTAAATAATCAGTATGTAATATATTGTATCAAAGAATTTGTTTTAGCATTCTACCAATTTTCTAAGATTTTCAAAAAAATACAAATTGAAGACAAACATGTAGAATTGAAAATTGGGTGAGCAGATTTATCTTTCATTTATGCTAGACTTAAATTTTTCGGGGCAACACGAATACATGGCAAGTTTTCCTTTTTTCTGACATGATTACCTGATATTCTGGTTACGCCAAAAAGACTTGAAGTTAAAATGAAAAATACTGTTAACATGGTTATTTTCGCTGGGGAAAAATTTCGTGAATATAAAATCAAGGCATTACGCGTGGAGGAAATTTTCGCAATAAAAATTTCTTTACCACTGCATGCATGCAGTAGGGATATTTTCACGTGGGGGAATTTTTCACAAAGTCCCTAGTATTAAAATAATAAGATTCATGAAAACGGTGAAAATTACCCCCTCGCAAAATTTCCACGTTTGCAGTATCAAGATCTTCAATTAACTGAAGGATCATCAAATGTCCAATATCGCACTTGTCTGTCGACTTTTACATAATGCCATCACAATGAATGTCAAACAATGCTTAAACAGATTTTCTATTGTAACATTATGATGGAAAATTCTGTCAACAGCTGCGAAGTCAGACATTTAGTGATCCCTCAATTAACTGCTTGCAAAATCAAAGTTGCCCCAGGCAAAAATAAGATGCCGGTAATAATCACAGCTTTTACAGTTACGCTTTAAAGAACGGTCCCCTTATTTAGTGCTGAATATACAGACCTCCATTTTCATTCTCAGACACAGAGTTTTCTTGACACTGTCTGATGATGTCATGACCTGAGCAGACGACACTGTTACCATGGTGATTGGGGTGGCAGCAGACGGTAAGTTGGATCCATTTTGGTATGGAAGATTAGGAAGATCCTGCATGAAATGTAAGTCATTGAGTATGAATATAAATTGTATATTCATTTAGTAGCAGAATTGACGATCTTCACATTACCGCAGTTGACTTGCATTTTACATGTTTTACACAAAGACATCCTGAGACCCGACATCACAAGATTTGACATAACTTTTAACTGTGATGTTGTAGCAGATTTATGACGTCACAATTAGAAATAACGTCAAAAATAGTGATGTCGGATCTTAGCGTGTCTAAAATGCAAGTCTATAATTGTAATGTGAAGAAGGTCTATTTGTGTCAAACTTTATTGAATATTTTGTCCTATAAGATGTATAAGCAGAAAAAAAACTTCATATGACAGAAGATATATGTACTTTCAGTGTGCATAAAACTTTAACTATACAATGCAAAAGTACCAGATCTTGGTCCGGCTCAAATTGATATTTGTCTGACCGATAAATAATTTGTCCATAGACTGATGAATTTGGCAGAAACTATACTAGTTCATATATCACAGAGTTATGAAATATCTGGCAATGTATTCAAAATTCAACTTCTAAATGACCTCAGATCAAGAAATAAAATTATATCAGTGCAAAGAAATTGCGATGTCAATGAAAAGAAATTGAATTATCAATAGACGAATTTCACATTTACGCAGTAGAATTGAATTTTAGACACTCCAAGACCCCACATCGCAACATTTGACAATATTTACATTCCTACTGCGTTTCCCTTATGTAAAGGTACCAAACCAACTGTTGCTTTATTTCTCGATAATCGCAAGAGCCAATCACGTGACTTTAGAACTTAAGCGGATTGATTTCTGACAAAATGCCCATTTTATTTATTGCTTTAATACAGATTCAAAACATATATCCATTATCAAACGACGCCGTCTACCCCCAGTGATTAAATGTGTCAAAATCTAGGTCACCCACATGTACACTTCCAAGAAGTGTGACGTAGTAAGTCGATCACGCGTCAGTAAACGAAGTTCAAGGACGAACTGCATGGTTGTCTGCAGAAAGATGCCGTGTTTGGATGAGCGAATATTCAGGCAGAAGTGGATCAAATATTCAGTATTTAGGATGAGGATTTGATTCACTTGTGTCATTATCAACAGTGAATTTATCTTTGCTTCTTATGGATTCATAATATCAGAAATACTTCGAGTATCAGCGAATCTTTAGCCATGATGTTGAGGTAAGTCATGAAAATACCGAAAGTTTTCGCGTTTTCGACGGCTGTACTCGACTTTTGCATTATTCTAATTACTTCCAGATGAAATAGGGTATTTACAGAAGTTTGTATACAATAATACCGATTGATCTCATATGTCTAAGCAAGTTTAACAGTGTGTTAAAAAGAGTTTTCAAAAGTTATCCCTTCAGTTCTGTGAAATTTCTCCAGTTTAACTCTCTGCCATGTCTGAATTATGTTGGACAAAAGTCACGAATTTTCACGATTCAATTTTCTTCAGTTTTAATTGAAATGTTCAAAATACAGCAAGAGGACAAAATTCAGTTTCTAATTTGTCAACAACGTTTCCGTACAGAAGGTACTACTTCGAATCAAGCGAAAAACGTCGAACGTTCGTTTGCTCTTACGTCAAATGGCGTTCTCCCTCCGCAATGATGTTTCAAATGTAAAGAAACTGGATGAAAATTGGCAGAAATAACTTAGTTAACACGTAAAATGTAAATATAAGGATTGTTTTTCAGCTTTTGCGCTTTATCGGTGTGTATTGGCAGTAGGGAATGGAAACAAAATATGTAAAGCACGAAGTGCTTTTCATGAATTTTGTTTCCATTCCCTACTGCCAATACACACCGATAAAGCGCAAAAGCTGAAAAACAATCCTTAATTATTTCTTACTGTGACCTCAAAACAGACTTGTGACATCATAATGAAAAATAGCGTCAAAAGTTGTGATGTCGGGTCTTGGAGTGTCTAAATTGCGAGTCTAGCAATAATATGAAATGGACTATTAAGGTATCCGATGTACAATAGGGCATTTTTCCATGCCTGGTAAGGTACTATAAACAATATATTTTCCTAAAGGTTATAATGCCCACAGCTCAGAAATAATAATTTTGGGGCCAGAAAAACAAAGGGGAATTTATGAAGCATTTTAATTGTCTATTTTTCCTACATACATGTAACATAATTATGCAAAATAACAAAGTTGTACAAGAGTTTTTCCCCTTTGATTTTTAAGACCTGGGAGTCTTATATCTGTACTCAGGGCATCATTACCTTTCAGAAAATATATAGTTTATAGTACCTTACCAGACATAAAACGCTATGTAAAATGACTCCTTTGTACAACAGATACCTTAAAGGAGATTTTAAGAATTTGCATAATATTATCATTTACCACTCTATCATCTGGGGAAAAACTCAATTTCAAGAACGGCTGTGGTAATACTGGAACAGACAAGGAGGCATCACATAAGGGCGGTACCGATGTTCGTAAATCTGATGTTGTAATGGTGACCTCTGCATCTTTATCAATCTTGTTCACACTATCTGTCCCATTAGATGTTGCCCAAGTATCATCCGTTTGTAATGACTCTACTTTTGCTGCGTTCACGTTTTGATCTTTGGCTGCTGAGGTACTATCAATATTAGTACTAGTCACACCATTTGAACTGCCGTTTTGTTGATGGCTTGGTAAAATATCACTAATTAAGCTATCATCAGCGTTGGAGTTCGTATTTCCGTTTACTTGCAATATTCCGTCGTGTTCTGCCCGATTAACGTTCGAATCACAGCCATTTTCCTTTCCGTTTGTCGTACCATTTGATACAGACCTTGTATTGCTTTCCTTTACACCACTATTCAATGATAGCTTTGCAGAAGTCGTTTGGTCACTAATATCATCACAATGTGAGGTAGAACTGGAAATTTGACATGTGTTTTCTGTCCTTGAGGGTTTTTCACTAAAAAATTCTCGTAAAGCCGGCCACAGTCCTTCTATCCATGGCTCCACTGCCACCTCTAACCTTTGTATCAGGTAAAAACAAATAATAAGAGTGATTTATATGAAATGTTTATGAAATGGTCGCAAGATCATTTTTGAAAATACAAATAGGGTTACATGTCAATTGTACGTAAATGTATATATGGTAGAAATTAAGAGAATATGAAATGTTATATTGCTTACATCAGTGCATGAGCGGTATAACATTGACCTTCAGACATTCCCTTCATACATGTGTATTTGGTTAAAAATCAACACGACTTGAAATAAATTATCGCTACATGTATAAACATAGAACTATATAGAGAGGCAGACTAACAGACACTGGATTAAATGGCCCCTTTTGAGTCTTTGCGGAATACAGAGTTACTTCCCCAGGGACTAAAATTAACGGTCGCCCGGTCGCCCGAGGCGACCATTTTTGCTCCCGGGCCCATGAAACCTTCCTACTCGCTCGCCCGTGTGGCGATTAAAAATTCTCGGGGTTTGTATGGATATTTCAAGCCTATTAACAAAGCACCTGTTGTTCACGCGATGTTTACATCGACGTCAATCGTAATCTTGAAAGAGTTGCATCGTCTAAGTCGCGCGAGTGTTTGAAAGTACGGACCCGATGATGTGCGGAGCCTTAGATCCGTTTTGCTTCTGAATATTATACTTCACTTTCGTTTTAAACCCCAACGATGTGGAGATATCTCGAGGGGGTCAAGCAGCCCCCGGGGCCTGGAAGTAAGAAAAGAAATGCGGTCTACGACCGGGAATATGAAAAAACGAAGAGGCAAAGAACATTTAGGACCGAGTGGGCCAGTTCGGGGAGAACTTGGCTTGTAAACACGGACGAAGCCGGGATGTATTGCTTAGCTTGCAAATCGCACCCGACAGCCAGTGCCATCGACATTAACAGTGAGTCTGAGGAGGAGGAGGAAAGTGAAGTTGTAATGGAGAGAATATTTGAAATTGAAAGGGAAAAAGAGAAATTTTGAAGTTTTGAATTAAACATAGTTAAAAAATTGCAAAATTTCATTTTTTTTCACGGGCTACCAAAATTTACTCCGGGCTAATAAATCTGAAAATGTAGGGGCCCGGGTGGCTACCATGTCAAAAACTTTAATTTTAGTCCCTGCTTCCCATTTGAGACGGTATCTGACATAGACTGATTATGACGTCATCAAATTCTATGGTAATAGTCCTAAAAGTCTGGGAAATGACGGTATGATATAGATGTTACCATACCATTTTCATTACGTCACAATGGTTTTACTTCAGATAACGTCTCAAATGGGAGATAACTCTGTATTCCACAAAGACTCAATAATGCTCTGCTTTTCAGGCAACATAAAATATGATACTAATGTGGACCCACATGACTTTTGTATATTCTTCTTAACTTTGTAAATAATGTTCATCTGCATCAAGGAAACCAAAAAAAAAAAAAAGAAAAAAAAATATCTGGTAATGGAAACCTTGCAACTAAACATGCTAAATGCGGCATTACTATAAATTAGAAAATAGCTAATTGGGAAATATTACACACAAGTATTTCATGTAATTTGTCCTTTCACTCAAACAACCAATGGAAATTTGACTCTTGGTCCTGTGTGTACAAACACCTACCCAACAGCGTCATCGCCCCATCCAGAGTTATAGAACCTTTTGGCCCCTAACTCCTCCAACCGTCTGTCCAATGTTTTACCACAATTACAGAAGTTAGTGTAGTTTGAATCCCCAAGACCTGAAGCAAAAAAAAAAAATCATATGATTGTAACCATGACAAAAATAGTGTTTTAAAACTACATGTAATAAATTATACATGTGAGGAAACAAAGTTAATCTACATATATATGCACAGCCAATGTAATTCCCTGAGATGTTACTATTGAAAGGAACGTGCTGCAATTCGTGTATTAACACTCGTGACGTCACAATGCATAAGATCTAAAGAAACATGCCGCGACAGCTGTTATAACCTGCAAACTGAACCCGCGTTGACCTGAATGTTAATGTCACCTTTTTACGTGAAAAAACGCGATTTCAGAAAACAAGAATTAAACGGACAACTGTGGTGCATATATATAGAATAAATGTCATAATTTGTGTTTTGTTACGGGTATGCAACACACAGCAAGTGCATTTATCGCATGAAATGCGCTAACGCGCATTACATGCACTGGCGGATCTAGGAATTTTTCAAAGGGGGGGTTGAAGATTTTGAAAGGGGGGATGTTGAATGCATACTATCAAAAGCTTCTGTTTTGCAATGATATACCTTAAAGGGTGCACTATTGACTACACAATGATAGTCTATATCTGTTTTATTATCTTTTAAAGGGGGGGAGGGGGAGGAAGGGAGGAAGATATTTTAAAATATGGGGTTTCATGCACAAATTTTAACATTTCTGGCGCAATTCTAAATTCTAAGTACATGAATAAATGTCTGGCGAGCGGTAGCGAGCCAGGAAATTTTAGCAAAATATTGACTTATCAGAAAATACATTCTTTACCCTCTATCATTAACAAGTACATTAGACTACATGTAATAATATTCTATATAGTTTGAGTTAAATGTCTTCATGTACGTTGATAAAGTAATATGTATAAAGGATGGATCAGAATTGCTAAATTATTCAGAAAGTCTATAAAGAACTTGCGAGCTGTAGCGAGCCAAAGAAAAATCTTGAAAATTGACCGAAAAATTGTAGATTTATCGTACAATATGTTGCTATTTCAAACAATGTTAATGCATCATTAAATTTTGTGATTGAAAAGTTGGGGGGGGGGGGGGGAGGGGGGGAGGGGGGGGGGGAGCGGCACAAATATGGTTGTGTCCCCCTTTTCCCCTTTTTTCAAAGGGGGGGGGGGGCATGTGCCCCCACTGCCACCCTAGCTTCTCATACGCCCTTGTAAAGTAAACACAATTTCCTATTTATAACTAAACACGCATCGGAACAAAGATTATTTTATAAGCCTCAAATCTTCAACAGTATAATATTCAGACTTCAGGTCACAAATGTTGTACACCTTGGAGGACAGAGATAAAGGTTTTAATATAAGCTCTCTCTCTCTCTCTCTCTCTCTCTCTCTCTCTCTCTCTCTCTCTCTCTCTCTCTCTCTCTCTCTCTCTCTCTCTCTCTCTCTCTCCGTTTTATTTTTGGTCAGACCAAAGGGGGGGTTGCAACCCCCCTATCCACCTCGCTAGATCCGCCAATGACATGTACGATAAATGCACTTGCTGTGTGTTGCATACCCGTAACAAAACACAAATTATGACATTTATTCTCTATGTAACTCATAATAATATGACTGTATTCTTTAATTCACTGTGATGGTGATCTTCAAAACCTACCCAGTAATACATAGTTGACATTTGACATGCCATAGAATTTTTTAGATTCATTTACATAGAATATGTGTTACAACAGGCCACTGTGTTTAACTGTCTTGTTTGTGATGTCACCTTAGAGTGAGAAGTTTTATGTTTATACAACAATTGTGTGTATGGAGACCTCTGTGTATCCAGATAAGTGGGAGGGTTGTGCCCATGTAATCCGGACAACTACACCATTTGCCAATAGCGTCCAAAGTCAGCACAGGGTGTCATTGGTCTCCTGCCTTTTATGTATTGTCATGAATGTTTGATGTTTCTGTACGTCTGAGTTTCGATTGTCTTGTATGATGTTATAGTGAATATTGTCGTGTCATTTTTGTGGTTTGTAGTTTTGTCTGATGTCATTTATGTATCATTTAATTTCCATCGTTATTATTAAGAAACAACGATTCTGATTGGCCGAGAAATTTTGTTGATACCTGCATCAACGCAAAACGGAAGTACGCGCTTAGCAACGTCATAAGCAACACTGTTCAAAAGCTGCAAATAAATGCTGAAAAGCGACGAAATGAAATGATAAGTAATCAATGTAATATTTTTTTGATTGATCGAGGTATCAACACCAAAAATTGAGGGAAAACTTATGCATCTTGATACCTCGATCAACCAAAAAAATATTACAATGATTCCTTAAATCACTTTCTTGTGGGTTTGTTTCACTGGGTGAGTGCAGGGTAGTCATGCTGGAGATCATCCACTTTTCCTTGTAAGTGAGTTAACACTTACCCAGTAATGCATAGTTGACATTTTGTAAGTTAGTATCACACCTACCTAGTAATGCATAGTTGACATTTTGTTAGTATTACACCTACCCAGTAATGCATAGTTGACATTTTGTAAGTGAGTTAACACCTACCCAGTAATGCATAGTTGACATTTTGCAAGTGAGTATCACACCTACCCAGTAATGCATAGTTGACATTCTGTAAGTGAGTTAACACCTACCCAGTAATGCATAGTTGACATTTTGTAAGTGAGATCCACACCTACCTAGTAATGCATAGTTGACATTTAGTTGAGTACCACACCTACCTAGTAATGCATAGTTGACATTTAGTGAGTATCACACCTACCCAGTAATGCATAGTTGACATTTTGTAAGTGAGTATCACACCTACCTAGTAATGCATAGTTGACATTTTGTAAGTGAGTATCACACCTACCCAGTAATGCATAGTTGACATTTTGCAAGTGAGTATCACACCTACCCAGTAATGCATAGTTGACATTTTGTAAGTGAGTATCACACCTACCCAGTTATGCATAGTTGACATTTTGTAAGTGAGTATCACACCTACCCAGTAATGCATAGTTGACATTTTGTAAGTTAGTATCACACCTACCCAGTAATGCATAGTTGACATTTTGTAAGTGAGATCCACACCTACCTAGTAATGCATAGTTGACATTAAGTAAGTATCACACCTACCCAGTAATGCATAGTTGACATTTTGTAAGTGAGATCCACACCTACCCAGTAATGCATAGTTGACATTTAGTAAGTATCACACCTACCCAGTAATGCATAGTTGACATTTAGTAAGTACCACACCTACCTAGTAATGCATAGTTGACATTAAGTAAGTATCACACCTACCTAGTAATGCATAGTTGACATTAAGTAAGTACCACACCTACCTAGTAATGCAAAGTTGACATTTAGTAAGTACCACACCTACCTAGTAATGCATAGTTGACATTTTGTAAGTGAGATCCACACCTACCCAGTAATGCATAGTTGACATTTTGTAAGTGAGTTAACACCTACCCAGTAATGCATAGTTGACATTTTGTAAGTGAGATCCACACCTACCCAGTAATGCATAGTTGACATTTAGTAAGTACCACACCTACCCAGTAATGAATAGTTGACATTTTGTAAGTGAGTTAACACCTACCCAGTAATGCATAGTTGACATTTTGTAAGTGAGATCCACACCTACCCAGTAATGCATAGTTGACATTTTGTAAGTGAGTATCACACCTACCTAGTAATGCATAGTTGACATTTAGTAAGTATCACACCTACCCAGTAATGCATAGTTGACATTTTGTAAGTGAGTATCACACCTACCCAGTAATGCATAGTTGACATTTTGCAAGTGAGTATCACACCTACCCAGTAATGCATAGTTGACATTTTGTAAGTGAGTATCGGGTAGAGACTTCTTTTTGAGTCTCCGTACAAACTTGAGGGCGGAGTCAGGCGGTTCACCGTCCCCCGTTGTAGATGTCACTATAACTACACACGATTCATTCTCCAACACAAACTGCAAAATTTCAGAAAAAAAGGGTAAGATAATACATGGAAATGAAAATGAACATTTATCCAAAGTATATTATGATGAATATTGAACATGCTGAAGTTACAATAATTGGTAAATACATGTACACTGTATACGTGTATGCATGAAGAGTACCTGTATAATATTGTTTTTTTTGATAACATTAATAATTTCTTTGGAATTGACCAACAGGCATGTTTCTATTAAAAGTCTAGATCTAGCTCTGAACCCATGGAACGTGACAACTCCATCAGCAGTTTATATTGAAAAATACTGCATTAAATTTCTGTTTGTCCGAGATAAAATTATACTTATGACTGTCAATCAGTTTCATTACACACCATCGGATACTTGACAACAGTTCTGTAAAATAATATTTTACTCTATGTTCCGTCATAGGTGCTCACGGACGTGGATAATCAGTCAATAAGTATCCTGAGATGGTCCCCAGTGTTTTAGGGCATGTAGAGTAAAACGCCGGGGACCATCTCGGGATACAATGTTGATTGACAGAGATTATCTGAACAAATTAGATTGGAATTAAAGAAACCACGTCAATGAGCACCTGTGTGTTCCGTAGGATTTAAAATATTACAGCAATGGGAAGATTTCATCATTCCTTCACAGCTACCTTGACCTTGCATTTATGACCTTGACTCAAGCATATCAAGGTCACATCAAACTATTAAGCTCTGGGTATGAGTTCTGTGTAACACTACATAAAATAAAACACCGCTAAAGACGCTATGGCCGGATTGCAAAGTAAGTTTTTGTCACCAACTGGGTCAAGGTCACTAAGTCAAATATTACAGCATACATTGAGAGGTCTTGTCAGAGGCAACCTACATGTATAATATAAAGTTTCTACTGTATACAGTTCCTTAGATTTTGCTTAAACCAGGAACTTTAACCAAAGTCTTTAACTAGGTCAAAGTCCAAGGTCAAGGTCACTAGGTCCAGGTCTCGTCATTGGCAACCTAAATGTATAATATAAGGTTTCTACTGCATACAGTTCCTTAGATTTTGCTTAAACCAGAAACTTTAACCAAAATCTTTAACTGGGTCAAAGTCCAAGGTCAAGGTCACTGGGTCAAATGTTACGGCATAAATTGAAAGGTCTCATCATGGGCAATCTACATGTATAATATACAGTTTCTACTGCATACAGTTCCTTAGATTTTGCTTAAACCAGGAACTTTAACCAAAATCTTTAACTAGGTCAAAGTCCAAGGTCAAAGTCACTAGGTCCAATGTTACGGCATAAATTGAAAGGTCTCGTCATGGGCAACCTAAATGTATAATATAAGGTTTCTACTGCATACAGTTCCTTAGATTTTGCTTAAACCAGAAACTTTAACCAAAATCTTTAACTAGGTCAAAGTCCAAGGTCAAGGTCACTAGGTCCAATGTTACAGCATAAATTGAAAGGTCTTGTCATGGACAACCTATATGTATAATATAAGGTTTCTACTGCATACAGTTCCTTAGATTTTGCTTAAACCAGGAACTTAAACCAAAATCTTTAACTAGGTCAAAGTCCAAGGTCAAGGTCACTAGGTCAAATGTTACGGCATAAATTGAAAGGTTTTGTCATGGACAACCTAAATGTATAATATAAGGTTTCTACTGCATACAGTTCCTTAGATTTTGCTTAAACTAGGTATTTTAACCAAAATCTTTAACTAGGTCAAAGTCCAAGGTCAAGGTCACTAGGTCAAATGTTACAGCATAAATTGAAAGGTCTCGTCATGGGCAACCTAAATGTATAATATAAGGTTTCTACTGCATACAGTTCCTTAGATTTTGCTTAAACCAAGAACTTTAACCAAAATCTTTAACTGGGTCAAAGTCCAAGGTCAAGGTCACTGGGTCAAATGTTACGGCATAAATTGAAAGGTCTCATCATGGGCAACCTTCATGTATAATATAAAACTTCTACTGCATATAGTTCCTTAGATTTTGCCTCAACCAGAAACTTTAACCAAAATGTTGACGGCAGACGGACAGACGGACATCGTCAATCTATAGACCGGAATTGCTTTGCAATCCGGCCAAAATTCCAGGGCAAAAGGACAAGATTCCCCTTCACAGACTTCATTTACATTTACATGTTCAGATTGTCCGTACTGTAAGTTTCATTGAAATACATAAAAAAATTAGGTTTGTGCGGTTATAGGAAACAGTTGTAATTCTTTTAGTCCTTCAATGAATCTGATACCGGTATTTCTACGTTTCATGTAACAAACATTTTTACCTTTTTTTCCGTGTGTGCCAGACTATGTCTCTCACAGATAAAGCCGTGACTTTCCGCAGCTTCCGCTATTTCCTCCGTGATGGCCTCGGCCTGCCCTGTCTGCGAGCCGTACAGCAAGAGGAAACGATTCTTCCTTGTAGGCATTTCTTTACACTGTCAGTTAATACAAAAAGATTAAAATGAAAGATTAAAATATGTGTACAATGGTATAAATCAGTATTAGTCCTCTCTGTTAGAAAGCTAGAGATACAGCCAGAGTATGAGTAATTGAAAAGTACAGTGTAGGTCAAAGGTATAAAGGTCAAGATCTCTAGGTAAAGGGTCATGGTCTGAAATGAAAGGTCTTGGTGAAAATAAATCTATGCCAATATGTATATGATTCCGGATGTAGCATTTATCCGTTATGGGTTTTGGTTGTTGTTCATATGTTTGTTACTTGTTCTTACACAAGCTGTGTAAAGAGTTATTGTGTTATGGTTACTGTTAAGCAACACCCATTCATTAAGATGTGCTTTGTTAATGTTGGAGGGCTTGTGAACAAAACCAGCAATAAGCTTGAAGATGATTTTTTTATGAATATTATTGACAAATATGATATTGCATTTTTGGCTGAAACTCATGTAGGTTACAGCTTTGAACCACCAGCATTAGACAATTTTCATGTACACTTGGTTTGTAGACCAATTACAAAAAAGATAAATCGACATTTTGGTGGTTTAGCAATTTTAACAAAAACTTATCTGAAATCACATGTAAAAATACTTAATTCACCAAGCAGTGACTTTCAGTGGATCAAGCTGGAGAAACACTTTTTTGGCTTAAACAATGACCTATTCATATGTACAATATATGATCCACCAGCCTCTTCATCATACTCACAAGGGCTTGATTATGACATTCTTGATTGTGTGGAAAAAGATATGTTGTTATATATGAGTCAAGGTGATGTAATGCTTTGTGGTGATCTCAATGCCAGAACTTCATGTGACAATGATTCTATAGTGTTTGATAATAATAAGTTTATTCCAATGTATAAAAACTATCTACCAGATAGAGATATCCTACCTCGCCTAAGCTATGACAAAATACTTGATACTAGAGGTAAGAATTTGCTGGATTTTTGTATTGGCAATCAAATAAGAATTTTAAATGGTAGAACATTTGGGGACTGTTTTGGAAAATACACTTGCTTTAAACCTCATGGTGCTAGTACGGTGGATTATGTGTTGGCTTCTGATAATCTGTTAGACCAAATCTTATATTTCCATGTTGCAGACTTTGACCCAACTATCTCTGACTGTCATTCCTTATTAGAATGGGAAATTTCGGCAAGCTTTACTGAAGACAATAAGCCATCAGATGTTCCAATACTTCCTGTTCCACCCAATTTTATTTGGAATGATGATTCTGCTACCCTCTTTACGAATGCACTATTTTCCACTGAAATACAAAATAGTTTAAACAGCGTCCTTAACATGAACCTTTCTTGTAGTGATGAAATTGAAACTGCCTCTAAGGAAATTGAAATTGCCCTTACAGCTGCAGCAATGCAGTCACTGAAACGCAAGAGAATTTCTCATAAAAAAAGAAAAAGAAACAAAAAGTGGTTTGATCATGATCTATTTAAAAAAAGGAAGCAATTACTTCATTATGCAAAGATTTTTTCCAAATACCCCAAGGATCCCCTTGTAAGTGGACACTTCTTTAAGCTTAGAAGAGAGTACTCCAAGTTGAGGAAATTGAAATTCAAACAATATAAACAGTCTCTGTTAGAGAAGTTGGATTCACTTCATAATGATAACCCAAAACTATACTGGCAGATAATAGATGAATTAAAGAACAATGATGGTAAAAATGATGTCAGCGACTCAGTCTCACCTTCTTCTTGGGTCTCACACTTTAAATCCTTGTTAAATAATGAAGATAAATCTTTTAAGACACGTACTGATCTGATAAAGGCCAAAATTGCCTCCCTTGAATCTGTTCCTTGCTTCAATGAATTAGATTATGAAATCTCACATTCTGAAGTTACAAAAGCAATTTCCAAAATACATGGCAATAAGGCCCCTGGTCTGGATAATATTTCCAATCACATGATCAAACATGGACAAAGTATTTTAACGCCCATTTTAAGCAAAATATTTAATGCATGCCTTAATACAGGACATTATCCAATTTCATGGGTCGGGGGTGCTATAAGAATAATACATAAGGCAGGGAGCTATTCTGATCCTAATAACTATCGTGGAATCACAATTACAAGTGCTCTTGGCAAACTTCTCAATACAATACTTAATGAGAGACTTGACAAGTTCCTTATGAAGAACAGTATCATAGATGATAGCCAAATAGGTTTTACTAAAAAGGCAAGGACTTCAGATCACATGTTTATTCTTAGAAGTATTTTTGAAACCTATTGTAATGATAAGAACGGCAGAGTGTATGCTTGCTTTGTAGATTTTCGTAAAGCCTTCGACACAGTTATTCATGCAGGGATTCAATTGAAATTATTGCAAATTGGTGTAGGGCTTAAGTTTTACAACATTATTAAAAACATGTACAGTACATGCACCTCTTGTATTCGGTTGAAAACTGGAGCAACCAACTCATTCCCAGTGCGAGTAGGAGTAAGACAAGGAGATAATCTTAGTCCTTCCCTTTTTAAAATTTTCATCAATGATCTTCCAACTTACTTACAGAGTACTCCAGATCCAATCAAACTTGATGAGAAAGATGTTCATTGTTTAATGTTTGCTGATGATATTGTTTTATTTTCAAAATCTGAAGTTGGCCTACAAGAGAAACTAAATAAACTTCATGAATACTGTAAGGATTGGTGCTTAACTGTGAATACGTCTAAGACTAAGATAATGATTTTTAACAAAGCTGGCAAACTTATCACTCGAAAATTTATGTTTGATAATAAACCATTAGAATGTGTCAAATCGTATAAATATCTAGGCATTCATTTTTCTGTCTCAGGCTCATTTGCCCTTGCCCAGAGTGAACTTTATAACAAAGCTTTAAGAGCACTTTTTAAACTCAAAAAGGACTTTTTATCTTTTCATCCAAGTGTTAAATCTTCTCTTCATGTATTTGATCACACAATTAAGCCAATACTTTTGTACTGCAGCGAAATTTGGGGACCAATTAATCAATTATCAACACGCATTAAGAGAAATGCATGTATTACTTTAGATGAGATATTCTCAAAATTACTGTGTAATAAACTTCATTTAAAATTCTGCAAAAGCATTCTAGGAGTGCATCAGAAGAGTTCCAATTTTGCAGTTTTGTCTGAACTTGGTAGGCACCCACTACATTATGATATTTTGAAGCAAAGCTTTGTGTATTTCCATAGATTAAGCTCACTAGGGAGTTCTTTCCCCTTACTAAAAGCAGCATTTAATTCCTCCTATTCAAACTACCTTGCAAATAAACCCTCATGGTATGGATCTGTTACTTTCTTAAAAAGCAAAGTAAGTGGGATGAACAATGCAAGCTCAAAATCTCTAAACTCCTTCACCCAATCCTGCAAACAAATTTTGAAAAAACAATTCCTCCAGTCTTGGGAATCAATGAGGTCTAATCAAGATGGCAAGCTTTGTACATACATAACTTTTAAGACAAATTTTGGTTTTGAAAAGTATCTCCAGACACTTCATAATTTTGATCAGAGACGAAGAGTTACAAAATTTCGACTATCTGCTCATAAGCTTTTAATTGAAACTGGAAGGTACAAAGGTATTCCCAGAAATGAGAGAATTTGTGATAAGTGTATGCTAGGTGAGGTAGAAGATGAATGTCACTTTCTTTTTAAATGTCATAAGTTCAGCCATCAAAGAATTCAACTTATGGATATTATATGCAAGTCTTGTCCAAATTTTATTACTTTAAATAGCACTAATCAACTAATTTGGGCATTAAGTTGTGAACATGTTGATGTACTCTTAGCTATTTCTGAATTTATAAAACTATGTGAATAATTAAGTCTTTCGAATTTTCACTTCCACTTCTGTAATTGCCAAAAAAATTAAATGCATGTATTGCTAACTTTATCAGTACTATATTCTGTCAAAAATTATTGAATGAATCTACATGTGAATTGAACTCCAGTACTTCATTACTCATGTTATTACTGTCAAAATTATTGAATGAATCCTTGTAACATGTGAACTGAACTAAAGCACTTCACTCAATGGTATTACTCACAATATCATTTTAATCTTCGACTATTTGTTCATTGCTAAACATCACTTATTATAGATTTTTTTTTTTTTTTTTTTTTTTTTTCCCTTCATGGTCTGATCTGGTAGTTGTGCGGTGGTCACATGTGGACCACTTGTCCTCCAGCACCGCCTCATGGTGACTTCCGCATTCCTGCCATTTCATCCCATGTGAACACTCCATTACTGATCTGGTGATTATGCAGTGGTCACATGTGGACAATTTGTCCTGTAGCATCGTCTCGTGGTGACCCCTGCATTCCCACTACTTTTTACAATGTGTTCACTCCATTAATTACCGACTCAGTAACTAACATTATTTTGCTTATATCATATATTTCTATATATCTTGATATTGTGACACCACATTCACATTTACCAAAGAGTGAAAATCTGAGATGCTTGCAACTGCTTGTAATATAATGACTTGTTTCCTTCTTATCTTGTCATGTTCATGTCATGTCATATATATATATGTTTTTTTTTTTTATTTATTTATTTTTTTTTCTCATCATGGACTGATCTGGTAGTTGTGCGGTGGTCACATGTGGACCACTTGTCCTTCAGCACCGTCTCGTGGTGACTTCCGCATTCCTGCCATTTCATCCCATGTGTACACTCCATTACTGATCTGGTGGTTATGCAGTGGTCACATGTGGACAATTTGTCCTGTAGCATCGTCTCGTGGTGACCCCTGCATTCCCACTACTTTTTACAATGTGTTCACTCCATTAATTACTGTCTCAGTATCTAGCATTATCTTGCGTTTATCATATATTTCTATAGACACCAGTGACATTCACATGTACCAAAGAGTGAAAATCTGAATGCTTGCAACTGCTTGTAATATTATTTATTTAATACTCATTTCCTTAATTTTTACTATAGTATCTTGTAATGTTCATATCATGCCCTTACGGGCCCTTCTTTAGGTAATAAAGCATATCTTATCTTATCTTATCTTATGTTTGCATATTCCTCCAGTAAAATTTGGACAGTTGCTTGCGTTGTGATTGATATATCTGCCTTAATACTGGCACTATGCATGAAATATCAAAGTCATCAAGACTACCATGACTACTGAACATTTGATTTTCACAGAGAATACATGTAGCTAAATATTCATGATTTATGCTCAATATGATCTTAAAGGCACAATTTATGAAGAATTAATATGATTAAACCAAATTTATGTAATAATATTGAAAAAGTTGTGAGGAGACATGTCAAAGAATTTTTCAGAGTTTGCTCTGCAGTACGGAACATGCAAGAGATAATATCACCCTTTGTGGGAGAAATATATAACACGATATAATAGAAAAATTTGATAGTGGCGAACAGAATAGAGCATTTTAGAGGTGTTTTATTTGATAGCAAGCCTACGGACATCGTGATGTTTATGTACATGATGTACATTACATGTATGACAGACTCACAAATGAATCATCGGAAATATAAATGTAAAGCCGTTTGATTACTCACATGCACGATGTAACAATTTTTTAAAAAGTTTGTCATGCTACTTGATGTTCTTAGTCTAGTTTGTAAAATCAAGGTTTTGAACAGTCATCATACAGAAATTCTGATACACCATGAACACTGTACACTGTTCATTAATCCCCCGAGGGTTAAATAGTTGAAATACCCCCTTGAGTGTCTTTGCATTGTAGATGTTTGACTTTAGAGGGGGTTATTGACCAAAGGGTGATTAATTCCTTTGTAGACCACACATACATGTACTTGCCATAATTTTTCGGAGTTTTGTCGTTGCAAAGAGGGAAAAAAAGAGGGACAAATCATCAAAAAGAGGGACAAATGTAACGGCAATGAGGGACATAAAGAGGGACACTTTTTCATCACTATAATAAGGCCTTTTGGTTAAAATTACAACCTTTTTTTCAACATTTCAGGAGCATTACAGTAAAAGAAAAAAAGAGAAGTGTAAAAATTTTAAAACAAAGGACCATGTAGTATTTGTTTCTCATATTTCCTCTTCAATTTGTCTGATTTTTTTCTGAAATACTGAAATTTATCTCACAAAGTATCAGCATCTGAGTCTGACGCATTTCTAAAAGTGGCGCTTCAGCGAACTACATCCATTCTCTTTTTTATTTTTCTCTGTGAAGGTTTAAAGTCTTTTACTCCATTGTTCACATTTAATATTCACAACTTTCTGAACATAAGTATTATAAACTTGCGTTGACGTTGGCGGACAATAGCAATTTAAATTAAATAAACAATTGATAACTTAACGACTCTGGTTTTACAAAGGACAATAAGCTTATTAGTATTGAGGATTGTTTGATGTGATAATAATAAAGAGCGTATTATAGTAAGTTTAGAGTATCCATGGTTGCCAGAATTTCTTTTTTAAAAATTTTGTTTACATCATGTTGTCATACCTGTCAACTTTGAAATCTTAAAAAGAGGGAGATCTCCCTCCTTGGCACTTGAAAAAGAGGGAGATTGCATGTGAACCCATTTTGCTACATTTTTAATGAGTCACAACATTTTGTGCAAAACCAATTTTCAAATAATTTCATTGTGCCGACATTTCAAAGCAGAAACATGTATCAATAGTTTATTGCATTCTATACAACTTTTCTTACATTTTGTCATGCAATTTCTCATGAAATGCTCTGAATGTCGCTATTTAGAGTGATTTTCTTTGGTAAATATGCCAAAAGAGGGAGAAATGCCAAAGGGGGAGATCAAGTAAAAAAGATGGAGTCTCCCTCCAAAAGAGGGAGAGTTGATAGGTATGCATTGTTTCTTCTCATAAAAATGAATGTATGTTACATAAATGGTATCACTCATACATCGCATAACTTAATAATTGCTAATTGCTTTATTTATTTCAATGATCAAATTATCTTGTGAGCAAAAAAAAAATACCAACAAGA
The DNA here is from genome assembly GCA_033119305.1 of Pinctada imbricata. NCBI lineage: Eukaryota > Metazoa > Mollusca > Bivalvia > Pterioida > Pteriidae > Pinctada > Pinctada imbricata. The sequence continues at coordinate 25,640,104 of VSWD01000003.1, read as the reverse complement.
GAAGGCCTACTTGCATGTATTTAGCGACATTAATTGACTTAGAATATAGTTATATCATGTATATATATTGTTTGTGGGACAGTCTTTTAATCAGGCTGATTACTGTACATGGGTAAATAGCATAGATAATTGGTAACGTTTAAATAAACAGTGAAAGTTTATGAAAAGACGGAAAAACTGAAATCAACACAGAATAATCAGGATTATGCTGAAATTTTTTTTTTGATGAAACGTCCAATAATCGGGGACTTTCGGTGTCTCGGTCGGGACATATTTTTTCGGTCGAAAATGTGGGACGGTTTTTGTCACAGGTGGGCGGTGGGGGTGGAACAATAGCAAGTATGACCACATGTTTGACACTCAAGGGGATATTTGACCCACAGGAGATTAGTGAACATTGCATCAGAATGGACTATTAGAATTTTTACCTACAGTCTACGCTGACGATTGAGATCGGACAATGACTTTACCTGTAGGGGTGATTTCAAAACAAGAAATCGAAAATGAACATAACTTCATATCAAGAGACGGAGACAATGCGTTTGGACAAATATCAAGGGTGGGGGTTAGAGGGGAGAGGACGGGCAAGTCAGTAACTACCACCTCATAGAATTCGCTAAACATGATCAGATGTGTAGAATATTTTTCAGGCTTAAACATTTCCCATCCCCTCCAGTGGCGGATCAAGCTTTTTAGTTTGGGGGGGGGGGGGTGTATTGACGAGGGATCTGGGGACCGCCTATATCCTCAGTGGCTCCAAGGCGGAGCCCTTGTAGGGGGACCAGCCTTTCATCCTTTTCGTTTGGACTCATTTATGTCAATGAAATTGATTATATTTAATATTCTTTTTAGATTGAAAATTATCGTTTTACCTATGATTTGCTTTATTTTGTTTTTTTTTGGGGGGGGAGGGGGCTACCCCCTTTGAATCCGCCACTGCCCTCCGCATTGAGGGCAAGACACTTTGAAAGAAACCCAGGATTTAATAAATAAGGGGATTGGCTTTGCTGAGTTGCATAATACTCTATAATACATGTATCATATGTATGTGTCTTTTTTTGTTATGTCTTGTGGCGCACTGGGCAAGGACATATGAACATCTATACAAATATATTTTGAGTATGATGATTAAGTAAACAAAGAAGACACTGACAAATTTAGAGGTTGGGGGGGGGGGGTTAGGGACATAGTGACGCATGTCCTCTCCTAATATTGCAAAGTAAGAGTTACATGATCAAATAAAAAAAACCTGGCTATCGCTGTTCTCAAATGATTTTCTTTTTTTCTTTTTTTGTTCGGGATGTTTATCCTATTGAAAGCGGGTTCTACATTGAACCCGCTTTGAATCGCTCGAGATGAGAAATAGATATGCGAACGGACTGTGGCGACATCTACAATTGTTCATTATTTATAAAAATTATCTAAGTTTATACCATTACCAAATTATTCTAGAAGTTGATGGAAATTATAAAATCATTACTACTCGAAAAAAGTAAATCTGGAATATACGTATAAGATTATATATTTTAGCTTCATTTTTATCTATCATTTTGCTCTAAAAGACCCTTTTTTTAGATTGGGTGACGAATATATAAGGGGATGGGGGATCAGACACTAATGTGAATTTACTTCCAGATCTCGAGTCCAAGACTAGTCTAATCAATTATTTTCAAGTAACTCATGGTAATGGTGTTTTTAAACTTTTTTTTCAAATTTTACAATTTATATTTTTGAATTTTCTCTTTACATCTTTAAAATATAAAGTCATTAACTGTAAGCAATTTTTTAACACAAATTTATGAGATAGTTCGTAGGTTTGGAAGGGAATTGTCGGGTTTTATGAATTTAAAAAAAAAAGTATATCAGATATAACAAAGAATGTTTATTTTTGGCCATTAAAAAGTTGTACTATTTATTCTCGGGGTGGGGTAGGGGGCAGTCAGAAGACAATTACGTTATGGACTTCCTAAGCCTGAAGACCTATCCATAAAAATGCTTTCAGATGTAAAAAAAACAACTTATTATTTGTTAACAAATTAAAATTTTCTTTGAAAGATGAACTAGTGAAAAGGAATACATTTACTTGTACAAAGAATATAAAACAACCAATAAAAACTGCACGAATATAATTTGAATTATCAGTTAGGTAGACAGAACTTTTCACTCAAACTTATAATATGAACTCATGGCAAAGCCATCATGAGGACGAAGTCAAAACCCTATTTTTGGCATTTATTCTGTATATACACAGCTCGCTTCGCTCGCTAATAAAATAAATTTACAATGCCATTGAGATATCCCGATCATGGCGTTCAACAGTACAGATTGGCCGACGGTCTATTTTATAGATGGGGGACAGGGGGCACCTCTCTCCCCCTCCCACCCCTTACCTCCCCCTCCTCCCTCTCCCTCCTTTTTACCCTTCCCTTACCGCCCCCTCCCGCCCTCTTCCTCCCTCCACCCACCCCTTCCTCCCTCCTCCCGTCCCCCTTGCTCCCCTCTCCATTTCACCCTGTCCACCCCCTCATAGATGCATGGACGGTTGGACTAAGCTAATTTTTTTTTCAACATCAATGACTAGTGATCATGTTGATGAACCACTTAAGTTAATTGTCACCACGAAAATCGATCGCCAAATCTTCCTATTTTGATAATCCATTTCAATTTTCACAATCAATTCACTGTGTTACTGAACATGCTGAAAGGATGATGTTTGGAGTTTAAATTTAATATATGTATATAAATTTGTTGTTTTCCAAAATGTCTTTTGATGTATGTATAAATGTCAATTACTTAAATGTAAATATTTTTCAGTTTCCCATATCAATTTCCCATACATTGTGTAAATGCTCCGAAAGTCTAATTAATATCTTCTCATCAAATTCTGATTTTATGAGAGGAGGGTTTCTCAACCTTGAAACTTATAATCCATATTTAGCCAATGAGAAGTCTTTTTTTCTTTTTTTTTTGCTTGATTGTTTACCGATTGACTGTTGGTTATATTGATCATTGAGTAATAGTCATGTCATAACCTCATGGAAATAGAAAAAAATAACTTGAATGAATGAACATGATGAATGAATGAAAGAATAGGTTAAAGACCATTACATTAATCCTTGATTAAAAACCCCCAAAAAATGCTGTCCTATCAAAAAATGATGGGGAACACAGTTTTTTTGAAAATATGATGTCTGCATGTTGCTTGGTCAGTGTCTAAAACATACATCAGAGTGTGGCCTTTGCATTAAATTATCATGAGGAAGCAGTTTTAACCCCAGTGGAGGGAGGGGGTTCCAGTGGAAAAATAAGTAACAGACCGGCTTGAAATATCTTGCTAAGTAGAAAAACAAAATTTATCAACAAAGTGCTGATGCTCGATCCCTTCCAAAATAATAATAATATATCCACCCTGAAACATTAATAATTATATCAGAATATTGTTTTCAATCAATATTTTGAGATAAAGTGATGTACATAATAGAGCCAGCAAAAATTTCATTAAAACAAATAAATCAACCCCCCCTTTCCAACCCAACCACCACATCCCCTATATAGATCCGTGTTTTCCTTTGAAAAAATATATAGACCCAACAAGAAATATGAAATTTATCAATTTAAACATTATTTTTTTCTGAGTTCAGACTTTTATGACTTTGGCGATTCCCCATTTCTCCCTGTAGTTGCACATGTGCACTTATAATATATAAATAGACGACCTAGTACACGTGTGCAGTGCTGTGCGAGTGACCGATATTGACAATGTGACGTAGTCAATGACGCACCATACCAGACGAAGTTCGAGGACTGATTGCAGCGTGTGTAGCACTTGTGGGTTTTCACAAATTGTTTGGGATGTACAATTTCGCCAATATTCGGGTATTAGTGGATCAGACTTATTCAGAATTAAGGTTGAAGGTTTGATCAACTTTTGTCATTCATCTTCACCTTGCAATCTTATGGCGTTTGTGTTGAGGTAGGTTTTCCATCTTGTAGTTTCGCTTGAAATCGATTTGTTACGTGCTGTGTACATGTGTAGCACTGCGGATTTTGTGTCGATTCAGTAACTGCAATGTCATTATGATCTTACGATGATGAAATGTTTTATCTAATGTTTTAATCTCGGTTAAAAGAAGCATTTTCTTTCGGATTTTCGTTTGGTTGAAGAGCATGCAGTACTGTACACAAAACTTCTTGCGCACTTACATTACGAATTACGTCATTCGAAATTTAGGTAAAGATTTTTTTTTACAAATAAATAATTCTAGATATATATACTGAAATAATATTAGTGTGTTCAATCATTCAATTTTTATGGATTAATTATTTTAATTTTATTTAAAAATGTGTCAATCTCCAAGGAATATTCGCACGTGAGTCCTTCGATACAAGATGGTGGCGCCCATAAAATTAAGCAAATTAATCACAACTTTCGAAGATTTCTTATATGCTTATTTTCCTTTTAAAGAATCTGGGAAGATACCGACAACTTCGTAATTTTGTTCTCTTACGACGAAAACCACCAAAGTTCATTTTGATGGGAGGAATCGATCAATATGCGTATATTTCAGCGCATCCTAATTTTGACAGACAAAAATCGAGTCCATTGGTGTACAGGGGGAAAATCTATATATAGTAAATTTTACGGACTTTTCTTACCTTGTAGAGGACTTCGTCCTCTATTAATATCAAAAAATATTTTGAGAACTCCACCAAATCGTCGGTGTCCAGTGTCAATTGTCAGCCTAGACTTATAGGTAAAAATCTCTACTAGGGGCGAATAAGAATGGGACGAACCGTCTGTACAGTGATGAATATGTGTCAATTTGTCAGTTTGTAGTTACAAGCAAGAATTGAGTTGAATTGTCATCAAAACTGTTCGTTGTTACATACAAAATATATTTGTACTCTTTTGATTCATTATAAAATTCAACAAACCAACTAGACTTACGACACCACTGTGTTACGAAACGAAAGCAAAGTTTCCGGAAGTTACATGCAATTAATATCTCGGAACAATCGGGTATTTTTCGGCCTTTAATGAAAACGTCCGAGGAAATACAAACAGCAGCAATCATGTCGGAGGATGCTGTGCAGTTTGTGAAGGAAGATCTACCAAAATGTGCTTATCCTGTGTTTGAAGACATTAGAAGACAGGGAAAACTGTGTGATGTAACTCTTAAGGTTGTGAAGTAAAGATTTATAAGTAGCAAAATAGAGTTGTTCGATGATCAGGTTGGGGAAAGGTACCGATCGAGCTAATATACCTCGATTGGGCTAATATACCTCGATTGGGCTAATCAATCTGAATATTTTCAGTAGTAAAAAATTAAAACATTCTCAAAATTATTCTTTTGAGCAAAATCGCATCAGTTCTTTATAAAAGAAGTTATGTTTACAAAAGAAACATACCTGAAAAGTGAATAGTTACTGAGAAAATATACCTCCATTTTTCTGAATATATTGGGTGAGATTTCTCGAAATCTAAAAAGTTTTCAGGCATAGTTGCTTTTTAAATATTATTTCTCGATATAAAAGCTGGTGCGATTTTGCATCCAAAACATGATTTGGAGGAAAAAAGTACTTTTTTCTGAATAAAAAAGTCAGATTGATTAGCCCGATCGAGGTACATTAGCTTGATCGAGGTATATTAGCTCGATCGGTACCTTTCCCCAACCTGATGATACTGTATGGTAAATTTCCCCTACTATATTCTAATATGAATCAAGGCAAAGCCTTATGTGCGAGCGGAGGAAAAAGACACCAAAAATTTTGTAAAACCTTAAAAACCTTGATCTCAAAATCGAAACTTTTCAAAATCATAACTTTGGGACTGTAGTGGTTCCAGTAGTAGCAGATACCAATAGTTCAGTACAAGTTCTAAGACTGGGCTATTGGGATGTCCCTTTAGCTCACTCGGCAACGAGTCTGACTATCACCCGGACGGCCGGGGTTCGATTCCCCGAGTCCGTCTCCTGCAAACTACTTCATTGGCGACGAGGTGAACAATTGGTGTGTGTGGGCCAGCTCGATCTGCAGGAGAGGAGGCAGAACCCTGCCAGGGGTTGGAGAGTGGCCACACAGCGGGGTACACCCACGGCTCTCAACGGAAAAGGGGGAAGGGTGTAGTGGTTCCGGTAGTAGCAGATACCAATAGTTCAGTACAAGTTCTAAGACTGGGCTATTGGGATGTCCCTTTAGCTCACTCGGCAACGAGTCTGACTATCACCCGGACGGCCGGGGTTCGATTCCCCGAGTCCGTCTCCTGCAAACTACTTCAGGACTCCAGGAATCCCTCATCGCCGGTCAAGCTGGACCTCCCCTTTCCACTGCCAAAAGAAAAAAAAAAAAAAAAAAAATCTGGATTGTCCCATGCACTTTACACAGACGTACATTTGTAGATCATTAGCGAGGGAGTCTGACATCCCTCCCCTTTCCTCTCTAATGACATTGAAATCAATTGAAAAAAATCAAATCTTTCTTCTTTACTAAATACAATGTAATTATTTCGATCATATCTATCTTGTTTGTATGATACACTGAAAATCGTTAGAAAATCGCGGATGTTTTGTGTTACTTTTCCTTCTTGCATATTACTACAATCGTGTACCTTTCTTGCACGTGAAAATGGGCGCACTGCTACAATGACGTCACATATAGAGGAATAATGACGTCAAGTATACTGCAGAGTTACGTACCGTTGTGTCGTCATTAGTGATAAAGATGGCGGATTAGTTGCTGCTGAATCTCTGATTTTCAGACGAACAATTCGGCGAGTTTCACTTAGTTTTATTGCGCCATAAAATAGAAGAATTCTATCCATTGCGAATTTGTCAAGGTATGTTCTCCTGCTCTGTCGTTTAAGGGAATCGAGTCACTTTTACCCGTATCCGCGGGCCTGTTACCATACTTTTTCAGCTCCAAGTATGTATATCTTTTGCTCGTGCATTTTCCCATACTTACGTATACGCGTTACCATAAATGCGAGCTTCGCTCGCAAAGGCCCTTCGGGCCTTTGCAGCGAGCTCCGCTCGCTATAAACAGGTTGGGGAAAACTTCAGAACAATCTATGGTATCAGCAAAATTAATCAGTATCATTGAAATAAAAAAACTAGAATACATGATCAAATTCAAATTTTGCAATACATGATTTTTGATTGACTTTTCACTTTTTTTTTCACATTTCACATTTTTCACCGCACTAATTATTAATCGCGATATCTTGCCGGTTTCTGTCTATTTCGTTTTGGTCGTCTATGAATGCTCGGGGTTGGCGATTGATACGGTGTTTGATTGTCTGATGCGCAAATTCCAGTTGAAAGCAGTTTGAAATGTGAAGCATCTCGGGTTATTTCTTTTCCTTCGTGATTTACGGTTATCATTGATTTCTTTCTTCGAATAACTTCGGCCGGTTTCGGATGAAACGGAGGTGTTAATTTATCCCTTTTCCGTTGTTTTACAAGTACTTGATCGCCCTCCTTGATAGATGACTCTCGTCCTTTTCTTTTTGAGTCAGCGTACTTTTTGTTTTTCGTTTTTTCTGATGCATCATTGTTTCGGAATGGACTGTTTGGTGGTGATTTCGGCATTTCTGGTAATTTGGTTTTTATTGTTCTGGAGAAAAGAATTTCTGCCGGTGAAATTCCAGTTGTAGAGTGTGGTGTAGCACGGTAGTTCCTGAGAAATTGGTGTAGTTCCTGTCTGTAATTTTTGTTTTCGATGTTTGCGGCTTTTATGATTTTCTGCAACGGTTGCATGAACTTTTAGACAAGTCCGTTTGCTTCTGGATGTAACGGAGTTATTTTCCGGTGTTTGAATCCCAGGTAATCTGCAAATTTCCTGAATTCTGAACCGTTAAATGGTGGTCCATTGTCGCTCTTACATACAGACGGTATTCCGAATGTACATGTAGCAAATATACCATCTAGCCTAGGTATTACAGTTCTCGCAGAAATAGATGTCATTATTTCAATGACCGGAAAACGAGAATAATCATCGATTACAACCATGATGTAATCACCATTCGGAATTGGTCCGAAAAAATCAACAGAAACTTCGTCCCACGGTTTTGACGGTAATTCATTCATCTTTAATGGTTCCGGTGTGTTTGTAGGTGACAACGATAGGCAAGTTATGCACGATTTGCACATTTGTTCAGTACATGGTAAGATCGTCGATATACGGAAACCATACTTTTTCTCTCAGTAGTTGTTTTGTCTTTGTGATTCCCTGGTGACCTTCATGAGCTATGCTAATTGCTCGTCGCTGCAATGATTCTGGGATAACAATCCTTGTTCCTCGTAAAAGTATACACTTATCTTTGATACTGACGACTGTTAGTTCATTTCGCATTCTGGAGAAACAATTGTAAGATTTATTATCTTTGCACAATTTGGGGTTCCAGTGATTTAAGGTCATGGCCTCGATAACGAGCGGAATTACGGGATCATGCTGGGATGCTTTGATGATCTCGTCCAGTTGCATAGATCTTGGTACGGCATTTTCGGTAACGTACCTTATGTAATGTTCATCTGGATTACATTCCTTGGACTCGGTCAGCGGGTGTCTAGACAAGTAATCGGCGACATTAGTAATCCCAGGCATGTACTTGACCTTAAAGTTATATGTTGTTAACCTTAAGCGCCACCTTTCTAGTCTGAGATTTTGTTTTGCTTTCGGCTTCTGAAAAATGTATTCTAAAGGTTTGTGATCCGTGATAAGAGTAAACAGTTTTCCAAAAAGATACAGGTGGAAATGTTCGCATCCCCAAACAATTGCATGTGCTTCGCGTTCAGTTTGGTTATATCTTTGTTCTACAGGAGTTAGCGCACGGCTTGCGTAAGCGACTATTTTATTTTCTTGGCTCATCACTGCGGCTAGACCTACTGGACTTGCATTCTGTCTGTTTTCTAGGAATGAAGAATGTCATGAATGTCATTACACGGTCACTTGTGAGGTTACGTTTTACTTCCTCGAATGCGTTATCCTGTTCACTTGTCCATTTCCAAGGAGTCTTGTCCAGTAGTAATTTTCGCAATGGATCAGTGATAGTCGAATAGTCCGGAATGAATCTGGACACGTAGTTTGTCATTCCAAGAAAACTTTTGATTTCTGATTGATTTGATGGTTTCTTTGTGTCTTTGATTGCCTCTACTTTCTGTGGATCGGCTGATATTCATTCCGCTGAGAATACATATCCGAAGAACGATATCCTGTTCTGATTAAACGAACATTTTTCCTTGTTGAGAGTAAGATTCTTTTCTCTTAGCCTCTGAAGAACGGCACGGAGATTTGCATCGTGAGTTTTCTGGTCGGATCCAAATACTATTATGTCATTGCTTAGGTTACGGACTCCTTTGAGACCCTGTAGCGCTTGACGAATTTCGTTTTGGAATATTTCAGGAGCTGCAGAAATACCAAAATTGAGTCTTTTATAGCGCCATAATCCTACATGTGTAGAGAAGGTAGTTACATACCTTGACTCGGGTTCGAGCTCTAGCTGGTGAAATCCATTTCTTAGATCCAATTTGGAGAAATGGAGAAAACTTTAGCTCCGTTAAGATCCATTATCAGGTCATCTATAGTCGGTGTAAGATGACGCTCACGTTTAATAGCTTTATTAGCTTTCCTCATATCGACACATATCCTTATTTGATTCAGATTTTTCGCTCGTGTTGCTACAACGATAGGCGATACCCAGGGTGTCGGTCCTACGGCTTTTTCTATGACCTCTTGTTGCTCAAGTCGCTTTAATTCCTCTTCTACTTTGTGTCGCACGTGAAACGGAATTCTCCTGTGCGGCTCTGCTACAGGTGCGATATTTTCATCGATGTGTATTTTGATCCTTTTATCTTTTAATTTTCCGAAGCCTTCGAACACATCGCGATATTCTTCTGTTAATTCCTTTTTCGGGATTTTCACTTTCTGGATGACCGGTATAATATTAAGATCCACTGCTGTTGCGTAACTTAACAGATTTCCATAATCTCCTGGCACAACGTAGAATGTAGCGGTTACGATCTTATCCCTGGATTCAACGGATGCAGAAAATTTGCCTCTTATACGGAGCTTTTCCTTTTGACCGTAAGCAAACGCACTTATATCCGATTTCTGCAGTTTTGGTTTGTTTCGCATTTTGTTTACCGTGGTTTCTTCTACGATGTTGATTGATCGAGCTACCCGTATCGACAATAATTTTCATTTTGTGGTCGTTCAGACGGATTTCTGTTTTAGGTAGTTTCCCTATTTGATGGACTTTGGCTTTCACTCCGAATGAGTATGCACCTTTTGTCGTAGTTTCATCGTCTCTTCTTGAAGATGTAGACGAATTTTCACCATCGCTGCTTGATGCGCTGTTTTCGTCGACATTTTGTACCTTTCGTCTTTCTCTAGTTTTGCGTTTAAGGCATTGCGAGGCAAAGTGATTCTCCTTTTTAGTCCCCTACCGGCAACGCCGAAGGGGACTCTTAGTTTCCTCTCGGTCTGTCTGTCTGTCCGTCCGTCCGTCCGTCTGTCCGTCTGTCCCATTTTCAGTTTTCCGGACTTTTTTTCGCTGTCGTTGCAGATATTGAACTCATTTTTGGTATGTGGATATATCTCAATGTGATACAGATCAAGTTTGAGTTTGCTTTTGATTGACCTAATTTTACAAGAGTTATGGCCCTTGGACTTTGCACATTTTATGAAAATTTCAGTTTTCCGGACTTTTTTCCGCTGTTGTTGCAGATATTGAACTCATTTTTGGTATTTGGATATATCTCAATGTGATACAGATCAAGTTTGAGTTTGCTTTTGATTGACCTAATTTTACAAGAGTTATGGCCCTTGGACTTTGCACATTTTATGAAAATTTCAGTTTTCCGGACTTTTTTTCGCTGTTGTTGCAGATATTGAACTCATTTTTGGTATTTGGATATATCTCAATGTGATACAGATCAAGTTTGAGTTTGCTTTTGATTGACCTAATTTTACAAGAGTTATGGCCCTTGGACTTTGCACATTTTATGAAAATTTCAGTTTTCCGGACTTTCTTTCGCTGTTGTTGCAGATATTGAACTCATTTTTGGTATGTGGATATATCTCAATGTGATACAGATCAAGTTTGAGTTTGCTTTTGATTGACCTAATTTTACAAGAGTTATGGCCCTTGGACTTTGCACATTTAATGAAAATTTCAGTTTTCCGGACTTTTTTTCGCTGTTGTTGCAAAAATTCTCATTGTTAGTATGTGGATATATCTCAATGTGATACAGATCAAATTTGAGTTTGCTTTTGATTGACCTAATTTTACAAGAGTTATGGCCCTTGGACTTTGCACATTTTATGAAAATTTCAGTTTCCCAGACTTTTTTTTGCTGTTGTTGCAGATATTGAACTCATTTTTGGTATTTGGATATATCTCAATTTAATACAGATCAAGTTTGAGTTTGCTTTTGATTGACCTAATTTTACAAGAGTTATGGCCCTTGGACTTTGCACATTTTATGAAAATTTCAGTTTTCCGGACTTTTTTCCGCTGTTGTTGCAGATATTGAACTCATTTTTGGTATGTGGATATATCTCAATGTGATACAGATCAAATTTGAATTTTCTTTAAATTAACCTATTTTTACAAGAGTTATGGCCCTTGGACTTAGCAAATTTTATGAAAACTTCAGTTTTCCGGACTTTTCTTCGGTTCCATTGCAAATAATGCACTGATTTTTGGTAAATGAATACATCTCAGTGTGATACAGACCAACTTTAAGTTTGCTTTCCATTGGCCTTTTTTTTACAAGATTTATGGCCCTTGGACTTAGCAAATTTCATGAAATTTTCAATTTTCCGGACTTCTTCATGCCTGTTATTGCAGATAATGAACTGTTTTTTTTTGTATGTGAATACATTATAGTGTGATGCAGATCATGTTTGAGTTTCATTTAGATTGACTGATTTTCACAAGAGTTATGGCCCTTGGACAAATTTCGTGAACTCAGTTTCCCAGACTTTTCTTGGCTGTTGTTGCAGATGATGAACTAATGAACAGAGATGCAAGACATAAATTTATGCCGCCGGTAGGGGACTTATATCGCACAGCGATCATTGCATTTTTGCAGTAATCACAGATTTGGCCAAACGCAGGACATGATGAGCGATGTGGATAGCGTCCTCCACAGTTCCTACATTTTTAGTCCCCTACTGGCAACGCCAAAGAGGACTCTTAGTTTCCTCTCGGTCTGTCTGTCTGTCCGTCCGTCCGTCCGTCTGTCCCATTTTCAGTTTTCCGGACTTTTTTTCGCTGTTGTTGCATATATTGAACTCATTTTTAGTATGTGGATATATCTCAATGTGATACAGATCAAGTTTGAGTTTGCTTTCGATCGACCTAATTTTACAAGAGTTATGGCCCTTGGACATAGCAAATTTTATGAAAAATTCAGTTTTCCGGACTTTTTTCCGCTGTTGTTGCATATATTGAACTCATTTTTGGTATGTGGATATATCTCAATGGGATACAGATCAAGTTTGAATTTGCTTTTGATTGACCTAATTTTACGAGAGTTATGGCCCTTGGACTTAGCGAATTTTATGAAAATTTCAGTTTTCCAGACTTTTTTCCGCTGTTGTTGCATTTATTGAACTCATTTTTGGTATGTGGATATATCTCAATGTGATACAGATCAAGTTTGAGTTTGCTTTTGATTGACCTTATTTTACAAGAGTTATGGCCCTTGGACATAGCAAATTTTATGAAAATTTCAGTTTTCTGGACTTTTTTCTGCTGTTGTTGCATTTATTGAACTCATTTTTGGTATGTGGATATATCTCAATGTGATACAGATCAAGTTTGAGTTTGTTTTTTATTGACCTAATTTTACAAGAGTTATGGCCCTTGGACTTAGCAAATATTATGAAAATTTCAGTTTTTCCGGACTTTTTTCTGCTGTTGTTGCATATATTGAACTCATTTTTGGTATGTGGATATATCTCAATGGGATACAGATCAAGTTTGAGTTTGCTTTTGATTAACCTTATTTTACAAGAGTTATGGCCCTTCGACTTAGCAAATTTCATGAAAATGTCAGTTTTCCGGACTTTTTTCTGCTGTTGTTGGATAAATTGAACTCATTTTTGGTATGTGGATATATCTCAATGGGATACAGATCAAGTTCGAGTTTGCTTTAGATTCACCTATTTTTACAAGAGTTATGGCCCTTGCACTTAGCAAATTTTATGAAAATTTCAGTTTTCCGGATTTTTCTTCTGTTCTATTGCAAATAATGCACTGATTTGTGGTAAATGAATATATCTCAGTGTGATACAGACCAAGTTTGAGTTTGGTTTCCATTGGCCAATTTTTACAAGAGTTATGGCCCTTGGACTTAGGAAATTTCATGAAATTTGCAGTTTTCCGGACTTTTTCTTGCCTGTTATTGCAGATAATGAGCTGACTTTTTGTATGTGAATACATTATAGTGTGATGCAGATTTGAGTTTAATTTAAATTGACTAATTTTCACAAGAGTTATGGCCCTTGGACTTAGCAAATTTCGTGAATTCAGTTTCCAAGACTTTTCTTGGCTGTTGTTGCAGATGATGAACTGATGAACAGAGATGCAAGTAATAAATTTATGCCGCCGGTAGGGGACTTATATCGCACAGCGATCATTGCATTTTTGCTTTTTTCTTTCTTTGCTTTGAGAAGTAGATTGCTTAATGTTAGGCTCAGAAAAAGTTTTTTGTCTTACCGCATTCGTTTCTTCTGATTTCCTCATTTTGTTCGCTTGTTTATTTGCAATTTCCATGGCCCTTGCTGTTGATAATAATTTTGTTAAATCCAAGTTGTGACGAAGAGCTTTGCGTCGCAGATCATTTGAAGTACAGCCTTGAATTATCTGACTCTTGATTTCTCCGTCATTGTCCGCAAAGTCGCAGTGTTTAGATTTTTGTCGAAGTCTGGCCGCAAACTGATCCACGGTTTCCTCTTGGAGTTGCTTCATTTGACGGAATTCAAAAACTTCAAACTCGCGATTTACTTGCAGTTGAAAATAGTTTGTCAGAGCTGTTTTTGACTGATCATATCCGTCTTCTGCACTTGTATCTGGAAGGGTCTGATGGATATCAAAAACATCTTCTCCTGCGTAATGTAAGAGTAGTGCCTTTTTATGCCCCCGGAATCAAAGATTCGGGGGCATATAGTTTTTGGCCTGTCCGTCTGTTTATCTGTTTGTCTGTCTGTTTGTCCGAAAAACTTTAACATTGGACATAACTTTTGAATGGGAAGTGATAGGGCTTTCATATTTCACTTGTGTATTCCTTGTGACAAGACCTTTCCATTGATACCAAAATTTTTGACCTTGCGACCTTGACCTTTGACCTTTTAACCCAGTGACCTCACATACATGTACTTAACAGAAAATAGTGTTCATACTAACAAAGATGCCACCGGGGGCATTCGTGTTTCACAAACACAGGCTTTATTTCTCTTTTTGCTAGAAATGTCCATAGCAACGAATAAATTCTCAAGTTGAAATGTATTTTGTCCATCTAATTCCCACAGAATTTTCATCGGAATGAATGTCAAATTTTTGAAACGTTGGAAGAGACATTTTCGGCATTTAAACAACAAGTGTCCTACACGGTTGTTAAAACTCGAGTTTGTCTTTTAATCCAGTTTATCCTCGTCGCCAAATGTAATATTGTCAAAGACAATATAAAGTCATGATTTGCTTGAAAAGATCACTAGGCTTAATTCTAGTAAGTTCTATATTTATTTACATATATACATGGTACTATGAGTTGCACAGAGGTACACGCTAGCTGGCAGACTGACCAGCACGTGGGCATGCATACAGATAAGATGCTACATAATCACATGACTGGCTATAGCTAAGATATTACACTGGGCCCTCCCTATTTTCTAACTTCCCAAAACTCATACACATCTTCACAAAGCTGGTTCCAAGAGAGCGAATAATAAATCTGTCAGCGTGTGCACTTCCACAGTTGTTTCTGATTGGCTGAGAGCATGCCTTGACTTTTTGTCATAGTGCCATCATTTTGGCATATCCTTACACGGTGTCAATCGGCCAAGTACTCCCATTTTACTACAATGATATATTCCTCCACTTCTTTGATGATATCGATATAATAACTAGTGCATATTTATGTTTTCAGGTCGGAGAGAGGAAATTCACCGCTCATAGGATTGTACTGGCTGCGAGTATCCCGTACTTTCATGCCATGTTTACACATGACATGGTGGAATCTAAACAAGATGAAATCGCAATGCAAGGAATTGATCCAAAGTATAATGAAGTTTTTCTTATGTCTAATATAATACCAGTGATTGGGATAAGCATGCGCCTGTGCCATACATTGTAGTCACATTCAATATCAAAATGGCACATTTAAATTTCAATGAGTGCGCCAATGTGGCGCATTCAATTCTTCAACAAATTGTGGAAATTTTCCGTTTTTAACTCAACGTGGTGATGACTTCACCATACTCACTTCCGACTTTGTAATATGAATGGCCATTATTGTTAACCTGTAAAAACTGATGCAGATCTTTACACGTTCTGGTTTCTTTCGGGTTTTTTTTTTCAAACTGCTCATGGCACATTCATTTTCAACAATGGCACATTCATTTTGCAAATGGCACATTGATGTTCCAGGATATGGGGCCATTGTCACATTCACCTGATTGCCTATCCCAATCACTGTAATACAGGAACTTTATGAAAATAGTCATACTTAATGTTATCTAACGTTACTTTTCAAGGTGTGATAGTCTTAAACTTTACGTTGTTTCTAGAATAATTTATTTATAATTACTGTAAAGCACTAAGACTGAATTAATTTTGCCTCAAACAATCAAAGTTTGTTGGGATTTATTCACTTCATCTGATTTCATCTAGTCTCCATATTTCAAATTAATAGTTTTTTCATATTTCTGCTTGACTTGGTTAATATCATTACACTTTACAGTGATAAGAGTTCCTATTGAATTTGAGGTCTTTTTCATAGCATTAGAGTCCCTAGTGAACTTTGCCTACAATGGCAGGTTACAGATTGACTCTCATAATGTAGAGAGCCTTCTGGTAGCCTCCAGCTTCCTTCACCTACAGGCTGTTAAGGAGGCATGCTGTTGAAGTATTTTATTTCATATTTCAGTGCATTAGAGTCCCTTGTGAACTTTGCCTACAATGGCAGGGTACAGATTGACTCCCATAATGTAGAGAGCCTTCTGGTAGCCTCCAGTTTCCTCCATTTACAGGCTGTTAAGGAAGCGTGCTGCTCCTTCCTGCAACACAGGTACTGTCTCGTCTATAGGGATTGCAATTAGCAGAACATGTGATTAGTTAGGTGACTGTAGTTGGCGACCTACATTAGACGATCGCTGAAACATCAGTCTTTAATTTTCGATAATTGATAGTAAAATTGACAATAGTTGCTATTTAAAAGTAACTACAATCAAACATGTTCGCGTGAATAGCAATCATAATCATGACATGGAGCTAGTGCTAAGTTGACAATAATAATAATGGTAAAGATAAACATATTAAATTATTGGTTTTATTTTTAAAATTATATTTCTATACATAAGCAGTGACTGTATGAATATGTTAAAAGGCTGCAGCTACAATCATAGTATTTCAGTGGTTTTGAACATGATTTTTAAATACTGTAAACGTGGTTATTTTTGCTTGGGGAAAATTTCGGGATTCTAACATCATGACATTACGCGTGGGGGAAATGTTGGTGATAAAATGTCTTTCCAATTGTAGGAATGCAGCGGGGATATTTTCGCGTGGGGGAAATTTTTACGAAGTCTCTTAATTCGCAGAAAACGCGAAAATTAACCCCGGATCGATAATCGATAATTAGTGTAGTTTCCGACATTGTCCAATTATTATAGTGTTTGGATAATCAATAGTAAAATTTGTCCGATCGCTCATCACTACATGTGATAATACACATTGGAATTCAATTCCTGAGTGTGTGTGGATACAGTTACATGTATATCATCAATACAGTCTTCGTGCTACCTTACATTACATGAGGAATAACAATATGGAAGTCTATGTAGGAAAGAGTTTGATTTGTCAATATTACGCTGCAGTGCATGTAATTGTTCCTATGAAAGGACACTTGCTAGTGTAAGTAACATGTCAATTAAATGATGTTACAATTCAACCCCCTGGTGTTGAACTTCAAATGTTTGTATTGAAGGAAATGATATGAAATGGGTTGTTATAAAATAGACCATTTTCCAATCTTGTTAGAAAGCACAAAATGTCAGAGTCAACATCTTGTGGCATTTTTATGCCCCCGGAATCAAAGATTCGGGGGCATATAGTTTTTGGCCTGTCCGTCTGTTTGTCTGTTTGTCTGTTTATCTGTTTGTCTGTTTGTCTGTCTGTTTGTCCGAAAAACTTTAACATTGGACATAACTTTTGAATGGGAAGTGATAGGGCTTTCATATTTCACATGTGTATTCCTTGTGACAAGACCTTTCCATTGATACCAAAATTTTTGACCTCGTGACCTTGACCTTGACCTTTGACCTACTTTTCAAAAAATTTTAACATTGGGCTTAACTTTTGAATGGTAAGTGATATGGCTTTCATATTTCACATGTGTATTCCTTGTGACAAGACCTTTCCATTGATACCAAAATTTTTGACCTCGTGACCTTGACATTTGACCTTTTAACCCAGTGACCTCACATACATGTACTTAGCAGAAAATAGTGTTCATACTAACAAAAATGCCACCGGGGGCATTCGTGTTTCACAAACACAGGCTTTATTTTATATTATGACGTCACTGTCAAAAGACATAATGCCATTGAGATGTGACAATGAGAAAGTGTGCAAAATTGACACTTCTGAACGCTGGAAAAATTTGAGAAATTCCATGACGTCACAATGCAATTTCGATGTTTGACCGAGGTTTGAAGCTTGTTTGTCCGAGGTAAAGCATTGTAACGTTACAAAATTTTGTACTTTTTTTTTCCACAATCGGAAGGGTCAATTGCTTACCTCGGACATTTTTGTCATTTTGTCAGCCATTTGGAATTTAGACAAGTGGCCTGTTACTTGTATATAATAACATTGAATTTAATAGTATAATGAATATGATTTATTCTAAAATTCCCCAGCTTACATCCCCAGAACGTTCTCGGCATCAGGAATTTTGGTGACCAGTACATGTGTCCTCAGCTGGTTGAGGCCACAAACAAGTACATACAGAAACACTTCAGGGAGGTCATGTTAACTGAGGAGTTCCTGAGCCTGGACAGATACGACGTACTTGATATAATATCACGGGACGAACTCAATGTAAAGTCAGAGGAGCAGGTCAGGATTGATTTATCTACATGTGTTGTTTTCCTTGAATTCAAATCTGATAAAGTTTATGATTATGATGTCTCTTCAACTTTCAATCTTCATTATGTGTATTATTCCGTCTTTTTTGAGTCGCCTACCAAGCAAATCAACACTTAAGGATCACTTTGTCCGTTGTCCGTCTGTCCATCTGTCTGTCACACTTGAATGTCTGTCAAACCCTATATAAAAGTGATTCCTAAGTGTCGCTATGTTTCGCAGGCGACACTTGCATTCCTTGGAATGATTTTGTTGGTGTATTTTTGTGTTTGATTTGGGACGGTATCTGATGCATTATGATGTAAATTGTAATAAAATTTCTATAGAAACATTGGTTTTGGAGCATACTTTCCCAGAATTTAACGTTGGTTTCCATATAATTTGATGACGTCACAATAGGTTTACGTCATATACCGTCCTGAATGGGTAGTAACTCTGTATAATGAAAATCCCGAATATTTGACAGGTGTTTGAAGCCATTCTTAAGTGGGTGAAGAAAGACGAGGAGGAAAGGAAAGGTCACCTGCCGGAGTTACTAGTCAAGGTCAGATTGCCCTTACTGACCCCACATTATCTGTCTGACAGGATAGCTACAGAGGATCTCATCAAAAGTTCACTCAAGTGCAGGTAAATATACAAAGTCAGAGTGTCAAAGGTCAAGGTCAGGTGCAGGTAAATATACAAAGTCAGAGTTAATGTCAAAGGTCAAGGTCAAATTATTGTTACTGACCCCTCATCTGTCAGATAGGGTAAATACAGAAGACCTCGTTTACAGGTAAATATACATATTCCGAGTTAGTGTTAAAGGTCAAGGTCAAATTACCGTTACTGTCCACTCATCTGATGGATAGGGTAGCTACGGAAGACCTCATCAAAATTTCCCTCATGTGCAGGTAAATACTTAATATACAAATTTTGAGTGTCAAAGGTCAAGGTCAAGGTCAAGTGCAGGTAGATGATACAAAGTCAGAGTTAGTGTCAAAGATTAAGGTCAGACTACTTTTACTAACCCCTCATTATCTGTCTGACAGAATAACTACAGAGACCCTCAAGGTAAGGTAAATATACAAATATACAATGTATGTAGTACATGTACCATATCTGTATGATGGGTATGACCTTAAAAGTGTTGCATGTTCTACAAGATTAGTTAAGCAGAACATCTATATACATGTAGTTTACATCCCAATTTCCCTTTCAAAATTAGAAAGAATCATATAATGTTATTTTTTGTGTCAATTAACAGAAATTAAGTATATCCCACCCTCCTTTCAAAATTGATATTGGGCTCTCATTGTTTGAAGAAAAGAGATAAATCTCATTGAAATGGAAGATTTAATCTATGCTGTTTGTTACAGAGATTTGCTAGACGAGGCCAAGGATTACCACCTGATGCCAGAGCGGCGCCCTCTGTTACAGACGTTCAAAACGAGGCCCCGATGTTGTACTGATGTACCAGGACTTATATACGCCGTGGGAGGACTTACGTCATCAGGTAGATTTTTTTTGGAAGGAAAATATTCTAAACAAGACGATTATCATTGATATTAGTATGAACTGTGATATATAGAGAAAATTAAAAATTAAATTGGGCAAAATTTTTCCTTCAGTATATAAATGTATTAAGGAACAGAAAATTAAGGAACAGAAAATTAGAAATTCAAAGTATACCAACGAAATGTAAAAGAGTATTGAAGTAGAGATCATATAAAAAAAAAGTATATGAGCATTAAATTATTTCTGGTCTACAGGGGACTCCCTAAGTACAGTTGAGTGTTATGACCCGTTGTTGAACAAATGGAGCCCGGCAGAGGACATGAAAACAGTGAGGAGTCGAGTAGGTGTGGCAGTCCTCAATGGTAAATGTCATGTACTTGTGAAATTTTTAAAATTATGTACCTGACGTCAAGTACATGTACATGTAATTATGACGCCATCAATTCTTTGGAAACAAACCTTAAATTAAGAGAAACAGGGCTACAAAGGTCTAGATGCACTAACCCCTCATCATTGCTCATCATGCTCATGTCGGCCCTATAATTTGGACGAAAAATGCTTTTAAGAAACGAATTATTAATTATCACTTTTTGCAATGTCGAATGTTTGAGAAAGTACCGTATTTTAATTTTTAGCCCTTGTAATGTCAGGTGCATGATGTATGACGTCATGTTTTGACATCATTTGCCCTGAATGCCGCAAAACAAAGGAAAAATCATGATGATCGTATTTGACACACAAATCTTAAAAATTCATCTACACCCCAGGCCTCGTCCAAGATATTTTTTATGCAAATTAAAAGGCTGATCAGAATTTAATCATTTGGTACAAAAATATTCATGAGCAAGGCCTGGAGCGCCTCTTGATTTCATAATAATTAGCTCTACTTGTCTCAGACCAGTCGAGCTTATGCGATCACCCTTTGTCCGGCGTCTGTCCGTCTGTCCGTCTGTCTGTCTGTCCGTCTGTCCGTCTGTCTGTCTGTCTGTCTGTCCGTCTGTCCGTAAACAATTCTTGTCTGGACAACTCCTCTGAAACTGTTAGAGATAGAAAGTTAATTCTTTTTGCATTTTACTTGGTCCATGGTCTAGTTGTGCACCTGACATTTAGTTTCAGTCCCTGACTCCCAGGGTCTTAGAAAATGGGCGTGGTCATTAAATTCTTTGTAGTTTTGTCCGGACAGCTCTTCTATCACTATAAATGATAGAGACATAATTTTTTTTGCAATATGATGGGTCTGTAGTCTAGTTGTGCACCTGATATTTTGTTTGAGCCAATGACCCCCAGGGTCTTAGAAAAGGGTGTGGCCATTTTCTTTTAATCTTATGCTTACAGCTCTGACACTATAAATGATGGAGACTAAATTCTTTATGCAATATGATCGGTCTGCAATCTCGTTGTGCACCTGATATTTTGTTTGAGTCTCTGACCCCAAGGGTCTTAGAAAATGGGTGTGGTTGTTTTCTCTCTATTAAACTACATGTACAGTACAGATCATAAAAGTCTTAATATTTTCACCGAATTCGGTGGACATAATTTTTGGTGGGCGGTAAAAAAATCACCGAATTCGGTGGAAATCTGCATCTTGCTCTTCTCAAGAGCCCACTCTCAGAGTGAAAAGCACAGTGGAAATATTTTCTTTGACGTGCCGCACGTCGGCTGACGCGCTATACCTGACTGCCCCGAGGCGTTCCAGTCGACTGAACTTAATTCATGGTGTATTATTTTATTAATTTTGTTTCTTTTGTTTGTTTACTTTTTGTACGCCTATTCACGTGCTATAAACTTAACTCTTCAGTTACACATATTTCTAGACGATAATTTGCTCGCCGTCACAGACGATTTGCTTAAATATTGACAAATGTACATATATGTACTTATAACTGTTAACCGTAAAATTGTTCTTTAAACAAGATTTGCTTTCGATATAACAAAAATTATTCGTACGAAATTTACGGGTTTAAGCAAGTTAATATGATACCACTGGGCGGCGACAATAAACGTATGGATAGCCCTTTGAAGCGTGTGCTTATCATCACTGCCTATAACTGTTTTGAGAAGCTACATATTTTGCAAAAACAAATCAATGACATATTGTGATTAAATGTTGACACTAATTATATAATCAAAGTCGGAAAACTAAGCTGGTTTCTCACAATTAAACCAAATAAAAGTCATTATGTCTAGAATCAAAGTCGTCAGATAATTGTAATTACTGCATGGCTTGATGTCAAAAATAAACAAAGCCAACATTGGTAATAAATACGGTTTTTGTCGAAACGGGTTCATTAATGAACAGAAAGTCGCCATGACTGCACGTTCTCTTGCCCGCCAGAATAGAGATGCTTCTCACTACGTGGTCCGTTACACCTGCGATGACAGTATCCAGTTGCGTCAGCGATCCCATATCAAGTATGATGGTTGTGTACGTGTTGGAGAGACCTACCCTACCCAGTGGGGCGCTCTTTGTGACATCGACGACGCCCTTGTCCTACACAGTGGTGACTACACGACGATGAGACAATTCGAACAACAAGAGAAATCAAGGATAGGTAATATATAATTATATTGTTATTGTTTCAATAATTGAAATAAAAAATAATACTTTAGAATGAAATCCCTAATCCGTAATATTCCGTGTAAAAATAATTCAAGTCTAATGGATCCAAATGTATTCAATAAACGACGTCCCAAAACATTTAACTGATATTAAATTTCATTTTGGAATCAACTGTAACTAATCGGAAAAAATCGTACGGACCAAAAAAAAAAAAAAAAAAAAAGAATGACATGCAAAAACTATCAAGATTATTTAAAATGAAATATTATAAAATGCATTAAAGGCGGAAAAATTAAAACCAAAAAAAAAAAAAGAAAAAAGAAAAATGAAAACCTAAACCAAAAGAAAAAAAAAGGGGGGGGGGGTTGTTGGTTACTTTCGGGATTTGAAACAAATACTCTTGGATTCATGAGCACAGAATATACAATATATCAGAAAAAACCCCCCAAACTCCTATCAAATTTAGTGTATCACAATGAATATGATAGAACGTGAAAATATTTATCAAATTCTTTTCATTTCGTCGATAAATACAGTTTGAAGTAAAGTAAAAATAGCCACTCCAGGAGATGTGTTGAAAATTATAGAAAAGACACATTGCCTTTCGTTAGAGGTTAAGAAAAAAAAATATCAAAACGGCAAATAAACTTACGTAAAATTCCTCTTTATAAGTATTTTTCATAGAACCAAGTTATAAAATGTTCCTTACAAACCTCTATAATATTATGAAACATGATTGTCAGGATAAAAAAAGAAAGATAATTGGAACTGAAGTTGTATGAATTATTGACAAAGTTGCACTGTAAGGTCATTTTTCCCTCACAGCATTGGCACGTGACCACTGAAGCATTTAATCAAAGAGTACGTTAAGGTTAATTCATTGATAAATAAATACATGTACATACTAGGAATCAGGGCGTTTGACAATGTGACTTATGTATACTATTTAAATGCTATTGTAATTTACGCTTTGTTTCCATGCATTCGATGCATATATTTCATTTCAAGTTTTCAAGAAAAAATAAATAAAATAGAAATAAATAACCTCCCAATGTATGGAAAAGGCATAAATAGCACCTGCATATTAGATAATTTAGTGAAAATCGATATTTCTCTGGATTTTCCGGTAAAATAAGAACAGTTAATTTAATAAAAATAATATAGCATGTAGCTAAATGTCCCTAAAATATTTTTTTCTGTTCTAAATCGGCAAAGCAACAATTCTGTTAACATCGTTTTATTCGTATTTCTAATTTCCTCTAAAATTTTGAGGTGTTAACGCATTTGCCAATGAAACATATACAAAATATATGAATTTTTCTTTTTTAAGAAAATAAAAACCATATTTTTGATATTAATAAACTCCTGCAATAATTAAGATACTGATAAATATCTCCCAAAAGGAACTTTCTTCATTTTCAATTTCACGTTTATAAATCGATTTTATACATGTAAAGTACAACACAGGTAAATTTTACCCGGCGCTAATTGGTTAATTAATTATCCCTTCTATCTTTCATGTCAAGCGTAATGTCGACCTGGGACATCTTGTTTTACAAAATAGTATATATTTCGATAATTAGAAAATAGTTTCTATGGTGATATAATTTGGAGTTTTTATTTAACTAAATTACTTTCAGAGCTATCGTTATATTCTTGAAAGTTTTAAGTGTGCTAACAGACGTTGGAAAGGAGGGGGGGGGGGGTTCAGTTCTTTTTCAAGTCGTAGTTGTCAAATGTTGAAACTTATATATTTCCAACAGCTATTGTAATATATTTGACAATGTGATGTTGTATTAAAAAAAAACCCCGCTTTGTGCGTGTTTGCGTATGGATGTTGGGAGTGAGGCACTGGGGCGGCCGGGTTATATCAATGTTGAAGTCGTAGCCTTTTGTGTTTATCAATTATCATTATTTCTTTTATAGTATTGGACTTATCGTTTTGCATTTTACAAATTAATTTGTTCATTCATAAAGCATGGTCCATTTATATTCGGGGGGGGGGGGAGCTTTGGTTTTTTGTCGGAGCATGATTATTTTTTACGACACGGACCGGTTTCTTGTAAAGTTGGAGCAAGATTTTTTTCCTAATGCACTTACATTAGTGATATGCGATATATAAAGAATGTTTATGTTTTCAGATTACTTGTAAGAGCAAAATTATTTTTTTCTGTCACACCATAAGCGAATTTATTTTATTCATCAAAATTCAGAGCAAAATTTTTTTTTCTTCGAACCCCCCCCCCCTCCGAATATCAAATGGACCGTGCCTTACTCTCATTTAAAAAAAGGGGGGGGGGTGTCAAGTCATCATACAATTCTTTTTAACTTTGGTTTATCATGTTTTTAGAAGCCGATACATCAGACGTAGAATGGTCACCTTTGAGATCGCCACACCAGTCTCCTCCTGCGAGTCCATCAGACCCCGACTCCCCTGTACAGCCGGCTCCAAAGAGACCCCGACTCCAGACCTCAAAAACGGTAAATATATTTTCCTTTGTTTCGACTCGGCTTACCTGACCGGGCGGAGCTAATATTCACCTGGTCATCAGAAAAGTTCAAATCTGACCAGGTGATACAAAATTACAGGTGATGAGTATTTACTCTAATTACTATATGCAATTCATAATCTATTCACCCTAAAACTTTATTGATTCGTCTAAGAAGTTCCGCCCGGTCATTTCACTTTGCTACGATAATGCTAAATACCAGCTTATTTATCGATGTCATATATAATCATGATTTGTGGAAGAGGCTGATAAGATAAGGCGTAAAATAAGCCAATAGAAATAGAAAATTGAATTTCAGAAATTGTTCATAATGTACTTTTATACAGGATCCCATCAGAATATGAAATTCTGCTAATATTGCTTATATTTGTGTCATAAAACTTGTACTGGACGTTTTTATCGAATCAAAATTGTGACATTATCTTATCGGCTTCTTTGTGTTTTCTTCCACATTCTTAATGTAAGATTTCAGTGTCATAAATATAGGTCGACCTTGACCTATGACCTGCACTGACCTTTCAATAATATTTTTGCAAAGATCGCAAGGGTATGATTTGACTTTAACAATCAAATGCAATATATCCTCTAAGTCAAGATAAAGAAATGTCTTTGTCCGGAATTTGACCTCTTATGGATTCAATTATTGTTAAAACGATGTATAAAGACATCAATGAAAGTAATATCAACAAGATGACATTCTTCAATAGTGTTGTGAGTTTTTAATTGTTCTAGACATAAAAAATATATGCAACGATATCGTCCTTGTTCTATGATTTATAATTGCAAAGAAACAAAACCATGCAAAATTACTACAATGACAATAATATAACAGCAGTAATAGATAAAATCTTTTTTTTTCTGAACGTCAATATAGGTTACTGTATTAACAGCCTGCTATGCATTTCGTTTGCAATCACCCCTGCAGATATTTGTGTGTGTGAGGGGGGGGGGGGGGGTTAGACTGCACAAATCCGTGATCCTTTTCATAAGAAATAAACACATCCAGAAATTGTTCCGACTAAAATCATTCTTTTGCCAATAGTAAGCAAGCTCGAGAATGCACATTTGGATCTCTGAGTTTTTCGGAGAAATACGCAAAATTTTTCCCGAAAGATGGTTCACGTAAAATTTGTCCGGGTAAATCACCAGTGGGGAAACCATTCATTAAAACACACACGGGGGCAACTTTGTAGACGTGATCAATGTACTTCTGACATTTAAGCGGTGTAAGTTCACTCCAGAATTGGAAGATGGTCGAAATAAGCTGTTCTTTCGTACGGGGAACCCTTTTGCCGATAAAGTGTTTCATTTCGCTCCAGAGCATTTCGATAGGATTTAGGTCGCAACTCTCTGAAAAGAAATGATATAAATATAAGATAATGTAAACTAAATCTATATTAGAAGAAAATCGGTAAAAACTTTTTAAATACTAAAATACGATTTTTATTTACACGAATTGATATTGAATAATAATTTAAACAACAATAAGCATTAATAAACCTTACCAGAAGGCCATGTGATGGTGTTTATGTTGTTGTCAGCAAGGTACTGCTTGGCCAGTCTAGACGTATGTTTGGGGTCATTATCCTGCTGAAAGCGTCCTCCCTCGGGATAATGGCTGACTAAGAATGGTTTTAAGGTTCCCTCTAGAATCTCGGTAACAAAGAATTCCTTGCGCATAATACCGTCAAATATAAGGATCTGTGTTGCACCTCTCTTACTTATTCCACCCCACACATGGACTTTCAGGACATGTTTTGGTACTGGTACATGAACTGCTGTTGCATGTCGTGGACGGTAGCATGTCACTCTGTTCCCATGCAGTTGAACGGTGCACTCGTCGGTGAATACTACGTTTTCTAGACTGTCGTTAGTGGATATCAGTTCCTTACAAAATTCAACCCGTTTCTGTTTGTTTACGTCCCTGATCATTGAACAATATCTGGGTTTAGAGTGTGTCCAATCTGCGGCTGCTATTGCACGTTTAATAGTTGATTTCGAAACATTAGTCCCCCTGTCTTGAAAATGTTTTTGGATGTCTGTGCTGGACTGCATACAATTAGCAGATAACGCATCTTGAATGGCTACAATGTCGTCTTCTTCAAGTTTCTGGAACGTTTTTATTTTCATATTTTCTGTAGGATTATGTACTCCAACATCAAAATGTCCCATATCATGTTGATGAATAACGTTTTTTACGGTCTGCCATGTAGTCTTTATGCCGCGCTCAGCTAGGATAGTTCGAATTCAGAAACTCGAAGTCGCTGTCGATGAAGCCTTCCTATTTCAAGTCTAGTTTGATGATCCAAGGGCATGATGCTTTCTTCCCCAAAAATCGTAAATTAGATCGTTTTCCCTTGTAATTCTTCAAAATTAATTACGTCATATCTCCTTTGTCCAATAAAATCAATGAATTATTAGAAACTTGGTTTGTTCCTCGGACTATTCCATATATTTCTTTCTTCAGTTATTTTTGTGGCTTCCTTCTTTTCGTCAGATACAGGTGTCCTGGTACGATAATTTGTCACATGACCCAATTTCCGGTTAAACGACGAAAACATAATTAATTGTCCATAATCAGGTCTTGGAACTAAATCTTTTTTAATAGTTATTAAAATATTTTTAAAAATGAAAACCTAAAAACAAAATATAAGTTATCCGAAAATGAATCATTGAAAAAAAAAATGAACAATAGGAAATTTAAAAGTTAAAAAAGAAAACTTCAACACAAAATATAATTATTGAAAAAAAAAATGAACAATAGAAATTTGAAAATTAGGAGACATGATAAAATGAAATTCTACGATTAAATAGATAAAAACTTTTCCAGGTAAGATTATTTAACAGTATAGGTACATAAAAAATTGACATGCCGCAGGTTGTTGTGTACGGGGTACGGCCAGGTGGACGATAATTGAATCTTCAAATAAATATTGGCGGGCAAGATCAAATCCGTAAGGGAGGGGGGGGGGGGGGTTCGCAAGTTATTTATTTATTTATTAAAATACTGAATGAATGAACGATCGAACGAAAGAATGAACAAATTGATTTCTTGATATAATGATATTTCATATTAACTTTATTATTTTACAGACGGTTGTGAAGAACTTGGCCACAGTTATTGGAAGAGGGAGTCCAGCACCTAGCAACTCGGTAGCTGATCCTCCAGTACCGCCGGTACCTGCGCCTGCATCTCCAGCTGTGCCTCTACTACCTTCGTCTGTACCCGCCATAAGCACCCCTACCCCAGCCTCGCCTTTATTGAGGGACGTATTTACTTTCACCGGAAGTCCGGAGCCTCATACAACGCCTACACCGAGCGTTCTGCCTAGTATGCACACGTCAACGCCCATTACCACGCCCAGATCGTCTACCATGGTTCTGTCCAAGTTCCAGTCCCAGATGATGCGAATGATGGGTGAGATTTCCAGGAAGCAGGATGTCATTCTCAGACGACTGTCGACCCTGGAAAACGCACACTCAACTATTCTTTCTTCTGTGCAACGACTGCAGGCAACCCAGGCTGACCAGACACCTTCAATCCCGACCGTTGCCCCAGACACCGACCACGCCCTAGACTCTATCCCTGAGCCACACAGGATTGAGATGGAGACATTGAGGGGTATCAACAGCAGATCGTTTGGTGCCGGAAATTTCGCAAAACGTTTGACTGTTCGCCTCTTTCCGGAACTGTTCGGTGTAGATGATTTACGTCTCCAGTACTCTTTTTATGGTGGTGGTTGCAACAGAAAGAAACCCCTGGAACTCCAACGCAGAGAGGTTATTCGTACCTATGTGTGCCATTTCTACCCAGAGTGTAGACCGACGGACACCTGGAATGCCATGGTCGTAACTAAGATCAACGAGGGACTTCGTCGACCCACGGAGAAGAAGTCGCGTCCAAGAAAACGTCCGTCTGCTGCCGTGATTGATATTCCAGTACCTCCCCAGTGTGACGATCCGATCGAGACATTTGTTGACAACGGGCTGGAGTACACAAGACTGTGAAGTGTATATCAAATCTTGTGATCTTGTAGTATGCGCACGCTTTGTTTGATATGTATGGACTATTTATGAATAATGTAAAGTACTGACTACTGTGTTATGTTTGTTAAATTAAATTATACATGTACGTGACAGATGCTTTGTATGAATGTTATATGCTATCATTCAAATTAAAGATATTAATAGAGAAACGTACGTTCTTTTCATGCATTTGAATATAGATGTATTTAACTTCAAAAACGGAGTGTACAAGCATGCCGTACCCGCATCAAGGGTGACACCCGTATCATAGTTTGGCAACAAATTCTTTCCTCTGCAAGTCTAATTTTTAGTTAAACATATTTAGTGGGAATATTCAAAGCATACAGTTTACAGAAACAAATTGTAATACATAGGGTTTCTGCTAAGGAAAGGGTCTGTGACCAATCTATGATACCTCGTCTCCGTAGTCCCCCCCCCCCCCCCATTTCCCCCTTACTCAGTGAGCATAATAAAAAGGACAACACATGAAAAGATGATCAGAGAAGATCAATGAAACAAATGCGATCACGGCTGAGTGCACATAATAAAAGACTGAGGATATGAATAGCAACAAAACAAAGGTACACATACACGTAACACATGGATAGTAATCAACAGGTTTTTTTGCCGGGGGGGGGGGTCTTTTTTTTTTTTTTTTTTTTTTTTTCGGGTTTTTTTTTTTTTTTTCTTCTTTTTTTTTGTTATTTGTTTGATTTTTTAAGTTTGTTTCTTCGGTTTTTTTTTGTCTCCACTCATCAATCTTTACAGACTATTAGAGGGGGGGGGGGTTGATTTGAAAATAATGTGGGTTTTTTTAGATTATTAATTATTTATCTGTTTAATTTTATCAAATTGATTAAAAAAAGTTCAATCGTAGAAACCTTCGGAAATAAGTGCAGTTATTCGATTAATTT
The DNA here is from genome assembly GCA_033119305.1 of Pinctada imbricata. Taxonomy (NCBI): domain Eukaryota; kingdom Metazoa; phylum Mollusca; class Bivalvia; order Pterioida; family Pteriidae; genus Pinctada; species Pinctada imbricata. The sequence continues at coordinate 25,610,230 of VSWD01000003.1, read as the reverse complement.
ACTTATTTGCTTTTTTAAATTTTCTATTCCTTTATTTATTATTTATTTATTTATAATTTATTCATTTCTTTATTTAAATTTTTTTCTTCTTTCTTATTGATTTATCTATTCTTTTGAATTATTTTTTTCTTTCTTTGGTTCTTTCATTCTCTTATGTATGTTAATAAATTTATTATTTATTTTGTTTCTTCATTGTTATTTTTTGTTCTTTGTTATTTTTTCTTTGGCATTTTTAAAAATTCTTCTTTATTTATTTATTATTTATTTATTTATTATTTATTTATTATTATTTATTTATTTATTTATTTATTTATTTATTTATTTATTATTATTTATTTTTTCTTTGAAGTATGAAAAAATTCTTAATTTATATTAAATACTCATAAATACAGGTAAATCAGGTAAGAATCAGTATTATGTAACATCAAAGGCCTAGTAGGAGCAAAGGTGTGAAGACCATATGAGACAGAGGATAACTTGAAGTAGATAGGGGGTAATAAAATCACTCTGAGAGTGGACAGGTGAAAAACACAGGTAAATTTCCACCTGAATCGCCCACTGTGATTTCAGGTGGATTGCCCACTGGGATTTTTAAGAAATCCAAATTCCACCTGCACCATACT